>JARBWK010000013.1:16383521-16983521 GCA_030556195.1 Anolis apletophallus
AAAGTATTGTGTTTAATTGGATAATGAAATGTGTTCTGTGGGCACCGGCCAATGAGGGGTTGTAAAAGAAGGGCGGGCCAAGATCTGCCGCCATGAGGGGTATATAATGAATGCTCTTAGAATGTATGTTAGATTTGCCCGAGCAGCTTGTTCTGTGGGGGAACCCCACCAGCTGGTGTCCAATTACAATAAACTTGACTTCACTTTTAAAACAGTCAATTGTCCGTTCTCTCGTTCCTGTGCCCGCACGTCCACGTCGCTGTTGGTAAGAAGAAGATTTGCCACCCGGAGTTCTGGGACTCCTAATTTGCTGCTACATGTAGACCTGCCTTTTTTAACACACACACACACACCCAACACTGTTTTCCTTCACTTCCCCACAGTTTGGACTCCCTCCAAGGCACCCATTTCTCCCAACTTACCAGAGCCTTCCGCAGATGTAGGCCCGAAGCCTTCGCCTCTCTTCCTCTTCCCTGGAAAATCCAACAGGGGCCTTGAGGCAGGAATACTCACCCCACTCCCCAAGGGAAGCAAGGAAGAAAGGCTTCGGGCCTTGTCGGAGGAGTCTCAGGTACCGGCAAACTCAGGCACGGGGTCCAGGTGCGGCCCCTTGGGCTCTTTTCTCAAGTTCACCTCTCTCTCACTATCCTATCCTTCCTTCCTTCCTCCTCCTTTCCTCTTTCTCCCTCCTTCCTTCTTTCCCTTCCTCCCTTTCGTCCTTCCTTCCCATTCGTCTTTCTTTCCTTCTCCCTTTCCTTCCTCCTTCCCTCCCTCTTTCTCCCGCCTTCCTTCCCTTCCTCCTTTTCGTCCTCCCTTCTTCCCTCCCTTCCTTCCCTATGTCTTTCCTTCCTTCTCTCCTTCCTCCTTCCCTCCCTCTTTCTCCCTCCTTCCTTTTTCCCTTCCACCCTTTCATCCTTCCTTTCTTCCCTTTATCTTTGCTTCCGTCCCTCTCTTCCCTCCCTCTTTTCCCTCCTTCCTTCCTTCCCTTCCACCTTTTTGTCCTTCCTTCCTTCCCTTTGTCTTTCCTTCCTTCCCTTTCTTCCCTCCCTCTTTTTACCTCCTTCCTTCCCTTCCACCTTTTTGTCCTTCCTTCCCATTGTCTTTCCTTCCTTCTCTCTTTCCTCCCTCCCTCTTTCTCCCTCTCTCCCTTCTACCTTTTCACCCTTCCTTCCCATTGCCTTCCCTTCCTTCTCTCTTTCCTTCCCCCTTCCCTCCCTCTTTCTCCCTCTCTCCTTCCTTCCTTCTTTCCCTTCCACCCTTTTGTCCTTCCTTCTTCCCCATTGTCTTTCCTTCCTTCTCTTTTTCCTTCCCCTTCCCTCCCTTCCTTCCCTCCCTCTTTCTTCCCCCTCCTTCCCTTCCACCCTTTCGTCCTTCCTTCCTTCCCTTTGTCTTTCCTACCTTCTCTTTTTCCTTCCCCCTTCCTTCCCTCCCTCTTTCTTCCACCTTCCTTCTTTCTCTTCCACTCTTTCATCCTTCCTTCCTTCCCATTGTCTTTTCTTTCCTCCTTCCCTCCCTCTCCCCCCTTCCTTCCTTCTTTCCCTTCCACCTTTTCGTCCTTCCTTCCTTCCCATTATCTTTCCTGCCTTCTCTTTTTCCTTCCCCTTCCCTCCCTTCCCTCCCTCTTTCTCCATCCTTCCATCCTTCCTTCCCTTCCACCCTTTCATCCTTATTTATTTATTTAAAACTTTTATATCCCGATCTCCTCCACCTCCGAAGAGGGACTCAGACCAGCTCACAGCAAGGATTCAATGCAATAATACAATCTACAAACATTATAGAACAACAAGAAATTAAAATACATATAGAATAAAATTACAAAAAGCCAAATCGCCAAGATAAAATTATGTCCAACTCAGTCTGTATGTGTGGTCGATAACTTCGTTCTGTGGCCGGCCTCAGCCATTATTCTGAGAATGCTTCATTCCATAGCCAGGATTTTACTAGCCTCCTAAAGGACAGGAGGGAGGGGGCAGATCTGATCTCAATCAAGAAAGAGTTCCATTGCCGAGGGGCCACCACAGAGAAGGCCCTGTCTCTCGTTCCCACCAGACGGGATTGCGAAAGTGGCGGGACTGAGAGCAGGGCCCCACCAGAAGATCTTAATAGCTTTGATGGTTCATAGGGGAGAATACGTTCAGACAGGTAAGCTGGGCCAGAACCGTATAGGGTTTTGTACGTTAAAACCCGCACTTTGAATTGTGCTCAAAAGCTAATTGGCAGCCAGTGGAGCTGGCGCAAAAAGGGAGTTGTGTGTTCCCTGTACCTCGCTCCTGTTAGTAACCTGGCTGCCGAACGTTGGACTAATTGCAGCTTCCGAGCAGTCTTCAGAGGCAACCCCACGTAGAGAGCGTTGCAGTAGTCTATTCGGGATGTAACCAGAACGTGGACCACCGTGTCCAAGTCAGACTTCCCAAGGTAAGGGCGCAGCTGGCGCACAAGCTAGCATCCTTCCTTCCTTCCCATTGTCTTTTCTTCCTTCTCCCTTTCTTTCCTTCCTCCATCTTTTCCTCCCTCCCTTCCCTCCCTCTTTCTCTAACCTTCTTTCCTTCGCTTTGCCTCCACCCTTTTGTCTTTCTTTCCAATTTTCTTTCCTTCCTTCTCTCTTCCCTTCCTCCTTCCTTCCTTCCCTCCCTTCCCTCCCTCTTTCTCCCCCCTTCCTTCCCTTCTACCTTTTCTTCCTTCCTTCTTCCTCCTTTCTCCTTCCTACCTTCCTTCCCTATTGGCTTTCCTTCCTTCTCTCTTTTCTTCCTGTTTACCTCCCTTCATCCCTCTTTCTCCCTCTATTCCTTTCCATCCTTTCATCCGTCCTTCCTTTGCTCATTCCTTCCTCTTTCCCTTCTTTCCTCTCATCGCTGGACAGCCAGTCCTTTTAGGAGGGAGTTCTAGCATGCAGCCCCCAAGTTAGAAAGTTTGCCCATGCCTGAGGAAAGTGCAGGGGGAAAAGGGGGAGAAGGGATGGGGAGGCTGGCAGTGTCTGGGTGTCTGGACATCCCTCCTGCAATATCCCGGGGTTGGATTCCGTGGGGAAAGAGGGAAATCCTAAAGGGGGGAACTTTAAAAATAAAGCAAATCCAGCCCTTTCTACTTGGCGTGGGCGGGCTGAAGTGTGAGAGATTATGGAACATCTGATGGAATCCGGTTCTCTGGGTGAGTTTTGGTGTAAAAAAGCAAATTTTATACTAAAACTAGCTGAGGACCCGGCAGTGCCCGGGTTATTTGAGGAAGGCATTGTGTGCCAAGGTTGGTTCCTATTAGATGTTTATGTGGCTTGCAGTGGTCTCAGGAACTTATTGAAGGTACTGCAAGTCCCATTGGCCATGGTCCATCCTCCTCCAAACAGCCCCAGAATGTAGGGTGGGTCATGGGGCTGTGTGTGTCACATTTGGTCTTGATCATTCTCAGGATGAGGGTTGCAGTGGTCTCAGGAAGTGAGGGAAGGTACTGGAAGTCCCATCATCCATGGTCCCCCGTTCCCCAATCTGCACCAGGATGTAGAGTGGGTCATGGGGGCTCTGTGTGCCAAGTGAGCTCTTGATCAGTCATTGAACGAGGGTGGCAGTGGTCTCAGAAAGTGAGTGAAGGTACTGCAACTCCCATCGTCCGTGGTCCATCCCACTCAAAATTGCACCAGGATGTAGAGTGGGTCATAGATACTCTGTGTGCCAAAGTTGGGCCTGGTCTCTGATTTGTAGGGGCTGCACTGTTCTGTGGGAAATGAATTGGGTGAAGGTACTGCAAATCCCATCAGTTGTGAGCCATCCTGCCGTGAACCGCAACAGGTTTGTAAAGTGGACCATTGGGCCTCTGTGTGGCAAGTTTGGTCCTGATTCGTCATTGGTGTGGGCCACTGTGCTCTAAGGAAGTGAATTTAAGTACTGCAAGTCCCATCTTCCATGGTCCATCCTCCCTCAAACTGCACCAGGATGTAGGGTGCATCTTGGGGGGTCTGTGTGCCAAGTTTGGTCTTGTTCTGTCATTGTTGGGGGCCTAGTCAGGAAAATCAAGTTGAGGAAGCCTAACAATATCCCATGAGGTGAGGCCTAGTCAGGAAAATCAAGTTAAGGAAGCCTAGCTGTCAATTTTGTGCCTGGTATGTGATTAAAAGGGGCTACAGTGTTGTTTGGGAAGTAAATGATGTGAAGGTACTGCGAATCCCATCATTTGTGGCCATCCTGCCCTAAACCACACCAGGCTGTGAAGTGGGCCATTGGTCCCTTGTTTGCCTGAGCCATCATTGCAAGGTTGGTTACTGTCAATTCAGGCCTTACACAATGTTCCATGAGCTGAGGCCTAGTTGGGAAAATCAAGCTAATGAAGTCTTACTGTCAATTCATGCCTTAAACAGTATCCCATTAGGTGAGGCCTAGTCAGGAAAATCAAGTTAATGAAACCTTACTGTCAATTTTGGGCCTAGTCTGTGATTTGTAGGGCTTGCAGTGTTTTTTGTGAAATGTGTTGGGTGAAGGTACTGAACATTCCATTTCCAACGGGAAAAACTGTCAACTGGTTAAGTTCAACTCCATACAAAAGGCAGTGGGCAGCACCGTAGTATCAATGCAAAAAGCAATTCGAGTATGCAAATAAGCAAAATCAAACAGTGGTAATAAAATCAGAACAATTCTTTAGTGGTCACAGGTATCAATGATAATCCCCAAATGGGATATTATATATCAATTGAGGTGAATAAGCCACCAAAGCAGTATCGCTATACAGTATTGAAGCAGGTTTGGTACTTTTCCGAGCATAAAAAGTACAGTCAGAGAGTGATGCTACTTGCGCGTCAACTCTGAAAAAGAGGGTTTTGGTGCCAATAATCAGAAAGGCACATGCTATGGAAGACTAACACCCAGATTAAATGCATTTTAATACACTCTGTGCCAATTTAAACCATATAGGCTAGATGAGTGGGAAACAGTGCAGCTTGAGCTATGAAAGTTAATGGGATTCTTAATGTGAATGGAAAACACCATTGCACATGGCAAAAAGTCCGACCTTCTTCACTGCTGGCAGGAAGCCCGGAACTAATGTTGCAAGTAAAAGAACAGAGAGGCTCAGCATTGATAGCTTGCACTGTGAGAAAGGAATACCTAATAGATGGCTATTGTTCTCATTTTAGTGATGACAGAGAAATGATGCAAATGATTTGTGCAATGTTTATTGGATTAATGAAATGTCATGTAACAACAGTAATCACCAGCCAATTATGATTGTTTTAACCATGAAGAAGGGGTGGGTTTAACTGGATGGACTCCATTGAGGTATAAATGTCTTTGTATGAGATGTAACGGGTCTTTTGCCCCTATCTGCAGCTGTGTTCTGCTGGCAAAACCCACCAGCTGGTGCCAGGAATAAAACCTTTTTGCTTTTCACCCTACTTCACAGTTGTCGCGTGTTCTCCCTCATCCTAGTATCCGCACGTTCGGGCAGCTTTGGTAAGGTTAACTTGGTACTTGGAGTTCCATAACTCCTCAATTCTGCTTCAGTATGCTTAGTACAGATCAAAGATAACCTTCCTGCAAGGCAGAAGCAGTAAACGAATGGACAGAATAAACTCAAAGTGGGAGCAGTCAACTCAGGCGCCGAGGCAGCTGAAATGCCGGCACCTTCACGCATGTTGCGGCGGTCAGCGGCGGGGGCAGTCCAGGGGATCGCTGCTGTCGGGTGGCAGTATGCAGTGTGGAACCAGCCATGATGCCTGCAGCAGTGAATGTTGTTGGGTGGGCACCGAAAGGATAGGCCAGCAGCAGGGAGTCGAGCGGCGAGCGGCGAGCATGGGCAGAATCACTGCTCGCGGGAGCCGACGGCTGAGCTTTCAGCCGCCGAGGGAAGCCGTTAAGCTCTCAGAGGCAGCAGGTCCTCCAGTAGTAATGCTCGAGTTCATCAGCATCACAGAGACTGACCACCCCTAACCGATTTAGGAGTGGTCCGCCCTCTGTGACTCTTGATGAACTCTGAACGATTTACTTTACTGGAGGACGCTTATTATTTTCTGCCTCTGAGGAAGTCTTAACGACTTTAAACGGCCCTCAGCCGGCTCAGGAGAGAGCTCCCGCCGTCAGGCGCCCTTCCCCGCTGCCCACACCTACTTGGCGAGCAGTGGACCCTTACTTTTACCCAGGCATTCGCCTTATACCCTTCACTACTTGGACGCCTCTGTTTATCCTTTCCGAACTACCCTACCCAACATTCACTGCGGGCCGCCATTGCTGCGTCTCCCGCACATGCGCATACTAGTTCGGCAAACAGAGTGATCCCAGCTGACTACAACGCCCACCACCCTTGCGGCGAGCCACTGCGCATGCCTGCAAGAGTGCCACAGCATCAGGGACCCACCGAGCGCTTCCAGCCTTCTCCCTCCGCTTGACTCGAACACCGGAGATACTCCCACTTTGGCGGTTTGTTTCTGTCCATTGCGACACTTCTAACTGCCTTGAGGTTTGCAGGAAGGTTGATTTCTTTTCCTCCCTGCGCCTTAGGACTCCTCTTTTGATTTTCACAATTGCCACTGTGCTTTACTGACCATTTGATTTGTATTATGTATACTGCCATTGCGCCTCACTGATTGTATGATCTGTACTAAGCATACTGTATAGCGATACTGCTTTGGTGGCTTATTCACCTCAATTGATATATAATATCCCATTTGGGGATTATCATTGATACCTGTGACCACTAAAGAATTGTTCTGATTTTATTACCACTGTTTGATTTTGCTTATTTGCATACTCGAATTGCTTTTTGTAAGTTCAACTCCAGCCATTTATGTCTGCCTCAGGCCCTTTCGTTTCCTCTCTGTGCTGCTTAGGAGTGGTGGAATGTTGGGTGGCTGGCCATTCAGAGGCATTTATGCAAATAATCCCACATTGGCGACCAATCAAAAAGCTGCCACATATTCCTCCCTTCCTCCGCACCTCCCCCCACACCTCCCACCCCAAACATTGCCTTTTATTATATGTATAGATAGATAGTTAGATAGTACTCTCAATTCAGGTTAAAAGTTTTGATGAAAGTTTATTTTTAGATTAACACAGTTTATTATTCTTGAACCTTGTCCCTGCTAACAACAACAACAACAACAAAATCAAAGTGGTCCCTGGTCAAGAAAAGGTTGGGAACCACTGATATAAAATGACCATTGCATTTGGGATACAGTGTTCTCTCCGGCTTTGCTTCCCTCCTCTCCTCTCATTCTCCTGAGGCAATAATTCTAGAGGCTTTTCTACATTACTGTTTTTCAAATTCATCTCTGCACTAACAATAAACTAATAGTTGACTCTTCGGAGATGGGATTTTTACTACGGCACAGAAGGAACCTTTTACCCACTCTGTTTCAAATTCCCATTTTCTCCCTTTTATTCCTAGTTTTCAGGAGTATAAAACTTTACCACATTTGCTGCAAACCTCCCTACTTGGCTGCGGTGTTTATGACTCCCACAACAGACATCGCTTACACAAAAACCAGAGTTTTGTCTCTCGAGTGGCTCAGAGCAGTCTTGTGAACAGAACAGTGCCCATAAATTCTTCTGCCAGTCATATCACATCTCAGGATCTGTAAGATCAAGACAATGGAAGATGCTGGGGAGGAACTGTAAGAGGAAAATCAATTAATGATAGGTGTTGGGGCTCAGCAGCAAGACTCAGAGGACAAAGGGGTTTCTGTGTGTGATCAAGGTGATTTGCAAGTCTTAGAGCAGAGAGAAGTGCTGGAGACAGAGTTTGTTTGGGATTCCAATGTCCGTTCCGTTTCTCAGCCTTTAGTAGAAGATTCAGCAGATGGGGAGTTTTCCCGTGATATCTGATTAGTCCTCCACATGGAGGGAGTGAAGGACAGAAAAAATAGGCATTCGGAAAGACTCTGTGAGAAACACAGGTTGCAAAGGGATGATCTCATGGCATCTTGCTTAGATTTGTGCTTAGATTAAGTGATGTTTATTTGGTGTCTCCAGAGCAGACAATGTTGCCATAGAATCAAGTTCTAGTTTCAGCTCTGAAGTTCATGAATCAAGCCTCCTGTGTTTATATGTTCCTCTTAGAGTTTTGCCTCAGAAAAGTTCCTGTTTTCATGCTTATGGATTTATGCCTATGCTCTTGACTTCCTGGATTTCACGTACCTTGCTATTTTGGGCCTTTGATCTTTGAATATGTGGACTACCACTATTTCATTGCACCTTTTCCACTGCTTTTTGGGAAATGCCCCCTTTCCCTTTTGTATATGCTTTTCGTAAATAAACTGCTGGAGTTATAGGTACTTAAGTCCATTCAGCAGTTCACCTACCTGGGAAGCATCATCTCTTCAGACGCCAAGATTGATAAAGAGATAGGTCACAGATTAGCAAAAGCATATAGTGCATTTGGAAGGCTTCACAAAAGAGTCTGGAGCAACAAGCACCTGAGGCAAAGCACCAAAATCAGTGTGTACAGAGCTATCATACTATCTATTCTCCTATATGGGTCTGAAACATGGGTCACCTATCGCCAACACCTATGACCCCTCGAACGCTTTCATCAGCGCTGCCTTCGCACAATCCTAAATATACACTGGACCAACTATGTGACTAATGTTGCTGTCCTTGAGCAAGCAGAAATCACCAGTATTGAGGACATGCTATTGAGGACACAACTGCACTGGGCAGGGCACGTCTCTAGGATGGTGGACCACCGCCTCCCAGATACTACTCTATGGTGAACTCGCCATGGGTCAGCGCAAGAGAGGCGCCCCCAAAAAGAGATATAAGGACTCCCTGAAACAACATCTCAGGCTCGGCCAGATTGATCACTAACAATGGTCAACCCTGGCCTCGCATCGGGAGGCATGGAGATGCACTATCCACAATGCTGCAGCCTCTTTTGAGAAGACACGCCGAACGGGTCTCGAAGAGAAACGACAACGCAGAAAGAACCGCAACTTGGAAACAACATCACCCAAGGAGACTTTCTGCTGTGCTTTCTGCAACCGAACTTGCCTATCTCAACTTGGCATTTTTAGTCATCAAAGTGCTTGTAAAAAGCGTGGGATGAGTCCTTCCTAAGAATCTTTGTTCGTGAAGTAATGCCGAGAGTATAGGTACTAATGGTCTCAGTGGGGTGCTGGGTGACAAGGTGTTCCAAGGCTAGAGTGCAACACTAGGGTTGACAGGTCTCTGGGTGCTGCCCAAGAGCTGACATAACTGTTCTACTTTGCTGGGCATGGACCCCATAATGGGCCACCCTAAGTCCATCCTACCACTAGGCTTTGAAACTGAGCCCACTGATGGGACAACATTGGAGTAGCAAAACTATGCAGTTGAGCCTACTCAGGAATAATCCATCAGAAGAGCCCTAAATGATCCAGCACTAATGTTAAGTCAGCCGCTGTTGTAGAGCCCTCCCAGGAATAATTAAGCACTGACTGCAATCTATCCCTTCACATTTACTGGGGAATAAGTGATACTGAATGGTGCAAGTATTCACGATGCCTGTGAGAGTCTTTGCGTTGTAGGACATTGCCCATCTCCTACCGATAGGCAACGTCTGCTGACAATGACCAATTAAAACTAGTTTTGGGCTTCTTGTCTATGGGCTTCTAGTGGGCGGGTAGATTGCAAGGCAAGCAGAAATGGAGAATATTTATATTTTTGGCATGTGGGGTGGCTGTAAACCAGGCATGGGCAAACTTTGGCCCTCCAAGTGTTTTGGACTTCCACAATTCCTAACAGCCAGATATCCCTGCTGTAAACTCTAGACACTATTCAGAGTCAGAATTGTGATTTGTGCCAATTCCTTTGGCACAAAGTGTAACCGCATAGAGGGTATATCCTCAAATCACTGGGTTTTCTTAGGCAAGGCATCCTCAGAGGGGTTCCTAACAGCCCTTCGTCTGAAACAAAGCTTGGGGTTCTTTGGAAGTCCTTCCAGGCTTTCCCGTGTGCCAAATTTGTGGGGACAATTGCATTTACTGAGACAACTGGAGAATGTGGAGAACCTGCCCCTTGGTATCAGATCCTTGTCCTTGAAATCTCAGAGAATGTGATGCTGCGGATTGAGCCACTTTTGCCACCATTGGGAGGAGCAACTTCCCTTGTGTATGCCTTCAGGGACATCAAAGCTTGAGTTGCCATGTTTCTTTGGTTTTAACCACGCTAAGAAAGCCTATACAGTGTTCCCTCGCTACTTCATGGTCCGCTTTACGCGGACTGGATGTTTTGCGGATTTTAAAAATAATTATTAATATAAAATATTTACATTACAAGGACCTCAGAAAGGGAGGCAGGTGTGCGGTTCCTCGCGTCCTGTCGCTTCTTTTGCTCATCCCATTGGTGGCTCGGGCTGCGAGTGGACGTGCTTTGTCCTCCTCCTCGTTCCGGGAAGGGTTGCAGCCTGCTGGAGGTCCCAATGCCGTCCCAACAACATCCAGGCCTGCCTCCCTGGCCTCCGGGGATCCCGGCAGAGTGTCAGCCTGAGGTGCAGCGGAGCTCCAGAGGCAGGTAAGGAAGCGCAAGACTAGACTGCGCATGTGCTCTTATACATACTGTATCCTAAAATAATGTTTAAATATTACAATTAATATGGAGTCTCTCCTTCACAGATTTTCACTTATCACGGGATGTCCTGGAACGTAACCCCTACGATAAGTTAGTGAACCCTGTATCCTTTCTTTGCAAGCCAAGTCTCTTTTACTACTTATCTAGTATTCGTCATTAATTCAGCTGTGTTGAGTGTGGCATTCAAAGAGCTGTATTCCCTCCACACAAAAGTTCTCACTTTACCCATAGTTTGGAAAGTAGAGTGGGGAGTGAGCCTTTGGGACTCCAACTCCCAGTACCATTTAGCCAAATCTTTGATGGGAACATCTATTTTGTTTTCAGCCCTTTGGGCATGAAGGCTTGCACCACCTCCCATCGCTGCCAGTGTCCTTCCTTTCCAAAGTGTGCTGCTCAGCTGACATGTTCCAAAGGCATTCTTCATTTACAGCAGAGTATTGAGTTATAAGGTTGTGCTCATCCAACTGTGCGAGGAGTAAGAACAGGTTGCACACCTACCTTTTCACTTGAAGCCTCCTGACACGGCCTTCTGGAAGGCGTCTCAACAGGCTCTCAGCTTTGTTTACCAAGAAGCAGCCTCACTTCTCTCTCGCTTGGCAGAAGAAGTCAATACAAATTCCTACGGCTGCCTGATCCCAGGATAGAGCTGTTCACCTTGTTGCAACACAACTGGAGTCCTGAAAGCTGGGCAGCAATCTGACTCTCCTGCTTCCCTCCCACACATTATGGTAAGACTTTGCCACAATGACGGAGCTTTCACCAAGTGGAATGGGGATCCAGAAGGAAGAAGGAAGCACACCGTCCATGATTGTCCAGTTTTCCCCAGTTTGATCTAGATTGAGGGACGTTACAGTTCCATTCTATTCTGCTCTGGTCAGACCTCACCTGAAATAACACTGTGTTCTATTTGGGGCAACACAATTCAACAAGATGGACGCACCGGGACTGTGGTGCAGCTGGCTGGGTGTCAGCTGCATTAAAGATCACTACTGACCAAAAGGTCATGAGTTCAAAGCGAGCCCCGGTCAGCGTGAGCTTCTGGTCAATTGTGTACCTTGTTGTCGACCTTTGCAACCTGAAAGACAGTTGCATCTGTCAAGTAGGAAATTTAGGTACCACCTATGTGTGCGGAGGCGAATTTAACAAAATGTATGAGGCCATTAAAAAGTCTCCAGCAAAAGCATGCGGGGAATGTGGAAAAGTACTTCATCAGTATCACAGATGGACGGTGAAGCAACAGCTCCCCTGGTGGCCAGAAGATGGAATGTTAAATAGCCTCTGGCTGTCTATATGTGTTGTGTGTCTATGGCATTGAATGTTTGCCATGTACTGTATGTAAACATTGTAATCCACCCTGAGTCCCCTGCAGGGTGAGAAGGGCGGAATACCAATACTGTAAATAAATAAATAAATGAATAAATAAATGAATAAATAATAGACTTGTAGAAACATAGAGTAGAAATTCAGAGCAGAATACAGTACATACAAGGCAAACATTCGATGTCTTTTAACATGAACAATGGCATACAATACACCAGGGGTGCTCATTAGGTGGCTCGCGATCGACTGGTTGATCTCGGGACCTTAGGAGGTCGATCCCAGCTGGATGGGGCGCTTCTGAGGGGGTGGAGCCATGCTGCACCAAGCCCCGCCCCCACCCCTGGCTACAGCGCTTCCACGGTGTCTCCAGGCATGAGGAGGGTATGGCCAAGCCAGTAGTGGCTAGCTATGCCACTACAGGCTTGGCCATACCCTCCTCAAGCCTGGAGAAGCTGTGGTAGCACTGTAGCCAGAGAGGGGAGGAGGCGGAGCCAGGCCGTGCCAGGCCCCGCCCCCTGCCCGGCTACAGCGCTTCCACAGCTTCTCCAGGCTAGCTATGCCACTACTGGCTTGGCATTACCCTCCTCTAGCCTGCAGAAGCTGTGGAAGTGCTGAAGCCAGTGGGAAGAGGGGGCGGAGCCAGGCCACACCAAGCCCCGCCCCCTTCCCCCTGCTCCACCCTGCTTCTCTCTCGGTAGATCTTTTGTAAATCAATTTCCGGCATCTGGAGGTG
Source organism: Anolis apletophallus (assembly GCA_030556195.1). Lineage (NCBI taxonomy): Eukaryota > Metazoa > Chordata > Lepidosauria > Squamata > Anolidae > Anolis > Anolis apletophallus. The sequence continues at coordinate 16,396,095 of JARBWK010000013.1, forward strand.
ATGCTCAACTTCTGCCCATGGGGAGGTACTGTAGTTCCATTTTTCCATGCTGAAGGAGCCTGCTGGCCGTAGCCTTCTCTGATCTTTGCTGGCATGTCTGCATGGGACGGCCTTTTACTTTTCCACCGGAAGGCAGTACCTATTTATCTACTCTGTTCACCCTGAATCGCAGCTTGAACTGTTGACCTTCTGGTCAGCAGCCTTTACTGCAGCTAGTGGTTGCAAACCTACTGTGGCCCCTCCACTGTGCTACTGCAGAGTCTTCCACTGGACTCTGAGGCAGAGAGTTCCACTGCTGAACAGCTCTTACGTTCTTCTTAAGTGGCCGGGGGGGGGGGGAGGAGGAGGAAGGGGACTGAGGCTGTTAGGAATTGTGGGAGTTGAACTCCAAAACACCTGGAGAGCCCAAGTTGGCTCATGCCTGTTCTAAACCTTGGAATATACAAGATCAAGGGTTATGGGGTGAGATGTGGGGAGAAGACACCCTTCTCTGGAAATTGCCTTGCTGCAAATATGAACCATTCTGGCAAATGGGGTCCCAGGAAGATAAAACTCCAGCAGCCAGGCTGTTGCCCAATGATCTTGCACAGATGGTGGAGAGATAAATGGTGCCGTCTTTTTACTGGAGAGCTTGAGCCATAATTCGCACCAGACATTTATTAGGCGCACTCTTCTCCCTCCCTCCATCACGGCTTTGTCGTGCATTTTTCTCTCTCTGGAGAGAGAGAGGTAGAAAGTGGGACCCCCGTGTTAATAACGTGGCCCCGCACTTTGGCCCCTCTCCATTTCTCTCCCTCATTTCTCTCCGGCGGCAATTTATAGGTTTGAAGCTCGAAGCGCTGGGTCTGTTTCGGTAATATGTATTCTCTGTAAGTATTCCCTGCTGTGGCAAATCCTAAGAGAACTCCATCAAATAATTATCTCTCCCCTCCTCCTTTTTTTTTATTATTCACAGCCTTTTTACTTGATCTGCATTGCTATAAAATATTTCAATGGTTGCTCCCTCCTCCCTACTGCAACTGCTCTGTCGTCGCACATAGCCTCCCTCTGATTGTAAAGAGTATTTATGTACAATGTTAAATCCACCCAATGCAGTCCTTTGTCATGGCTCTTTCGGCCCTGCGATGCTTCAGCCGATGTGGATCCTTCTTGGCTGTCTTCCATTTCAGCAGCAATGCGCGGAATGCTTAGCATGTCCATCACACATCTGGCTACACAAAGACCCAAGTTTTGTACAATTTTGGGGGATGAAAAGGGGTTACAGTGATATTTTCTCGAATGTTTTAAGCCCATGGTTTGTTTGTGGTACCTGTTGTGAGTAGGGTTGTCAGGTCAGGACTATCCACGGCCCTTTGTGATGTTGCGAGGTGGGACCTCACAAAGGAAGGTCTAAATTGAGTCCATTGGTTTTATTTTTGTGATGACATACTGTTCAGCTGTTGATTTCTTCAGTCTACTCAAGTGGAAAGTAATCACGAGGACACCAACTTTTAGAGGAGCATACATTGAAAGTATCAACCACCGTTGAATTTCAACAGAGATAAATGTAAGGTACTATATTTAAGCAAGGAGAATGGAAATGTACAAATAATAGACAGCTGGAATAAAAGCAACATCTGTGAAAAGGACTTAGAAGTCTTAGTAGACCAGTGTTTCCCAACCAGTGTGCCGTGAGCGATCATCAGGTGTGCTGTGGGAAATTGGAACCTCCAATAGCCTTTCTTCCCCCTCCTGCCGAACACTTTTTCTTCTCCACTCGGGCTCCCTTCTTCCCAGCCTCGCTCTGCTCACTGCCTCGCTTTGCTCTGGGGCGGGTCTGCACAATAGCGCCCACACGTCTTCCTCCTCCCCCCCTCCCCTCCGGAACACGCTCACGCTGCCCCCTTGGATTAAAATGGTGGCAGAAGCGGCAGTGTAAATAAAAAGTAAGTGTTCGGCAGGAGGGGGAGGAAAGGGCGCAAAGGGCAAGGGGGAGGAAGAGGTTTCTGTCGAAAGCTGGCATGGGCAAACTTGGGCATTCCAGGTGTTTTGGACTCCAACTCCCACCATTCCTAGCAGCCTCAGGCAATTTTCCTTTTCCCCCTCAGCCACTTAAGCAGGAAAGGGCCTCAGGCTGTTAGGAATGGTGGGAATTGAAGTCCAAAGCACCCAGAGGGCCAAAGTTTTCCCATGCCTGTTTTAAGGACCTTAAAGTGGTGAGCCTCCTTCCAACATTGTGATTCTGGATAGAAAACAAACAACATAACATAACATTGTTTGAGTCTACAGTGCTCTCTGGGTGTAGGTGAACTACAACTTCCAAACTCAAGGTCAATTCCCAAGCAAACCCTTTCAGTACTTTCTGTTGGTAATGAGAGTTCAATAGGCCAAGTTTGGTTCAATTCCATTGTTGCAAGAGTTCAGGATGCTCTTTGATTGTGTGTTAACTATAAATCCCAGAAACTGTAACTCCCAAATATCCAGGTCTATTTTCCCCAAACTCCATCTGTGTTCACATTTGGGCATATGGAGTATTCATGCCAAGTTTGGTCCTGATCCAACATTGTTTCAGTCCACAGTGCTCTCTGGATATAGGTGAACTCCAACTCCAAAACCCAAGGTCAATGCCCACCAAACTCTTATAGTATTTTCTCTTGGTTATGGGAGTTCTGTGTGGGAAGTTTGTGTCTTTCTGCCATTCCTGCCAGGATATCTATGTTGTGTTCATCGAAACAGGCCCAGGTTTCACACTGAGTGTATAAATACATTTTAAAACATATCAACTATATGTATTACTGTGTTAGGGTGTCATTTTGTGTCATTTTGGTTGGTGGTTTCCCCCAGGATTTTGTAAATGTAAAAAATGTGCCGCGGCTCAAAAAAGATTGAAAAACACTGACTTAGATAGTTGGAAAAGATGGAGAAGATGGACGAAGCTTGCTTTCTTCTGCTTCAGGATCCCAAATATGTACCGATGGGTTCAAATTACAAGGAAAGGGATTCCACTGAAACATTAGGAATATTGTTTTAATATAGAGGGATTGATTGCCTCAGAGGCTTGTGGACTTTCCATCTTTGGAGGTCTGTCAACAAAGCTTAGATGGGTATCTGAGCATCTTTCAGCGGTACTGCGTTTGTGTCTTTCTGAATGGTAGGAAGGGTTGGGTCCTCCAGGTCAGTTGCTCGTCTGATCGGGGTATTGGGTGGCAACCTGTGCTGGACGGGGTTACACTCCCCTTGAAGTCACAGGTCCGCAGTTTGAGGGTTCTCTTGGACTCAGCGCTGACGCTTGATGCTCAGGTGTCGGCGGTGGCTGGGAGAGCCTTTGTACAGTTAAAGCCCGTGTGCCAACTGCAACCATACCTCGTGAAGTCTGACTTGACCATGGTGGTCCACGCCTTGGTTACCTCTAGATTGGATTACTGCAATGCGCTCTACGTGGGGCTTCCCTTGAAGACGGCTCGGAAACTCCAACTTGTCCAACGCTCGGCTGCCAGATTAATAACAGGGGGCAGGTTACAGGGAGCGGTGAACCCCCCTGTTCAAAGAGCTCCACTGGCTGCTGTTTACTTTCCGAGCCCAGTTGAATGTGCAGGTGATTACCTACAAAGCCCTGAACGGTTTGGGACCCGCCTACCTTTGTGACCGGCTCTCCTCTCATGAACCAGCCCGAGCCCTTCGCTCCTCAGGGGAGGCCCTCCTTTTGCCCCTGCCAGTCTCACAAACTCGGCTTGTGAGCACTAGGGAGAAAGCCTTCTCCTCTGTGGCCCCCCGCCTTTGGAATTCCCTCCCGGGAGAGATCAGGAATGCCCCCTCATTGGAATCCTTCAGGAAACAACTGAAAACCTGGTTCTTCCACCTGGCTTTCTGAGATTAGGCTCCCCAAATGCCCCCGTTTCTGCGAAACCTTTTTCTCCTATGTGACCCTTTGTCTTCGACACTACTCCAGTTATCTCCCCCAAGTTTTTAAACATCCGATATGTTCATGTGGCCCTCCCTGTCGGTTCTGTTTTTAGATTTATCTGTACTGTTGTGCTTTCACAGATGTATTTTATTGTGTTTATTGCTTTTATTATGTTTATTGTTCTTCGATGTTGTTGATATTTTGTGATGTGTTGCTCGGGCACGGCCCCATGTAAGCCGCTCCGAGTCCCCTTTGGGGAGATGGATGTGGGTTAGAAATAAAGTATTATTATTATTATATTGGGTCTACGTGGCCCTTAAAGTCCCTTCCAATGCTGACATTCTGTCATTCCAACCAGTCATTGAAGCCACCCTTTGCCACCAGAACAGAAGAACATCATTTCCTTTGGCGACTTGTCTCTGAGTCTGAGGTTGAGATTCATGGAGCGATGAAATAAACACCCAATTCACCCCTGCGGAGAAGGCTCTAGCAAAGGGTTAACCGTGTGTATAAAATGGATTGCAATTTTTTAGTGATTCAGTATAATCACAGCCTAGCAGCAGGTTGCTTTTCCAGCAGGAGGGTTTGGAATTATTTTCTGGAGTTTGCAATATAGAACTTAAATTAAGCCTCAGAAGTCAGGGGAGCGCCGGCGCATCCCTGATGTGGTGCTAAATTCTCAGCAGCGCGGGGCTTTTGTGTTAAAGCCTTTCGCTGGCAATTAGGTTCATTAACTATCACAATACTTTATTTATGGCTCCGCGTGCCATATGGTTCCCCAGCTAAAGAATGGCGCCCGCTCTAGCGCAGACCATTTGGCGTCATAAAAATGTGAACAAATAACGTTGCAGTTCTCTCTTGCTCTGGGGTTTGGGGGCGGCGGGGGGAAAAGTCAAAAGGGCTCCCCAGGTTGGGGGTCAGGATCAAGGGGAAGGAAGAGGGAGACATTTCCCCCCTTATTTTCCATCTCCTTGTCTAGATAGCTTCTCCAATGGGTGGGCGACTATATTAGGTGACTATAATGGACCTAAATATCCGAAAGGCACCAATGGTCTGAAGATTCTGGCAAGGTCATGGGCCACCAAAATGGCTTCAGAAGTCACATGAGACCTCAACTCTACACTTTGACAATCCCTACAGTAGGGGGATGACTCTCTTCCTTGCTCGCTTCTTTTGTGGCCTACCCAACGTGGTCTCCATAAGTATATTTTTTTATGAAGCAGAGTGTTTAAGGATGGGGACATTTGTAGGGATATCAAGATGCTTGTTTATAAAGCTGTTGCCCTTCTAAGTCTATTGTCCGAAACATGGATCCTTTGCAACCATCACTCTTGACTTCTGGAATGATTCAATCAGTGTTGCCTTCAAAAAAAAATCCTGCAAATCTCTTGAGAAGAAGACAGTTGGACAAATATCAGCGTCTTGGAAGTAGAAGCAAAGACAACCAACATCGAAGTGATTATCCTTCCGCTTCGTTGGACCAAATGCCATGTTGTCTGAATGCCTGATCTCCATCTCCCAAAAGAGTTACTTGACTTTCAGCTCAAGAATGGAAACTGGAATGTCGGTGAACATCAAAAGAGAACTGAAGGTCAGTTGTGATCAAGAACGCTGTGGATTTTGAAGAGGCACAAATAGAGAGCAGAAGGGAGAAACGGGCTGAGCGGAAGAAAGCACCACAAGCAAACCCTTGTCAGGACCACCTTCCACCTGGAAATCTATGTCCACATTGTGATAGACCACAATGTGGATCCAGAAGAGGCCTCTAGGTCAGTGTTTTTCAACCTTTTTTGAGCCGCGGCACACTTTTAACATTTACAAAATCCTGGTGATACCACCAACCAAAATGACACAAAACGACACTCTAACACAGTAATACATATAGTTAATATGTTTTTAAATGTATTTATACACTCAGTGTGAAACCTGGACCTGTTTCGATAAACACAACATCGATATCCTGGCAGGAATGGCAGAAAGACACAAACTTCCCACACAGAACTCCCATAACCAAGAGAAAATACTATAAGAGTTTGGTGGGCATTGACCTTGAGTTTTGGAATTGTAGTTCACCTATATCCAGAGATCACTGTGGACTGAAACAATGTTGGATCAGGACCAAACTTGGCATGAATACTCAATATGTCCAAATGTGAACACAGATGGAGTTTGGGGAAAATAGACCTTGACATTTGGGAGTTACAGTTTCTGGGATTTATAGTTAACACACAATCAAAGAGCATCCTGAACTCTTGCAACAATGGAATTGAACCAAACTTGGCATATTGAACTCTCATTACCAACAGAAAGTACTGAAAGGGTTTGCTTAGGAATTGACCTTGAGTTTGGAAGTTGTAGTTCACCTACACCCAGAGAGCACTGTGGACTCAAACTATGTCATGTTATGTTGTTGTTTGTTTTCTATCCAGAATCACAATGTTGGAAGGCTCACCACTTTCACCTTAAACAGGCATGGGTCGGCCCTCCTTTAGTCAACTCCCACCCTGCCTGAGGGCCTTTCCTGCTTAAGTGGCTGAGAGGGAAAAAGGAAAAGAGCCTGAGGCTGCTAGGAATGGTGGGAGTTGGAGTCCAAAACACCTGGAAGGTCCAAGTTTGCCCATGCCAGCTTTCGACAGAGACCTCTTTCTCCCCCTTCCCCTTCGCGCCCTTTCTTCCCCCTCCTGCCGAACACTTACTTTTTCTTCTACACTGCCGCTTCTGCCGCCATTTTGATCTGAGGGGGCAGTGCGAGCATGTTCAGGAGGGGAGGGGGGAGGGAGGAAGACGTGACCCGTATGGGCGCTACCGCGCAGACTCACCTGAGAGCAAAGCGAGGCAAAGCGAGCAGAGCGAGGCTGGGAAGAAGGGAGCCCGAGTGGAGAAGAAAAAGTGTTCGACAGGAGGGGGAAGAAAGGGTATTGGAGGTTCCAATTTCCCATGGCGCACCTGATGATCGCTCATGGCACATTGGTTGGGAAACACTGCTCTACAGATCCGCTCCCAAGACTTTACTTCTGGAAGACAATCATTCTAGGCCACGAGTGATAGCCTATGATGCATGCATTAAAGGTGTTCTGTCTTTTGGCGTATAACTCAAAGAAGCCCTTGAGGAAGCCATGAGAAGACAGCCTCCATGCCCCAAAGAGGTTGACCATCAAACATTCTCCAGAAGGACCACTAGAGGTCAGCAATGGCCGTTTTGAAGGGAGCAATGGAGAGCAAGAAGCACAGTTATGATCCTGGTGAGGTCTCATATGCCAGATTTTTTCTCTATGTTCTGTGCCTAACTTGGCATTTGGAAACCACGGGTGTCTTCACTTTGGCAAAGAGCCTCATGTGCAACTAGAGCTTTAGGCAGGAGTCCAAAAGGAATGGAAGGAAATTAGCTGCTGTTGCTTTGGGGGGGGGTAAAGGTGGGTTTAAAAATAAAAGGACCCATCCTTTTCCTCCCCTCGAGTTTAAAAATAAGCAAGTGTTGGAAAGTCAAAACAGTTCCGAATGCAGAAGAGGCTTTGAAGCAAGAACAATAGGGTCCATCTTGGGGTTTAAAGGCATTTGCCAAGGTCAACTGAGATCACAGCAACAGAAACTGGCTGGGGACTGACCCAGGCTTGGCCGTGTTCCTTCCTTTCATCCCTCCATCTTTCTGGCCACCAGCTTAAATAGGTGGAAGGAGTTTCTCAGGGGCACCAAAATCGCCCTGTTGCCATTTACAAAAGTGTCCTCCTCAGGTGTTGCTGTCCAAATTTGATGCAGGGAACGGAGACGGAGAGCCACCATTGCAACTGAAAAGGCTATTTTGAAACATCTCTTTAATCAAAATACTCCCAATTCCATGCTCTATTGTGGGATCCTGAGTTAGAGGGACCCATTTCCAATGCAAATTGGAAATAGTTCCATCTCAGAACCCTAAATAATTTCAACAAGATGAAAACTCATTAAACAAGGCAACAGATAACACCACTCTGGAAGCCACGGCATTGTGGGCTCATCCACACAACAGAGTGATTGTGGTATTATTCCATTTTAACTGCTATGGTTCAGTCCGTTGGCATTCTGGAATAACATCATTTTCTTTGGCGACTTGTCTCTGAGTCTGAGGTTGAGATTCGTGGAGCGATGAAATAAACACCCAATTCACCCCTGCGGAGAAGGCTCTAGAAAAGGGTTAACCATTTTAACTGCTATGGTTCAGTCCATTGGGATTCTGGGATACAGAGTCTAGGGCAGGGGTGGGCAATCATTTTTTCCAAGGGGCCACACGAGAGCCAAACAATATTATGGAGGGCCGCACCTAAAGGCTGAACTACATTCTTATCGACATAATTTATTTATTTACTATATTTACTATATATTACACATCATTAATATTAACATATTAATATATCAAGAAATATTCATATATTAATATTAATATAATAATTATTATATTATAGTATATATAGACATTATAATATATTGAAATTATAATACAATATAATATAACATTATATTATATTATTTATTATATTATTATTATAAAATTATTATAAAATAATAATAAAAACCACTAAAATTAAATTAAATTAAATTCAAGAAGACAAGGTGCGAACCAAGATGAAGGCTGACATCCTCAAGAGGGGAAGGATCCCAAGATGGAATGGCCCAATGGCCCCAGCCCAGAGGATGGCAAAGCGGACCCAGTCACCGCCGCAGCAGAGCAGAGCAGAGCAGCAGGCGATTGGAGGCTGCAGGCCTCCGTCCGCTCTCGCACCCCGCCGTTCCCCAGCTGATCACCCTGCTATGGAGTGCCTGCCATCCTCGGGCCTGCAGGGGGAGCAGTTGGCGATCTGAGGTGGCTTATTCGACCTGGCGATCCGGAAGACGATCAAGTCTTCCGGGTCGCTAGGGCGATCAGCCCCCGCAGGTCGCCGAGTGCTCCCACTGCAGGCCCGGATCGCCTCCTGGGATGTCAGGCACTCCAAAGCCGCCGCTCCTCTGGCCTGTCTGCCGACACAGGCCCCACAGAGCCCACGATGGGATGGCGGTAGCGGCACCCCTTCTTCTCGGCCCCGCCCCCAATGCCCTTCACCCCGGGCCGGAGAGAATCAGCTGCCTGGCCGCATCCGGCCCACGGGCCATAGGTTGCCCACCCCTGGTTTAGGGGAAAGTACTTTGACCCCTGGAACAGAGTGCTTTCTCAAACTAGCAATCTCAGTCTGCCACTAGATGGAGCCAGAGTAGTTAAAGTGGAATCACAGTGCTATAACTTTGTCCTGTGAATGGGCCACTTCCATGTTTAGGAATAAATGAGTCCAAGCCATGTGTGGACTGGGTGACAGAAAGAAACCATTGTTGGCCCTTGTCACACTTTCAAGGAGAAGCCATTCTGTGATTGGAATGCTTTTTATATTTTTGCACATTTTGCACTGCATATGGAGAGACGTTGGTCATGTGCACGTCGTTACAATTCCTTATCTAGGAAGCAATGCAAAACGATGTGAGCATCAAGCTATGCTCCATTGCCTTGGTGCAACAACTCAGCCAGTGTTATGTAACAGATGCTTAGGGTTTTTGGGGGCAGCGATGGAAGAAGAGGAGGAGGAAGAGAGCTTGTGCTTCAGGCAGCATGAATCCAAGTATCATGACATCCCATTTCCATAAATAAGCTGTTGGATGGTCAGCACCTAGGAAAAGCTTTGCAGCCCCAAGCCTGTAAGCCAGTGGTTTTCAACCTTTTTTGAGCTGCGGCACATTTTTTACATTTACTAAATCCTGGGGCACACCACCAACCAAAATGACACAAAATGGCACTCTAACACAGTAATACATATAATTAATATGTTTTAAATGTATTTATACACTCACTTAGTGTGAAACCTGGGCCTGTTTCAATGAACACAATATAGATATCCTGGCAGGAATGGCAGAAAGACACAAACTTCTCACACAGAACTCCCATAACCAAGAGAAAATACTATAAGAGTTTGGTGGGCATTGACCTTGAGTTTTGGAGTTGTAGTTCACCTATATCCAGAGAGCACTGTGGACTCAAACAATGTTGGATCAGGACCAAACTTGGCATGAATACTCAAAATGCCCAAATGTGAACACGGATGGAGTTTGGGGAAAATAGACCTTGGCATTTGGGAGTTACAGTTTCTGGTATTTATAGTTAACACACAATCAAAGAGCATCCTGAACTCTTGCAACAATGGAATTGAACCAAACTTGGCATATTGAACTCTCATTACCAACAGAAAGTACTGAAAGGGTTTGCTTAAGAATTGACCTTGAGTTTGGAAGTTGTAGTTCACCTACACCCAGAGAGCACTGTGGACTCAAACTATGTCATGTTATGTTGTTGTTTGTTTTCTATCCAGAATCACAATGTTGGAAGGAGGCTCACCACTTTAAGGTCCCTAAAACAGGCATGGGAAAACTTCGGCCCTCTGGGTGCCTCGGACTTCAATTCCCACCATTCCTAACAGCCTGCGGCCCTTTCCTGCTTAAATGGCTGAGGGGGGGGGGGAGGAAAAGGGCCTGAGGCTGCTAGGAATGGTGGGAGTTGGAGTCCAAAACACCTGGAAGGTCCAAGTTTTCCCATGCCTGCTTTCGACAGGGACCTCTTCCTCCCCCTTCCCCTTCCCGCTCTTTCTTTCCCCTCCTGCCGAACACTTACTTTTTTTTGCCATTTTTTACACTGGGAAGGCTGGGAAGCAAAGCAAGGCAATGCAAGCAGAGCAAGGTGGAGAAGAAACTGTGTTCGGCAGGACGGGGAAGAAAGGGCATTGGAGGTTCCAATTTCCCATGGCACACCTGATGATCGCTCACGGCACTCTAGTGTGCCACGGTACACTGGCTGGGAAACACTGCTGTAAGCAGTGAGAAGCCAAGGCTTGGCTCACTTGAGCATTCAAGGCCAGCCGCCCTGCATTCCAGGACTTTATTTCATCCTCGGCTCAGGAGAAGAAAATAAGAAATATTATCCACAGTGACTCAGCGGCAAAATGGGCATCCGGGCAGGGAGCTGTCATGTTTTGTTCTCCCTCTGCTTCTCCTTCGCCCTGACAAGGCATGGTTTGGTCCTGTAATTGCATTAAAACGTCTCCTCTCACCGTTTGTGATCTAATAATCTCCGCGACGCCTATATTTAGACCCTCTCTCTTCTTCTACTCTGGAGCTCTTGATGTCTTAATGAACACAAGGAACACATACACACTCTCTCTGCCTGTTGTTGGCCCGATTGCTTGCCCAACTGTTTATTTTTCCACCTCTCCTTCCCCTTCCTTTACTTTCTCCTCTCTTAAAAGCTTGGCTGCTCTTGCCAAGAAGGGGGCCGCAAACCTGATTCGGCCTCCATCTCACCTACGTTTTGGGGCAGCTTCCAATTTTAGGCGGTAAGAGGAGACCGCCGGCCTCGTGCGAAGTTGGCAGGGGAAAGTGGCATCAATTAGAAGCACAAGGATACAAGGATACATTAATTCAATTAAAAATAGCTCAGAGGCAGGGAGAAAGGAGGTGAGAGGGAGGGAGAAGAGACTCTCCTGGGATCTATGCTCCTCTCTCCCCCGTTGACTTTTTTGGGAGGAAGAAATGATTCCTTTTAGGGAGAATTTCACTCTGAGTGGCTATAAATTGGGCATGAGTTTGTGTTTGTTTGGGTTTTTTTTGTTGAGAGGGGGGTATGCTATCAAAATGCATGATGGAAAATGTGGGTGACCAAGAAGGAGGAGAAAATGAAGGAAGAGGAGGAAAAGGAAGAGGAGGAGGAGAATGAAGCAGGAGGAGAATGGGAGACGATGCCTGGCTCAACAGAAAAACATCTTGGAGTCCTTGCGGACAATAAGTTAAAATTAAGTCAACAATGTCATGCGGTGGCAAAAAAAAAAAGCAATGGGATTTTGGCCTGCATCAAGAGGAGTCTAGTGCCCAGGCCTGGATCAACTGATTGTGGCGCCCTAGGCCACACTTTGGAAGCGCCGCCCTTGCCCCGGGGTGCGGGGCCGCTTGCGGGGGTGGGGCCGCTTGCGGGAGGCGGGGCCACTTGCAAGGGTGGCCCCTCCTTCCTCCTCACTGAAGGAGGGGCCAACGACGCAAGGGAGGAGGGGCGGCAGGGCTTCTCTCTGCCTCCTCCTCCCTGCCTGGCGATGCCACGCCACTTAAATTTTTAAAATTGTAAAATTTGGGGGGGTCCGGACCTGCTGCCCCCCATGGCTGCTGCCCTAGGCCATGGCCTAGGGTGACCTTATGGGTAATCTGGGCCTGCTAGTGCCTAGATCCAGGGAAGTCATGCAGTAAACATAAAAAAGCCCCAAGATTATGGCAACTGGACCGATTGATAACTGGCAAATAGAGGGAGAAAACATGGAGGCAGGGACAGACTTTGTATTTCTAGGTACAAAGATGACTGCAGACGCAGACTGCGGCCAGGAAATCAAAAGACGCTTACTTCTAGGGAGGAGAGCAAGGACCAGTCACAACTTAGAGAACTGGACCTTAGGGAAGGCTTAGCGAAGGAAGAGAGATGCTTTTGAACTGTGGTGCTGGAGGAAAGTTCTGAAGTGCCTTGGACCAGTGTTTCCCAACCAGTGTGCCAGGGCACACTAGTGTGCCGTGAGCGATCATCAGGTGTGCCGTGGGAAATTGGGACCTCCAATACCCTTTCTTCCCCCTCCTGCCGAACACTTTTTCTTCTCCACTCGGACTCCCTTCTTCCCAGCCTCGCTCTGCTCACTTTGCCTTGCTTTGCTCTGGGGAGAGTCTGCGCAGTAGCGCCCACACGGGTCATGTTTTCCTCCCTCCCCTCCCCTCCTGAACACGCTCACGCTGCCCCCTTGGATCAAAATGGCAACAGAAGCGGCAGTGTGAGCAAGCGAGGCAAAGCGAGCAGAGTGAGGCTGGGAAGAAGGGAGCCCGAGTGGAGAAGAAAAAGTAAGTGTTCGGCAGGAGGGGGAAGAAAGGGCGTGAAAGGGAAGGGGGAGGAAGACGTCTCTGTCGAAAGCTGGCATGGGCAAACTTGGACCTTCCAGGTGTTTTGGACTCCAACTCCCACCATTCCTAGCAGCCTCAGGCTCTTTCCTCCCCCCCCCCCCCCTCAGCCACTTAAGGAGGAAAGGGCCTCAGGCTGTTAGGAATGGCGGGAGTTGAAGTCCAAAACACCCAGAGGGCCAAAGTTTTCCCATGCCTGTTTTAGGGACCTTAAAGTGGTGAGCCTCCTTCCAACATTGTGATTCTGGATAGAAAACAAACAACCACATAACATAACATTGTTTGAGTCCACAGTGCTCTCTGGGTGTAGGTGAACTACAACTTCCAAACTCAAGGTCAATTCCCAAGCAAACCCTTTCAGTACTATCAGTCTTTCTGCCATTCCTGCCAGGATATCTATGTTGTGTTCATCGAAACACACTGAGTGTATAAATACATTAAAAAAACATATTAACTATATGTATTACTGTGTTAGAGTGTCATTTTGTGTCATTTTGGTTGGTGGTGTGCCCCAGGATTGTGTAAATGTAAAAAGTGTGCTGCGGCTCAAAAAAGGTTGGGAAACATTGCCTTGGACCACAAGAAGCTCCAACCAGTCCATTCTTCAGGAAATAAAGCCCGACTGCTCACTGGAGGGAAGGATATGAGAGGCAAAGATGAAGTACTTTGGCCCCATCAGGAGAATACAGGAAAGCTTGGAAAAGGGAATGACACTATAGCCAGGGGGGGAGGGGTTTCAGCCCCCCGAAATTCTCAGGATGGTCTGCGAGAAAGCCTTACTGGTACATTATTTAAACTGTTATGTTTATTCATATCATGATCTGATCACCATGCTCATTATATCCCACCTTCATGGGGTTATTGGGATAACAATACAAAACAGGTAAACCCTCTTCCACCCAGTCTGAACCAAACTCAGCCCCGAACCAAAATCCTGGACGGCCTGGGGAAATGGAAGGAAAAAGGAAGAGGGGCCGACCAAGGGCAATATGGATGGATGGTATCCTCAAAGTGACTGGCTTGACCTTGAAGGAGCTGGGGGAGGTGACGGCTGACAGGGAGCTCTGGCCTGGGCTGGTCCATGAGGTCACAAAGAGTCAGAAGCGAATGAATGAATGAACGACAACAACAAAGCATGACACTCCTGAATATTTATTTATTTATTTACTTCCTTTATATTCCGCTCTTCTCACCCCGAAGGAGCGGATTACAGTACATATACTCGCAGACAATCCCTGCAGTTCAACATATACATATATTGACGAACATAGACAAACAAAGACGAACAAAGAGACAATTTTCTGGCAAACTTCTGACAAACTTCTGGCCACCAGGGGGAGCTGACGCACTCCTCATCTCTCTCAGCATTTTCCAGCTTCCCTTGTTGTTCTTCCGCATTCCTTTCAGCGATTCCTGGAGTTCTTTATGGCCTCATGAATCAGTCAAAATTCGCCTCCCCACTTAATGTGGTACCTTTATCTCCTACTTGACAAATGAACTGACTTTCGGGGTGTAAAGGTTGACAGCAGGCTACACTTAAGGTCGGGCATCCACCCCGACCCAGGCAGGCATCAAACACATGACCTACAGGTCAGAGAGATCTTATGCAGCTGACACTTAGCCAGCTGCGCCACTTCCCGGTGCTTCATCAGTGTGGGCAACAATTTAGTCCATTTATATCCCAATTTCCCTAAAAGGAGCATAGGTTTGGGTCCACAGGATGTAATTATGTGAGATGACACCCTTGAATTGATATTGTACTCCTGTGACGCTGAGCATTTCGCGTTGTTAAATATTGCCGCTTGACAAAGCCCTAGCGAAACGGATCGGGCCCTGCAGCTCAACCGTTGCGGCCCTCTGCGTCTATCCATCATGGGCTTGGCTGCCTAACCACCTGCAGTGAGATCGTTACACCTTGGCTCCTACGGGAGCACCTTATTGCCATTCACGGCATTACCACATTGTGCCGGGGACGTCCATTCCGGATCTTTCACAGCGAGAGCGACCTCCTTCCCCTGTCGTGCACTCCCCTCCCCTTAGTTGTGGTTTTGAGGGAAGAGCATCACTCGGACTGTGGGATTTCACCCATGAAGGGACATTATTGACTTGTGAGTAAGCTCACCGCATCGCTGTGGAATTCAACCCTTCCCCGTCGCACACCCATGCTCCTTTATATTCTCTAGTAGCTGGTATTGTTTGTGTACGACTCGCTGCTCATATTTACTATGCATGTATGTACTATTGTATTCTATGACATATGAAGTAGGCTTCTTAGCCCTCACCTTGATTGATATATTATATTTTATATAGCACATTGCCTATGCCCTTTTGTGTATATTGTTTACTAAGTCAGCACACGTGTTTAGCATTCTGATGTAGGATCATTTCACACCCAAGCTAGTCATCAACCCCTCAGGCCTTGCAAACTCAGGGCCATCGCTTCCTTCCTTGAATGAACCACCTTCCCATTTCCCTGCGGATGTCTGTTGTCAACACATGACGCGTCCAAACTATGACAGCCTCAGCTTACTCATCTTGATTTCTAGAGAGCTGTCCAACTTCCTTTGTTCCAGGGCCCATTGATTTGTCTCTTTGGCAGTCCAGGGTCACTGTCTGCACAAAGTTCTTCTCCAAAAGTGTATTTAAAATGAGTTAAAATCCGGGCCTGCATTCAGGCCCGGATTACCCATAAGGCCAACCTAGGCCATGGCCTAGGAGCGCAAGCGGGGCGGGGCGCAGATCATGGACCAAAATAAAAATTGTTGAAAGAAATAAAAACACAACAGTGGTGGCGAGGGTGAGGAAGAGAGGGCTGTTCCTTGGCGAGGGATGTGAGGAGCTTGGCTTCACCTCCGTGGGGGATGTCATGACCCGACGTGCGAGCAAGGCGGGCAGCGGCTGTGGCTGTCGCCGATAGTTGGCCCATGCCCGGAATGTTGGGATCCTCAGCATTCTAGTCCCCGCCCCTTAGAACGCTCGCCTTCTCCAAGGGAGATGAAAGCCCTGCCCACACGCCTCCCTCCCTGTTTGTCCCTTCTCTCCCAAAGGCCAGCTGCGGCGCTGGCCCCGCCCACTCGCTCTTGGCCCTCCTATTGGTCCGCTCAGAGACCGACGTAGCTTCCGGTCTGCTTCCTTTTTTCTTCTCGCCGGCTGTCTCTGTCATGCGGATGTTTCTGACGGAGGCCCCGTTGAGCTCAATTGAGCTCATAGCTATGCTATCGTTTTAACAAAGCCGAGGAGTGTGAACTCCAAACCCCAGCATTCCATAGCCTTGAGCTAATGGCAGCTAAAGGGGAGTCAAACCAGGTTAATTCTACAGTGTAGATGCACCCAAATGTGTTCTTTCTTTGTCTTCCTCTTTTAGAATCAAGAGAAAGTTAAAACCAAGGAAATAATAATAATAATGCAGGCCTGGGCCAACTTGGGCCCTCTTGGTGTTTTGGACTTCAACTCCCACAATTCCATTCTTCCCATTCCACAATCATACATTGAAATCAGAACCAGGTAAAACGGGGGCGGCTCACACTTTCTTTGTGGCCAATGCCTCAATCTGTTCATTGGCCACAGGGGCCAAGGGCCAGGATTTTGATGGCGATCTAATGGCCGCTTCTTCCAGCTGAATGAAAGTCATTATCATTTGGTCCCTGAATACATTAAACCTCATTATAATTATCTGCGCGCTTTCCCTCTGCGGATTATACTCGCCCCGGCGTCAGGCCCTGGGGCTGCTCTCTCTCCTTACCGAGTTTCCTCTATTTCAACAAGAAATATTGGGCTCTGGCTCATTTGGAGCTTGCGAAGGACAGAGAAGAGCTGAGCCATTTGGATTCAGGGAGACTTCTCTGCCGCCATTTGTAGACCTTCTTTTTTGTCCTATGTTTGGGACCACCACCCCATTCCCACCCAGGCTTTCCTTTTCGGCAGAGATTGGTGACTTATATGTCACCTGCTCTGCATTTTAGTCTGAACTTGAAAGGACTTCTCCCAGGTACTGAGCTCTCAAATATAATAATAATAATACTACACTTTATTTATATTCTGTTCTTCTCACCCTGAAGGGGACTCAACTGTTCAGCAACTTAAGTTGTATCTGCACAGAAGAAGTAATGCAGTTTGATACTGCTTTAACTGCTGCGGCTCAATGCTATGGAGCTATGGGATTTGCAGTTCTACCAGGCCTTCTCTGTCAGTGAGTTCCAGACCTTCGCTGAACTACAACTCCCAGGACTCCATTGCTGTCTGACTTCTATAATGTAGATCAGAGCCGCCCAGAAAGTCGATCGCAATTGACGAGTCGATCGCAGTGCCAAATTAAGTCGATTGCAGCACCTTCCTTCCGCGTGGCGCTCCTTCCCTCCTTCTGCGTGGCGCTCCTTCCTTCCGCGCCGCGCATCTTCCCCTTCGTCATGCTGCCCCCATGAGGTGACTCCCCCTCAGCGTTGTCACAGCGTGGCCTGAGGAGGGAGAGAGAATGAGGGCAGCAGAGCAAAGGAGGGTACAAGCGCCCGGCCTGCGCATGTGCTTTTTGGACCGTGCGGTGGCGCGAAGACAAGCCATGAGGGAGGACAACCAGAAGGAGGCTTTGGCAGCCATTTTCTCCCAAAACCATCTGCAACTGCGAGGAGTTCATCTGCTTGGCCACATTGATCAGCATTGAATGGCTTTGCAGCTTCAAGGTCTGCGTGCTTCCATTCTGCCAGTTTATATCTCTGAAATTATGTCAGGGTGGGAAAAGGAACTCTTGTCTGGGTGCATTTTTGAATGTACCATTGGCCACATTGATCAGCATTGAATGGCCTTGCAGTTGAAAGGTCTGGCTTCTTTCTGCAAGTTTATATATCTGTGGAGTAATGTCCAAGGTAGGGTGCATGTTGGGTGCAGGTTTGAATGTACCATAGGCCACATTGATCAGCATTGAATGGCCTTGCAGTTGAAAGGTCTGGCTTCTTTCTGCATGTTTATATATCTGTGGAGTAATGTCCAAGGTAGGAGAAGAAACTATTGTATGTTGGGTGCAGGTTTGAATGTACCATTGGCCACATTGATCAGCATTGAATGGCCTTGCAGTTGAAAGATCTGGCTTCTTTCTGCATGTTTATATATCTGTGGAGTAATGTCCAAGGTAGGAGAAGAAACTATTCTATGTTGGGTGCAGGTTTGAATGTGCCATTGGCCACATTGATCAGCATTGAATGGCCTTGCAGTTGAAAGGTCTGGCTTCTTTCTGCATGTTTATATATCTGTGGAGTAATGTCCAGGGTAGGAGAAGAAACTATTCTATGTTGGGTGCAGGTTTGAATGTACCATAGGCCACATTGATCAGCATTGAATGGCCTTGCAGTTGAAAGGTCTGGCTTCTTTCTGCATGTTTATATATCTGTGGAGTAATGTCCAAGGTAGGAGAAGAAACTATTGTATGTTGGGTGCAGGTTTGAATGTACCATAGGCCACATTGATCAGCATTGAATGGCCTTGCAGTTGAAAGGTCTGGCTTCTTTCTGCATGTTTATATATCTGTGGAGTAATGTCCAAGGTGGGAGAAGAAACTATTGCATGTTGGGTGCAGGTTTGAATGTACCATTGGCCA
Source organism: Anolis apletophallus (assembly GCA_030556195.1). NCBI lineage: Eukaryota > Metazoa > Chordata > Lepidosauria > Squamata > Anolidae > Anolis > Anolis apletophallus. Next base: position 16,414,535 of record JARBWK010000013.1, read on the forward strand.
CATTGATCAGCATTGAATGGCCTTGCAGTTGAAAGGTCTGGCTTCTTTCTGCATGTTTATATATCTGTGGAGTAATGTCCAAGGTAGGAGAAGAAACTATTGTATGTTGGGTGCAGGTTTGAATGTACCATTGGCCACATTGATCAGCATTGAATGGCCTTGCAGTTGAAAGGTCTGGCTTCTTTCTGCATGTTTATATATCTGTGGAGTAATGTCCAAGGTGGGAGAAGAAACTATTGTATGTTGGGTGCTTGAGGCTGGCTGTCAGCAGCTACTGTCCGGACTATGCATCCCTGGCTGAATCAATTCGGTGCAAGTCATCAAAGTAAACTCAGTTAATTGCAAGAAATGTAAATAATTATTTATGTGTGTTGTGCAATATTGGCTTATTCAGTTATGCAAGGTACATCAACATACATTGTACATACAAAGAATCCTTAATAAATTAGAAAATAGTTATACAGTTTACATTTCTGTGTAGGTAGATCTTTGTGACTTGGTTGTTTTATAAGTAGCTCGCATGCTGAAAAAGTGTGGGCACCCCTGATGTAGACGCACCCAAAGTCTCTAATGAAGGCAGTAGGGTTGCCATTTTTTGATATAAGAAATAAGGGACATTTACGGGAATTTTCACAAAAATAAGGGACACTTCATTAAAAACTTGAAACTCAAACATTAGGTAGAAATAGTTTTATTAACAGAATAAGATAATGATTGAAACTCACAAAAGAAACTGACTTATACCCTCTTAACAGTACATGGTATGTTTCTGCATGCTTTGTCCTGCAGAAAAAACATTATTAGAACGACCTTATTTTCTCCATCTGTATTTAGTACTTGACTTTGCTGACTTTAAAAGTGCACTGTCTAAACATTAAAATAAAATAAATTTTATAAGACAGTACATCTTCATGATTATTATGTCAATAGTTAATGGTATAGTATAGGATACACAGCATTGTATAGTATTGGGATACACAGCTAGGCCTATTTTAAGAGTAACTCTCAACATTCCCCTTGGGTAATGGTTAATTAGTCTACTGTACTTTGGAAAAGTCCTGTATCGCCTCTTCCTTCCAACGGGGACGCAGGCTGCCCTGCGAGTTGGAATCCCCGGGCAGGCATTGCCATGGAAACCACAGCACGCACCTTCCTCTGGTCAACCCCGCCCAGTCCTGTCCTGCTAGTCAAAAATAAGGGACAGGGCCTGAAAATAAGGGACACAAATTTTAGGGCCAAAATAAGGGACGTCCCTTAGAATAAGGGACATATGGGAACCCTAGAAGGCACCAACAAGCCATTTCAGTAATATTCTCATTCTCTGCCACTTTTAAAGACGTTCAAAGGCAATTTGTGTGGCATAATGAAAATAAAATCGCACGTCGTTCACGTTTTACCAATCCACACACCGTCTTGCCAGAGAAAGAAAATGTGCCACACGGATGATCAGCAAAGAACGAGAAGTTCACTCTTTGTAAAACAGAGCAACATGTATACAATCATGTGAGCAGTTGCATTGACTCACACAAAGTCCTTTTAGAGAGAGATTCAAAATTGTCAGGCCAGAAAAACGTTTGCACAAGAATTTGTGGTTTTGTGTTGGGATGATATTTTTGTTGCAGAAACGGCAGCGTTCTGTGCTGAACAACTGCTTGCAAACTTTGCGCAGAATAAGTCCCAAACTGTGGAAAAATCCTGTGATTTCACATCCATCTTGTCCGCTTTCTGGCACTCTCTCCCCTTCTCTTTCCCCTTCTTTCTTTTTCTCTTCCCCCTCTTTTTTATGCTCCCCCCCTTTATCTTTCTTCCTCTCTTTTTATCCCTCTCTTCCTCCTCTTTTCTTTCTTCCTCCTTCTCCTTCCCTCCCTCTTTCATTCCCACCCTCTCCTTCTTTCCTTCTCTCTTTCGCTTTCCATTGACACCACCCTCTCTCTTTCTCTTCTTTCTCCTCCCCTTCTTCCACTCCCTCCCTCTTTCTCTCTCTTCTGCTCCATCTCTCTCCCTCTTTTCTTTCTCTTCTTTCCAACTTCATTCCTTTCCTCTCTTTCTCTTCCATCTATCCCTCTTTCCTTCTCTTCTCCCTTTCTCTCCCTCTTTCTCTTTCCACTCCGTTCACTCCCTCTTTCTTTCTTTCACTCCATTTCCATCTCCTCTTTTTCTCTCTTCATCCTGCCATTTTGTCTCCTTCTTTCCTCTGTTCTTTCTCCTGGTCTCTCTTCCTCATTAATTCACCCCTTCTTTCTCTCTTTTAATCTTTGCCTCATTTTTCTCCTTCTCTTCTGTCTTTCTCTCTTTATCTTTCCACCCCTCATTTCCCTCCCACTCTTTATTTCCTTCTCTTTTACTCATGCCATCCCTGCCTTTTTCTCGCCCTCCTTCTCTCTCTCTTTTCACTCTCTTCCTCACCTTCTTTCCTTCTTTCTCTCTTTTGCTCCCTCCCTTTCTCCTTTTCTCCCTCTCTCCTTTCTCTCTCCATCCATCTATCCCTATGTCCCTCTTTCTTCTTCTCTTCTTTCTTTCCCTTGTGCTTTCTTTTTCCATCCCTCTTTCACTCCCTCCATTTCTGTCTCCTTCTCTTTCTCCCTCCTTCAGTCTCCTTCTTCTCTCTATTTTTGCTCTCCCTTTCTTCATTCCTCTCTCTTTCTTCCCTCCCTCTCCTTTTACCTTCTCGTTCTCTCTCGGTCTGTCTTTCCCTCTTTTTACTTCTCTCCTTCCTTTCTCTTGTTCTTTCTCTCTTCTGCTCCCTCCATTTCTCTCTTTCTCCTTCATTGTTTCTTTCCTTTCTTTTTAGCTCTCTCCCTTTCTTTCTCCTTCTCTCTCTCTCTTCCTCCGTCCTTCACTCCCTTTCTTTCCTTCTTTCTTTATCTTTCTCTTTCCATTCCCCTTTCTCTTTCTCCTTCTCTTCTGCCTTTCCCCGTTCTCTCTTCCTCCCTCCTTCCGCCTCTCCTTTTTCCTTCTCTTTCCATTCCTCCCTCTTTCTACTTCTCTCCTTCTTTTCTCTTGTTCTTTCACTCTTCCGCTCCCTCCATTCTCTCTTCCTCCTTCATTGTATCTTTCCTTTTTTAGCTCTCTCCCTTTCTTTCTCCTTTTCTGTTTCTCTCTTCCTCCCTCCTTCCCTCCCTCTCCTTTTCCCTTCTTTCCATCCAACCCCTTTTTCTCTTCTTCTTTCTTTCTCTTTCGCTCCCTCCATTTCTCTCTTCCTCCTTCATTGTTTCTTTTCTTCTTCCTCTCTTTAGCTCTCTCCCTTTCTTTCTCCTTCTCTCTCTCTCTTCCTCCCTCCTTCACTCCCTCTTTCCTTCTTTATCTTTCTATCTTTCCATTCCCCCCTTTCGCTGTCTCCTCTTCTGCCTTTCCCCCCTCTTTTTCACTCTTCCTTCCTTCCCTCCCTCTCTCCTTCTCTTTCCATCCCGTCCTCTTTCTACTTCTCTCCTTTCTTTCGCTCCCTCCATTTCTCTCTTCCTCCTTCATTGTTTCTTTCCTTCTTCCTCACTTTAGTTCTCTCTTTCTTTCTCATTCTCTTTTTCTCTCTTCCTCCCTTTCCCTCCCTCTCCTTTTTCCTTCTCTTTCCATCCCACCCTTTTTCTTTTCTTCTTTCTTTCTTTCACTCCCTCCATTTCTCTCTTCCTCCTTCATTGTTTCTTTCCTTCTTCTTCACTTTGTTCTCTCTTTCTTTCTTTCTTTTTCTCTTCTTCTTCACTTTTTTAGCTCTTTCCATCCCACCCTTTTCTTTTCTTCTTTCTTTCTTTCTCCATTTCTTCTTCCTCCTTTTTTCCTCTTCCTTTAGCCCTCCCTTTCTTTCTCCTTTTCTTTTCTTCTCTTCCATCCCACCCTCCCTTTTTCTCTTCTTCTTCTTCTTTCTCTTTCGCTCCCTCCATTTTCTTCTCTTCATTGTATCTTTCCTTTCCCTCCTTCTTTCTCCCTCTCTTCCTCCCTTTCTCCTTTTTCTCTTTCCATCCCACCCTCTTTTTCTCTTCTTCTTTCTCTCTTTCGCTCCCTCCACTTCTCTCTTCCTCCTTCATTGTTTCCTTCCTTCTTCCTCTCTTTAGCTCTCTCCCTTTCTTTCTCCTTCTCTTTTTCCTCTTCCTCCCTCCCTCCTTCCCTCCCTCTCCTTTTTCCTTCTCTTTCCATCCCACCCTCTTTTTCTCTTCTTTTTTCTCTTTCGCTCCCTCCATTTCTCTCTTCCTCCTTCATTGTCTTTCCTTCTTCCTCTCTTTAGCTCTTTCCCTTTCTTTCTCCTTCTCTCTCTTCCTCCCTCCTTCACTTTCTCTTTCCTTCTTTATCTTTCTATCTTTCCATTCCCCCCTTTCTCTGTCTCCTCTTCTGCCTTTCCCCCCTCTTTTTCTCTCTTCCTTCCCTCCCTCTCTCCTTCTCTTTCCATCCCGTCCTCTTTCTATTTCTCTCCTTCTTTCTTTCGCTCCCTCCATTTCTCTTTCTCCTTCATCGTTTCTTTCCTTCTTCCTCACTTTAGCTCTCTCCCTTTCTTTCTCCTTCTTTCTCTCATCCTCCCTCCTTCCCTCCCTCTCCTTTTTCCTTCTCTTTCTACCCACCCTCTTTTTTCTCTTCTTCTTTCTCTCTTTCACTCCCTCCATTTCTCTCTTCCTCATTCATTCTTTCCTTCTTCCTCTCTTTAGCTCTCTCCCTTTCTTTCTCCTTCTCATTTTCTCGCTTCCTCCTTCATTCCCTCTTTTCTCTTTCCTTCGTCCTTTTATCTTTCTCTTTCAATTCCCCTCTTTCTCCTTCTGCCTTTTCCCGCGTTCTTTTTCCTCCCACCCCTCTCTTCCACACTTTAGCTCTCTCCCTTTCTTTCTCCTTCTCATTTTCTCTCTTCCTCCCTCCTTCATTCCCTCTTTTTTCTTTCCTTCTTTCTTTCTCTTTTTCAATTCCCCTCTTTCTCCTTCTGCCTTTTCCCGCGTTCTTTTTCTTCCCACCCGTCTCTCTTCCATTCCCTCACCCTCTTTCTTTCCCTCTCTTGCCGTTCCTCCCTCCTTCTTTTTCTCTCCTCCTTTCTCTTTCTTCCCCCTTCTCTCTCTCCTTCTCGGCGTGCCTCTCCTCCCGCGTGGGGGCGCCCAAGAGCGTTGGCAAAGCCGGGGGCTCAACTCCTCCTTCGCTTCCACGCGCAAACGCGTGCCTTGGAGAAGGAAGCCCGCGTGGGCCGGTTTCCCCGGGTGGGGAGAGGAGAAGACTCCTTCTGTTTGCGTGGGGAAGGGCCCCTGCCTTGGGGAGTGGTCGCCCTTTCTTTCTCTTTCTTTCTTGGGCGAGTTTGGGGCAGAAGCAGCAGGTGCCTGCTGGGGGCGGGGCTTAGGGAGGAGGGGGCGTGGCTTCCCCTCCCTCCCTCCTTCCTATCAGGCGAAGCCACCCATGCCTCCATGTTGGGTACTGGCAAAAGCCAAAAAGCGCTGTCCAGCAGGAGCCCACTCGCTCCCCCTCCCCTGTCCCTTCTAGACCTGGAACCAGAAGGTCCTACAATCTGTGGAAAGTCCTCCTTCAAGCAGACCCATTGACCACCATCATGATCCAAGGCCTGGAGACCATCCATCACCCCTCTGAGGAGCGGCTCAAGGACCTGGAGATGATTGTCCTGCAGAAGAGAAGGAAGGGCGAGAGGAGACACCTCTCGGCATTACTTCGCGAACGAAGTTTTTTTTTAGGAAGGACTCATCCCACGCTTTTTACAAGCGCGTTGATGACTAAAAAGGCCAATCTGAGATAGGCAAGTCCGGTTGCAGAAAGCACAGCAGAAAGTCTCCTTGGGTGATGTTGTTTCCAAGTTGCGGTTCTTTCTGCGTTGTCGTTTGTCTTCGAGACCCATTCGGCGTGTCTTCTCGAAAGAGGCCGCAGCATTGTGGATAGTGCGTCGCCATGCCTCCCGATGTGAGGCCAGGGTGGACCATTCCTGGTGATCAATCTGGCCGAGCCTGAGATGTTGTTTCAGGGAGTCCTTATATCTCTTTTTGGGGGCGCCTCTCTTGCGCTGACCTGTGGCGAGTTCACCATAAAGTAGTATCTTTGGGAGCCGGTGGTCCTCCTTCCTAGAGACGTGCCCTGCCCAGCGCAGCTGTGTTCTCAATAGCATGGCCTCAACACTGGTGACCCCTGCTTGCTCAAGGACAGCAACATTCATCACATAGTCAGTCCAGTGTATATTTAGGATTGTGCGAAGACAGCGCTGGTGAAAGCGTTCGAGGAGTCGTAGGTGTTGGCGATAGGTGACCCATGTTTCAGACCCATAGAGGAGACACCAGGGCCATGCTTAACAATGGGAAAGGATGTCACAAGGAAGAGGGAGCAGGGCTGGCTTTCTGGAGACTCAATGGAGCCATGGGTTCGAATGACAGGAACGGGGATCTCCGCTGAAGATGAGGAAGAGCTTCCTGGCCCTAAGGAGAGCTGTTCAACAGGGGAACTCTCTGCCTCGGAGTCAAGGGGAGGAACCCTCTTTGGAAGTGTTTAAACAGAGGCTGTCTGGAGGGCTTGTGTTGTGCCTTCCTTAGAGAATCATGGAATCATAGAGTTAGAAGAGATCCCATAGGTCAGCTAGTCCAACCTCCTTCTGCCATGCAGGAAAGACACAATCAAAGCACTCCTGACAGGTGGCCATCCAGCCTCAATAGTAGTAGTAGTAACAATAACAGAGTTAGAAGGGACCCCATGGGCCAGCTAGACCAACCCCCCTCTGCCATGCAGGACAAGCACAATCAAAGCACTCCTGACAGATGTCAACCCAGCCTCAATAGTAGTAGTAGTAATAGTAGTAGTAATAGAGTTAGAAGAGAGACCATGGGCCATTTAGTCCAACCCCCTTCTGCCATGCAGGAAAAGAACAATGAAAACACCCTTGACAGATGATCATCCAGCCTCAATAGTAGTAGTAGTAGTAGTAATAATAACAGAGATAGAAGTGACCCCACGGGCCAGCTTGACCAACCCCCTTCTGCCATGTAGGAAAGACGCAATCAAAGCACTCCTGACAGATGGCTATCCAGCCACAATAGTAGTAGTAATAATAATAGTAGTAGTAGTAATAGAGTTAGAAGAGAGCCCATGAGCCATTTAGTCCACCCCCCTCTGCCATGCAGGAAAAGACGCAATCAAAGCACTCCTGACAGATGGCTATCCAGCCACAATAGTAGTAGTAATAATAATAATAGTAGTAGTAGTAATAGAGTTAGAAGACAGCCCATGAGCCATTTAGTCCAACCCCCTTCTGCCATGCAGGAAAAGAACAATGAAAACACCCCCGACAGATGATCATCCAGCCTCAATAGTAGTAGTAGTAGTAGTAGTAGTAGTAGTAGTAACAATAACAGAGTTAGAATGGACCCCATGGGCCAGCTTGACCAACCCCCTTCTGCCATGTAGGAAAGACGCAATCAAAGCACTCCTGACAGATGGCTATCCAGCCACAATAGTAGTAGTAGTAATAATAATAGTGATAGTAGTAATAGAGTTAGAAGAGAGCCCATGAGCCATTTAGTCCAACCCCCTTCTGCCATGCAGGAAAGACGCAATCAAAGCACTCCTGACAGATGGCTATCCAGCCACAATAGTAGTAGTAATAATAATAATAATAGTAGTAGTAATAGAGTTAGAAGACAGCCCATGAGCCATTTAGTCCAATCCCCTTCTGCCATGCAGGAAAAGAACAATGAAAACACCCCCGACAGATGATCATCCAGCCTCAATAGTAGTAGTAGTAGTAGTAGTAACAATAACAGAGTTAGAATGGACCCCATGGGCCAGCTTGACCAACCCCCTTCTGCCATGTAGGAAAGACGCAATCAAAGCACTCCTGACAGATGGCTATCCAGCCACAATAGTAGTAGTAGTAATAATAATAATAGTAGTAGTAGTAATAGAGTTAGAAGACAGCCCATGAGCCATTTAGTCCAACCCCCTTCTGCCATGCAGGAAAAGAACAATGAAAACACCCCTGACAGATGATCATCCAGCCTCAATAGTAGTAGTAGTAGTAGTAGTAGTAGTAACAATAACAGAGTTAGAATGGACCCCATGGGCCAGCTTGACCAACCCCCTTCTGCCATGCAGGAAAGACGCAATCAAAGCAGTCCTGACAGATGGCTATCCAGCCACAATAGTAGTAGTAATAATAATAATAGTAGTAGTAGTAGTAATAGAGTTAGAAGACAGCCCATGAGCCATTTAGTCCAACCCCCTTCTGCCATGCAGGAAAAGAACAATGAAAACACCCCTGACAGATGATCATCCAGCCTCAATAGTAGTAGTAGTAGTAGTAGTAACAATAACAGAGTTAGAATGGACCCCATGGGCCAGCTTGTCCAACCCCCTTCTGTCATGCAGGAAGAGCGCAATCAAAGCACTCCTGACAGATCTCAACCCAACCTCAATAGTAGTAGTAATAATAGTAATAATAGAGTTAGAAGAGAGCCCATGGGCCATCTAGTCCAACCCCCTTCTGCCTGGCAGGAAAAGAACAATCAAAGCATCCCTGACATGGTCAACCAGCCTCAATAGTAGTAGTAACAATAACAGAGTTAGAAGGGACCCCATGGTCCAGCTAGTCCAACCCCATTCTGCCATGAAGGAAAAGCACAATCAAAGCATGCCTGACAGATAGCCATCCAGCCTTGATGATGATGATGATGATGGAGTTAGAGGAGACTACATGGGCCATCTAGTCCAACCTCTTTCTGCCATGCAAGAAAAGTACCACCAAAGCATTCCTGAAAGATGGCCATTCAGCCTCAATGATGACGACGACGACAACAACAACAATAATATAGAGTTGGAAGAGAGCCCATGGGCCATCTAGTCCAACCCATTCTGCCTGGCAGGAAAAGCACAAAGTACCCATGACAGATGCCCATCACCCAGCCTCCAAAGAAAGGCCACAGAGAGTTCCACTGTTGAAGAGCTCTTCTTCCAGTCAGGAGATGGCAGAAAGGGGTTGGGATGGATGACCCTCGAGGGAGAGCCCCCTGACTGGGAAATAGCACCCAGAGGCTGGATGGCCCTCTGTCGGGAGGGCTTAGATTGTGGCAGGGGGAAACGAAACTAAAAGCTGCAATGGCCACTTTCCAAACTCTGGGCTGCTTTCCTTTCCTTTCCCTGCTTCTCCTTTCCTTCTTGCCCAAAGTGAGGTGCCAGGAGCCAAGATGGAGCCTCGTCGGGGCTGGGGGGGGAGGGGGGCGTGGTCGTGGGGGCGTGGCCACGGAGGGGGCGTCTCCCCTCGGGTCCGCTCCTCGGCGGCGGCTGCCTGCCCTCCTCGCTCGCTTCGCCGCCCGGCCAGAGACGCGCGCGCGGAGCCGGCGCTGCCAACTCGCGGGCGATGCTGCTCCTCGGCTTGCCGCCGCTCCTTCCTCTTCCTTTTCCACCTCCTCCTTTTCCTCCATCCTCCTCCTCCTCTTCCTCCGGTCCTTGCCAGACCCTCTCCAGCCTCCTTTGCCCGGGGGAAAGCCCCCCAAACCGGTGAGTCTCCGCCGAGAAGCGAACTCTCTTCTCCTCTTGGTTGGTGCGCAATTCACGCACGAGAGACAGAGCTTTTTTGCCTCTCGGTGCGCAATTACGCACGAGCTGTCCTTTCGTTCCAAGGACCTGTTTGGTTCCTTTCCTTTCCAAAGCTGCCTTGGTCCTTTCCTTCCCTTGCCGGGGCCAGTTTGGCAAGGTGCGTCCCAGGGAAACGGGGCCAAGAGCATGTGCAGAAGGCGAACAAGAAAGCGCGGAGACGGAGAGGCGCCGCTTGAGCGCCGGAGAGACAGGAGAACCCGGAGAGCATCAACAGCCCTTCGGAGTTGCAAGAACAAGGAGGAGAGTGCAACAAGCAGGGTTGCTCAGTAGGTAGATCGCGATCTACTGGTAGATCGCGTAGGGCATCCTGGTAGATCGCAGGCAGGGTGGGAGGAAGGGGTGCTTTAAATGTGACTTTCCTGCTTCTTGGCAGAACAGGGTTGGACTGGAGTGTGGTGGAGGCTCCTTCTTTGGAGACTTCCAAACAGAGGCTGGAAGGCCATCTGTCGGGGGTGCTTTAAATGTGACTTTCCTGCTTCTTGGCAGAACAGGGTTGGACTGGAGTGTGGTGGAGGCTCCTTCTTTGGAGGCTTCGAAACAGAGGCTGGAGGGCCATCTGTCGGGGGTGCTTTAAATGTGACTTTCCTGCTTCTTGGCAGAACAGGGTTGGACTGGAGTGTGGTGGAGGCTTCTTCTTTGGAGGCTTCGAAACAGAGGCCGAAGGGCCATCTGTCGGGGTGCTTTAAATATGGTTTTCCTGCTTCTTGGCAGAAAAGCCTGGAGACCATCAGCAGACCTTCGGAGTTGAAAGAACAAGGAGGAGAGTGAACAGTCAGAAGAGTCGCAAGAATAAGGACGGTCAGGAGAGTAAATACATATGGGAAGGAGAAGATTTGCTCTCCTTGCTCAGAGAGAGAAAGTGGAAGGAGAGGATGCCGCTGCTTGGCGCCTCTTCTCTCCCAAAGTCAGATCATCATGACAAGAGCACTCAGGATAGTCAGCATCTCAAGGCTTGTAAGGATGGGGTTCAGGAGGAGGAGGATGATACTAGTAGTCAGGGTGTGTTGTGGAAGGCTTCTCATGGGTCGCTGAAGAAGAGAAGGCGGAGAGGAGGCATGAGCAGGGCCAGGGATCAAGAGGGGAAGGCATAGGGAAGAGGAGAAAAGGATGCAATAGAGCAGGCCTGGGCAAACTTCGGCCCTCCGGGTGTTTTGGACTCCAACTCCCACAATTCGGAATGTTGCAGTTGGCCACCTTGATTAACACTGAATGGCCTTGCAGCTTCAGAGCGTGGCTGCTTCCTGTCTGGGGGAATCCTTTGTTGGGAGGTGGGAGAAAAAACTCTTGTCTGTTTGAGGCAAGTGTGGATTGATTAACTTTGAATGGTCTTGCAGCTTCAAAGGCTGTCTGCTTCCTGCCTGGGGGAATCCTTTGTTGGGAGGTGGGAGAAAAAACTCTTGTCTGTTTGAGGCAAGTGTGGATTGATTAACTTTGAATGGTCTTGCAGCTTCAAAGGTTGTCTGCTTCCTGCCTGGGGGAATCCTTTGTTGGGCGGTGGGAGAAAGAACCCTTTTCTGTTGGAGGCAAGTGTGAATGTTACAGTAGGCCACCTTGATTAACACTGAATGGCCTTGCAGCTTCAGAGGGTGGCTGCTCCCTGCCTGGGGGAATCCTTTGTTGGGAGGTGGGAGAAAAAACTCTTGTCTGTTGGAGGCAAGTGTGAATGTTGCAATTGGCCAGCTTGATTAGCATTGAATGGCCTTGCAGTGTCAAAGGTTGGCTGCTTCCTGCCCGGGGAATCCTTTGTTGGGAAGTGAGAGAAAGAACTCTTGTCTGTTGGAGGCATGTGTGAATGTTGCAATTGGCCACCTTGATTGGCATTGAATTCGGAATTGTGGGAGTTGAAGTCCCAAACACCTGGAGGGCCGAAGTTTGCCCAGGCCTGCAACAGAGTAATGCCTTCAAACTACAGGAAAGGAAGGAGAGTCCACCTGAACATGAGGAAGAACTTCCTGACTGTGAGAGCCGTTCAGCAGTGGAACTCTCTGCCCTGGAGTGTGGTGGAGGCTCCTTCTTTGGAGGCTTCGAAACAGAGGGCCATCTGTTGGGGGTGCTTTAAATGTGGTTTTCCTGCTTCTTGGCAGAAAAGGATGGCCCACAAGGTCTCTCTCTTCCAACTCTAGGAGTCTATGATTCTGGGCCATGTCCCAGAAGCATGCTCTCCTGACGTTTCGGCTGCATCTATGGCAGGCATCCTCAGAGGTTGTGGGGTCTATTGGAAACTAAGGCAAGTTGGGTTTATATACCTGTCCAGGGTGGGAGAACGAAGTCTTGTCTGCTTGTCTGCTTGAGGTGATTCTGGGCCATGTCCCAGAAGCATGCTCTCCTGACGATTCGTCCGCATCTATGGCAGGCATACTCAGAGGTTGTGGGGTCTGTTGGAAACTAAGGCAAGTGGGGTTTAAATACCTGTCCAGGGTGGGAGAACGAACTCTTGTCTGCTTGAGGCAAGTGTGAATGTTACAGTGAGGAAGCTTGAGTCCATTCAATGCTAGCCTTGCAGCCGCAAAGTCAATCAGTGAGGGTCTCTGCATAGAGATCTGTTGGAAAAGAGGCAAGTAGAGTATCTATCTATGTATCTATCTCTGTGGAATGATGTCCAGGGTGGAAGGAAGAACTCTTTTGACTGTTTGAGGCAAGTGTGAACGTAGCAATTGGCCAGCTTGATTAGCATGGAAAAGCCTTGCAGCTTCAAAAGTCAGTCGGTATCTGTATAGAGGTCTGTTGGAAATGAGGCAAGTGGACTGTCTTTATATCTGTGGAATAATGTCCAGGTTGGGAGAAAGAACTCTTGTCTGTTTGAGGCAAGTGTGAATGCTGCAGTTGGCCTGCTTGATTAGCATTGAATGGACTTGTAGCTTCAAAGCCTGGCTGCTTCCTGCCTGGGGAAATCTGGCCCTGATTGTTCCTGCCTGGAATTCTCGTTTTCTGAGTTCTCTGGAAGTGTTTTATTTTATTTTATTTTGTTATGTTATGTATTTATTTATTTATTTTGATGGTATTGGAGGTGTTAGCTGGCCCTGATTGTTCCTGCCTGGAATTCTCAGTTTTCTGAGTGTTGCTCTTCATGTCTTTCTGGAAGTGTTTTATTTTATTTTGTTATGTTATGTATTTATTTATTTATTTTGATGGTATTGAACGGACTTGCAGCTTCAAAGCCTGGTTGCTTTCTGCCTGGGGAAATCCTTTCTCGGGAGGTGTTAGCTGGCCCTGATTGTTCCTGTCTGGAATTCTCCAGTTTTCTGAGTGTTGCTCTTCATGTCTTTCTGGAAGTGTTTTATTTTATTTTGTTATGTATTTATTTATTTATTTTGATGGTATTGAATGGACTTGCAGCTTCAAAGCCTGGTTGCTTTCTGCCTGGGGAAATCCTTTCTCGGGAGGTGTTAGCTGGCCCTGATTGTTCCTGTCTGGAATTCTCCAGTTTTCTGAGTGTTGCTCTTCATGTCTTTCTGGAAGTGTTTTATTTTATTTTTTTATGTTATGTATTTTGTTTATTTATTTTGATGGTATTGTTGCTTTTTGTATTTTATTTTGCTGTAATTGTATTGTATTTTGTTATAATTTTGGGCTTGGCCTCATGTTAGCCGCCCCGAGTCCCCTTTAGGGAAATTAGGGGATAAAGATTATTATTATTATTAATATTATTATTGTCCTGATTTTAGAGATTTTTTTTTAAAGGTGGCCAATGGCAACATTCACACTTGCCTCCAACAGACAAGAGTTCTTTCTTTCTCCCACCCTGGACTTTCCACAGCTATATAAACTCCTCTTGCCTAGATTCCAACAGACACCATAACCTCTGAGGATACCTGACATAGATGCAGGCGAAACGTCAGGAGAGAATGCTTCTGGAACATGGTCAGATAGCCCGGAAAACTCACAGCAACCTCGTAGTAAGGATGCTAAGTTTGTTGGGTAGTGGCAGACCCGACTGTTGCGCGCTCTGTGTGCCTCCTTGGCAAACGCCGAGAAGGGTGGCCGAACCATCCATCCATCCATCATATTTTCTAAATATTCAGGGGTTGGAAGGAAGGAGGGGAAAAGGAAAAGGAAAGGAAAGGAAACACATTTCGGCTCAGTCCAGTGCAAAGGAGAGCTTGGTTGCTGGAAGTCTCACACAATCCGTCTCAAGGAGTGAAGCAGCAAAGGCTTGGGATTCAGGGGGGAACCTCAGGCTCCTTTTGAGGGGCTCCACTTTCCTCCTTGCCCCTTTGCGCCTTGGGTCTCTTTGGAGAGCCTCTCCCTTTGCTCCCCTGGTTTGGGACCGAGAAAGAGGAGTGTCTCGGCCTTGGGGTCCCCTTTTTTTGGGAGGTGGGGAAAGTCAACGATCGCCTGGTTCCCGGTGCAGAATGTGGGGGTCTCTCTTTGACTCTTTGGCACCGAGAACCGAGCTTTAACAAGGGAAAGGAAGGATCCAGGGGAACCTTTCTTTTCTGACTTGAACTCAGTTGAGGAGAAAGAGCTGGGCTCGGAAAGGAGAAAGGAGAGAAAAATGAGCAAGGGACTGTTTCTCAGATGTCAATATTGGATGTTGTTTTCTGTTGCTTTCTGGCTAGAGATGCCTCTTCCTGCAAAGCAACACTTGGAAACAATCACAGGGGACTATATAGAACAGGCATGGGCAAACTTTGGCATTTCCTCCAGGTGTTTTGGACTCCAACTCCCACCATTCCTAACAGCCTCAGGCCCTTTCCTTTTCCCCCTCAGCCGCTTAAGCGGCTGAGGGGGAAAAGGAAGGGGCCTGAGGCTGTTAGGAATGGCGGGAGTCCAAAACGCCTGGTGGAAAGGCCAAAGTTTGCCCATGCCTGATATCGAGCAATGTAAGGTGGCATTTTCAAAACATCTTTCTTAATTTGGTTCAGAAATCCTTGCAAACATCCAACCAGACAGATCCCAAACAACCCACAAATCGACCCAGATCCCATCTTTGGACCCCCCAAACCCCTCGAAGTCAATGGGAGGAGGTATTTCTGGGACTGATTTTTTTTATTTCAGGGAGATGGAGTGGCAAAACTAACTCTGAGTCTGGGCTGCTGTGAGTTTTCGGGGCTGTCTGGCCATGTTCCAGAAGCATTCTCCCCTGACGTTTCACCCACAACTATGGCCGGCATCCTCAGAGGTTGTGTGGTCTGTTGGAAACTAGGCAAGAGGGATTTATATATACTGTATGTGGAATAAAGTCCAGGGTGGGAGAAAGAACTCTTGTCTGTTGGAGGCAAGTGTGGAAGTTGCAGTTGGCCACCTTGATTAACATTGAATGGCCTTGCAGCTTCAGAGCTTGGCTGCTTCCTGCCTGGGGGAATCCTTTGTTGGGAGGTGGGAGAAAAAACTCTTGTCTGTTGGAGGCAAATGTGAATGTTGCAATTGGCCACCTTGATTAGCATTGAATGGCCTTGCAGCCTCAAAGGTTGGCTGCTTCCTGCCTGGGGGACTCCTTTGTTGGGAGGTGGGAGAAAGAACTCTTTTCTGTTGGAGGCAAGTGTGGATGTTGCAATTGAGTAGCCTTGCAGTTTCAAGGTCTGGCTGCTTACTGCCTGGGGGAATCATTCCACAGATATTAGCATTGAATGGCCTTGCAGCTTCAAAGGTTGGAGGCAAGTGTGGATGTTGCAATTGAGTAGCCTTGCAGTTTCAAGGTCTGGCTGCTTACTGCCTGGGGGAATCATTCCACAGATATTAGCATTGAATGGCCTTGCAGCTTCAAAGGTTGGCTGCTTTCTTCCCAGGGAATCATTTGTTGGGAGGTGAGAGAAAGAACTCTTGTCTGTTGGAGGCAAGTGTGGATGTTGCATTGAGTAGCCTTGCAGTTTCAAGGTCTGGCTGCTTACTGCCTGGGGGAATCATTCCATAGATATCTAAACCTCACTTGTCTGTTTGAGGCAAGTGTGAATGTTGCAATTGGCCACCTTGATTAGAATTTAATGGCCTTGCAGTTTGAAGGTCTGGCTGCTTCCTGCTTGGGGAATGATTCCACAGATATACACGCCTCACTTGCCTAGTTTCCAACAGATCTCACAACTTCTGAGGGTGCCTGCCATAGATGTTAGGTGAAATGCTTCTGGAACGTGGCCAGACAGCCCAGAAAACTCACAACAATCCAGTGATTCCGGCCATGAAAGCCTTTGACAATACAACCCTGAGTCTCCCTTGTCCAATGCATGATGCTGAAAGGGTCTCCATCAGTCAAGGGGGAACTTGGAGGCAACCTATGTGGCTTTGTAATAAGAACTTTCTTCCGGCCCAACCGTGTTAAGGATTGGAAAGCGGGAAGGTGCTTTTTAATCAAATCTGTTGCTTTACTTCAAGTTTTTGTGTGTTTCTTCCTTGTGTTTGTGAAAGTCGGATAGAGAGAGAGAAGCCGGGGGTAAAACCCTGTTCCTTCCTTGGTGCATCTTTCCAAACACCAACCCGATTTGAGAAGTGTGTGCGTGTAGACAGAGGGAGCGAAGAGAACCAGGGGCCCTGTTAGCACCCCCCCCAAAACTGATTTTATTTATTTATTTATTATTTACGACATTTATATGCCGCCCTTCTCACCCCGAAGGGGACTCAGAGCGGCTTACAAGTAAAATGTAAATACAATATATTATATTATTACCATAGCACAATATTAATATTACATATTACATTATACTGTAATATTATTAGAAATATCACATGTAATATAAAATATATAATTATAATATCATATTATTATTAGTATTATATTGTATTACATTATAATATCAATATTATATGTATATACAATATACTATATTATATCATATTATATTATAAGCACAGTGTAGGATGCAAGATTTATCCCTCAGTTAACCCTTCGGACTCCTGCTTTTGGGGAGGAAGAAGCTTGGAGCGGTATCTACAGATATTTTTTGGACCTCAACCAGTGTCTACATTTTTCCGTTCTTTGTTCCTGTGAAAGTAAGGGGCTGAACAAAAGCACCCAGTAATTCATTTTGGGGAGGCAAAACTTCGGCAACTCTGGGGGTTCCAGTCAAAAGTGCTGGCAAACTGCATTCATTTTATAGTGGAACGCACCCTTAGCCAAACTACAGCTCACATGATTCCATAGTATCGAGCCATGGCAGTTCAAAGTGGTAGCAAAAGTGCATGCATTTTAGATGCTCCCAAAGTCTTCCCAGTTGGGGCAGCTCTGGCTTGTCCCTCTTCAAATTGCTTTTTGGAGCCTTTTTGCTGCTTTCCCACATCCATAGGTTGTAAGCTCCCTCCAGTCATATTGGTGCATCTACACTCTAGAATTAAAGTGGTGTGATACCAAATTTGCGTGTGTGTGTGTGTCAGGAGTGACTTGAGAAACTGCAAGTTGCTTCTGGTGTGAGGGAATTGGCCGTCTGCAAGGATGTTGCCCAGGGGGTGCCCAGATATTTTGAAGTTTTGCCATCTTTGTGGGAGACTTCTCTCATGTCCCTACGTGGGGAGCTAGAGCTGACAGAGGGGGCTCAACCCACTCTCCCCAGACATTTTGGTCAGCAGTTCTGCCAGCACAAGGGTTTAACCCATTACGTCATCGGGGGCTCCCAGGGGTGATCCTACTGGTAGGCAAAGGACGCCGCTGCGTGGGGCGCTGCCATCTGGGTAAAGGGCGCATTCCCCCACGGCGCCCGCCAGACAGCGTCCGGCCGATGTTCCGCTTTTGGGCCTTGTGCACTCCAATGCTGCTCCCCGCTGTGTGTGCTGGTGCTGCTGGCCTTGGAGGTGGGTGCCTTCTCCTCCTCACCGGCCCCGGCCCCGTCTTCCACAGGCGCGGAGGGGGAGTCCGGCTCGGGCTGCCCGGTGTGCCTGTGGTGGCAGCACAGCAAGGAGCTCTGGCTGGAGAGCATCAAATCCCAGATCCTGAGCAAGCTGCGGCTGAAGGAGGCGCCCAACATCACACGCGAGGTGGTCAACCAGCTGCTGCCCAAGGCGCCGCACAGGAGCTTCTGGGCATGCACGGAGGGGGGGGGGGCAAAATAATGTTCGCTTACCATTTAAAATTACCTTAGACCGCCTCTGCTCCTTTACATTTGATGAGACGCCAGTATTCTTTGTCAGAGAAGGCTTAAGACTGTTTAAAACTGCGCAATTCCATAAGTTACAAGGGTGTGAAGCCACATTCACTCTACAGTGGAAATGCAACCTGAGGTAGTATGGCTAGTAAAGTGTGCTTTGGGGGGTGCATTTGACACCCTAGTTGTTGGGTGGCCCAGATCGGAGGAAGGGCTATAACTGGGATGGAGTTGGTGGGAGGGTTTGCCAGCTCTCCTTCACTCGGACTGCCTCCCCTTCCCCTATTTACAGCATGCCCAGGCCCACCAACTTCCCTGTCCCCATTCAGGTCCCCACTCCAGCCCCGGCCTCTATTGTCTCTGTCTGCAAAAGGGCAGTTGGGGGGGTGTATTGTAGGATAGAGAGAATTGGAAGCAAAGGGTGGGAGGAGAATTTATTTATTTACTAGCTTGGGGACCCGGCACTGCCCGGGTTATTTGTGAAAGGCATTTTGTGCCAAGGTTGGTCCTTATCAGTTGTTTATGTGGCTTGCAGTGGTCTCGGGAAGTGAGGGAAGGTGCTGGGAGTCCCATCGTCCATGGTCCATCCTCCTCCAAAGTGCACCAGGATGTGTGGGTCATGAGGATTAGGCAAATTTTGTCTTGCTCAGTTATTGGATGAGGGTTGCAGCAGTCTTGGGAAGTGAGTGGAGGTACTTCAAGTCCCATCATCCGTGGTCCATTCTCCTCAATACTATACCAGGATGTAGAATGAGTCATGGGGGCTCTGTGTGCCAAGTTTGGTCTTGATCAGTCTTTGGATGAGGTTGGCAGCGGTCTTGTGAAGTGAGTGGAGGGACTTCAAGTCCCATCATCCATGGTCCACCCTCCTCCGAACTGCACCAGGATGTAAAGTGGATCATGGGGGCTTTGTGTGCGAAGTGTGGTCATGATCATGCACTGGATGAGGGTCGCAGCGGGATCTGTCTTGACACAGTATCACGGTAACTGAGGCCTAGTCAGAAAAAGTAAGTTTAGGAAGCCTTACTGTTATTTCAGTTATCCCAGTAACTTTGGCCTAGTCATGATAATCTAGTTGAGGAAGTGTTACTGTCAATTCAGGCCATACACAGGATCCCATGATTGGCGGCCTAATCTGGAGCATCAAGTTAAGGCAGCCTTACTGTTAAGCCAATCAGTCTGTGTTGCCTGAATAGTAGTAGCCCAGTAACTGAGGCCTAGTCCAGAAAATGAAGTTTAGGAAGCCTGACTGTTAATTCAGTCAGGCCCTTTCAGGCCCTTTATGGAGTAACTGAGGCCTAGTCCAGAAAAATCTGGTGTTAATTCAGTCAGGCCCTTTCTTTTACCCTCTCTGGCAGCGTTCTCAGGAGGTGGGTGGAGGTACTTCAAGTCCCATCATTCATGGTTCATCCTATTTGAAACTGCACCAGGATGTAGAATGGGTCAGGTGGGCTCTGTGTGTCTGCCTCAGGCCCTTTCCCTTCCTTTCTCTGCTGCCTAGGATTGTTGGAATGTTGAGAGGCTGGCCATTCAGAGCCGTTATGCAAATAATCCCGGAGTGGCAGCCAATCGAAACGCTGGCACATATTCCTCCCATCGCTCGGCCCACCCGCCCACCGCCCGCAAACACTGACTTTTATTATATGTAATAGATTTATTTACTTCATTTCTATTCCGCCCCTCTCACCCTGCAGGGGACTCGGGGCGGATTACAATGTACACATTACATTTAGACACACAAACACACAAGACAGACAGATGCAATTTAACATCTGGCCACCAGGGGGAGCTATTTCACTCCTTCATTACTCAGCGTTTTTCCTGGAGATCTTTTTATGGCCTCGTAAATCAGTTAAATTAAGCCTCCCCACTAAGTAGTACCTTAATTTCCTACTTGACAGATGCAACTGTCTTTCGGGTTGCAAAGGTCGACAACAGGCTACACAATAGGTCGAGAGCCCACCTCGAGCCGGGCAGGCCTCGAACTCATGACATTCTGGTCAGTAGAGATCTTATGCAGCTGACAGCCAGCTGCGCCCCATTCCCGGTGCCCATGGCTCACCCTCCTGATCCTTCTCTTTCGCATCCCTGGAGACAGCAGCATGCAGATATACACGCGTCCAATCCACACATTACTGGACATATACTGCCTGTGTAAACCGTCCCGAGTTGCCTTCGGGCTGAGAGGGGCGGTATAGAAACGTGACAAATAAATAAGTAAATAAATATTCACGATCATTTCATCATCTTGGGTTTTTAGAGGCTTTGCCATTACTTTCTGAGGCCGAGAGAGTGCGACTCACCAAAGTTCAGTAGTGGGTGTCCATGGCTGAGCAGGGATCGAAACCCTGGTCTCTAGAGTCATAGTCTAATGTTCAAATCACTACATTATGCTGACTCTCAACAATGTTGATTAACTGACAATGTTCCTGGTGCTTAATATGTGTATGTATTTCTTCAACATCAAAGATCCAATCTCTCTTTCCTTGTTTTGGACAGAGACCTGGTCCACGAAGGCACTGGTTCTGTGTGGTGCACCGGACAGTCTCCCTGATGCCGACTAGACCTTGGGAGCGTTATGGATTTGACTAAAATGGGGACAATCCAGCTCCAGAACCCCAGCCATGCCACGGGGCTTCTGCAGAAGGCCAACCAGATGCGGCTGGCCGGGACCTTGTGCGATGTGGTCATCCTGGTGGACAGCCAGGAGTTCCACGCCCACCGGACCGTCTTGGCTTGCACCAGCAAGATGTTTGAGATCCTCTTCCACCGCAGCAGCCAGCATTACACCTTGGACTTCCTCTCGCCAAAGACCTTCCAGCAGATCCTGGAGTATGCCTATACGGCCACCTTGCAGGCGAAAGTGGAAGACTTGGATGACCTCCTCTATGCCGCCGAGATCCTGGAGATTGAGTACTTAGAGGAGCAGTGCTTGAAGATCCTGGAGACCATCCAGGCCTCGGAGGACAACGACGGAAGTGCGGCGGAAGAGGAAGAGGAACGGAAGGCCAAATACGCGAAAAATATCCTCATCTCCAAGCATTCCAGCGAAGAGAGCGGCTACTCCAGCCTGGCCGGACCTTTGGTGGAGCAAAGCCCTTCTGTCTCCACCTCCTTTGGCCTCTCCGCCATGAGTCCCACCAAGGCCGCGGTGGACAGCCTGATGTCGATTGGCCAGTCGCTGCTCCAAGGAGCCTTGCAGCATGGCATTTCTGAGGACTTGCAGGTTGGTGGCCACCATTCTTGTTCCTCAGAGGTGAAAACGGAGGCCATGCAAGTGGAGGAGGCCTCCAGCCACGAAAGCCCCCGGGCCTCCGATTCTGGCGGGGACCGAGCCGAGGACAAAGGCAAACAAGGGCCCGGCACCCCGACGCGCAACAGCGTCATCACCAGTGCCCGGGAGCTCCATTATCCCCGCGACGACAACCCTGATCAGCCCTCCGAGGCGGGCCACGGCACGCCACCGTCCACAGGGGTCTCAGAGAAGCTGATGGTCTATTCCATGCTGCCGAACCACAAGGCCGAGTCCATGCTGGGTCTCCCCTCGGCCATGGCTCCATCCTTGCAGATGCAGCCAGCTCTGGCCGTCTCCATGGACTTTGGGGCCTACGGGGGTCTCCTCCCACAGGGCTTCATCCAGAGGGAGCTCTTCAGCAAACTCGGGGAACTGGCTGTGGGGATCAAAAGCGAGAACCGGTCCGAACAGTGCAGCGTCTGTGGGGCCGAGCTGCTGGACAACGAGGCGGTAGAGCAGCACCGGTAAGCACGAGTGGAAGCTCCCTCTTCCTTTGGTCTCTGGGCTTCACAACCTGGCTGTCTTTCATACCAGGCCAGGCATGGGCCAAATGGGCCCTCTCTCCAGGTGTTTTGGACTTCAGCTCCCACAATTCCCAATAGCCAAAACACCTGGAGGGAGGGCCCAAGTTGCACCTGCTTGAATTGCCATGGAGTCCTGGAATTGTGTTTCCATGTTGTGGCGGAGAGTTCTCATACTGTCATATGGAGATACTATGGGAAACTACAACTGCCACAATTTCGTAGCCTTGAGCAACAGCAGTTCAAGCGGTGTGAAACTGAATTAACTTTACTGTGTAGATCACGCATGGGCAAACTCTGGCCGACCAGGTGTTTTGGACTTCAACTCCCACAATTCCTAACAGCCTACCGGCTGTTAGGAGTTGTGGGAGTTGAAGTCCAAAACACCTGGACGGCCAAAGTTTGCCCATGCCTGGTGTAGATGCACCCTCAAACTTGGTGTGGATGGGCACGGATTTATTTATTTATCATGTCAGGAGCAAACAAAGCAATAGTGTTGTATTTTACAACACACACACAGAGAGTTTGCAAATTTGGCATTCTATTAAATGTCCTTTGACCAATAGCTGGCCACTTGGAGTGCCTCTGTGTGGCTATAAGAAGGTCCTACATTATGCATGTGGCAGGGCTCAGGTTGCATTGTAGTAGGTGGTCTGTGGTTTGATTTTCTCCACACTCGCATTCCATGGACTCCACTTTTGGTCGCATTTCTTAAGGTTGGCTCTGCTTCTCGTGGTGCCAGAGCGCAGCATGTTCAGCGCCTTCCAAGTCGCCCAGTTTTTTTTGTGCCCAGGAGGGAGTCTCTCATTTGGTATCAGCCGTTGATTGAGGTTCTGGGTTTTTGCCTGCCACTTTTGGACTCTCGCTTGCTGAGGTGTTCCAGCGAATGTCTCTGTAGATCTTAGAAAGCTGTTTCTTGATTTAAGGCATTGCTGTGCTGGCTGATATCCAAACGGGATGGGCCGGAGTTGTCACTGCCATGGTCCTTTCACTATTGATTGCTTTGAGGGTTGAATGAAAAGTAATGCCTCCCCCAACAGATGGCAGTCCTGGTATGCAGCAGGTACTGGCTTGTTCAGTAGACTCTCCTCTACAGTTCCATTTTGGTGGGAAGCCTTAGCATTGAACAGTTGTGTTGTTAAAGTGCAAAATATGGAACCCTGTGCAGACGGTCAGTCAATGAGAGTTAAGCAAGTGCAGTCATTGAATTCTTGACAGCAGAAGGTGTCACCCCAAAGGAGATTCATCAGAGAATGCAAGCTGTTTGTGGTGATTGTGTTGATGTGAGGACTATGCGTTGTTGGGCGAGTAAGTTTAAAGATGTTGAGGTGGGAACATCTGACGTGCGTGACAAACAAAGAGTTGAACGTCCTGTGACAGCAACCACCAAGTTTCACAAGTAAAAGTTTGACAGATTGATTCAGGATGATTGTCGTTTCACTCAGAGAGAAATCTCAGGCATAATCGGCATTTCACAAGAATGTGCGGGTCACATTATTGCTTTGCTTGGCTATTGGAAGATCTGTGCACGATGGAGAGTGTCAACTCCTTCCGTGACGGCGTCAGAAAACTTGTTCATTGTTGGCAGAAATGTATCCAATTGTCTGGTGATGATGTGGAAAAGTGAATAGTGGTAGTTAAAGAGCAGATTCTAAGGATTATTTCTGCATTTGATTTATTAAAATATTCCCATCCAAACCCAAGTAACCAAGGTGGAGGCATTACTTTTCATTCAACCCTCGTATTTCCCGGTGGATGTCAGGTGGTGCAATACCGGCGAAACAGTGTAATTTCTCCAGTGGTGTAGGGCAGTGTTTCCCAACCTTTTTTGAACTGCGGCACATTTTTTACATTTACAAAATGACACTCTAACACAGTAATACATGTAGTTAATATGTTTTTAAATGTATTTATACACTCAGTGAGAAACCTGGGCCTGTTTCGATGAACGCAACATAGATATCCTGGCAGGAATGGCAGAAAGACACACACGAAGGTCTTGCTCAACAGCTGGGAGTTATAGTTCACCCGCAATCAAAGAGCATTCTGAACTCCACCAATGATGGAATGGAATCAAACTTCCCACACAGAACTACCATAACCAAGAGAAAATACTATAAGAGTTTGGTGGGCATTGACCTTGAGATTTGGAGTTGTAGTTCACCTATATCCAGAGAGCACTGTGGAGGGGAGGGAGGAAGATGTGGGGCGAACCTGCGCAGTAGCGCCCGCATGGGTCACGTCTTCCTCCCTCCCCCCTCCTGCAGAAGCGGCAGCGTGAGCAAAGCGAGGCAAAGCAAGTAAATTGAGGCTGGGAAGAAGGGAGCCGAGTGGAGAAGAAAAAGTGTTCGGCAGGAGAGGGAAGAAAGGGTATTGGTGGTTCCAATTTCCCACGGCACACCTGATGATCGCTCACGGCACTCTAGTGTGCCATGGCACACTGGTTGGGAAACACTGGTGTAGGGCACAGACACCCCGTGATAATGTGGCATGTGTCATTAAGAGCCACACATCCAATGTTTTAGCGTGGTGAGGTGTGTTCCATACTGGGCATGCATACTCCGCAGCAGAGTAGCAAAGTGAAAGTAGGACATAGAAAGGTTGCCATTCGCTTTTGGAGTGAGACGATGGCATTTGGACTGATCCATACTGTCACGGGCACAGATACCAATACCGTAACGGTCAGAATGTTTAGGCATACATCCTTGGGCAAAAGACCCAATGATTTCAGTGGAGCTTCTTTCTCCATAGGACCACATGGTCGATTATTCCTAGCCTTGGGAAGTAAAGTGACCAAACTCTTGTTGTCTCTTCTTTCTTTTCCAAGTCCCTCCTGTTCCCTCAATTTTCTTGTGTCTCTCAAATGGGTTTATCTCCAACATCCTAGGGCTTCGTGGGTCATGTTTGCATGGTAATTATTATTTTTGGCAGCGGGCCATTTTGTAATTGAAATGCTGCCGTTCGCATGTGCGGGAGTCGGATTTCTTTATTATTATTGTTTGTTTGCTTATTCTAAGCGGCTTTCGGCCAGCGGAGGGGGATTTTGTGCCATTTGCCTTTTGATAAGAACTGGAGAAAATGCACATTCTCCGGACTAATATCCGAGTCCCGGTAGAGTTGGTTGGTGGCGCTTCTCGGAATTTCGGCATTGTTTCGGTGCTTTTCATGATTCATATTTAGACAGTTCTGAGTTTAATTCTACTTTGGCATTGATCGTCGTTAGGGTTTCATTTGGATGTTGCATTGTTTTGACCACTGTTTGCCACTTTTGAGTCTAAGACAGAGTTTCTCAACCTTCCTAATGCCGCGACCCTTTAATACAGTTCCCAATGCTGTGTGACCCCCAACCAGAAAAATTTTTTCGTTGTTACTTCACAACTGTAATTCTGCTACTGTTCTGAATCGTCATGTAAATATCTGATCGTCAGAATGGATTTTCATTCATTGGCTCAAATTTGGCACAAATACCTGATACGTCCAAATTTGAATACTGGTGGGGTTGGGGCACTGAGTTTGTCATTTGGGAGTTGTAGTTGCTGGGATTTATAGTTCACTCACAACCAAATAGCATTCTGAACTGCACGGATGATGGAGTGAACTAAACCCGGCACACAGAGCTCCCATGACCAACAGAAAATACTGGAAGGGTTTGGTGGGCATTGACCTTGAATTTGGGAGTTATAGTTAACCTCCATCCAGAGAGCACTGTGGATTCAAACAATGATGGATCTGGACCGAAATTGGCACGGATAATCAATACGTCCAAATGTGAACACTTGTGGAGTTTGAGGAAAAACAGACATTTGCATTTGGGAGTTGTAGTTGCTGAGATTTATAGTTCACCTACAATCATAGATCACTCTGAACCCCACCAATGATAGAATAGGGCCAAACTTCCCACACAGAACCTCTATGACCAACCGAAAATACTGTGATTTCTGATCATCTTTGGTGAACCCTTTGACACCCCCTTGCAACCCCCGAGGGGTCCTGACCCCCAGATTAAGAAACACTAGTCTAAGAGAGAAAAAGCGGTATACAAATAAATATAATAATGTTGAATATACAGTATAACATTATATTTATATTATTATTATTAAAAAGTATAAATAATTTATGTATATAATATTTATATTATTGTTAATATAATATATTCATTGTGTTAGAGAACTCTCTTGTATATATATGTGTGTGTATGTAGGCTATGTGTGTTATATATATATACACTAGCTGTACCCGCCACGCATTGCTGTAGCCAACTTTTCCTCCTTCTTTCTCTTCTTTTTCTCTCCCCTCCTGCTGCTGGCTTCCGCTTTCGCGGTGCTTCTTTCGCCTGCGGGCATTGCAGGAAGAAGGAAGCATGAGGCAGGGCCTCTGGAGGGAGCGCCTTGCCTCTCTCTCCTCCAGAAGTAGCTGTGCAGCCTCCATTGACAGCGAGACAGGCAGGGCGGCGCGCTCCCTCTGGATGCCCCGCCTCGAGCTTTCTCCTTCCTGCAATGCCTGCAGGCGGAAGAAGCGCTGCGCGGGTGGAAAATAGCAGCAGGAGCACGCGCGGGGCAAGAGTGCATGGCGGCGGGAGCGGCAGGTAGATCTTTTGGACTTGGTTGCTTTAAGAGTAGCTCGTATGCTGAAAAAGTGTGAGCACCCCTGATGTAGAGGCAATATGTGGAATAAATGGGAAATAAGGAGAAAACATGACTGGTGAGGTTGGGCCAAATCTGGATGCAGGCCACTGAGAAACCCAATTAAAAACAGGACTTCTGATGCTCCCTTGTGTTGTTTCCTGGCTTACGAATCCATTGTCTTTTTTGGACCTGTTGATTGCTTCTTTTTCCTCCAAAGACTAAAAAATGGTCGCTGTTCCTTTGAAAGAGATTAGCACATTAAAAGTGCATTGAATTGTTAAGCATTTCAGAGCTGCCATTGGAGAGAGGTGGAAATCAGGGAAAATACGATGCTCTGGGTTGCTGTCTGGCCATGTTCCAGAAGCATTCTCTCCTGATGTTTCACCCACATCTATGGCAGGCATCCTCAGAGGTTGTGAGGTCTGTTGGAAACTAGGCAAGTGGGGATTATACAGTATATCTGTGGAATAATGTCCAGGGTGGGATAAAGAACTCTTGTCTGTTTGAGGCAAGTGTGAATGCTGCAGTTAGCCTGCTTGATTAGCATTGAATGGCCTTGCAGCTTCAAAGCCTGGCTGCCTCCTGCCTGGGGAAATCCTTTCCTGGGAGGTGTTAGCTGGCCCTGATTGTTTCTTGTCTGGATTTCCCCAGTTTTCTGAGTGTTTTCTGTTTATTTACTGTCCTGATTCTAGAGGTTTTTTTATATACTGGGAGCCAGACGGTGTTCATTTTCATGGTTTCCTGCTTTTTGTTGAAATTGTCCAAGTGCTTTCATTGGCTTCTTTGTGTCGTCCGACGTGGTGGTTGTTAGAGTAGTCCAGCATTTCAGTGTTCCCAAATGCAAGGTCTTTCAATGCTAATCAGGGTGACCAATGGCAAACCTTGACACTTAACACAAACAACAAGTGGACAAGAGTTCTTTCTCCCACCCTGGACATCATTCCACAGGTATATAAACCCCAGTTGCCTAGTTTCCAACAGACCTCACAACCTCTGAGGATGCCTGCCAGAGATGTGGGCGAAACGTCAGGAGAGAATGCTTCTGGAACACGGCCAGACAGCCGAGAAAACTCACAGCAACCCAGTGATTTCGGCCATGAAAGCCTTTGACAGTACAATGATCTTTACTAAAGCACAACACCTTTGCGAATATGTCGTTTGTATATAGTGGCAACTTTGGGTATTTGTGTCTCATTCGACGCAGGACGCTATGCTTTACGCAAGAAAACCGAAACTTTTGCCTCTAGTTGAGCCTTGTGCAAACATTTGGCTTGAATCCTATGGAGGGAAGCGTATTCTTGGTCGGCCTGAACACTGTGTCAACATATTTACAGGGCTACTCGCTAATGGGATACGGAGAAACAATGTGGTATATGCTCTGGAGTGTTTTAATGAACCGAACGGCTTTAATAGCAAAGGTTTCGATGTGCATCATGTGTAGGATGGTCTCTCTTGCTCTTGTTCGCAATTTATTGGAAGTTGACACAGTTGTTTTCTCAAAATTTCCGGTCTAAAAAGCAATGTAATAAAATAAAATGGGGCTAACCGGAGGTTGTGTGCATGTGCTCCTCTCTATCTAGGAGTGCATCTACACTGTGGAATTAAGGCACTTTGACACCACAGAAGGGACTGAGAGTTTTATCTATGCTGACGATCTTGCCATCACCACTCAAGCAAGGAGCTTTGAAATGGTTGAACTGCATTAACTGCCATGGTGCAATGCTATGGAATCAAGATATTGGATACCTTTATCTTGTGTCCTTTTGGATTTTACATTATTTAGAGCAGTGTTTCCCAACCTTTTTTGAGCCTGCGGCACACTTGTAACATTAAAAAAATCCGTGGGCACACCACCAACCAAAATGACACAAAATGACACTCTAACACAGTAAAGAACGGCTGGGGGATGGTGGCCTGCTGGGAGCAGCTGCTGGGAGTGCCGAAGCTGGGGGAGGGGGCGGAGCCAGGCCACGACATGCCCCTCCCCCCGGCTTCAGCTCTCCCAGCAGCTGCTCCAGCCTCAAGGGGGCAGTGCCAAGCCAGCGGTGGCAGAGGCAGCACAAGTAGGAAACTTAGCTACCGTTTTATGCGGGGAAGCTAATTTAACTAATTTACGACACCATAAAACCTTCCATCAGCATGCGTAAGAATGAGGAAGTACTCTCCTTGATGGACAGTGAACCAGCAGCTCCCCCGGTGGCTGGAATTGAGCTAACCTCATGAAGCTGGAAAGCTGGAATGTTAAATTGCCTCTGAGTCTGTCTATAAATGTTGTATATCTAATGGCATTGAATGTTTGCCATGTATATGTGCATTGCAATCCACCCTGAGTCCCTTGCATGGTGAGAAGGGTGGAATATAAATACTGCAAATAAATAAGTAAATGTCTCCAGAGGAGAGTGACTAAAATGACCAAGGGTCTGGAGAACAAGCCCTATGAGGAGCGGCTTAAGGAGCTGGGCATGTTTAGCCTGAAGAAGAGAAGACTGAGAGGAGACATGATAGCCATGCATAAGTATGTGAGGGGAAGTCCTAGGGAGGAGGAGAAAGCTTGTCTTCTGTTGCCCTGGAGACCCGGATGCAACAGGCCTGGATTACCCACAGGGCCAACCTAGGCCATGGCCTAGGGGCGCAAGCCAAGGGGGCGCAGATCACGGACCAATTTTTTAAAAAATGCTATAAAACAATAAAAAATCGCGTCGTGATTGGCTCCTGCCGCCTGGTACCCAAAAGGAGGCGGAGCCAAGGCTGGGCTCCGTGGAGGCAGCGCTCGTGCTCGCCGCGTCAGCCTCAGCCCATCCATCTATGCCACTGCTTCTCAGCCAGTGCTTCTGCCCCTGAGGAGAGGGGGCGCCTGGCCTGGCTCAGAGCGGCTTCCTTCGCAGGCTGCTGAGGGAAGAGGAAGCCACGGGAAAGAAGGGCGGCGTGCGGTGTGGAGGCCCGGAGAGGAGCCTGAGGCAGAGGAAGGCCCCGACTCTCTGCAGCTGCTGGGCCATGAGCCGCATGTGGGGCTGCCTCTGAAGCCGCTGCCCCAGACGAAGAGCATACTTTGGACCCAGCCCGGATTTCCCCGTCCCTTTGGGCCTCGGCTCTGCGGCACTCGCTAAGGATGCCACACAAAGGCATCAGGGTTCCCTTCTCTTCAGTGACAGCCCCAGGCGCCTCCCAGGCACACCTTTTCCCTCAGCCTCATTGGCACATGACGGGAAGGATGCAGGCGGCACAAGGACGGAGGGGGTGGTGCAGGGGGAGGAGGGGTTTTTTAAAATTTAAAATGGCGGCTGGGGGCATAGCTCAACAGGTCCGCCCCCAGGGGCTTAAAGTAGGTTGGCTTAATTCCAAAGTGTGGCCTAGGGCGTAAACAGCTGTTAATCCGGGCCTGGGACTCAATGGAACAATGGCTTCAAACTACAGGTAAGGAGGTTCCACCTGGACATGAGGAAGAACTTTCTAACTGTGAGAGCTGTTCAGCAGTGGAACTCTCTGCCCCGTAGGGAGTGTGGTGGAGGCTCCTTCTATGGAAGCTATGGGTAGCCATCTGTTGGCGGTGCTTTGAACGCAATTTTCCTGCTTCTTGGAAGAATGAGGTTGGAGTGGATGGCCCACCAAGTCTCTTCCATCTCTAGGATTCTGTGATTCTAAGACATAGCCATGCTTGCCCTTCATTGGATCCAATTGCCTTCTGGTGGACCAGGCCCTTCTTCACACTATTTAAGAAGCGGGCGCATCTATCTGCCTTATGTGTCTTTTTTTGGCCAGGAAAACCACCCAGGCTCTGTTAAGAGCTTCATGAATAAATAATCCTGACAGCTACAGTTGTTACTCCGATTACTTTGAGAAGAACACAGAACAGAGAGCTTTTACCCAAAACCGAGGGGGGAGGGAATCTTTTTAAGTCTGGCAATATCTCCCCTTCACTCATAATGTTCCAGTCGTTCACGTTGAGTTTGGAGAAACAAAGAAAATCCCGCCCGTCGTGATGGGGGGAAAGAAAACCTCTCTGGACAGTTTTCGCCAAGCTCTGCCAGCTCTACAATTCAGATCTCCAAACGGTCAACTTTGCCTAAGACAGGGCACTCTAGTCAAGGTAAATCAAAAGCTCTTGAAACGAAAGGAAACGGAAATAGAGACGAGGCGAGATGCTACTTAGCCACAAAGAGGGAGAGACTCAGCTGCCATTCATATTCCAAGGGAGTTCAAAGCATCACCTCTCCTCCATTGCTGGGAACAACCACCCAAAGAGAGAAGCTGGTTTGGTGTTTCCATTTCCACACGGCAACAACTGGGTCCAAGGGGAATCCAGGTGTTGCCATGTCCTAAACACGCATCCTGTTAGTGCAGGTATGGGCAAACCCAGGCCCAGTGACCGGATGCGACCCCTTGGCTCCCTTCTCAGGCCCTTCTCTCTCTCACCATCCTATCCTTCTTGCCCTCTTTCTCCTTTTCTTCCACCCTTCCCTCCTTCCTTCCTTTCTTCCCTCCCTTCCTTTCTTTACCTCTCTTTCTCCCCTCTTATTCCTTCCCTTCCACCCTTTCGTCCTTCCTTCCTTCTGTCCCCTTCCCTCCCTCCCTCCCTCCCTCCCTTTTTCCTTCCCTCTCTTCTTCCTTTTTGCTTTTCTTTTTCCTCCCTCCATTTCCTCCATCTCTTCCATCCATCCATCCATCCCTTCCTCCCGTTTTTCTTTCCTCCATCCTTCCCATCTACCCTTTCATTCTTCCTTTCCTTTTGTCTTTCCTTCCTTCCCTCTTTCCTTTCTCCTTCCCTCTATCCCTTTTTCTCCTTCCATCTTTCCTATCCACCTTTTCATCCATTCTTCTTTGCCTCTATACTCCCTCTCTGCCTCTTTCTCCCCTTCCTTCCTTCCTTCCTTCCTTCCGTCCCTTTTGTCTTTCCTTCTTTCTCTCTTTCCTTTATCATTCCCTTCCTTCATCCTTCCCTTCTTTCCTTCATCCATCCTTCTCTTCCTCCCTTACATCCTTCCTTCCCTTCCCTCTTTTTCCTTCCATCTTTCCCTTCCACCTTTTCATCCTTCCTTCTTTGCCTCTTTACTCTCTGCCTCTTTCTCCCCTTCCTTCCGTCCCTTTTGTCTTCTATTCCTTCTCTCTTTCCTTCCCTTCCTTCATCCTTCCCTCTTTCTCCTTCCCTTCCATCCACCCTTCCATCCACCCTTCCATCCATCCATCCACCCTTCCATCCATCCACCCTTCCATCCATCCACCCTTCCATCCACCCTCCATCCTTCCTTCCTTCCTTCCTTCCTTCCTTCCTTCCTTCCTTCCTTCCTTTCTTCCTTCCTTCCTTCATCTTCCCTCCCTCTTTACCTTCCTTCCTTTCTTTACCTCTCTGTTCCTCCCCCTCCTTCCTTCCCTTTCACCCTTTTGTCCTTCTTTCTTTCTGTCTCTCCCTTTCTCTCCCTCCCTCCCTCTCCTCCTCCCTTCCTCCCTCTCTCCCTCCCTATTTCCTTCCTTCTTTCTTTCCTCCCTCCCCTCCCTTTCTCCATTTCCTTCCACCCTTCCTTCCTTTCATCTATCCATCGTTCTCTTCATCTTGTTCTTCCATCCATTTCCACTATATTTACTATATATTACACATCATTAATATTAACATATTAATATATCATCCCTTCCACCTTTTCATTCTTCCTTCCTTTCCTTGTATCTTTCCTTCATCCTTCCCTCTTCCCTCTCTCCATCCCTCTATCCCTCTTTCTCCTTCCATCTTTCCCTTCCACCTTTTCATCCTTCCTTCTTTTCCTCTTTACTCACTCTCTGCCTCTTTCTCCCCTCCCCTCCATCTTTCCTTTATCCTTCCCTTCATCCTTCCCTTCTTTCCATCCATCCATCCATTCTTCCCTTTCTCCCTTTCATCCTTCTTTTGTGGGATGAACATAACTCAAAAACCACTGGATGAATTGACTCCAAATTTGGACACAAGACACCTATCAGGCCAACAAGTGACCACTCATAAAAACACTGAAAAACACAGCGGAAGGGACTTAAAAAGCAAAAAAAGCAAAAAAAAAGACGCTACAGCGCACGCACAAAATGACCCTACCTGGCAAAAAAACCCACACAATAGTATATCCACATTCTCTTCTGGACTACAGCTCCCAGCATCCCCTAGACCACACCCTTTGGGAGAGGAAAATGTTCCAAACGCACTGCTTCTAAGCTGCAAGCTTTCTTATCCTTGGATACCTTTGACTGCATCCCAATCCTCGCAGATTTCCGATTTCCTATTCCTCGACTGCAACTCCCAGCAATCTTCCAGATAGATTAGATAGCAATAGGTAGGTTGGTAGGTAGATTGATCAGGAGGACTGCTGGGAGTTGCAGTCCAAGAATAGGTAGAGAAGGAAGAAAGGAGAAAAAGAGGAAGGGAAAGAAAGGGGGGTGGAAGGGAAGAAGAAGAGAAGGAGGGAAGAAGAGAAAGAGGAAGGGAAAGAAAGGGGGTGGAAGGGAAGAAGAAGAGAAGGAAGGAAGGAGAGAAAGAAAGAAAAAAGGGAAGGAAGGAGACAAAGAAAGGAGAGAAAGAGGGAGGGAAGGGTGGCCACAGCCAGGGGCGGTCTAAGGTAATTTTAAATGGTAAGCGAACATTATTTTGGTGCCCCCAAAACATGCCCAGAAGTGCCCCCCACCTAGGCGCAGAAGCCTGTAAACACAGCACTCCTATTGCATGCTCCCCCTCCATGCATGCCCAGAAGCCTGTGCAGGCACAAACACAGCACTCCCTATTCAGCATGCCCCCCTCCGTGCATGCCCAGAAGCTCCTGTGCGCAGGCGCAGAAGCCTGTAAACACAGCACACCCTATTCGGCATGCCCCCCTGTGCATGCCCATGCCAGGCAGAAGCCTGTAAACACCGCACTCCCAGCATACCCCCGTGCATGCCCAGAAGCTCCTGTAGGCGCACAGTAAACACAGCACTCCTATTCGGCATGCCCCCTGTGCATGCCCAGAAGCTCCTGTGGGCCGGCGGAGTAGCCTGTAAACACAGCACTCCCTATTCGGCACGCAGGAGGTTTGCTATGGGCGCGGCGCGGAGCGCACAAGGCCCAAAAGCGGAACATCGGCCGGACGCTGTCTGGCGGGCGGAGGAATGCGCCCTTTACCCAGATGGCGCCCCACGCAGCAGCGTCCTTTGCCTACCGGTAGGACCGCCCCTGGCCACAGCAACACATGGTGGATACAACTAGTAGTAGTAGTAATAGTAGTAATAATAATGATAAGTGGATATGTGAAACCGTAGATAAAAGTGCATGCCATTCTTTTCAGTGGGACCAAAGCTGGAGGGTGTAGCTTGCACAGCAGACCCAAAGTGAAACTGTGGCTCAGTGGAAATGCCTCTATCAGTTCTGTGGATACTGAAGTTGTAGTATGCATTCAAGGCATCTTCCTGCAGAAGGAGGTTTGCATGAATTCCTTGCAGTTTCAAACTTTGAGCTGAACTCTGAAGACAGGGGAGGGGCGGGGGGACGACGCAATGGAAGCCCCTTTGGGGCCTGATTGCTTCCAGAGCCTGCCAGGTATTTCTTTCTCTTTTTTTGGGGAGGGGGCTTATTAGTGGCACCTGGCATCGTAACCCGCTAATGGGAACCAGCCTCTCCGGGTGACAAGTCGCCCTGGCCAAGCCGGGGAAGTCCTGATTAGCTTTATGGCCCCCTTCCCTCCCAAACCCAGGAAATGAAGGCTGCCGAGAAGGTTGCTGGCCCTGACCCCAATCGGGTAACCCGTGGGACCCCTCCTCAGGAAGTGTGGCGGCCGAAAGGCCCTCTCTGGTTCTTGTCACCGGGGAGAAAGAAAGAGGGAGCGTGTTGTGGAGAGGGCAGGGTGCCTTGGACCTTTGGGGTTGACACTATTCCCCCCCCACCATGTATGGTGGGGAGGGGGCTTTAACCCTTTGTGTGCATGGCTCCTGTGACCACTTTGCAGCTTTAGTATGGGATTCAAGGAAGAGGTTTTGTCCTTTTTGGGGAGGGGGAATGGGGTGAGAATGCAATCCCTTTCCAGAGGGGTTGACCTCTTGCCCAATAGCAGAGCATCAGTGGCATCTTTAAGGCAAATGGATTTATTGCTGTGTGGGATTTCATGGACACCAAGAAGGGCCCCGTTCTCCCCATGCCTGGCCTGCAGCCTTCAGGAATGAATTACTTGGTTGGTTAATTAAATAAGGAGCTAACGGAGGCTGGATTTATGCTGCCATTCAATGCATTTTGGACCCATACAATGCAGTTCGATGGAGCTAAGCAACTTGGGCCCTCCCTCTAGGCCAGTGTTTCTGAATCTGGGGGGTCAGGACCCCTGGGGGGGATCACGAGGGGGTGTCAGAAGAGTTTGCAAAGACTGTCAGAAAACAAAGTATTTTCTGTCAGTCATGGGGGTTCTGTGTGCCAAGATTGGTTCAATTCCACCATTGGTGGAGCTCAGAATGCTCTTTGATTGTAGGTGAACTATAAATCCCAGCAGCAACAATTCCCAAATGTCTATTTCCCCCAAACTCCACCAGTGTTCACATTAGGGCATATTGAGTATTCGTGCCAAGTTTGGTCCCGATCCATTGTTGTTTGAGTCCACAGTGATCTTTGGATGTAGGTGAACTACAACTCCAAAACTCAAGGTCAGTGCCCACCAGACCCAGTATTTTCTGTTGGTTATGTGAGTTCTCTGTGCTAAGGTTGGTTCAATTCAATCATTGGTGGAGTTCAGGATGCTCCTTGATTGTAGATGAACTATACATC
Organism: Anolis apletophallus; assembly: GCA_030556195.1. Lineage (NCBI taxonomy): Eukaryota > Metazoa > Chordata > Lepidosauria > Squamata > Anolidae > Anolis > Anolis apletophallus. Next base: position 16,449,268 of record JARBWK010000013.1, read on the forward strand.
CCAGCAAGTACAACTCCCAAATGTCAAGGTCTATTTCCCCCAACCTCCACCAGTGTTCACATTAGGGCATATTGAGTATTCATGCCAAGTTTGGTCCCGATCCATCATTGTTTGAGTCTACAATGCTCTGTGGATGGAGGTGAACTACAACTCCAAAACTCAAAGTCAATGCCCACCAAACCCTTCCAGTATTTTCTGTTGGTTATGAGAGTTCTGTGTGCCAAGTTTGGCTCAATTCCATCATTAGTGGAGTTCAGAATCCTCTTTGATTATAGTTGCACTATAAATCCCATCAAGTACAATTCCTAAATGTCAAGGTCTATTTTCCCCAAATTCCACCAGCGTTCGCATTTGGGCATATTGAGGATTTGTGGGAAGTTTGGTCCAGATCTGTCATTGTTTGAGTCCACAATGCTCTGTGGATGGGGGTGAACTACAACTCCAAAACTCAAGGTCAATGCTCACCAAACCCTTCTAGTATTTTCTGTTGGTCATGGGAGTCCTGTGTGCCAATTTTGGTTCAATTCCGTCATTGGTGGAGTTCAGGATGCTCTTTGATTGTAGGTTAACTAAAAATCCCAGCAACTACAACTCCCAGGTGACAAAATCAATGCTCCTCTCAACCCCACCAGTATTCAAATTTGGGCGTATTGGGTATTTGTGCCAAATTTGGTCCAGTGAATGAAAATCCATCCTGCATATCAGATATTTACATGACAATTCATAACAGTATCAGAATTACAGTTATGGAGTAGCAACAAAAATAATTTTATGGTTGGGGGGTCACCACAACACGAGGAACTGGATTAAGGGGTTGCAGCATTAGGAAGGTTGGGAAGCACTGCTATAGGTGTTTTGGACTCCAACTCCCACCATTCCTAACAGCCTCAGGGCCCACGTTTGCTCATGTGTGCTGTAGAGTGAATGCAGTTTGGTCCCACTTTAACCACCATGCGTTGAACCTATCTAGGAATGGCACCTGAACATCATAGTCATTGCTCAAGATTGCCCATCAATCCAACGCAATGTGTGTGCATTTTGTTTCGGCATTGCCTGCTTCTGAGTGTGTGTGTATATATATATGTTTGCAGTTAATTTTAGTGGCACGCCGATCATGTTAACGGTCTGTAATTGCTTCCAGACCCGGCTGAGGTTTTTGTGTGTCGGGATGAAGGGTCTGGTAAGTGCCGACTTCCTGTGTAAATTAGCTTGTCCCATTTAGGCCAACCAGATCTGGGTTGTGTCATGGATGCCACAATTGCGCTCTAAAGGCTCGGATTCCTCCCCCCCCCCCACTGTGCAATGTGTGCATTCTTGTGTATCCGTTGTGCAAATCCAGGTTTTGGTTTTGCGGGTGGCCAGGACTAGATAATCTCTGGGGGCACCTATTTCGATATTTTAATATTTAATAAGAAGTTTTATTTGTTACCTATAACAAAGATTGGATCTACACCAGGGGTGGGCAATTATTTTTTCCAAGGGGACACATGAGAACCAAAAAATATCATGGAGGGCCTCACCTAAAGGCGGAACTACATTCTAATCTACATTATTTATTTATTTACTATATTTACTATATATTATCATTAATATTAACATATTAATATATTATAATATTATATATTATTAGACATTATAATATTATATTACATTATAATTATAATATATTGACATTATATATAATATTATTATATTATATTATTTATTATATTATTATAATAAAATTATTATAAAATAATAATAAAAACCACTAAAATTAAATTAAATTAAATTCAAGAAGACAAGGTGCGAACCAAGATGGAATGGCCCAATGGATCCAGCCCAGAGGATGGCAAAGCGGACCCAGCCGCCACTGCAGCAGAGGAGAGCAGAACAGCAGGCAATCAGAGGCTGCAGGCCTCCGCCCGCTCTTGCCCCCAAGCCGTTCCCCATATTGCCAGGGCAGCGGGGGTTCCTTCCTGCATTCTCCGGTGGTTCCGGAATGCCCTCGCGGTGGTGATCATGGGCTTTGGCCCTCTTGCATGGAGGGTTGCGCGTCGGTGGAGTGAGTGAGGGCCCGAGGGTGGAGGCAGCACCAGCTCCGGGCTCTCTGCCTCCTCCTCCTACTTCCGGCGTGGAGAGGCACCAGAGGGCCAGCATGGGAGCGTCTGCCGGCGGCGTGACGGGGAGGAGCATTTGGATGACTTCCTGTAGCCCCGGATGAGCTGGCTGAGGCATTCTGGGAACCGTAGTTTCCTGACTCCTATGGCTCCCAGAATGTCTCAGCCAGCTTATCCAGGACTACAGGAAGTCGTCCAAAGGCTCCTCCCCGCCATGCCGCCGACACTGACACTCCCACACTAGCTATCCGGAGCCTCTCCATGCCGGAGGCATGAGGAAGAGGCAGATAGCCTGGGGCACTGTAAAGCCGCCACGCCGCGATGGGATGGTGGCAGCGGCACCCCTTCCTCTTGGCCCCGCCCCCGACGCCCTGTCCCGGGCCGGACAGAATCAGCTGCCGGGCCGGATGCGGCCTGCGGGCTGTAGGTTGCCCACCCCTGATCTACACTGTCATTTAATGTAGTTTGAAACTACCTTATAACATTATTATCATTATTGATTTGTGTATTTTAGTATGTATTTTATGGCAATATGATTAATATGTATTCTACGGATTATTTGGAAATTATTATGTGTTTTAATTATGTGTTTTATCATAATTTATATTATTTATATTTCATCCTTCTCCCTGAAGGGAACTTGGAGCGAATCACAACATATAAACAGATACAGGCAAACATTCAGTGTCTTGCTACAATCAAATACAATGAGACACACAAACACAGACAAAGGCAAAGGCTTCTCCTTTCATTTGCGGGTCTGGAGGTGGTGTTCATTTCCGGCTTTGGGAGAGGTGCTCCTCTCCATTTCCAAGCCGAGGACCTGCATTGTCCGTAGACATCTCCTGGTCATGTGTCCAGCATGACTGCTTGGAGTGTCATTTTTGCCTTTTCCTGCCGAATTGGCACCTGTTGATCTACTCACATTCGCATGTTTTCCAACTTCTAGGTTGGCAGGAGCTAGGGCTAACAGTGGGAGCTCACCCTATTCGAATTGCCAACCTTTTGGTCAGCAGTATAGCAGCACAAAGGTTGAAGCCATTGCGCTACCGCAGCAATGTTGTAACCCTCAAGCCATGAGGAGAGGCGGGTAAGAAACAAAATGATAATTATAATAATAATTATTGTTTTAATTATTATTTTATTACCTGCCTGTTCTCATGACTCGAGGTGGGTTACAACAGTGCTGTGATGCACAATGGGTTAAACCCTTGTGCTGCTGAGCTGCTGACCAGAAGGTTGGCAGTTCAAATCTACGAGGCAGGGTGAGCTCCTACTGTTAGCCCTAGCTCCTGCCAACCCAGCAGTTTGAAAACATGCAAATGAGAGTAGATCAATAGGTACCGTTTTGGCAGGAAAAGGCAAAAAAGACGCTTCAAGCAGTCATGGCGGCCACATGACTAGGAGGTGTCTATGGACAATGCAGTCTCCTGGCTTGGAAATGGTCAGCATCGACCCATATCATGCAATTTGAACTGCATTATATGACCACGTAGGTCCGGTCACAATTTAAAAAACACGTATTAAAAGACACAGGCTGGATTTACATAGCCATATAATACAGTTCAACTATGTTAAACTGCCTTATATGGTCCTGCACTGACCATATAATAACAGTTCCAAGTTGCATTGTATGGCAGTTTAGACCCAGCCATCGACGACCTACCCTGTCTTGGCTCAGGGCTATGATATCCTGGGAGTTGTAGTTTAGCGAGGCCCTTTGGCTAACAGAAAATGAGGCACGTAGAGCTCTTCCTGAATAGCGTGTCAGTGCATGCGGTTTGCTGTTTTTATCGGAGTCTATCTCAGTTGGACTGATAACCTTGCGGTCTGTTTAGCGATGTATGAGAAGCCGGTTATCTTTTTCCAAAACTTCTGATACACGGAGGCGAAACATCGGGCGGAGGCAGGGTTAGATTCCAGATAAAGAAAAATATCTGCAGATCGGCAGAACAGCAGGAACTGGGCAAAATTTACTCAAAACTGGGGGGTCTGCCTAATAAATGAATACATGCCCCATATAGGCAAGCATCCTGCATGTGGCTTAGGGCAGTGTTTCCCAACCAGTGTGCCGTGGCACACGAGTGTGCCGTGAGCGATCATCAGGTGTGCCGTGGGAAATTGGAACCTCCAATACCCTTTCTTCCCCCTCCTGCCGAACACTTTTTCTTCTCCACTCGGGCTCCCTTCTTCCCAGCCTCGCTCTGCTCGCTTTGCCTCGCTTTGCTCACACTGTCGCTTCTGTGGGAGTGGGGAGGGAGGAAGACGTGACCCATGCGCTACTGCACATACTCGGCCCACGTGTTCCTCCCTCCCCTCCACAGTTCTCTCTGGATATAGGTGAACTACAACTCCAAAACTCAAGGTCAATGCCCACCAAAATCTTATAGTATTTTCTCTTGGTTATGGTAGTTCTGTGTGGGAAGTTTGATTCAATTCCATCATTGGTGGAGTTCAGAATGCTCTTTGATTGCGGGTGAATTATAACTCCCAGCTGTTGAGCAAGACCTTCGTGTGTGTCTTTCTGCCATTCCTGCCAGGATATCTATGTTGTGTTCATCGAAACAGGCCCAGGTTTCACACTGAGTGTATAAATACATTTAAAAACATATTAACTGTATGTATTACTGTGTTAGAGTGTCATTTTGTGTCATTTTGGTTGGTGGTGTGCCCCAGGATTTTGTAAATGTAAAAAATGTGCCGCCGCTCAAAAAAGGTTGAAAAACGCTGGCTTAGGGGAGCATCTATCCCAGGCCTGGGCAAACTTTCTAATTTGAGGGCCACATGCTAGATGGAAGGATGGAAGGGAAGGAGGAAGGAAAGAGAGAACGAAGGAAGGGTGAAACAGAGGAAGAGAAGAATGGAAGGAAGGAAGGGAAGGAGGGAGGCAAGGATGAAGGAAGGGAAGGATAAAAGAAAGAAAAGCAAGGAAAGACAAAAGGGAAAAAAGGAAGGAGAAAGAGGGAGAGAGGGAGGAAGAAAAGAAGCAAGGAAGGAAAAGACGAAAAAGTGGAAGGGAAGGAAGGAAAAAGAGGGAGGAAAGAGAGAAGGAAGTAAGGATAAAAGGGAAGGAAGAAGAAAGAGGGAGAGAGGGATGAAAGAGGCAAGGAAGGAAGGACTAAAAGGTGGAAGGGAAGGACAAAAGGATGGACGGGAAGGATGGAAAGTAGGAAGGGAGGGAGGAAAACAAAAGGGAGGGAAGGGTGGAAGGGAAGGGAAGAGAAGGAAGGAAGAAAGGGAGGAAGGGAGGAAGAGAAGGGTGGATGGAAGGATGGAAGGAGGGGAAGGATGAAGGAAATTAAGGATAAAGGAAAGAGAGAAGGAAGGAAAAACAAAAGGACGGAAAGAATGAGAAAGAGAGAAGGGAAATAGGCAAGCAAGGAAGAAAAGGTGGAAAGGTGGAAGGGAAGGATGGAAGGAAGGGAAGGAGGAAGGAAAGACAAAAGGAAGGGAAGGATGAAAGGGAGCAAGGGGAGGAAGGGAAGAGAGAAGGAAGGAAGGAAGAAAGGGAAGGGTGAAGTAAGGGAAGGATAAAAGAAAGAAAGGAAGGAAAGACAAAAGGGAAAGAAGGAAGGAGAAAGAGGGAGAGGGGGAGAGAGAAAAGAAGCAAGGAAGGAAAGACGAAAAGGTGGAAGGGAAGGAAGGAGAAAGAGGGAGAGAGGGTAAGAGGGAGGAAAGGGGGAAGGAAGTAAGGATAAAACGGAAGGAAGAAGAAAGGGACAGAGGGAGGAAAGAGGCAAGGAAGGAAGGGCAAAAAAGTGGAAGGACAAAAGGATGGAAGGGATGGATGGAAAGTAGGGAGGGAGGGAGGAAAACAAAAGGGAGGGAAGGGTGAAAGGGAAGATAAGAGAAGGAAGGAAGAAAGGGGGAAAGGGAGAAAGAGAAGGATGGATAGATGGAAGGAGGGGAAGGATGAAGGAAATTAAGGATAAAGGAAAGAGAGAAGGAAGGAAAAACAAAAGGGACGGAAAGAAGGAGAGAGAAAGAAGGGAAATAGGCAAGGAAGGAAGAAAAGGTAGAAGGTTGAAAAGGTGGAAAAAATGGAAGGAAGGGAAGGAGGAAGGAAAGACAAAAGGAAAGGATGAAAGGGAGGGAGGGAAGGAAGGGAAGAGAGAAGGAAGGAAGAATGAAAGGGTATAAGGAAATGGAGGGATGGATAAGGGAGGGAAGGGAGGAAAGAGAAAGAGGGAGAGAGGGAAGGAAGGACAAAAGGGTAGAAGGGAAGGAAGGAAGGAGGGAGGGAGGGAGGGAGAGGAAAAGAAGGAAGGAACGAGAGGAAGGAAGGACGAAAGGGTGGAAAGGAAGGAAAAAGAGGAAGGGAAGGAGGAAGAAAAGAGGGAAGGAAGGATAGGTTGGTGAGAGAGAGAGGAGGGCCTGAGAAAAGAGCCCAAGTGGCCGCATCCAGCCTGGGTTTGTCCATACCTGATCTGTCATGTCGAAATAATGCTGCTTGACAGCACTTGAACTGCCCTAGCTCGATGCTATAGAATCCTGGGAGCTGTAGTTTTACATTATCGTGAGCCTTCTCAACCAAAGAGGGCTGGCGCCTCCCCGCACTAAAACCCCCAGAATTCTATGGCAATGCAATTGTGTATATTTATAGTAGAATACTTAACATACCTAAGGCGTAGTGGAACACCTAACTCTAGCCTCATGTCTTCGGAAGCCAGGCTCATGCCCTTCTGGTATGTTAAACTACAACTCCCAATAACCCTAAACTTGATAGGTTCATCCAATTGAGTTATCCATTTATTTGAGTTATCTATTAATTTGGTGGATAGTACTTTTGGGGAGAGATTATCTGGCTAACTTACAAGGCTCAGTGTGTATATGTCTATCTATCTAACTTTCCATGTGTGTATGTCTAACTATCTAACTTTCCATGCTGGTTGGGAGTGATGGGACTTATAGTTTAACATATCTAGTCCACAACTTTCATGGAGGCTTGTCTAATGGGTCTTGTAGTGTGTGTATAGATCGATAGATACATAGTACATACTAGGCATGAGAAAAAAGTTATGAAAATGAAATGATTCGTAAGAAATTCGTAAGAAATGCTACTTTTGAGTATTTCCGCATCTGGAACGCCAACCAGGAAGTGGACTTTCTTTATAGAACTTCGGGGCCAGGATTTTCTTAAGTGTCGTTATTAGGTCGTAAGGGGGGGGGCACCCTCCTTCTCTCTCACCACCCTCCCGCCTCCCTTGCCAATAAGTATTATGGTAAGGCAAGCCCTAAACTCGCTCCTTCTTTCGGCTGGAAACCTGGAAAAAATGTAAACAGAGAGGTTTACTCAAGTAAATCTGCAAAGGAGGGCACTTTGGATGAAGTACCCTCCTTTGTAGATTTACTTCTGAGTAGACCTCTCTGTTTACATTTTTCCAGGCTTCCCTGCCTCTCCTGCCTGCCAGGATCTAAAGCATCAAAGAGTATTGGGGTGAGAAACCAACCTAATGTATAATAGAATGAATGCTACTGTAAGTGCCTAATATTATAAGTAATCCAACTGGTCCTATACCTACATTCCATGCATATGCAATAATACAGCAGTAATAACAATGGGTATAAGAAGAGGTAAAATTCAAACCGAAGTATTCTGACTGTGGTCCCTCCCCAAACTGCAAAAGGCTCCTCTCCATGAGCCCGGGAAAAGCCAAAACCCCGGGCACAGCGTTTGCTGCCTGGGTGCACACACATACATATTCTTGGGGGGGAATTTGCTGCAGAATCTTCTCTATGAGCCCGGGACTCTGCAGCAAATCCCCCCAAAGAATATGTATGTGTGTGCACCCAGGCAGCAAATGCTGTGCCCGGGTTTTGGCTTTTCCCGCGCTCATAAAGAAGAGCCTTTTGCAGTTTGCACCGTTTGAGGAGGGACCACAGTCAGAGTACTTCGGTTTGAATTTTACCTCTTCTTATACCCATTGTTATTACTGCTGTATTATTGCATGTGCATGGAATGTAGGTATATGACCAGTTGGATTACTTATAATATTAGGCACTTACAGTAGCCTTCATTCTATTATACATTAGGTTGGTTTCTCACCCCAATACTCTTTGATGCTTTAGATCCTGGCAGTGCAGGAGGAGTGGACGGCTCTCCCTGCCCCTTCTGCCTGCCAGGATCTAAAGCCTTGAAGAGGCTTCATGAGGGGCCAACTTCAGGCCTCCAGGTGTTTTGGACTTCAACTCCCACCATTCCTCACAGCCTCAGGCCTCTTCCTTTTCCTCTCAGCCTGGGCAAACTTGGGCCCTCGCTCCCTCAGGATCGGGTGAGAGAGAGGCAGCGAGGAGCGAGGGGCTCCCCTTTTTGCTGCTTCAAGAATAGAATACCCCCTCCCTCCCTCCTTCCTATTTGGAGAGTCCCATCTAGAATTCAGTGTGATTTATTCAAGTTTTGTTTACAACTCCCAGAAATCCCAGCCAATTTACCAGCTGTTAGGATTTCTGGGAGTTGTAGGCCAAAACTATCTGAAATGCATGCGCTGGCATACGAACTACTAACGAATTTCGTTAGTAATTAAGTTACATTTTAGAAATTTTTGGAATTTTTTTGTAAGTCTTTCTTTTACTAATCAAAAAAAATCCCTCCCCCCCCCATTTGATTTTAGAATCGCCATTTTTGGGTTCGAAACCATGCCTAGTACATACATATTCTGCATTTGGTTTCTGCGATCCTTTTGGTCAGTATTTCCTTTGGGTCTTGTAGATGGTGGCTTTACTCTTCCATATTTACAGAACTTAGCCAGCTATTTAAAGAACTCTTTGGTATCTCCTTCGGGGCTTTATTGTACCGGGAAGCAAACAAGAAGTGATACAAAGTCCAGCCTTTTGTTTGTAGTTGTCCCAAATGCAGAAAAAAAAAGTGCTGGCGGTTTTGCATGGTCTTTTGTGTGTTTTAAGTGAGAGATTTTACAAACTGTATTTCTGACCTCCAGATCTTGGAAAAAGAGTCACCGCCTTGGTATTTTTCAGCAGCTGGGCACTTTGTGTCGCAACTGAGAGATAAAAATTGGAAATAATAATAATAATAATAAAATTGCACCTAAATTGGTGGACTTCCAATGGTCGTTGGGGAGAAGAACCTGAGATTTAAATGACCTATCTAATGTTCGAGATCCATTTTGGGGGGCATCTACCCTTGTTTTTCTCCAAATCGTGCCTTCAAGGAGTGCTAAAAAGCCCCTCCTAAAGAGACCAGGGATGCAGGCCCGGATTACCCATAGGGCCAACGAGGCCATGGCCTAGGGGCGCAAGCTGAGGGGGGCGCAGATTACGCCCCCCCAAAAGAATAATAAAAATGTTATAAAATACTGAAAAAAATCGTGGCTTTTCCGGTCACAACCTCTGAGGATGCCTGCCATAGATGTGGGCAAAACATTAGGAGAGAATGCTTCTGGTACATGGCTGTACAGCCCGGAAAATTCACAGCAACCTTGTGATTCCAGACATAAAAGCCTTTGACAACACATTGTGTATAAATCGTAGTAATAATAGTAATAATAATAGTAATAATAATAATAATAAATTGTAATAATAGTCGTATAAGAGGTAAGAGGTTTTTTTTCAACTTTTTCACACTGCGGCCCCCCCAGGTGATCAGTGACCGGAATTGTGACCGGATCAGTGACCGGAGGAGGCCCCTTCCTTCAGCCCATGCTGGTCGCGATGCTCCTCCTCTTCCTCCTCATGCTGCTGCTGCTGCCTCATGAGGAGGAAGAGGAGGAGCTTCGCGACCAGCTTGGGCTGAAGGAAGACGCCTCCTCCTCCTGGTCGCGATTGGCTCCTGAGGCGGAGGAAGGCCCCGACTCTCTGCAGCCACTGCCCTCCGCGCACCCGGCGTGAGGCCGCAGAACAGCCTTTGAGGCGCCACCAGCCTCTCAGCCGCGGGGCATGCTGGGACACATAGTTCTTTGGGTTCATAGGGCGGCAGGCGCTCGTGCATGGTGCGGAAGGGCCTCCCTCCCCTCCAGTTGTTCCCGGCGCGGGGAGGAGCCTCACCGGTGAGTGGATGGATGTCAGGGGAGAAGAGGAGGAAGGGCTGAGGGGGAGCAGGGGGAAATGGGGATAGGCCTCTCTAATGCCCCTCTTTGGCCAGACTGGCAAGGGGCAGGAGGGGAGCCTCTTCCTCTCCTCTCCTATCCTCTGCTTCCAGTTAAAGGGGGAGTAATTCCAAACTGTGTCCTAGGGCGCAAAAAGGTGTTGTTCCGGGCCTGCAGGGATGATGGGACTTCTGGTCCAGCATATCGATTTACACCCTTTTGTAGATTGCCCCTCGGGTCCAGGTGTCTTTCCAGTTTCTCCTTTTATGACTGTCTTTATAGTAAATCATCAAAAAGGAAAAGCATCAAAGAAGAGGGTGAATCACCTTTCTTGTAACCATCAATGACAAAAAGGAAAGACAAGCTACTTATTATTATGTTATGTGGGTTCTTTTTTGGCTTTTTAAGGACAGTTTTTGCTAATTTGGGAGTGCGAAAGTGGAAATTTGTGAAACGGAAAGTACTGAAAGAAGGAAACTGATTATAACTACTGTGCATTTTACAGTTTAGTAATAATTCAACCCGCCACCTTTTCTTGGAAGCGTGTAGGTATGGTAAAAATGTATACGTGAAGTTAAGGGACAAAATCTTCACTAAGAATCCCAGAATCCTAGAGTTGGAAGAGATCTCATGGGCCATCCAGTCTAAATTCATTCTGCCAAGAAGCAGGAAAATTGCATTCAAGGCACCCCCAACAAATGGCCATCCAGCCTCTGTTTAAAAGAAGGAGCCTCCACCACACTCCGGGGCAGAGAGTTCCACTGCTGAACAGCTCTCACAGTCAGGAAGTTCTTCCTAATGTTCAGATAGGATCTCTTTTCTTGTAATTTGAAGACATTGCTCCATTGCATCCTAGTCTCCAGGGCAGCAGAAAACAAGCTTGCTCCCTCCAGGTAGATGGCATCTACACAGTAGAATTTATTCTGTTTGATACCACTTCATTAGCCATGGTTCAATGCAATGAAAATCCCAGAAGTTGAAGTTTTACAAGGTCTTGAACCTTCTTTACTCAAAAGCAGGGCTACTTCATCAAACTACAAATCCCAGGACTGAATAGCATGAGGCCATCACCATTACAATGGTGTCGAACTGCATTAATTCTGTAGTATAAATGCATCTCTCGTGGTATCAGGCTGGATATACTTTTTTAAGCATTCATAGCTGCTATCTAGAGGTGGGATTTGTACTATGAATTGCTTACAGGTGAAGTTAAGGGATTCTGTTCTTCACTAAGGTCCCATCTACACTGCCATATAATCTATCAAAGCAGATAATCCACATTATCCACTTGTAACTAGACTATATTATTATTATTATTTATTTCAGCTTGGTAGATCGCTCACTTTGAAGCTCAGAGCGGTTTACAACAATAAAATACCAATAAAAACACATAACAACATTAAAACAGCGTTAAAACCAATTCCACCCCCCCCCCCCAGTAAAACTGTAACAGGACAGTAGTGATGTAGCGGCAGTGACGGGTGGGTGGCAGGTTATGGCGGGCACCGGTCAGAGCCAAATGCCTGCCTAAACAGCCAGGTCTTAGCAGCCTTACGAAATGTTATCAAGTCCCGCAGGGCTCGCGTCTCTTCAGGCAACGAGTTCCATATGGCACTTTATATGAGTCTAAAGTGCCATATAATCCAGCTCAAAGTAGATAATCTGGATTTTATCTGGCAGTGTAGATGGGGCCAAAGATTCTTCTCAAAGGAAACAATGAGTAATTTTAATTGAAACCCACAGTGACAAAGTCATTGAAAACCACATCATTTTTTGGGGCCTCTTCTCAATATGACACTCCTCCCATGCAAAAATTTGCATGCGGTGGCTTTACACAGATAACAGCACTTGTCTTTTGGGCAGGAAACAGGATTTTCTGTACAGAAAATAGCATTCTTACAAAGAAGTAGTATTTCCTGGGCAGAAAATGTAGTTTTCTATACAAATCAGCCACACGTGATTTTGTACAAAATCAACCTTCAGTTACAAAATTGCATTTTCTCAGCATTTTCTGGAAAGGAAATATATCCTAATAGAAATGCTATTTTAGGTGGAGGAAATGCTGGGGTTTTTTGGGGGGGTTGAAAACCTGTTGTTTTCTGCAGAGGAGAAACTGTTTTCTGTCTAAAACAATCCTGAATGAATATTGTGCCAAATACGTCTCAAAGTGTGAAAATGTTCAATTTTTTCGACCATATTCCAATTGTTTTCAAATAATCATTGTTGCCCCTCCTGAGTGAAGTTCACCTCAATTATGGAAACCACCCAGGGTTCCATAGCACTGAGCCATGGAAGTTAAAGTGGTGTCAAACAGCAACAATTCTATAGTATAGATCAGTGTTTCCCAACCAGTGTGCCGAGGCATCAGGTGTGCTGTGGGAAATTGGAACCTCGGGGGAGTCTAGTGTGTTGAAGTATAAAAACCCTAAGAAACCTACCTCGATAAAGGCACAAAATTACAAACACCCCCCCCCCGTTTTCTACTTGGTCTCTCCCTCTCCATGCATTGGGAAGGCCCGCCTCCCTTTCCCCAAGTAGAGACCTCCTCTTGCCTCCTGGGGGTTCTGTGTGGGAAGTTTGGCCCAGTTCTATCAGTGGTGGGGTTCAGAATGTTCTTTGATTGTAGGGGAACTATAAATCCCAGCAACTACAACTCCCAAATGTCAAGGTCTATTTCCCTTGAACTCCATCTGCATTCATATTTGGGCATATTGAGTACTCATGCCAAGTTTGGTCCTGACCCAACATTGTTTGAGTCTACAGTGCTCTCTGGATATAGGTGAACTACAACTCCAAAACTCAAGGTCAATGCCCACCAAACTCTTACAGCATTTTCTCTTGGTTATGGGAGTTCTGTGTGGGAAGTTTGTGTCTTTCTGCCATTCCTGCCAGGATATCTATGTTGAGTTCATTGAAACAGGCCCAGGTTTCACACTGAGTGTATAAATACATTTTAAAAACATATTAACTATATGTATTACTGTGTTAGAGTGTCATTTTGTGTCATTTTGGTTGGTGATGTGCCCCAGGATTTTGTAAAAAGTGTGCCGCAGCTCAAAAAAGGTTGGGAAACACTGGATAGATGCAGCCTTTGTCACCTCTCCATACATTTATTTAACCATGATGGTTGAAGTATACTGTCACTTGGCATTTGGTACCGAATCACAAGAGCTGAGAGGCGTGGTTGAGGGAAACTCTTGCCAAGCATCTCTTGAAGCAATGGGGATGAGGCGGTTGCTTCAGGTCGAGCCACATTGATAGAAATCTATAAGAGAAGGAGCAGCAAGCGGCTGGCGAGGCATCAAAACGACACACCTCTCAGCCTTATCTCACCTCTGCAAGAGTAGTTTCTGCACCCTGCAAGAAGAATGTTACAAGCACAAAACCCTGAAGTCAGATAAGGTGCTGCCGGCATCCAGAAACTGGCCATCTCAACTCCCCGATAGTCAATCCTCTCATAGAAGAGGAAACCTCGAAGGTATGATTACAATGATGTTATGATCACCAGTTCCATTGGTTGTCTTCCTTCTTTGGTGCCAAAGAGCTGGGATGGATACTTTGGGTGCAACCGTACTGTAGGATTAATGCTGTTTGGCTCCACTTTCCTGCCTGAGCCAGGCCTGGATTTCCATCGTAAACGGAGCTGATGAATTGGTAAATCTGGCTGTGGAACGGGGCCGTTCTGATTTAAAGGATTCTGAGCCCGTTCGGCGTATTGATTTGGAGCTTATCTGGCCCTTTAGCTGGAGGCGGCTCTTCTCTCAAAGTGTCTAACCAGATGTAACTTAAAGCAACAGAGAAATGTATATCATCCTTCTCCTCACATTCATTAGGGCCTGCAAATGCATTATTTAGAGGGGTGAAAACCGCAGCAGCCTCCCCCCGGAGATAATTTAGAGACGGGAGGCTGGTACGTGCCGCCCGGGTGGCAGGAACCGCATGGAGGGCTGGTGGGTCGCGTGCCACAGTGCGAGTGGGGAGGAGGAGCATGCTGTCTATCAAATGAGTATCCAACATTTAGCTTGGACAGAGATTGCCAGCAAATATTGGATGCTGTCGTTGGCTCTATTTCGGAAGAATGAGCTGGCAAAACCATTTAGGAGGAGTCCTTCTTCAAGGAAGGTGAAAAGGATCCGAAGTTTGGGAATGGGGCTTTTGGAGAGATAGCTTGGGAACATTCGCCAGGGAGTGCTTTGTTCCTTTAGACCAGTGTTTCCCAACCTTTTTTGAGCCGCAGCACACTTTTAACATTAAAAAAATCCGGGGGCACACTACCAACCAAAATGACACAAAATGACACTCTAACACAGTAAAGAACGGCTGGGGGATGGTGGCCTGCTGGGAGCAGCTGCTGGGAGAGCGGAAGCCGGGGGAGGAGGAAGAGCCAGGCCGCACCATGCCCCGCCCCCTCCCCCCAGCTTCAGCTCACCCACAGCTTCTCCAGTCTTGAGGGGGCGGTGTGAGCGAGGGGCGGGAGTCATGGCCCCCGTCCCCAGTGCCGATCTCCACCATGACTCCCGCCCCTCACTCGCTGAAGCCGCGCGGAGGAGGAGCATGAGTGGTGGGCAGGCTTCAGTGGGTGGGGCTCCTCCACGCAGCTTCAGCGAGCAAGGGGCGAGAGTCATGGCGGGAATCATGGCGGATTGGAGCCTGGCTGGGGAAACGGCCGAAGGAGGCGGCGCCCCGGTCCCTTCTTTTTCTTTGCCGTTGCCGGCTCTTCCTCCTCCTCCCCCAAGCAACAGGAATTCGGCAGGAGGGGGGGGGGGAGGAAGGGGGACAGAGAGATTTTCTCGCGGCACAGCAGGAGGTCCGTCATGGGACACCACTGTGCCGCGGCACAGCGGTTGGGAAACAGTGCTTTAGACAAAGAGAAAAGGTGAGGCTGGGAGATATCTTATACTTTCCCATCTTACGAATTGGAAAAGTCTATGTGTGTATGTGCCTATAAGTCACCTGTAGACCTATGGAGATAACATGGATTGAATAGGATCTTCTCAGTCAAGAAATCCTCAGAGGTGCTTTTGCCAGCTCCTTCCTCTAAAATACAGCCTCCAAAACCCAATATTCATTGGAAGTCTCCCATCCGAGTACTGGGTAAGACTCACCTTTCTTAACTTCCAAGACTAGATAGGATCTGATGCCTTGTGTGTTTCATCCAAGTCACCTTTTGACTTGTTGTTGTTGTTATTATTAACTTTATTTATACCCCATTTTTCTCCCCGTTGGAACTCAAGGCGGCTAACTATTTATTTATTTATTTATTGGGCTTGTATCCCGCCACTCCCAGAGGCTCGGGGCGGTTTACAACACAGAAGATAAAACACAATGCATAAAACACAATAAAAGAATAACATCCAGTAAAACACAATAGGGCATGACGGATTTTTCACAGGCAGTCGAAAGCCTGCTTAAATAGAAATGTCTTACATGCCCTGCGAAATGCATTCAGATCTCGGAGAGCACGGGTCTCCGGAGGCAGTGTTTTCCACAAGGTTGGAGCAATGATGGTAAAAGCTTGCCGCCTAGTTGAGGTGAGGCGGAAGGACTTGACAGCGGGAATGGTTAGGAGGTTCAGGTCTTCTGAGCGTAGTGATCTCGGGGGGTTATATGGAACCAGGCGATCCCGTAAGTACACTGGCCCCAGACCATGTAAGGCCTTGAAAGTAAGGAATAACACCTTGAAAATGATCCGGGATTCAATCGATAGCCAGTGCAGATCATGCAGGATTGGAGTTATACGGCACGTTGCGGGCTGCAGCATGCTGCCCAAGCTTAAGTTTCCAGATCACAGACAAAGGTAGGCCAATGTAAAAAGCGTTACAGTAGTCTAATCTTGAGATGACCGTGGCTTGGATTACTGTGGCTAGATCGTTCCAGGACAGATAGGGGGCCAGACGCTTTGCCTGTCGCAGATGGAAGAACGCGGTTCAGCTGACAGTGGAGATTTGAGTCTCCATTGACAGCAGAGGGTCCAATTGACGGGCATAAGGCCTCGCTCTCCAGGGTCGCCAGTTGGATGTCCCTATCGCCCGGATGACCCAGCCAGAGGATCTCCATCTTTTGGGAATGGAGAATCCTTGAACTTTGAATTTTGAATTTTGTAGCTTTTTTATTTGGCAACAGATGCTTAGGACCCGTCCAGACAGTACCTTTTTCCCAGGCACTTCCGCAGCAAACAGGAGGGTTGCCAGATGCCTTTTCCTATAAACATTGAAGAAATTGCTACAAAAGGCAAAAAAGCAAGATTTTCAGGTGTGGGACTATCCCAGTTCTGAGCCGAAAATCGGCATCTTCACATGTTTGTATGTCCCTGCACTCAGATATCACAATATTTTTAAATCTAGGTTTGTTCCTGGGTTTTAGATGTTTGTTCCTGATTCGTCGGTTCCTAAAAAGAAGGTGACAATTGAGTAGAACATGAAAATTTGGTTTGTGTGCTAGAAACGTCACGAAACATATAGAGGGCACATTGGCTCTGGCCAGGACAAAGTTGTGGCCCCTTAGTCAACGTTGTACATCTTTTCACAAGAAGAGCAATCAGGAACAGACATGTATAAACCAGGAACAACACCCTGTCTGCACAGATGGCCCTGCAGCTTATATAACCCTCTGAACGGAACTTATACAATGATTCGCATCTTCGCGTGTTCACATCTTTCGTTTTTTCAAAAAACTCGCCGAAATTTCCAGCGGAAGTCCCACAGCGGCCATCTTGGGAGCCTCTAAATACCACAACAAAGCAGCAAGTGTGAATGATGGAGGCAGAAATCCCAGGGCCAACAGGTCTATATGTGGACCTCTTTGCCCCTGATTAAAACCCGCAATTTGCTGCTGCCTGGAAGCGCCTTTAGAGATCGTTGTGCCAGGTCCTTCCTCTGAAATAGAGCCTACAACACCAGGTTTCCGATTCAGGTACTAACCAATAGTGACTTTGCTTAGCTTTCAAGATCATATGGGATTTCAAGCCTTTAGGACATCTAGGCAATGGTGAAGGTGTATAGAATATCAAACAGAGGGAGGCATTTGTCAACTGACGGGACAGAATCAAGTCTCTCTTTGTGTGGCTCGGAGGGGGGCAAGCAAATGTTGCCTTTTGATGGACACCTTCCATCTCGTCCATTGTTTTTGCCCAGAACCGGACACATGATTATTTATTTATTTATTTATTTCCAACATTTCTACCCTGCTCTTCTCAACCCCCGAGGGGGGACTCAGAGCGGCCTAACAAAAGGCACAATTTGATGCCCACACAGTAAAATACAATATAAACCAAAAACATTCAGCATTACAATACATTAAAATACAATTAAAATGAACACATCACACACATTCACTTAAGTTAAAAACAGTGTTCCGTCCATAACAGGGGCATTGAGCCATATCCATCAACTTGCTGTTACAAATCCAGTCCAAAGTGCTGCATTGTGTTAATGCGCAAACGCCTAGTCCCACAGCCAAGACTTCACTCCTTT
Organism: Anolis apletophallus; assembly: GCA_030556195.1. Lineage (NCBI taxonomy): Eukaryota > Metazoa > Chordata > Lepidosauria > Squamata > Anolidae > Anolis > Anolis apletophallus. Next base: position 16,466,881 of record JARBWK010000013.1, read on the forward strand.
CCTGAATGCCAGGAGGGATGTGGTCGATCGTATGTCGCTTGGGAGTGCGTTCCACAGACGGGGAGCCACTACCGAGAAGACCCTCTCTCTTGTCCCCACCAACCGCGTTTGAGAAGTTGGCGGGAGCGAGAGCAGGGCTTCCCCGGACGATCTTAAATTACGAGGTGGGACGTAGGGGCTGATGCGTTCTGACAAGTAAGCTGGGCCAGAACCGTATAGAGCTTTAAAGGTCAAAACCAGCACTTTGAATTGAGCTCGGAAGTGGACAGGCAGCCAGTGGAGCTGACACAACAGGGGGGTGGTATGCTCCTTCTATGTAGCCCGGTTAGTAATCTGGCTGCCACCCGTTGGACTAGTTGTAATTTCCGAACTGTCTTCAAAGGCAGCCCCACGTAGAGTGCGTTGCAGTAATGTATTCGGGATGTGACCAGAGCGTGGACGACCGTAGCCAGATCAGACTTCCCAAGGTACAGGCGTAGCTGGCACATGAGTCTTGACTGTGCAAAAGCTCCCCTGGCCACCGCCGAGACCTGGGGTTCCAGGCTCAGCGATGAATCCAGGATCACTCCCAAGCTGCGAACCTGCGTCTTATTCCAGGAGAGGTCTGACCAAAGCAGGATAGAATGGGACTTAGACTTTCCTCAATCTGGACACTATATTATCCGCAATTGGTGGTGCTCTCTTCCAAAACCCAAGGCCCCCTCGGTGCTCATTGCCCTCCCCTCTTCATCTCGAGGTGCCTCTGAAGGAGCCCTTTGTCCGGAGGCAGGCTCTGTTACAGTAGGCTGGAAGCGAAGGGTCAGGGCAGGAGACAATGCGGCGGGTCAGGAGGGCCCCTTTTATTTACAGTAGCCCCTTTCATTGGCCTGGGGGGACGGGGACTCCCCAGAGGCCATCTTGAAAGGCCCACTGTGTCTGCTCAGTCAGGCCTGCCCACGGCCGGAGAGGACAGGGCACAAAGGTTGTTTGGGGGGAAGGAGGAGGATGGGGCCCCAAGAAAACCTACACGGAGAGCAAAGGCAGCTCTATTGTCGATGCAACTGGCCTCTTCTGCCGAAAAGGGGTGACAGCTTGAGAACGTTGGGGTGGCGCGATTGTCGATCTTGGGTCGATTTTGCAGATCTTTCAGGCTTTGCTGCATTTAATTTATGGGCTTGTTGAGGATTTTTAGGGGGGTTTGCAGTGGTCTCACATAAACACATACCCCCTTGCTCCACCGAGCACTTTTTGGTACTACATTGAAAGTATCCTCATATTCTTGAGTTGTTGTTGGATTTTGTGTCCGTTGGGCTTGCTGTGGCCCATTTTGGAAACCAAAAGGCAAAACTGGGATTTAAAGCACTGTCTTTCCCGCTGTCTTTCCAGCCCTTGGTCCTTATCAACATAGTACAATTCTGTGATAACCCCAAGTCCGTACGTGTTGTGGCTCACAGATGCAAGGAGGTGGTCAATAGAATGGAAGGGATTTTGGGGCTGAAATCCTGTTTGCATCTAAGATTGCGTCTACCCCATTGAATGAATGCGAATTGACACTTGTAATGCTTCAAGGATGTGAAATCTTAGGAACTGAGGGCCCTTCCACACAGCCATATAACCCAGAATATCAAGGCAGAAAATCCCACATCTGTGTTAAACTGGGTTAGCTGAGTCCACACTGCCATATATTCCATCTCAAAGCAGATAATGTGGGGTTTTATTCAGCTGTGTGGGAGGGGCCTGAGCTTTGTCTACCAAAAGGTGTTAGTGCTTTCCCAAACTACAATTCCCAGAATTCTGGGATTTGTATTTTGGTGAGAGACATGCCCTTCTCTGTCAGAGAGCTACAAACTACAATTCCCAGAAATTCCATTAATTGAACAGTGTGGGTGGTCTTGGAGAGGGTCTGGAGGAACTCTTGTGGGACCATACAGAGCTTGGCTGCTAAAGTGGTGCCAAACTGCATTAATTTTGTAGTACAGATAGTTTGTAGACCATGAAGCACATATGGGATGATATGGATCTCCTTCCAAGGAGTCATCGTGGCAGCTAAAGAGGTATCAAACTGGGTTAATTCTGTAGCGTGGATGGTCTTGAAGAGCATTAAACTCATATGGGATGATATGGATCTCTTTCCAAGGAGTCATCATGGGAGCTAAAGAGGTGTCAAACTGGGTTAATTCCGTAGCGTGGATGGTCTTGAAGAGCATTAAACTCATGTGGGATGATATGGATCTCCTTCCAAGGAGTCATCATGGCAGCTAAAGAGGTATCAAACTGGGTTAATTCCGTAGCGTGGATGGTCTTGAAGAGCATTAAACTCATGTGGGATGATATGGATCTTCTTTCAAGGAATCATCATGGCAGCTAAAGCAATAGCAAACTGGGTTAATTGTGTAGTGTGGATGGTCTTGAAGAGCGTTACACTCATGTGGGATGATATGAATCTCTTCCAAGGAGTCATCATGGCAGCTAAAGAGGTATCAAACTGGGTTAATTCTGTAGCATGGATGGTCTTGAAGAGCATTAAACTTATGGGATGGGATCTTGATATGGATAAAGCAATAGCAAACCTGGATGGTCTTGAGGAGTCACTCATGGCAGCTAAAGATGGCAGTGTCAAACTGGATGGTCTTAGCATTAAACTTATGTGGGATGATATGGATCCCCTTCCAAGGAGTCATCATGGCAGCTGGATGGTCTTGATGGTCTTGAAGAGCATTCAACTCATATGGGATAATATGGATGATGTGGATCTCCTTCCAAGGAATCGTCAAGACAGCGAAAGAATTGTCAAACTGGGTCAGTTCTGCAGTGCGGATGTCCTTGGAGAAGCTCCAGTGGAAAGATATGGACCTGGACTTACGCCATACCTTTTAATGGGAAGATCAGGCAGCCTTAAAGGGATCGGCCGGCTTAAAGCCCTGCGGCTCCCGGCCACCTGTTTCGGCATTGCGGCGTGTTTTCCGTGCAGCCTTGATAAGATTACGCTGCACATGCGTGATGCCGCAATCGTGAACAATTTTCACTTAACGAATTACCGCCCTGGCGAAATCCATTTAACTTCCCCGACGTCCCGTACCCTCCTAAGCGTTCGTAGTATATTTGCGCTGATAGGTTACCTTCCCCCCCCTCCCCTTCCCTTTCCTCATTCCCCTCCAGGCTATAATTAGTGTCCCTTACACGGAATTGGCTTAGAATTGGATTTAAAGGAGATAAGAATCAAATTACCAGTATTTATCTTGTAAATTCCAAAAGATCTACTTAAGATGCTGTGCATATATATGTATATGCATATGTGTGTGTGTGTCAGAGAGCACAAAAAAAGTAGGTTCACACTATGGAAATGTAAACTCTTAATGGCTTGGAACATCTGATAGATATTGTAATGCTATTATGGGAGCAAAAGGGTAGATTCATCTAACATTTTTGTTTCTTGAATAATGTCTATATCTCTCAATGATTCATTTCTATATGGGGCTAAATTTGTTGCTGTTGTCACCCTTGCTTCGCATCCGGTGAAAGATAGAAAAGCACTTTGCACATTCTCAGAGGAAGCCTTTCTCTTTCCCGATTAATTCAAATATATTTTTGAGCAGCTTTGGGGGCAAATAGAAGCATCAAAGCATAGAACAGCGTTTCTCAACCTGGGGGTTGGGACTCTTGGGGGGGGGGGTCACGAAGGACTTTCAAAAGGGTCGCCAAAGCGCACCAGAAAACACGTATTTCTGGTGGACTTTGACAGAGAAGGCTGAAGATCTCTCCGCCTGTCCTACTCTTCGTTTTTTTGGAAACAGACGGCGAATCCTCCCAATACAAGCCCCCCTCCTGCTGTGGTTGGCCTGGCTCTCAGCCAAGGGGAGGGCTGTTTCTGAGACTCCAAGTGGGGAGGGAGGCATGCTCGGCGCATGAGGGAGAGCATGTGAGGCTGGAGGGAGGCTTGCACCAGCTAGTTCCTTCAAGGCATGGGGATTCTTTGTGGGAAATTCGGCCCAATTCTATCATTGGTGGGGTTCGCAGTGCTCTTTGATTGTAGATGAACTATAAATCCCAGCAACTAAAACTCCCAAATGTCAAGGTTTATTTTCCCCAAACTCCACCAGTGTTCACATTTGGGCACATTGAGTATCTGTGCCAAGTTTGGTCCAGGTCCATCATTGTTTGAGTCCACAATGTTCTCTGGATGTAGGTGAACTAAAACTCAAAACTCAAAGTCAATGCCCACCAAACCCTACCAGTATTTTCTGTTGGTTATGGGAGTTTTCTGTGCCAAGTTTGGTTCATTTCCATCATTAGTGGAGTTCGGAATCATCTTTGATTATAGTTGCACTATAAATCCCAGCAACTACAACTCCCAAATGCCAAGGTATATTTTCCCCAAATTCTACCAGTGTTCACATTTGGGCATATAGAGTATTTGTGCCAAGTTTGGTCCAGATATGTCATTGTTTGAGTCCACAGTGCTCTCTGGATGGAGGTGAACTGCAACTCACAAACTCAAGGTCAATGTCTTTCTGTATTTTATGCTGGTCATGGGAGTTCCGTGTGCTAAGTTTGGTTCAATTCCATTGTTGGTGGAGTTCAGAATGCTCTGATTGTTGGTGAACAATAAATCCCAGTAACTACAACTCCCTCCAACCCCACCAGTATACAAATTTGAGCGTATTGGGGATTTGTGCCAAATTTGGTCCAGTAAATGAAAATACATCCTGCATATCAGATATAGACATCATGATTCCTAACAGTAGCAAAATTAAAGTTGTGAAGTAGCAACAAAAATAATTTTATGGGTGGGGGTCACCACAACATCAGGAACTGTATTAAGGGGTCACTCATTAGGAAGGTTGGAAAACACTGGCGTAGAAAGACTGCTTTGTTTTTTTGAAGGGGGATTGTTCTCAGCGTCCGCTATAGAAACCATAAACCGTGTGGCGCATGATTTTTATTGGAAGTCGAAACAATTGCTCCGTTTCAAAGGCCTGCGAGGCCCAAATGCTCGTTTATCGCCTTCTAATCCGTGTGGATTCCCAGAGCGCCCGCAATGCAACTCTTCTCCCTCTTCTTTCTCCCCTCAGCCTCCACCAAGCGCATTATGCTCCAGCGGCGAACGTGGCCGAGTCTTGTAACACTTTGGCCTCATAAAGGGCTCTGCTTGGTTAAAACATTAATTTCCCCATTAAACTGTTCAGCAAGATTTACCATACGCTACGAATCATTTATTACCGCACGCTTCCGAGGTTGAACTCCAGTGAACCGTCGGCTCCGAGGAGGGATTTCCAGCCCCTGGCGGCTCCAGCCACAGACTTCTCTCTAAGTAGTTATGGCTATGGCTTTGGTGTCATTTCTGGAACCAAGGCATTGGAAGGGGGCCATCGAGGCTCTCTAGTCCAAGCCGCTTCTGACAATTTTTCAAATCCAACATTTGAGTATCCCTGAAAGGTGGACATCCAACTTACATGGGCAAACTTTCCAAACCAATGCCCATTCCGATGCAGAATTAATGTAGGCGGACACTACTTTAACTGAGTTGTAGCTTCACAAGGTCTTCTTTGCCAACACGTGCCTCAACAAACTCCAAACCCCATAACTCCATGGCAGTTAAAGTTGTGTCAAATTACATTTATTAAGAACATAAGAACATAAGAAGAGCCATGCTGAATCAGACCTCAGCCCATCTAGTCCAGCATTCTGTATCACACAGTGGCCCACCAGTTGTACACGGGGATCTCGAGCAGAAGGGAGGGCAAAACCCTGACCTGTCAAATTACAACCAGTACCCAGGGAAATCCTGCCTACCTCAACCAACTCCGAGGTGGCACTTGAATGTCCTTTTCAGTAACTTATTCTACTGTGTAGATCAGGCATGGGCATACTTCAGCCCTCTAGGTGTTTGGAGTTCAACTCCCATAAACATAAGCTTAAGTGGCTGAGGGGAAAAAGGAAGGGGCCTGAGGCTGTTAGGAATTGTGGGAGTTGAAGTCCAAAACACCTGGATGGGAGGGCCCAAGACTGCTCATACCTGATGTAGATGCACTGTAGATGCCTCCAGTGAGATTTTGTGGTCAACCTTCTCCAGAAGGCCTGCCAGATGTTGATCAGAGAATGATTCTAGTTTAATATGTTCTCACCAAACTACAAATCCCACAATTCTATACAAGGGCGGAAATCTTCCCAGAAAGGTGTAGGATCTCCTTTTGTTGCATAGAGCAGTGTTTCCCAACCTTTTTTGAGCCGCGGCACACTTTTAACATTAAAAAATTCCGGGGGCACACCACCAACCAAAATGACACAAAATGACACTCTAACACAGTAAAGAACGGCTGGGGGATGGTGGCCTGCTGGGAGCAGCTGCTGGGAGTGCCGAAGACAGGGGGCGGAGCCAGGCCATGCCATGCCCCTCCCCCTTCCCCTGGCTTCAGTTATTCCAGCAGCTTCTCCAGCCTTGAGGGGGCAATGCCAAGCCAACGGTGGCAGAGCCAGCACAATGCTGGCTTGGCATTGCCCCCTCAAGGCTGGAGCAGCTGCTGGGAGTGCCGAAGCCAGGGAGGGGGCGGAGCCAGGCCGCACCATGCCCCGCTCCCTCCCCCGGCTTCAGTTATCCCACAGAGGAGGAGCATGAGCGGTGGACGGGCTTCAGTGGGCAGGGCTCCTCCGCATGGCTTCAGCGAGCGAGGGGCGAGAGTCATGGCAGGAGTCATGGCGGATTGGAGGCTGGCTGGGGAAACGGCCGAAGGAGGCGGCGCCCCGGCCCCTTCTTCTTTTTCTTCGCCGCCGCCCGGCCCTTCCTCCCCCAAGCAGCAGGAGTTCGGCAGGAGGAGGGGGGAAGGAAGGGGGGCAGAGAGCTTTTCTCACGGCACAGCAGGAGGTCCGTCCTGGCACACTAGTGTGCTGCGTCACAGCGGTTGAGAAACACTGGCATAGAGGACTATACAACTAGAGTAAAGCCTTCGGATCAATTCGACTTGTCTAAGGTTGCATCTATACCAGTGGTTCTCAACTTTTTTTTTTGACCAGGGACACTTTGACCAGGGACCACCTGACCAGAGACCACTTGACCACGGACTACTTTGACCAGGGACCAATTGACCACAGACCACTTTGATCAGTGACCACTTTGACCAGAGACTATTTGACCAGGGACCACTCTCCAACATTAGTACCAAAAGGGTTACGAATCGGTTTTTGGTCAATTTTAGCTTCGGTTTGTTTATGTGGAGTGCCAATTCAGAAAATTGCATTGGATAAGCCACATCAGCTTTGGTTTCTGATACAGAACATATGCCATCCAGTAGTCACCATCTGCTTGCCTACAGAAAACCATATTTAATAACCATATTTAATCATCTAGAGCAGGGCTGTCCTACTTCTTCAGGCCCAGGGCCGGAATTCAGGTGACTGATCACTTTGGGGGCCGGAGCGGAGGGCTCCCGGGCTTACCGTTTCTAGCTCTTCAGGCGCGGCTGAAGCAAGTAAGCTCCCGGGCTTCACCTTCCTTCAGAGGACGGCTCGCCTGATCCCTCCTCGCCCGCCTCCCGCCCTGGCGCGCATGCTCGGCATTTTGCGTGACCTGCCCCTTTTGGCGGGGTGACATCAGGCGCCAAAAAGGGGCGGGTCGCGCAAGATGCCAGGCATGTGTGCCAGGGTGGGAGGCGGGCCGGGGGATCGGCGAGCCGCCCTCCGCCGTGACCCTAGCTCTTGCAGCGGCCGCGCCTGAAGGAAAATTCTTTTTTAAAAATTCTTTACAATAAAAACTGATGTCTTGCAGGGGGTTAGGGGGCCATAGGGAAGGGGCTCTGGGGCCGTGTACGGCCCCCCGGGCCGCCAGTTGGACAGCCCTGATCTAGAGCCACAGACCTTATTTTAGGTCTCACGGCCCACGAGTTGGGAACCACTGATCTATACTGTACGATGAATGTGTTTTGTCATCATTTTAACTGCCTTGGCTCAGTGCTATGGATTCCTTGGATCTGTAGTTTCATGAGTTACCAACATTCTTTGGCAGAGAGAGCTAAAACTACAACTCCGATTACTCCAGAGCATTGAGTCCTTGCAGTTAAAGTGGTGTCCAGTTGCAATAATTCTGCAGTTTAGCAGTTGCAGTCATGTAGTTGCTCTTTCTTGGATGTTGCATAATGATTGTTCCATATTGCCAGTGTACTACTTGATTCCCAAGATGATGGAAACGGCTTCTTTGCGCAATGAGACCATAAGCAGACACTTTGGGACACACTATTGGTAGCCTTGTGTTTGTCATTCAATAGAAGAGTGGGGTAGTGTGATTACCCATGCAACGACATAAGTGTAGAGTTGCAGAAAAGAACAAAAGTGCGTGGCTTCAGACTTTGTTTTGTGACTTATTCTCAGCCCTCTGTTCCCTTTTGATAAATCTCCCTATTGCACAACTGATTGCATGAGAAGCATTGCGTTTGGCACGGACCAGGAGATAGGACAAGTTTCTCAACTGGGTTACATGAGATGGCCCAAAATCACATGGACATCACAATTGAGGTTGCCATCCTTTTGGGCATGTTTAACTTGCAGAAGAGAAGGTTGAGAGGAGACATGAGAGCCAGGTTTAAATATGTGAAAGGATGTCATCGGGAAGAGGTAGCAGGCTTTTTTTCTGCTGCCCAGAGACTAGGACAGAGCAATGGGTTCAAATTGCAGGAAAGGAGATCCCACCTGAACATTGGGAAGAACTTCCTGACTGTAAGGAGAGCTGTTCAATAGTGGAACTCTCTGCCTCGGAGTGTAGTGAAAGCTCCTTCTTTGTAGTCTTTTAAACAGAATCTGGATGGTCATCTGTCAGGGCTACTTTGATTGTGCTTTTTCTGCATGGCAGGGGGTTGGATTAAATCAGTGTTTCCCAACCAGTGTGCCGTGGCACACTAGTGTGCCGTGAGCGATCATCAGGTGTGTCGTGGGAAATTGGAACCTCCAATACCCTTTCTTCCCCCTCCTGCCGAACACCTTTTCTTCTCCACTCGGGCTCCCTTCTTCCCGGCCTCGCTCTGCTTGCTTTGCTCTGGGGCGGGTCTGCGCAGTAGCGCCCGCATGGGTCACGTCTTCCTCCCTCCCCCCTCCCCTCCTGAACACGCTCACACTATTTCCCCTAAATTCCATCTGTGTTCACATTTGGGCATATTGAGTATTCATGCCAAGTTTGGTCCTGATCCTACATTGTTTCAGTCCACAGTGCTCTCTGGATATAGGTGAACTACAACTCCAAAACCCAAGGTCAATGCCCACCAAACTCTTATAGCATTTTCTCTTGGTTATAGGATTTCTGTGTGGGAAGTTTGTGTCTTTCTGCCATTCCTGCCAAGATATCTATGTTGTGTTCATCGAAACAGCCCCAAGTTTCACACTGAGTGTATAAATACATTTAAAACATATTAACTATATGTATTACTGTGTTAGAGTGTCATTTTGTGTCATTTTGGTTGGTGGTGTGCCCCAGAATTTTGTAAATGTAAAAAATGTGCCGCGGCTCAAAAAGAGGTTGAAAAACACTGGATTAGATGGCCCATGTGGTCTCTTCCAACTCTAGGATTCTACGAAACCAATGCTTATCTTGTTGTTTCATCTACTCCGGCACTGTCTATTCTGACTGGCGGAGGTGCATTGCCATGTACTATTTGTGTATATTCGGCTTAAAGTTGGCTTCGAAGATGAAAAGAAAATGACATCACCGGTGCAATCTAACATGTCAACATGCCACAAAACGTTTGCACACGGAGATACGCCACACCAATGCGATGCAGCCCCTTGCACGATTGCACAACGTGTGCCAAGGACAGGGTTTGTGCAATGCACACTGGATCAGCATAATGGACAGCGACTCAATATCCACAATATGTTCCTTAAGAACCTGTTTAGGAGACAATGAATTAAATCACAGCTTGTTGTCAGTTCCTGGATATAATATGTGTCTTTCTTGGCAAACAAGCTCCTCTGCATTGTGAATGGCTGCTCTTGGGCCTTGCAACGGTCCTTGGCTTTTTAACACCGCTGTGTAATTCTGAGCCAAACACCAGCCTCTCCTGTAAAGTATACAAGATACAAGGTCAGGTTTTGCTTAGCTACTCATACAATTACCTGACAGTTCTCTGTGTGTTGTGTATGTGTGAGAACATGCAGGGAAGAGAAAGATGCGGCAGGATTGCAAGGATGGTTCTTCCAAACTGAAACTGAATCTGGATTATTGTGAGTTTTCCGGGCTGTATGGCCATGTTCCAGAAGCATTCTCTCCTGATGTTTCGCCCACATCTATGGCAGGCATCCTCAGAGGTTGTGAGGTCTGTCTTGGAACAGTTACTCCCCGTAGAGATGTTCAATGTACTGTTGAAAGCTTTCATGGCCGGAATCACTGGGTTGTTGTGAGTTTTCCCGAGCTGTCTGACCATGTTCCAGAAGCATTCTCTCCTGACGTTTCACCAGCATCTATGGTCTCACAACCTCCGAGGATGCCTGCCATAGATGCATGTGAAACGTCAAGAGAGAATGCTTCTGGAACATGGCCAGACAGGCTGGAAAACCCACAAACAAACAAAATACAATACAAGACTGTGTTTAGCAAACCATAAGAAACACTCTGAGTGTAAAAAGTCTGTGGTGATCTATATCATCACAAAATGTGAGTTAAGCAAGAATATGTTAGTAATTAGAATTCTTGCTTAACTCACATTTTGTGATAATATAGATCACCACAGACGTTTTACACTCAGTGTTTCTTATAGCCTGGAAAACCCACAACAACCCAGTGATTCCAGCCATGAAAGCCTTCGACAATGAAACTGAATCTTTTGGACATGAAATCAAAACAGTGGAGTAACACATAATCTCAACTTTTGAAGAGTAAACCATGGCAGCCAAGGGATGTGGCCTCACTGTTGCCAATGCACAGGGAGAGGAGGGTGCAAATTTTCTGGTTATCATGGGCAATTGGCTTGGCCAATTTACCGGCCGAGCAGGTTGCGGGGCGGGGTTGTCCTCGTCGCCATCTTAAGGAGCAGGAAGGGGCTTCTTCCTCCCAGAAACCCCTGGGTGGCAGGAAGCTTTCCCGCCACCAAAGCCAGCCGGCCAATGACGGGGCTGGCCCCGCCCCGCCCCCTGTCGTCAGCCGGCTGGCCCTCACTTCCCCCCGGGCAGCTCATTTAGGCTGCCCGGGACTTACTATGAACCACGCAGGGGCCAGTTTCTGTTTTTCCTCCCACCCACCCTCCCTACATCATTCATTGCTTGTTAGTGTTCCATTTTGTTCATATTTTTATTTTCATTGTTGCATTTGTTATGGTTATGCGTTATTACGTTCTTTGTCACAACTCTGTGTTTGGCGTGTGGCATGCCCCCTGGATCAGGCTGGCTTATCGCCCCTTGGTTGTAAGGGGGGATAACGCCCTGGCCCCCTGGGGTGCTGAGTTTTGGTGGACAGGCATTGGGCCACTCGCACCCAGGCTTACAAGCGCCTTTGGACATTCGTGGGGCTGTACGACCCCTGATCCAGGACCCATGCGTGGCCGCCAATCCTTCAATAAATGAGTTGTGGCCATTTTCATCCAACCACTTGTATTTGTATTTTGTTCATGGTGCGAGGTGTATCGCTCTTGCACACGCAACAGAGTGCCAATTTAGAACTCACTTAATAGGGAAGCAACTTGCAACCAGTTGCAAGACTTGATGGATTTATTCTCCTGGGGAGTTTGTATATTTACTTATTTCTTTCCTTCCATCGTTGTGCTGCCAGGACTCACGCTCCACTCTGCTCTGCATCTGCTTCCTGGCAAAAATTAAGATGGTGAGATTAAGGTGTTCCAAAGTAAGAAAGAAGGAATAACCTCATCTCTCCAATGTAACATTTCTGTTGACGTTCGGTTTAAGAAGAAATGCAGTCCAGCCCCAAACACATCAATCAAAAGAGGTGTTTTAACTTAGCCCCAAAAAGAGACTGATACTGACCTCCAAGGAGAGAGCTTTCCCCAAAGAGAGGCCCAAAATGTGTAGCCGAAGCACTAAATCAACGGGATTGACCAATGGGTTGACCTAACATCCAACAGTTGATTCAACAAAGCTACTCTGGTTGGCACCCTATAGTCATGCTTTCCCCTTTCTTAGTTCCTCCATGGAGTGTGAAAGGCCTGGGTAATGCCCCAAAGCAGTGCATTCAGGATTCACCTGCTTGTTATTTTGGGGGTGTGCAGGTGGGATGTTTGCGATTGCGTAGACAGCTCTGCTTCCTCCCCTTCCCTCTGGTTCCTACAGTAAATATTTCAAACACCCTCCTCCCTGTCCTCTCGCCTGGCAGTAAATTACATATTAAAGTAGCTTGGTAACTGAGCAGTGCTTGCTGCGAGATAAGGTTGAGGCAATCAATATGTTTGCCATGTGCCTGCTTGTTTATGACACTCGCCTCTCCAAGGCTCGAACCACCGAATGCACACGCTTTGTTTGTTAAGGCTCCCGTTCGGAAAGGCTGCCTACTCCTCCTCCTTTGGAAACGGAGTCATGATCTTAACCGGGAAAAGGTGCAGCGGGTATTGATTTCTCCCCCTTTCCTAAGTATGGCATTACATTCTCGCAAGAGGGGTGTCTTGGCGTCATCGGAGGGGTCTGGCTCCTCTCTTGGACTCCCTGCTGGGGAGCAGACTGCATAAGATGCAACAGGAGTGACAGGATTTGGAGTCCAATAGGATATGGGGAGCAATGGCTGTGCAATAGGAGCGACAGGATTTGGGGTACAGTAGTGTGTGAAATAAGAAATAGAATATGAGGTCCAATAGGAGGTGCAAGAGGAGTGACAGGATTTGGAGTCCATTTGGATATGTGGTGCAATAGGGGTTGGAATAGGAGCGATAGGATTTGGGGTACAGTAGGATTTGGGGTGCAGTAGTGTGTGCAATAAGAAATAGAATTTGGGGTCCAGTAGGAGGTGAAATAGGAGTGACAGGATTTGGAGTCTATTCGGATATGGGGTGAAATGGGGGTGCAATAGGAGCGACAAGATTTGGGGCACAGTAGTGTGTGCAATAAGAAATAGAATCTGGGGTCCAATAGGAGGTGCAATAGGAGTGACAGGATTTGGAGTCAGTTCAGATATGGGGCAAAATAGGGGTTGGAATAGGAGCGACAGGATTTGGGACACAGTAGGACTTGGGGTGCAGTAGTGTGTGCAATAAGAAATAGAATCTGGGGTCCAATAGGAGGTGAAATAGGAGTGACAGGATTTGGAGTACAATAGGGTACGCGATAAGAGATAGAATTTTGTGCAATAGGAGTGACAGGATTTGGGCTGCGGTAGGGGTGCAACTGGAGTGAAAGGATTTGGGGTCCAATAGGGTGTAAAACAGGTATGTCAAGATTTGGGGTCCAGTAGGATTTGGGGTCCAATAGGGAGTAAAATAGGAGTGACAGAATTTGGGGTCCTATAGGATATAATGTCCAATAGGGGTTGCAACTGGAGTGACAGGATTTGGACTCCAATAATATTTGGGAACCAATAGGGTGTGAAACAGGCATGACAAGGTTTGGGGTCCAATAGGGTGTACAATATGAGTGACATGATATGGGGTGCAATAGAGGGTGAAATAGGAGTAATAGGATTTAGTGTAAAGTTGTATTTGGGGTACAGTAGTGGGTGAAATAAGAGATAGAATTTGGTGTGAAATAGGGTGCAAAACAGGTATGTCAAGATTTGGGGTCCAGTAGGATTTGGGGTCCAATAGGGAGTAAAATAGGAGTGACAGAATTTGGGGTCCTATAGGATATCATGTCCAATAGGGGGTGCAACTGGAGTAACAGGATTTGGGGTCCAATAAGATTTGGGGGCCAGTAGGGTGTGAAACAGGCATGACACAATTTGGGGTCCAATAGGGTGTACAATAGGAGTGACAGCATTTGGGGCCCAATAGGATATGGTGTACAATAGAGGGTGAAATAGGAGTGACAGCATTTGGAGTTCATGCATTAGATTTGCAGAGAGGTAGAACATGAACCAAGAGATCCAGTTGTGTGCAATCTGCGTTCATCATGGCAACCATCAATCTCTAGCTTGCCTTTGCTTCTCACCTATCGAAACACAACCTCTGTGTCTGGCTTTGATTTCTTCATGTTTTCCCCACCTCTCTTTCTTTCCAAATGGAGTGTATTATGGGATGGGTCTACAAATTGGGTAGGGAGCCTTTGGCCTCCAGTTGCATGAGTCAGTGCTGCAGATTGGGAATGCCACAAAGGCCATTGTAAATACCAGGAAAAACAGTATTACCATGACGGATTAGGCTGAAGGTCCATTGGTCCACTTCTTTATTTGCAAAACCAACACTCGGGACACATGGCTCGTATCTATGGGGGTGGCGAGTTATAATTTAGGGCTGGCTTTGCTTGACCTACAATTGTGGCTGAGGTCTTCTTGGAGAGTTTGTTCTCTGAAGCATCTGAGGGGACTTTTGGGGCCATTGAGCAACAGCTGTGTTCACTACGTGGCGGTGTAAGCAGGGTTCCCCATGTTTGGCCATTGCACAAGCAAAAGTATGTTTGTTTGCCAAGATTGTAGTAATGGCTGGTGTGCAACCCACAGCACATAATAGGACAATAAACCAGCATGATGGCAGATAGGCAATCGATTGCAGGCCTGTGTAGTACAACCATTGTGTAACTCCATGCGTTTTTATATATACTCCCTGAGAACAATGGAGGATCTTGAGCTAGGGCTGCTCATGGCTGGTCATGTGACCACTCTTCCCTGTTTGTAACTTTGCATCTTGACTATAATCCAGAGTTGTTTGGCCGTATGACTTAATCTCTGAAATATTGGGGTGTATGGGAGGCAACACCGTTGGAGGTGTTGGCTTTTTTTGGTGATGCTGCAGCTAAAAAAGCCAATGGGATTTTGGCATGTATTAATAGGAACCTAGTGTCTAGATCAGGGGGAGGCAACCTACAGCCAGCAGGCCAGATGCGGCCCAGCAGTCGATTCTGTCCAGCCTGGGGAGAAGGGCATCGGGGGCGGGGCCAAGAGGAAGGGGTGCAGCTGCCGCCATCCCATCGCAGGCTCTGTGGGGCCTGTGTCGGCAGACAGGCCGGAGGAGCAGCGGCTTTGGAGTGCCTGACATCCCTGAAGGCGATCCGGGCCTGCAGCGGGAGCACTCGGCGACCTGAGGGGGCTGATCGCCCTGGCGACCTGGAAGATTTGATCATCTTCTGGTTCGCCAGGTCAAATAAGCCGCCTCAGATCACCGACTGCTCCCTCTGCAGGCCCGGATCGCCTCCAGGGATGCAGGCACTCCATAGCTGGGGAACAGCTGGGGGCAAGAGCGGGCGGAGGCCTGCAGCCTCTGATCGCCTGCTGCTCTGCTCTGCTGCGGCTGGGTCCGCTTTGCCATCCTCTGGGCTGGGGCCATTGGGCCATTCCATCTTGGGATCCTTCCTCTCTTGAGGATGTCAGCCTTCATCTTGGTTCGCACCTTGTCTTCTTGAATTTAATTTAATTTAACTTTAGTGGTTTTTATTATTATTTTATAATAATTTTATAATAATATTATAATAAATAATATAACATAATAATGTTATATTATATTATAATTTCAATATATTATAATGTCTATATATATACTAAAATATAATAATTATGATATTAATACTAATAATATATGAATATTTCTTGATATATTAATATGTTAATATTAATGATGTGTAATATATAGTAAATAAGTAAATAAATAATATAGATTAGAATGTAGTTCAGCCTTTAGGTGCGGCCCTCCATAATATTTTTTGGCTCTCGTGTGGCTCCTTGGAAAAAATAATTGCCCACCCCTGGTCTAGATCCATGGAAGTCATGCTCCCCATGCTCTATTCTGACTTGGTCAGACCACACCTGGAATCATACTGTGTCCAATTCTGGGCACCACAATTGGGATGTGTCTAGAGGAAGGTGACTAAAATGACCAAGGGTCTGGAGAACAAGCCCTATGAGGAGCAGCTTAAAGGAGTGGGAATGTTTAGCTTGCAGAAGAGAAGGCTGGGGGGAGGCATAATTAAGGCCATGTGTAAATATGTGATGGGAAGTCATAGAAGGGAGCAAGCTTGTTTTCTGCTGCCCTGGAGACTAGGACGCAGTGGAACAATGGCTTCAAACTACAGGAAAGGAGATTCCACCTAAACATTAGGAAGAACTTCCTGACTGTGAGAGCATTTCAGCAATGGAGCTCTCTACCCCGAAGTTGGGTGGACATCTGTTGAGAGTGCTTTGAACACAATTGTCCTACTTCTTGGCTGGAGGTTGGACTGGATGGTCCACAAGGTCTCTTCCAGCTCTATGATTCTAAATCCCTAGGGCCTGGACTTCCCCACTCTTGTGCATGTCTCTTGTGGGCTCATTCACTTCTTTCCTGAGCATCTCAGCTCAGAAGATTTCCTTCCAGTGTAATAAGGTTTTCATGTTGGTGAGCATGTACAATGCCATGTTACTGATGCACTGTTGATGGTTGGTGTGCGACTACTTGTTTTCCTCCTGCTCTCTTCTCCCTTTCTCTGTTCAACTGTTGCAACCTGAAATGTATGAGCTTTTTCTCTCCCCCATCTCCTTAACTCATCTGCCTCCCCTTTGGAGGCCAAATGTGGAGTATTTGGGGCCGGCTAAACATTCATGCTCTGCACATCTATCATTAATCCAGGCTGAAAGGTTTCACCCCTTTGGGGAAAGGCTCGGGACAGCTTAATCAGTTGCACTTTCGGTCATTCATGAATCAGCCCTGGCAAAGTGAACTCAGATATGCCCGAAATGCCTTGGAGAGATCCCTGTTAATTGTGTCCAAGTTCTTTTGTTGTAAAAGTGAATTTCCTTAAAATTCCCTGCATAACATTCTCTCTGTGTGCAATTGGCTGAAGGTAAAATATGGAGGCCCAAATATGGCAGGTACATAGTCAACCGGGAAAAAAAAAACCAGGGTTCAGATAAATGTAAGACTAAGCCACCATCTAAAATATTTAGGTGGACCTCAAGGATAACTCCAAACCATACACTGATGCTAGTAAAACCCACCCCTATCTCTAATGGTGATGGGAAGCAATCGTACACTCTATTCTGCTTTGGCCCAGACCTCGCTTGGAATGTGGACAAGTTGGAAAGTGTCCAGAGAAGGGTGTCCAAAGTGGTCAGTGATCTGGAAACCACAAATCCTTCTGAGGAGTGGCTTAAGAAGCTGGTGATGTCTAGCTTGGAGAAGAAAGACAAGGTGAAGAGGCCACTTGGTAGCCATGTTTAAATATGTGGAAAGTGGTCATCTAGAACAGTGTTTCCCAAACTTTTTCAGCCGAGGCACACTTTTGTCATTTAAAAAATCCTACGGCACACCACCAACCAAAATGACACAAAATGACATACTAACACAGTAATACATATAGTTAACTGACCTTGAGTCTTGGAGTTGCAGTTCACCTACACCCAGAGAGCATTCTGGACTCAAACAATGTTGGATCAGGACCAAACTTGGCATGAATACTCAATATGCCCAAAAGTGAACACAGATGGAGTTTGGGGGAAATAGACAGGGAGCCGGAGGGAGGCCTGAAGAGGAGGGGGAGGAGGGAGGGGACCTGCGGGGAGCCGTTCTCCTGGTTCGCGGCTCCGCCGGGCTTGGTGGAGCCACGAACTGGGAGAAAGGCTCCCCACAAGGAAATGGAGGAGATGCCGCGGTTTGGGAGCAAGCAGGCCCCGAAATTTCCTCCGTTTCCCCAAGTCTCCCTCACAAGCGGAGGGAGGCTTGGGAAATGGAAAAGATGCCTCTCGGGGACTGCCTGCTTCCAAACCGCAGTTCGGAAGCAGCCAGGCCCCGAGATTTCCCCCGTTTCCCCAAGTCTCCCTCACAAGCGGAGGGAGAGCCTGGGGAACAGACCCTGCCTGGGAGCCAGGTTTGGCTGGCTTGCGTCTTCCGCTGGGCTCGGCGGAAGACGCAAGCCGGACAAACTCGGCTCCCAAGCAGGGCCTGGGCCCTGCGGGGAGCTGTGAGCCGCGAACCGGGAGAAAGGCTCCCCAAGGTGCCCAGGTTCTCATCTCCTCCTCCTCGGAGTGAGCCCACAGGATAGACTCTATCCTGTGGTCTCACTTCCGGAGGAGGAGAAGAGCGTCACCCGGCCCCTCCCCTCATGAACCTCCTCTGCCTCTCTAGGTCCTAGAGAGGGTTGTGTTTCCCACCGCTGTTCCGCGATCAGCTTCTGTGTCACGGGGAAACCTTGGAGGGGGAAGAAAGTGGGGGGGGGGGAGAGAGGTTTTCTCGTGGCACACTAGCTGATCGCTCACGGTACACTAGTGTGCCGTGGCACACCGGTTGGGAAACACTGATCTAGAAGATGGAGGCAGCTTGTTTTCTGCTTCTCCACAAAATAGGACACAATGGGGCCATGGATTCAAGCTGCAGGAAAAGTGATTCCACCTAAACATTAGGAAGACCACGAGGAAGAGCTGTGGTGGTGTCTCCTTCTTTGGAGGTCTTTAGAGGCTGGATGGACAGCTGTTGGGAAGACTTGGATTGCGTTGGTGTGATCGCTTTCACATAGTTCAACTTAGCTACCATTTCCCTCTTTGAACTTTCTCCTATCCAGGCTCAACCTCTCCAACTTCCTTAGTTGTTCTTTGCAAGGCTTGGTTTCCAGATTGTTGATTATTTTGATCTCTTCCAACTCTTAGATTCTGGGATTGGATTATTCCAGTAGGCTCTGAACAAGTCCAAGCACTGTTTCTAGAGCAAAGTTGACATAACACGCAACCTCATGTCCGGCCAGATAAGGAATCAAAAGAGGGCTTACTGGTGTTGATCACATTGGTTGAAGCAACAAAAGCAATCCAGATAGTCTTGACAGATTCCTTTGGATCCCATTCTAGGGATGGGTGCTTGAAGATCTGACCAGTCCAAGGCCAGTTGGGCCCAGTGCAAAGGCGGGCTCATCTGTTCCTGGGCAACCAAAGAAAGGTTGCTGTGGAAACCTCAGATAAGACGAGAAAACATTGTGTTCCTCTCCCATGAGACTTGGATAGGGCCATGCCATAAACCTAAAGGCGATAAGGGCATGTAAGGAAGTCATGCTACTATTTGAGTGACTCACGCTCCACGGTCTCTCTTTCTTGTTGTATCCCCTCTCCGAAAGGATTCCTCTTCATTGGGTGCCAATCATTAACCTTTGAAGGCACAGTTCTTTGGCTCTAAAGCAAGAGTTACGTGGCTTGAGTGTTGGGTGAGACCCTGAGAGACTAGGGATCGAATCCTTCTCAGCCATGCAAATTCAGAGTCAAGGTACACTCTCTCAACCTCAGAGAATAGCAACCCTCCTCAGATGAAACCCTGCAAAGGTGAAAATGGTGTGGACTTGGAGATACATCAGAACCATTAGCTGTTTGCATGCTCCTGGTCCATGTAGAGATGGATTTTTGAAAACAAGAGCAATGTAAGATATCTAAGATATCCCTCTATTGTTTAACATCTACATGCGACCACTTGCCCAGCTGGTGCGCAGCTTCGGGCTTGAGTGTCATCAGTACACTGATGACACTGTGCTCATTCTGAGGATGGAGGGCCGGCCTGAATCTGTACCCGATAATTTCCATCTTTGCCTTGAAGCTGTCACTGGATGGCTGCGAGCCAGTAGGTTGAAGGTGAATCCAGCGAAGACGGAGATCCTTTGGCTAGGTCGCCCAGGCAGTGGGGAACTCCAGCTTCTAACCCTGGACGTCATGGCACTATGCCCGTCGTCAACAGTAAAGAGCCTTAGAGTCCATTTGGACACTCGGCTTTCCATGGAGACTCATGTCTCCTTGGTTAGCCGAGTTGCGTTTTTCCATCTCCGCCAGGCTCGGAAGCTGGCCTCCTACCTGTCCCGTCGCGATCAGGCCTTGGTGATCCAAGCAACGGTCATCTCAAGACTGGACTACTGTAACGCTCTTTACATTGGCCTATCTTTGTCGGTGACCCGGATAGTTATGCTGGTGCCACCGCATTACACCTATTCTGCGGGAACTTCACCGGCTACCTATTGAATTCTGGATCACCTTCAAAGTGTTAGTTTTGACTTTTAAGGCCTTGTATGGTCTGGGGCCAGTGTACTTGAGGGACTGCCTTACCCCATACTGTCCCATGAGATCACTGAGATCAGAAGACCAGGATCTTCTTTCTGTTCCGAGTGCCAAAACCTTTCGCCTCACTTTGACAAGGAGAAGGGCGTTCTCTATGATTGCCCCCACCCTCTGGAACTCCATACCACCAGAGGTCAGGTCACTCCGTGACCTCATGGCGTTTCGGAAGGCCTGTAAGACCTGGCTGTTCCGACAGGCATTTGAAATCTAAGTTGGTTTAGTTGTATGTAATGTCCAGCTTTTAAACCCTTTTAATGTAGCAAAATAGCAAAAACTTCTTTAAGTACATCAGAAGCAGGAACCCAACTAGAAAAGCAGTTGGGCCACTTGACGAAAATGGTAACAAAGGGACGATAAGTGAAGACAAGGAGATTGCTGAGCGGCTAAACGACTTCTTTGCCTCCGTTTTCACACAGGAGGACAGACAACATATGCCTGCAGCTGAGTCAGTTTTTCAGGGAGGGAATTAAATGAATTAAACCAGATAGAGATAAACAAGGAAGATGTTCTCACATGCCTTACTAAACTAAATGTCAACAAATCACCAGGGCCAGATGGCATCCACCCCAGAGTTCTTAAGGAACTCAAGTGTGAAATTGCTGAAATTCTAGCCAAAATATATAACCTTTCTCTAAGATCAGGCACTGTACCCGAGGACTGGAAGGAGGCAAATGTAACTCCGATCTTCAAGAAAGGATCCAGGGTGATCCAGGAAATTATAGGCCAGTTAGTCTAACCTCAGTTCCAGGCAAAGTGATGAAACCATTATTAAAGAAAAAATTACTAAGCACATAGAAGAACAGGCATTGCTGAAGGAAAATCAACATGGTTTCTGCAAAGGCAAATCATGTCTTACTAACTTGATAGAATTCTTTGAGGGTGTAAATAAACACATAGATAAAGGGGACCCAGTCGATATTGTTTACCTTGACTTTCAAAAGGCTTTTGACAAAGTCCTCACCAAAGGCTCCTAAATAAGCTCTTCAGCCATGGAATCAGGGGACAGGTCTTGTCCTGGATTGGAACCTGGCTAAACTGTAGGAAACAAAGGGTGGTAATAAATGGACACTTCTCTGGGTGGAAAGAGGTGAGAAGTGGCGTACCCCAAGGTTCAGTTTTAGGACCGTTACTTTTTAATTTATTCATAAACGATCTGGATGTAGATGTAAATTGTGAGGTAGCAAAGTTTGCAGATGACACTAAACTGTTCAGGGTAGTTAAAAATGAAACTGACTGTAAAGAGCTCCAGAAAGATCTCTCGAAATTGAGTGAATGGGCAACAAAGTGGCAAATGCATTTTAACCTAAACAAGTGTAAAGTCATGCACATCGGGAAAAGAACCCCAAATACACTTATCAACTGATGGGATCAAAGCTTTCTGAGACAAACCAGGAAAGGGATCTTGGGGTTTTGTGGACAGCTCAATGAAGGTGTCAACCCAGTGCGCTGCAGCAGTGAAAAAGCAAATTCTATGCTTGGCATGATCAGGAAGGGAATCGAAAATAGGTCGGCAAATGTTGTATTGCCTCTCTACAAATCTATGGTGAGGCCACATCTGGAGTACTGTGTACAATTCTGGTCACCGCACCTCAAGAAGGATATAACGGAACTGGAAAAGGTACAAAGAAGGGCAACAAATATGATCCAAGGGATGGAGCAGCTCCCTTATGAAATCAGGTTGCAACGCCTTGGTCTTTTCAGACTTGAAAGACGGCGTTTAAGAGGTGACTTGATCGAAGTGTATAAAATCATGCATGGGATAGAAAAGGTGAATAAAGAAAAAATATTTTCTCTGTCACACAATACTAGGACTAGGGGGCACTCCCTAAAGCTCCAAGGTACGAAAGTTAGGACTAATAAAGGGAAATATTTCTTCACCCAGAGGGTCATTGGGTTATGGAACTCACTTCCAGAGGAGGTTGTGACAGCTGTCAGCCTGGACAGCTTCAAGGCAGGATTAGACAGATTCATCGATACCAAGGGAATCAGTAGCTACTGAAATGGACATCCAAGTGCCACCTCTGTGTTGATGGAGGCAGGCAGGATTTTTCCCGGGTACTGGTTGTGGGGGTCGGGAGCAGGTGAGGGTTTTGCCCTCCTTTCTGCTAGAGATCCCTGTGTACAACTAGTGGGCCACTGTGTGACACAGAATGCTGGACTAGATGGGCTGAGGCCCGATTCAGCATGGCTCTTCTTATGTTCTTATGTTCTTATGTTCTTAATGTGTAGTGTATAATGTTTAATGTGTAACTGAGTATGCTGTTTACCTTGATTTGTGAGCCGCCCCGAGCCACTTGGGAGTGGCGGCTAAGAAATCGAAATAAATAAATAAAAATGTATATGGGAAAATCATGGTAATTGCATCTAGTAGTATTGAAACAAGGAAGTAGGAAGACTAAGCAGTTGAGTTGCAATAGAAGAGCTTTTTAATGCTATCAAGCAGACATGGGCAAACTTCATCCCTCCAGGTGTTTTGGACTCCAACTCCCACAATTCCTAACAGCCTAGTGGCTGTTAGGAATTCTGGTAGTTCGAGTCCAAAACACCTGGAGGGCCGAAGTTTTCCCATGCCTGCTATAAACTCTGCTGAGATGATACTACGTTCTGGCTAGCGTCCAATATTGAGTAAGTCGAGGGGATGTTGGCAATGTAAGTTTCTACCATTTGGGTCATTTAGTTACAATTAACTCAAGAGCAATCTGCAAAGCTCTCATTGACTCTGGGTTTTTTTAAAAAAAAAATCATTAAGGATCGAGAGGTGGAGCCAAATCGAACCGAAGGACTCTTAATCTCATTATCGTTGATTACCCAAAAAAAGCACAACAAAATGCGGCATCCGGCAGGATTGATCTTTTGGGCCCTTTCCAAATATGAAGTTGGCGAGCAACTGGGTCCTCTTTTTGCAAAGAAAGCGCTTGACCTCTTAACAAGACGACGTCGGCCAGATAATAGTAATTATGGGCAGATTATTGAATGGCTAATCAATACTGAACTTTACCTCTTCCTCCGACCAGAGGTCACGTTTTATTGGGTTAAGATAACAGGCGATGGTTTCTTGCGGCCTTCGGTGGAATGTGGACGGGGCAGCGCTTTACAGTATTTGTTGACATTGCGATAGGTGCCCATCTTCTGGGCGTTACCGAGATAAATGAGTGAAAAGTAGGCTTTCCTCACCTCTTTCTTCTGAAGATGGATTGGAAAGCTATCAGATAATTCATGAGACTTCTGGAAATATGCATCAAGGTGTGGGGACCCAACAGAATAAGAGATCTGGGATGGGAACGAAATGCCATTCTGGTTTCTTTAAAACAGGTACATGTCTCTACAATGGCATTTCTCAACCTGGGGGTTGGGACCCCTGGGGGAGGATCACAAGGGGGTTTCAGAGGGGTCACCAAAGACCATCAGTAAACACATATTTCTGATAGTCTTAGGAACGTCTTTGGCAAAGAAGGCTGAAGATCTCTCCGCCTGTCCTTCTCTTCCTTTTTGGAAATGTGTGGGTGAGGGAGAGCATGTGAGGCTGGAGGGAGGCTTGCGCCAGCGAGTCCCTTCGGGACAAGGTTATTCTGTGTGGGAACGTTGGTCCAATTCTATCCTTGGTGGGGTTCAGAATGCTCTTTAATTGTAGGTGAACTATAAATCCCAGCATCTAAAACTCCCAAATGTCAAGGTCTATTTTCCCTAAACTCCACCAGTTTATTATTTATTTATTTATTTAAAACTTTTATACCCCGGCCTTCTCACCTCCGAAGAGGGACTCAGACCGGCAAACAGCAAGTATTCAATGCTAACATTTG
The DNA here is from genome assembly GCA_030556195.1 of Anolis apletophallus. Classification (NCBI taxonomy): domain Eukaryota; kingdom Metazoa; phylum Chordata; class Lepidosauria; order Squamata; family Anolidae; genus Anolis; species Anolis apletophallus. The sequence goes on from JARBWK010000013.1 coordinate 16,490,779, forward strand.
AAATGTAAAAGCATCATAAATGTACAATAAAATATACTATACAATACAATAAATACATTTTAAAAGTCTTTCGCCAAAGTGAAATCAAGTCCAACTTAACCCATATATACGGTCTGTATCAAGTGGTTAGCGACTTTAGTCGCTTTGCAATCTCCTCCTTCATTCTGCGAAGGCCTCATTGCACAGCCACATTTTCACCCACTTGCTAAAAGTCAGGAGGGAGGGGGTGGATCTAATTTCATTTGGGAGGGAATTCCACAGCCGGGGGGCCACCACAGAAAAGGCCCTGTCCCTCGTCCCCACCAGATGTGCCTGCGAAGGTGGTGGGACCGAGAGCAGGGCCTCTCCAGACAATCTTAGCACTCTTGACGGTTCGTAGGAGAGAATACGTTCAGACAGTGTTCACATTTGGGCATATTGGTGCCAAGTTTGTTCCAGATCCATCATTGTTTGAGTCAACAATGTTCTCTGGATGTAGGTGAACTGCAACTCCCAAACTCAAGGTCAATGCTCACCAAACCCTTCCAGTATTTTCTGTTAGTCATGGGAGTTCTGTGTGCCAAGCTTGGTTCAATTTCATCATTGGTGGAGTCCAGAATGCTCTTTGATTGTAGGTGATCTATAAATCCCAGAAACTACAACTCCCAAATGTCAAGGCCTATTTTCCCCAAACTCTGCCAGTGTTCCCATTTCAGTATAGCCTGGATTTTTGTACCAAGTTTCCAGTGAATGAAAATACATCCTGCATGTCAGATATTTACATTACAATTCATAGCAGACGCAAAATTAAAGTTATGAAGTAGCAGCGAAAATAATGTTATGGCTGGGGGTCACCACAACATGAACTGTATTAAGGGGTCGCGGCATTAGGAAGGGTGAGAAACACCACTCTTCAAATTGCATCACTTTCAAGCATCGTTTTTGGAAAAGGCTTTTTCAATCTTGCTGCTTTTTAGGGCCAGTGGACAGCAGGTTTTGTGGTCCGGTGAGAGAGACCTGGAGGTTTCACAGCCAGCGCTTACTTGGTATTGTGCACACGGAGGGGAAATCCCTTTTACTCTTTTCAGAACTTCTGTTCCGTTTCCTGTTTTCTCTCTCATTACTCCATTGCTGCTGATCGTGTGAAACCATTCCTTCAGGTGCATCGACATTGTTGCAATGATGCACTTTGGCACCAGCTGAACTGCCGTGGCATCCTGAAAATTGTGGTTCAGTGAGACAGAATCATAGAATCACACAGTTGGATGAGACTCCAAAGTCCCACCTTCTGCCAGGCAAGACAAGCACAATCAAATCCTTCCTAACAGATGGCCACCCAACCTCTGTTTAAAAGTCTCCAAAGATGAAGCTGACTCTGGACCCTGAGGCAGAGAGTTCCACTGTTGAACAGCTCTTATGCTCAGGAACGTCTTCCTAATGTTGAGCTGGAATCTCTTTTCCTGCCATTTGAACGCATGGTGTAATCCTCCCCTTTGGATACAGCCTGTATCCAAAGTTGGCCATCTGCGCAATCTGTTGGCTTTTCGGAAGGCCTGCAAGTCGGTCCTATTCCGGCAGGCCTTTGAGCTGTGATGTGCTATCTTCTGAGACTGTGTTTTCTTTTAGGAATCGTTTTATTCTGTGGTTTTAATGCTATTGTAGATTGTGATTTTATCGTGGCGTTGATGTAAGCCGCCCCAAGCCACTGGGAGTGGCGGCTAATAAGTCTAATAAATAAATAAATGTTGGGTCTGTGTTTGGTCCTGATCCAATGTTGACTGGATTCAGTACTCTCTGGATAAGGGTGAGCTCCAACTCCCAGATCCTAGGTCAACCCGCCCACCCCAAAGCGGGCCTGTATGTTTAGTTGGCTTTGTTGGGTGTATGTGCCAAGTTAGGTCCAGATCCAAAACTGGCTGGGTTCAGTGCCCTCTGGATAAAGGTAAACTACAACTCCCAGAGCTAAGGACGATCACCGTAAACCCCTGTGTGCCTGCCTACACAGTATGCACAGTGTGCCATGTTGGGCAATATATATATTGCAGTTTTCTATTGATGGTACTGAAATGCATGTGCATCTTGCCTAGCCCAGGTTGTTCCATGTCTGGAAATCTTCTGAGGGCCACAGCAACACATAGCTAGGTACAGCTAATAATAATAATAATAATAATAATAATAATAATCGAAAACTGGTATCATTGTGTAGTATGGCTCTGCTCCAGGTCCTGCTGGCTGGCTCTTCTCTGCCTGAGTAAGTCTGTTTTTGCCACATCTTATCTCCCAGGTAAATTTGGAGAGGAAATAGCTCCCTTTGCAGCAATTAAAGGCCCCGTTTGGGCTGCCATTGCACCGCGGAGGCCTGCGCGCCTGCCTAGAAGCCAATGGGAAACGTAGGCGCCGCCTCCCTCCGAAGCCACTTCTCCTTCTCTCTTTCGCTTTTAATTGCTTTCGCTCACTTTTTTATGTGTAAAAGATTGTCCGTTTAATTAACTCCACGAATGCAATTTCAAAACGCGCTAACGTTTTTACACATGATGGCTCTTAAAATAAAAGTAGTGCTTCTAATACAGCGCGCGGCTTTGCCTCGTGCGCCGCATTAACCTTTAGTTGGCAATTTTGGAGACGACAAAACAGGCGCAAGGGAGGAGGCGGCCATTCTCTGCTCAACCGGTGGAGAATTTTGGGGTTTTCATTGCAGTTCTTCTCTCAGTTGGAAATGTTTTTATCCCCCACTCTCCCTCTGCTCTTAAAAAGTCCTATAAAACTGGCTTCCGTTCCCTCCTGTGTTAGGAAAAGTTGTATGCGGTTCCCAAAGAATCCTTCTTGCATCCTTTTCATTCCATAGGAATGGAAGCGAAGGCTTCTTGGTTCATCACGGTCCTCTTGGAGGTGCCACCATGTACTGGGCAGCAGCTGGAAAAGTAACAATTGGAAAAGCAACCATCTATGAATTATCCCTGGCAGCATTGATGGGTTAACGGCTTGACCATTCATGGATTTAGTTAATTGGGAAATGTACAGTCTTGGATTACAACTCCCTATTCAGATCTTCCTTCTCACTGAAGCTTGGGAACTATGCTGTTTTGGAGACTGAATGGGGGATGATGGGAATTGGGGGCTATAAAGTAACTTTTCCAATCTTTGACCATAGAGGGATACTGACTATCCAGTGCACCTTAGAGGTTTTATGCTTTGTCTACTGCAGGCATGGGCCAACTTGGGCTCTCCCTCCAGGTGTTTTGGTCTTCAACTGGAATTGTGGGAGTTGAAGTCCAAAACACCCGGAGGACCCACGTTTGCCCGTGTCTGGTCTATTGGCTACACCAGGGGTGCCCACACTTTTTCAGCTTATATTAAAACCAAGTCAGAAAGATCTACCTACTTCCTCAAGGCTGGAGAGGGGAGGGGGAGGGGCGGGGCTTGGCCAGAGGGGGCGGAACCAGGCCATGCCAAGCCCCTCCCCTCCCCTCTGGTTTTGGAGCTCCCAGCAGCTTTTCCATAGCTAGCACAAGGCTGGCTTGACACTGCCCTCCACAAACCTGGAAAAGCTGCTGGTAGAGCTGAAGCCACAGGGGGGCGGAGCCAGGCCGCACCAAGCTCCGCCCCCTCCCCTCTGGTTTTGGAGCTCCCAGCAGCTTCTCCAGGCTTGAGGATGGCAATGCCAAGCCAGTGGTGGCATAGCTAGCACAAGGCTGGCTTGGCCCTGCCCTCCACAAACCTGGAGCAGCTGCTTGGAGTGCCGAAGCCGGGGCAGAGGCGGGGCTTGGGGCGGCCTGGCTCTGCCCCCTCTGAGAAGCGCCCCATCCAGCTGGGATCGACTGGTCGATCCTTTGGTCCCGGGATCGACTGGTCGATTGCGATCGACTTCCTGGGCAGCCCTGGGCTACACTGTAGCATTAATGCGGTTTGGACTGCTATGGCTCAGTGCTATGTATATCTTGGAAGTTGTGGTTTTAGAAAGTCTTTAGCCTTCCCTGTCCAAGGGTACCAGTGCCTTTGCAAACTACAAACTCAGATTCCATAGCATTGATCCATGGCAGTTGAAGTGCTGTCAAACTGCCTTACAGTGCGTTGTACTCACAAACATAACTGGACCCATGGCCCCTGTTTTGCCACAAGCATAGACCTTTAATGGAAGCTTGCCATTTTTTTTCCTTTTTGTTGTGGATCTCAGTCTCCCGTTTCACCATTTCTTTGGTGAAATCACTTTGAACACCTCCAGCCCATTTTTATTAACGGTGACCCACTTTTTGCATTTTTGGCGAGAAAACGTGGGACGCAGAGAGGGAAAATTCAACATTTCAAAGTTGGGTGTATGGATGATGGGGAAAGGAGCTCCGGAGAAAGCCATAAAAGTCTCAATTGAAGAAGGAATTGAACCAGATTTTGTGTTGGAAGAGATGGAATCACTTCAGCACTTTGGAGAGCTCCTAGGGACATCCAAAGTTGCACCAGAAAAGTCCAAAGATCCCTCATAAGCTTTCCTATGGATGGGGATTCTGGAAGCAATAGTCCAAGACATATCTTCTTGGTCCATCCAGGATACCATTGCCTACATTGACTCGCAACAACTCTCTGGAGATTTGTCGCTCCTTTGGGGGATTCTTTGGGTCAACTAAAAACATTCTTATGGATGTTTTCTTGCAGTTTTTAGCTTGTATTGTCTCCAGGGCAGCAGAAAACAAGCCTCCTCCCTATGACTTCCCCTCAGATCTTGATCCATGGCTCTCATCCTGTCTCCTCTCAGTATTCTCTTCTGCAGGCTAAACATGCCCAGACCTTGAAGCCACTCCTCATAGGGCTTGTTCTCCAGACCTTGATCATTTTAGTCACTCTTCTCTGGTCACACAGCTTAGAGTCAACATCTCCCTTCCATTGTGGTGTCCAGAATTGGGCATAGGTGTGGTTTGACCAAGGCAGAATAGATAATGGATAGCACGACTTCTCTGTATCTAGGCTCCTATTGATGCAGGCCAAAATCTTATTGGGTTTTTCAGCTGCCACATGACATTCCTGTCTCATGTTCCCCTTCCTCCCCATGAGGACGCAAAGATCTTTTCTTGAGTCAGGCATCGCCCCCCATTCTGTCTCTTTGCATTTCCTTTTTTCTGCCTAAATGGAGTCTCTTGCATTTGTCCCTATTGAACTTCATTGTGTCAGTTTTGACCCATCATCTGTCTCATCTGTGAAGGTTGTTTTGAATACTTCTCTGTCTTCTGGAGCAGTGTTTCCCAACCTTTTTTGAGCCGTGGCACACTTTTAACATTAAAAAAATCTGGGGGCACACCACCAACCAAAATGACACAAAATGACACTCTAACACAGTAAAGAACGGCTGGGGGATGGTGGCCTGCTGGGAGCATCTGCTGGGAGTGCCGAAGCCGGGGGAAGAGGAGGAGCCAGGCCATGCCATGCCCTTCCCCCTCCCCCCAGCTTCAGCTCTCCCACAGCTTCTCCAGCCTTGAGGGGGCAGTGCCAAGCTAGCGGTGGCAGAGCCAGCACAATGCTGGCTTGACACTGTCCCCTCAAGGCTGGCGAAGCTGTGGGAGAGCTGAAGCCGGGGGAGGGGGCGGAGCCAGGTCGCGCCATGCCCCCCCCTCCCCCAGCTTCAGCTCTCCCACAGCTTCTCCAGCCTTGAGGGGGCAGTGCCAAGTCAGCGGTGGCAGAGCCAGCACAATGCTGGCTTGGCACTGTCCCCTCAAGGTTGGAGAAGCTGTGGGAGAGCTGAAGCCGGGGAGGGGGCGGAGCCAGGCTGCTCCATGCCCTGCCCCCTCCCTCAGCTTCAGCTCTCCCACAGCTTCTCCAGCCTTGAGGGGACAATGCGAGCGAGAGGCGAGAGTCATGGCGGGAGTCATGGCAGATTGGAGGCTGGGGAAATGGCCAAAGAAGGTGGCACCCCGGCCCCTTCTTCTTTTTCTTCGCCGCTGCCCGGCCCTTCCTCCTCCCCCCCCAAGCAGCAGGAGTTTGGCAGGAGGAGGGGGGAAGGAAGGGGGGCAAAGAGCTTTTCTCGCGGCACAGCAGGAGGTCCGTCACGGCACACTACTGTGCCACGTCACAGTGGTCGGGAAACACTGTTCTGGAGTATTGGCTACTCTCCCTCCCATTTTGTCCCATCTGCAATCGTGATGCTCATGCCTTCCAACTTCTGCTAGGCATTAAGGACTGGACCATTCATGATGTAACTTCTGTCCAAAAAAATCTCAAAACCAGTCAAGATGGTGATGTTATTTTTGGAGTCCTCAATCCCACGTCTTTCTCCTGATAGTGTTGCACTGTTGTTTTTTTCTTTGTGTTCTTGTGTTATCTTGTGTTATCTTGTGTTACTGTACCGATGGGCGTGGCCTAATGTAAGCCGCTCCGAGTCCCCTTGGGGAGATGGTGACGGGGTAAATAAAGTTTATTATTGTTGTTGTTATTTGTACTCTTCTCTTCATATGTGTGTGTGTGAGAAACCCATCTCTCTTTCTCCTTCTTGTACCTTGGGGAAACCATGTCTCCCTTTCTCCCCCTTTCTCCTCTCTCTCCACCACGTACTTTGCCGTGGCAGAAGGCCGGGGAGTGGTCTGCTTGAATGCCGCATCTGAGTTTGGGCAGCTGAGTGGGACCATACGGCCGCGTCCTTCATTAATTCCTGGGCCCATTCATCCTTCTATTTAAACGCCTCTGTAAAGACGGGAGCTACAGATGGTCTTTTGGTGCAGCCGGGAGACCCTGGCGCTGACAAAGGGGCTACAGAGGGAGCAGCGGAGTGTACAAAATATTTTCCAGCCATTAGGGAAACCCGGGTCTCCTTTGCCAATTGCTCCTAACGCGGGGGTGAATGCAGAATGTGCTTCTCGTGGTATTATAAGGACGGCTAATGGGATAACTGTTGCAAAAGCCTTCGCAAAGTTTGCAATCCAAGCACTGGATTGGCACAGAAGTTGGTTTCTGGCAATTGTGGCTGTTTATGTATATACAAGTATTTATTTATTATTCTTCTGCACCGTCTAGAACAGGCTTTGACAAACTTTGGCCTTCTCTCCGGGTGTTTTGGACTTCAACTTCCACCATTCCTAACAGCCTCAGGCTTAAGTGACTGAGGGGGAAAAGGAAAGGGCCGGAGGCTGTTAAGAATGGTGGGAGTTGAAGTCCAAAACACCTGGAGGGCCCAAGTGTGCTCATGTCTGCTCTAGGAGCACCAAAATGATGGATGATGCAGTATTAGCATTAGTGTTCAAGTGCATCTACACTGTCGAATGAATGCAGTTTGGTACCACTTAAACTCCCATTGCACAATGCCATGGGGTTCTGGAGTTTTGTGAGAACCCAGCATTCCTTGGCGTAAGATATTGTGAAACTACAACTTTGTTGGAGTTGCTAATCTATATATATACCGTAAACTAGCTTGAGGACCCGGGGGTGCCCGGGTTATTTGAGGAAGACATTGTGTGCCAAGATTGGTTCCTATTAGATGTTTATGTGGCTTGCAGTGGTCTCAGGAACTTAGTGAAGGTACTGCAAGTCCTATTGGCTATGGTCCATCCCCCTCCAAACAGCACCAGGATGTAGAGTGAGTCATGGGGGCTCTGTGTGTCACATTTGGTATTGATCATTCTGTGGATGAGGGTTGCAGCGGTCTTGGAAGGTGAGTGAAGGTATTTCAAGTCTCATCTGTGGTCCATCCTCCTTGAAACAGCACCAGGATGTAGAGTGGGTCAAGGGGGCTCTGTGTGCTAATTTTGGTCTGTATTGGTCATTGGGTGAGGGTCGCATTGTGAAGTGGGCCATTGGGCCCCTGTGTTCCAATTTTGGTCCTGATCCATCACTGCTGTGGGCCACAGTGTCTGACTGCCTGAGGCCTTTCCTTTTCTCTCTGCATCACCTTAGAATGTTGGAATGCGGATGGCCAATCGGAGTCCTTTATGCAAATACTATTTTAGTGGCAACTAATCCCCTCTGTCTGGGGCTGTAGAATTTTGGGGTTCTGAGGCTGGCCAATCAGAGTCCTTTATGCAAATAATCCGATAGTGGCAACCTATCGATACGCTGTCACATATTCCTTGGCACCTCCGCACCTCCCAGAAAATGAACATTCAATTTCCAACGGAAAAAAAACCTGGCATTTGGCTAACTCAAGCATTCAGTTGCATTCTGTTTTTCTAGTCAGCGTCCTTTATGTAAATAGTGTCTTGGTGACAACCAATTACCTCTGTCTGGTGCCTTAGATTGTTGGAGTTCTGAGGCTGGCCAATCAGAGTCCTTTATGCAAATAATCTGGTGCTTTAGAGTGTTGGAGTTCTGAGGCTGGCCAATCAGAGTCGTTTATGCAAATATTCTCACAGTGGCAACCAATCGAAACGCTGGCACATATTCCTCCTCACCTCCTGCCCTCCGCACCTCTGTGAACACTGACTTTTATTATATACATAGATAAAAATGTAAAGTTTGTTTGTGGGATTAACAGAATTTAAAAACCACTGGACGAATTGACACCAAATTTGGCCACAAGACACCTATCAGGCCCACGAGTAACCATTACTCATAAAAACAAAAAAACAAACAAACAAAAAACAGTGGACAGGACTTAAAAAAAACCCAAAACCAAAAAGGCATTAAAGCGCATGCGCGAAAACGACTTAAGCCCCCCCCCCCATTTCGACTTGAGCCAAGTGTGAATGTTGCAGTTGTCCACCTGGATTACCTTTGAATAGCCTAGCACCTTAAAAGTCTGGCTTCTACTAGCCAGCAGGAAACCTTGGTGGGAAGCGTTACCTAGCCCAGATTGTTTCATGTCTGGAAAGCTTCTGTTTTCTGAGGGCCACAGCAATGCATGGCTGGGTACAGCTAGTACTTAATACAGCTTGGTACCACTTGAGCTGTCATGGATCAATCCTATGGAATCCTGGAGGTTGTAGTTTGTGTAGCACTCTAGGGATGAGAAGGCAAAAGTCCTCATAATACTATAGCTCCCATGATTCAACAGCATTCAGCTATTTCAGTGAAGGTGGTATTCATTCTGTAGTGTTGATGCAACCTTAGGAAGCTTGTATGTTGTTTCTGCTTGCTGGTATACTTTGGATTTGTCTGAATAGCAAAGGTCAATGTCTCCATTCAGATAAAAGTTGACTTGACTTGACTTGATGAATGGTACAGATCTATCTATCTATCTATCTATCTATCTATCTATCTATCTATCATTCAAAACCAGATTGGAAACCCAGTTGAACAAACCAAAGTCTTTTAGAGATGCTCAAGCTGGACGCTTGAACCATTAGGAGCTCAACCGAGCCAGAGCCATGTTTGACTTCCATTGGAATGGACCTCCATAAACGGATGTTTTTTGAAGGCTTTGGAGGCTCCTAAAAGATGGAGAGATGCACAATCAGATGCTTGTTCAATGTCTCCATTTTTGTTGGAATGCTTAAAACAAAAACAAAAAAAAGTTCGAAGGGAGATTTAGTTGGAAAAGGGCCCCACTGACTTTGCAGGACCTGAGTATGGATACTCGGGGAATGCCAGAAACAACGTCCCTTAGTAATGCTGCGGAGCCAACGTTGCTAAATGTCTCACAAAGCCCTGGATTTGGAGATGTCTTATTGTACAATCCGATTCCCAGCGTCTGAGTAAATGACCTCAAGGGCTTAGCTCTGGCAAAGAGAGGGGGAAGGGTTTCTCTCATCACTCGGACCGTCTTCGCTGCATTTTTCTCCCCCAACCTTCCAACATCAGACAAAAGGCAAACGAGTCCTCTTATTGCAATGGTGACAAGGGAATAATGACATTTTAGCGACATGCGCAGCTTTCCCACCCACTCCAAAACCTGTTTCCTTCTTTGCGAGGGAATGCACATTGTAAATATCCAAATAGCAATGTGTTGCTGTTGTTGTGCACTTTCGAGTCATTTTCCAACTTACGGTAGCTCCTATGACGACCCTGTCCTGGGGTTCTTTTCTCAGGCCCTCCTCTCTCTCTCACCATTCCGTCCTTCCTTCCTTCCTTCCTTCCTTCCTTCCTTCCTTCCTTCCTTCTTTCTTTCTTTCTTTCTTTCTTTCTTTCTTTCCTTTCTCCTTCCCTCCCTTTCTTACCTCCCTCTTTCTCCCTCCCACCCACCCACCCATTTGTTCTTCCTTTCTTCCCTCTTTCCTTCCTCCTCTCTCTTTCTTTTTCTTTTTCTCCTTCCCTCCCTTCCACCCTTTCGTCCCTTCCCCTTTTCCCTTCCCCTTTCTTCCTCCCTTCCCTTCTTCCCCTCTTTCTCCCTCCCTCCAGTCTCTTCTACTCTTTCATCCTTCCTTCCTTCTCTCTTTCTTCCCTCCCTTCCATCCTTCTCTTCCTTCCTTTCTTCCTCCTTTCCCTGTTTCTTTCCTTCCTTTCTCCTTTCCTTCCCTCTAGTCTTCCTTCCACCATTTTGTCCTTCCTTCCCTCCCTTTTGTCTTTCTTTCCTCCTTCCCTTCCTCTTTCTCCTTCTGTCCTTCTCTTCCTCCTTTTCTTCCCCCTTCCCTTTTTCCTTCCTCCTTCCCTTCCTTCCCTCCAGCCTTTCCTTCTACCATTTTGTCCTTCCTTCCTTCCCTCCCTTTTGTCTTTCTTTCTTCCTTCCCTCCCTCCCTTCTTTCCCTACCTCTTTCTCCTTCTGTCCTTCTCTTCCTCCTTTTCTTCCCCCCTTCCCTTTTTCCTTCCTCCTTCCCTTCCTTCCCTCCATCCTTCCCTTTTGTCTTTCCTTCTTTCTCTCCTCCCTCTTTCTCCTTCCATCCTTCTCTTTCTTCCTCCCTTCCCTTTTTACCCTTCCTTTCCCATTATCTATCAAAGAGTGCTGGTGTCTCACCAAACTACAACTCCCGCGATTCCATAACACCCAGTTAAAGCGGTGTCAGATTCCATTTTTTAAACAGTGTGGCCGCATCTTGAAATTGCCTCATTGACGGATCAGAGGAAGTTAAGACAAAAAGATTCAGTTTACCAAAAAGAAGAAGAAACACTCCATTACCTGATGCAGAGGGAGATGAAGGGGAAGCCACACACAGGCGGAGCTTCAAACGCATTTGATTTTGGTTTTCTTTTAAGAAAAGGCTAAAAGTTTCTTTCTTTCCCCTCCCTCCTTCTTTCTTTTTGGGGGGGGGGGGGCATATCCTTGGATTCTGTGATCTTGTCTTTGCACACGCTGTGTTTAAATATTAACACCAATTGAGCAAATTGCCTTTTAACTGCTTTTATTTGCTTTCATTAACAGTATAATTTAAAAGCTCTAGCATTTGCATGGAACCTGTTGTGATGGGGGGTTGGGTGCCCGCAGACGCCCACAATGGGACTTCATAAAGTCGTTAATTTTAGGCTGGGTGGAAGAAATGAGGTTGGCAATGAATGGTTAAGGTTGGCTCCAAGTCAGGTTTTTCAACAGGAGCTCTCACATGGTTGTGGAGAACGTGGAGGGGAAGGAGGAAATCAACCAGAGAAATTTGGATTGCAGCAAAAGTGGACAACTTGGTTGACCAGAGGAAAAGGATCTCCTGGACCTTGGATAGCTGGGACCTTTCAATTGAAAGCATAAGAAGAACTATGATGGATCAACCCAAAGGTCTTTCTAGTCCACTATTCACTTTCTGCAATAGGCAACCTTATACTTATGGATTGAAAGCTGGCTCCATGTCTTGGGTAACTTCAGACATCACAAGAACATGAAGCAGGCCCGGATTACCCATAAGGCCACCCTAGGCCATGAGGAGAGGCAGCAGATCCGGACCCCCAAAGTTTTTTAAAAAAATTCAAAAAAATCCAAAAAATCCCCAAAAAGTGCGCATGCGTGTGGGGCAGAAGCTCCATCCACAGCCACCCCCACCCCCTTTGCTCTCCTCAGATAAAGGCTCTGCCCACCCCTGGCGCCACCCCGCCCTCGCCTCCTCGCCAGCACGAGGAGGAGGAATGAAAGCCTCACCCCCGGAGCCGATCCCGCGGGGAGCCGTCATGCCGGCCTCAGAAGCGGCCAAAATTGCCCTTTTCAGGCCGGCATGGTGGCTTTAGGAGGGAGGGAGGGAGGAGTGGGGAGGCCCAGTCCTCCTAAAGCTGTCATGCCGGCCCTCCGATTTTGGCCACTTCTGAGGCGGCATGGTGGCTTTAGGAGGGAGGAGGAGCCGTGGGGAGGCCCAGCCCTTTCCTTCCTCCTCCTCCTCGTGCCTGCGAGGAGGCGGGGTGGAGCCGGGGGTGGGGCGGAGCCAGGGGCGGGGGCAGAGCCTTTGGCCTAGGGCGCCAAAAGGCCATGATCCGGGCCTGACATGAAGATCTCATAACCATTGAATTAGAAGGTCAGCCAGGCAATGTTGGGTGACAACTCAGTTGACCAGAGGAAAGGGGTGTTTTGTACCTAGGATGGCAGAGAATTTCCATTTGAGAATATCAGAAGAACTGTGGTGGGTGGATCATCCCAAAGGTCTTTCCAGTCCACCATTCATTTTCCTGCAATGGGCAACCTTGTACTTACGTACTAAAAACTTGCTCCATGTCTTCACTCACTTCATGCCATCACAAAGTTGTGGAGATCTTAGAGCCATGGAAGGAGAAGGTCAACCAGGCAATGTTGGAGTATTGGTTGTGACAAAAGTGGATCAACCCAAAGGTCTTAGTCCACCATTCGCTTCCTGCAATGGACAGCCTACATTTATGGAAAGAATATTACAAAACAGGTGGGGTAATGTACTTTTTGGAGTACCAAGAGATCCCAATGAGAAGAAATCCGGTCATGGAGACCACTAATGGCGGTGTATCATCAAAAACTCTACGGGGAAAGCCTTTTCACTTACTAGCTTCGGATTCCATGGTCCTTTTTGTTTGCGTTTAGAAGTGGAAATAGGAAACCCGTTCCTCACTTCAGAGACTTGCAAATGGCGTCCACCCAAACATGAGCCCAAGAAAGCTATCCAAACTTCTCTGGCGGTCGTATATGTGGATCCCGTTTGAAAGGAAGGGCATTTTGAGAAACTTGTTTACACTGTAACTGAGTGCAAGCAATTTGTTCTCTCTCTCTCTCTCTCTCTCTCTCTCTCTCTCTCTCTCTCTCTCATTGCAATCCAAGAACTTTGAGGACAGAAAGAGAGCGGGACGGAGACTCTTGCATCACGAAGCTGGGTGCTGCCAAGGGCCTCTGTTGTTCAGGGCCAATTTCCTTCTCCTTGTTTACTTGCTCGAGTGAGTGACCTGCTTTCTTATATCCAACCCTTTTGAAAACTTTGAGTTACTTTTTCGGGGGGGGGGGCAATGTCCCATAAGATCCTTCAACAAGGAGAGAGTAAAGAAATAAATGGGACTGGACATTTGCTCACCAGCTTGAGCAACAGTTGTGCAATGGCATCTCCTTGGTGAACTTCAATGGGGCTTGGGTTCCCTTTAGTTTTGACCCAAATCCTGGGAAAACTTGACCAGCTCTTTGGGGCCAATCTTTGCCTCGGCCTATCTGCCGAAAGGCTTCCTAAAGACCGAGTATTAAGGTTTCATTAATCAAAGACACTTCCAGTGCCCCTTTACAGAAACACAACTGCTTGGGCTGTCTCTGCCTGACAGCTTGTTAATTTATCTTCCCGGGGAGGAGAACGGAGGAAGAAAAAGACTTGTCTTTGCACCACTTCGGCTGCACAAACTCCACTGGCCGCTGAAGTTTTCCCTGGATGGATTGAAGTCCTATTGTTTCGTGGGCTGCAAAAGATAGGATTCAACACAACCCACGAATATCATCATCATCATCATCATCTCTCTCTCTCTCTCTTTCTCTCTCTCTCTCTCTCTCAGCATTACTTCGCAAACGAAGATTCTTAGGAAGCTCTCATCCCATGCTTTTTACAAGCGCTTTGATGACTAAAAAGGCCAATCTCAGATAGGCAAGTTTGGTTGCAGAAAGCACAGCAGAAAGTCTCCTTGGGTGATGTTGTTTCCAAGTTGCGGTTCTTTCTGCGTTGTCGTTTCTCTTCTGGAAAAGCACACGTGAAATCTACTACACAAGTACTGAAACACACACAAAGAAGGGGATCAAATTATCCATGTGAAAGATAACTTTTAATGTAGGCTACTAGAGTTGTATTCAATATGTGCAATGTGACTTGAAGAGTGTATGTTTACTGAAGTTCTGGATGTAAAAAATGAATTAATTCCGTGTCCTTCCTCGCTATCTAATGACAATTCTGATGTGTTACCGTGTATTCACAGTTGAATTAATGTATTAGGGTGCCTGCATGCTTCTGTGGCAGCACCTATGCTAATGTGTGTGTTACTATAAATGGATACATATTTTTGATAAACTTTAAAATAGGTTCTTGAATGATTTATATGAGAGATTTATCCTACAAGCATATGTTTCTCTTTGAGACCCATTCGGCGTGTCTTCTCGAAAGAGGCCGCAGCATTGTGGATAGTGCATCTCCATGCCTCCCGATGTGAGGCCAGGGTGGACCATTGTTGGTGATCAATCTGGCCGAGCCTGAGATGCTGTTTCAGGGAGTCCTTATATCTCTTTTTGGGGGCGCCTCTCTTGCACTGACCCGTAGCGAGTTCACCATAGAGTAGTATCTTTAGGAGGCGGTGGTCCTCCATCCTAGAGACCCAGCGCAGCTGTGTTCTCAATAGCATGGCCTCAATGCTGGTGATCCCTGCTTGCTCAAGGACAGCAACATTTGTCACATAGTCGGTCCAGTGTATATTTAGGATTGTGGGAAGACAGCGCTGATGAAAGCGTTCAAGGAGTCGTAGGTGTTGGTGATAGGTGACCCATGTTTCAGACCCATAGAGGAGAATAGACAGTACGATAGCTCTGTACACACTGATTTTGGTGCTTTGCCTCAGGTGCTTGTTGCTCCAGACTCTTTTGTGAAGCCTTCCAAATGCACTATATGCTTTGATAATCTTGATCTATCTCTTTATCAATCTGAAGAGATGATGCTTCCCAGGTAGGTGAACTGCTGAATGGACTTAAGCACAGATTTGCCTATGCTGATGTGGGGATGATGGTGTTCTTCCTGTTGTGCGGGCTGGTAGAGGACTTCCGTTTTCTTCAGGCTGACTTCCAGCCCAAACAGCTCTGCAGCAGCTGCTGCAAAGCAGGATGTTAGGCGCTGCAGGGCTGCTTCTGAATGGGCAAATCATCATCATCACCACCACCATTTCCCCAAAAGGGACTCAGGGTGGCTGACAAGGCACTACAAGCATAGTATATAACATAAACGGCACATTAGTATAAAAACAATATCACATAAAAGTTATAAAAACAACTACAACACAACTGAGGGGGAAAAGGAAAGGGCCTGAGGACAGGAATTGTGGGAGTTGAAGTCCAAAACACCTGGAGGGGCGAAGTTAGCCCATGCCTAACATTAAAACACCAAGATCTTAATAACCGGAACTAAAAACAGATTGTTTTTGCAATCGCTTTTGATGAAGCAAACCTTTGATACAGAGGCCGGAAAGACATTCGTTTAAAACATTTTGTTGAGACGCAATTGGCCTCAATGCTCTTTGGATACACAAACCCTTTAAACCCCCTTTCATATTTGCTTCCCTTTGAACCCCTTTCTTAGCCAATGCCAAAGGATTCGAGCGAGGCATCGAAATCTCCCTTTGGAAAACAATGCACGGTTTGAACCTTTGAATCGCGGGCCGGGGAGGGCCGTGTCGGCATCAAAGCCTTGCCCTGTGCGCTCCGGCATCTGCGGAGCAAAGATAGATAGGCCTTTCCTCCCCTTTTCTCCGGCGAAGACTGTACTTTCAACCCAGGAGTTCTTCTCTCGTTGTTAATTAATCCTTTGTAGTTCGGCGACTGATGGAAATCATAGCTGTATGAATTTTTAATCCGCGGGATGCGGCTGACGTTATCGGGAGGCCCCAGGTGGGAGCCCAGAAACTGCCCGGCGGAAATGGCGTGCGCTTTTGCTTCTCTAAGCAGGCAAGTGCGTATGGAGCACTGGGATCCGGGTATCATAGAGTCATAGAATCCTAAAGTTGGAAGAGGCCTGGTGGGCCATCCAGTCCAACTCCTTTCTGCCAAGAAGCAAGAAAATCACATTTAAAGCACACCCAACAGATGGCCATCCAGCCTCTGTTTGAAAGCCTCCAAAGAAGGAGCCTCAACCACAGTTTGAGGCAGAGAGTTCCACTGCTGAACAGCTCTCACAGTCAGGAAGTTCTTCCTCATGTTCAGGTGGAATCTCCTTTCTTGTAGTTTGAAGCCATTGTTCCGTGTCGTCGTCTCCAGGGCAGCAGAAAGGAAGCTTGCTCCCTCCTCCCTATGACTTCCCCTCTCGTCTCCTCTCCGTCTTCTCTTCTGCAAGCTAATCATGCCCAGCTCTTTAAGCCGCTCCTCACAGGGCTTGTTCTCCAGACCCTGGATCATTTTAGTCACCCTCCTCTGGACACATTTCAGCTTGTCAACATCTCTTTTCGATTGTGGTGCCCAGAATAGGACACAGTATTCCAGGTGTGGTCTAACCAAGGTCTAACTCTTGTGTCCAGCGTTTGGCTCCATGAATGGACCGGGCCTTGGTTTTTCCTCCAAAACAGGTCTCTCCTTGTAGGATTGGCAACAAACTTTGACACTCCCAAACATTGTGTTGTTGAAGGGTTTCATGGTTGGATTCACTGGGTTGCTGTGAATTTTCTGGGTTGTCTGGCCATGTTCCAGAAGCATTTTCTCCTGACGTTTCACCCACATCTCTGAGGATGCCTGCCATAGATGTGGGTGAAACCTCAGGAGGGAATGCATCTGGAACATGGCCAGACAGCCCAGAAAACTCACAGCAACCCACTCCCAAACATGTTTGGGAGTTTCCTACAACAATTAGGGTGACAATTGTTTTTTTTCTTTGTATGTGGACGATGCTGAAATATAGGAACTGCCCTGCCTGTACATATCTCAATCTATCTCTATCTCTGGCTGTCAAAGTATGTATGTTTGTGCCATAAAGGCTCCTATATGGCCCAGTGGATCTGGACCAAACATGGCACACAGATCCTGCTTTATCCAGCTTAAATAACTGAGGGGATCAAACTCAAAGAACCAACCCTTTCAGGCCCAGACACAGGGAAAGGAAAGTAACTAAGCGGATAGGCTGTTTCTAGGTGAAGTGGCCTGTTCTGGATGCCACTGAGAAAGAAGCGGATTGGCTGCTTCTGGGTGACATGCGGATGTGGATCCCTAAACCAGTGTTTCCCAACCTTTTTTGAGCCGCGGCACACTTTTAACATTAAAAAAATCCGGGGGCACACCACCAACCAAAATGACACAAAATGACACTCTAACACAGTAAAGAACGGCTGGAGGTTGGTGGCCTGCTGGGAGCAGCTGCTGGGAGTGCCAAAGCTGGGGAGGGGGCGGAGCCAGGCTGTGCCATGCCCCGCCCCCTAAACCCCAGCTTCACCTCTCCCAGCAGCTGCACCAGCCTTGAGGGGGCAGTGCCAAGCCAGCGGTGCCAGAGCCAGCACAATGCTGGCTTGGCACTGTCCCCTCAAGGCTGGAGAAGCTGCTGGGAGTGCCGAAGCCGAGGGAGGGGGCAGAGCCAGGCCGCGCCATGCCCCGCCCCCTCCCCCCAGCTTCAGCTCTCCTACAGGCCGTGCCATGCCCTGCCCCCTCCCCCCAGCTTCAGCTCTCCTACAGAGGAGGAGCATGAGCGGTGGACGGGCTTCAGTGGGCGGGGCTCCTCCACGCGGCTTCAGCGAGCGAGGGGCGAGAGTCATGGTGGGAGTCATGGCAGATTGGAGGCTGGCTGGGGAAATGGCCGAAGGAGGCGGCGCCCCGGTCCCTTCTTCTTTTTCTTCGCCACTGCCCGGTCCTTCCTCCTCCCCCAAGCAGCAGGAGTTCGGCAGGAGGGGGGGAGGAAGGGGGGCAGAGAGCTTTTCTCGCGGCAGAGCAGGAGGTCCATCACGGCACACTAGTGTGCCACGGCACACTGGTTGAGAAAGACTGCCCTAAACAGTTCGAGTGCAGCTTACCTATCCAAATGCATCTCCCTTTACGGGCCAGTTAGTGCATTAAGATCAGCTGGGGAAATCCTGCTCTCGGTCCTGTTGCCGTCACAGGTGCAATTGGCAGGGATGAGAGACAGGGTCTTCTTGGTGGTGGCTCCTCGGCTATGGAAAGTAAGATTAGATCTGCCCCTTCCTTCAAGTGTTCAGAAAGCAACTAAACACTTGGCTATGCAAACAAGAATTGGGCGAATGACAACAATAATTGAGCAGACGGATGACAAGCTTGGGATCAGTGCAATGTTACACTGTTTTATGTTTATGTTTTGATGGTTATGGTGATAGTTTTAATGGTCTTATTTATAGTCATATGTAATTGTTTTTAAATGTGTGATATATTGTTTTTATTGTCTGTGGGCATTGAATTTTGCCATTTATCTGATGTGAACCGCTTTGAGTCCCTCTGGGGTGAGAAAAGCAGTATATAAATGCAATTAATGATGATGATGATGAGGTGAAGGGAGGGGGGGAAAAGGAAGGAAGGAAGGAAGAGAAGGGGAAAAGAGAAGGTATCAGGGGAGAAGGATAGAATGAGGAAGAAGAGCAGGGAAGGAAAGAAAGAAGAGATAAGAAAATGGAAGGGAGGAAGAAAAAGAAGGGAAAGGAAGGAAGGAAAGAAGGAAGGGAGGGAGGGAGGGAGGGAGAGAGGAAAGAAGGGAAGGGGAAAACGAAAAGGTGTCAGAGGAGAAGGAAAGAATGAGGAAGAAGTGAAGGGAAGGGAAAAAAGAAGAGATAAAAGGAAGGAAGAAAAAGAAGGAAAGAAGGAAGGGAGGAAGGAAAGAAGAGAAGGGGAAAACGAAAAGGTATCAGAGGAGAAGAAGATAATGAGGAAGAAGGGAAGGGAAGAAAGAAGAGATAGGGAAATGGAAGGGATGGAGAAAAAGAAGGGAAGAGGAAAGAAAGAAGGGAGGGAGGGAGGGAGGAAAGAAGAGAAGGGGAAAACGAAAAGGTATCAGAGGAGAAGGAGATAATGAGGAAGAAGAGAATGGAAAGGAAGAAAGAAGACATAAGGAAAAGGAAGGGAGGAAGAAAAAGAAGGGAAGAGGAAGGAAAGAAGGAAGGGAAGAGGGTGGAAGGAAGAGAAGGGGGAAAAAGAAAAGGTCAGAGGAGAAAGAGAATAGTGAAGAAGAGAATAAGAAAATGGAAGGAAGGAGGAAAAGAAGGAAAGAGGAAGGAAGGAAGGAAGGAAGGAAGGAAGGAAGGAAGGAAGGAAGGAAGGAAGGAAGAGTAGAGAACAACGAACAAAACGGAGGGAAGATGTATGAGGGAAAGCAAGGGAAGAAAGGAAAGAAAGGAAGGAAGGAAGGAGGAAAAGAGAGGGGTGAAGGTGTTTAAGGGAAACTCATGAAAGAAAGAACCACAAAGAAAATGCGGCAATGTGGGGTATATACGCTATCTCTGTCTGTCTGTCTGTCTGTCTGTCTGTCTGTCTGTCTGTCTATCTATCTATCTATCTGTATCTATCTAGTATTCCAAGGCAGCTTGCAACATAGATTAGAGTACCTTTCCTACAGGGACTAAATACCCTAAAGGCACTAGATCCCATCTGATCTTGGAAGCTAAGCAGGTTCGTCCCTGGCTGGTGCTTGAATGGGAAGCCACTGATAAACCCTGTAGGCTCCCTTTCAGAGGAACGAACTGGGAAAACAACAACGAGGACGTCTCTCCGACCTTTTGAGGCCGAACTGAAGGAGGAAAAGGCAGTGAGAAAGGAGACGGATAACAGGACATCTCTAGTCACCGCAACACAAATCCAGGCTTAGCCAGATAAGAAGGCGTTGGTGCGGTTGTGCGCGCGTGTGTATTTCTATATCTGCCGCAGCCTGGAAGAGTTGTCTCTCTCCTTGCAAACCTGAAAGCAATTATTTACTACCAAACAGTGACATCAGCTATCAGGCGACCGAAATAGCTCCGGCTGTGTATCAAATATAATTTGTAACTGCCCCGTCACTGTTGCTTTCTCGCCTCTAAAGATAGACAATTAAATATAGAGATGCAGGAAAAATAGTGGAGCCAGGGGGGAAAAAAAGAAAAGGCAGGCCTATTCAGGGAAACTGAAGCCGATCCTGTGGGTTTCTCCTGTGGGGCTGCCATGGGGCATGTCTTTGAGTTTGGTCAAGAAATAAATGGTTGTTATAAATATAATGTTGGTTAACTTTATAGCTGAGTGTGGACAATAACCAAGCACTAGATTTGCCATATTCATAGGGTGGTAAATCCATTCCGTGTTTTCATCAGAACTGCAAAAGGGGGTTCAGGACCCCGGACAGTTCAGACTAAAATTCAGAGCGGATACTGACTTACAAGAAGCACTGCCTGACTCTATCAAGCAAAAAGTGGGTGCTAGAAACAATCTATCAATGTATATAATAAAAGAGAATGTTTGTATGTATGTATGTTTGCATGTATGTGGCAGCTTTCCGATTGGTTGCCACTGTCAGATTATTTGCATAATGCCTCCGATTGGCCAGCACCACCAACATTCCGACACTCTAAAGTGGCGAGGGGGAGGGGGAGGAAAAGGCCTGAGGCAGTCAGGCATGGTGGGAGTTTAAGGCCAAAACACTTTGCGTCCCCCAACAATGACAGAACAAGACCAAACTTGGCACACAGAACCCCCAAGACCCACTTTACGTCCTGGTGCAGTTTGAGGGATGACGGGACTTGCAGTACTTTAACTCACTTCCTTAGAGCATTGCAGCCCACACCAATGACGAATCAGGACCAAACTTGGCACACAGAGGCCCAATGGCCCACTTTACAGCCTGGACCAGTTTAGGCAGGATGGGCCTCAAATACCACTGTGACCCCCCACCAATCACATATCTGGACCAAACTTGAGTTTTCTTAAGGCATAGCGTAATATATGACCAAACTGATATTACCTAACATCCAGAAACAAACAATACCCTTTTCAAATAACCTGGGCAGCGCCGGGTCCCCAAGCTAGTATCATATGAAAGCTGACTGGCACAACCTGGGGATCACAACCAGACACAGTGAAGACATCTGCCCTTGTGCTTGGCTACTTTGCTGCTGAGTACACATGCACAGCGTGGAACACATTTCACTATGCTAAAACGGTGGATGTGGCTCTTAATGAGACATGCCACATTATCACAGGACGTCTACACCCAACACCACTGGAGAAATTACACTGTTTAGCCAGTATCACACCACCTGATATCCACCGGGAAGTAGCAGCAATGAAAGGACCAAGGCGCTGACATCTCTGGCCCATCCCCTGTTTGGATATCAGCCAGCAAGCCAATAACTTAAATCAACTTAAATAGCTCAACAACTATACTCCCAAGAACACCTCAGCAAGCAAGAGTCCAAAAGTGGCAGGCCAAAACCCAGAACCTCAATCCATGGCTGAGGCCAGATGAGAGACTATTTCCTGGGCACACAGAAGGCTGGGCGACTTGGAAGGCGCTGAACACACTGTGCTCCGGCACCACGAGATCCAGAGCCAACCTTAAGAAATGGGGCCACAAAGCAGAGACCACAATATGTGATTGTGGAGAAGAGCAAAGCACACACCACTTACTGCAATGCAGCCTGAGCCCTGCCCCATGCACAGTGGAGGACCTTCTGATAGCAACACCAGAGGCACGCCAAGTGGCCAGATAATAGTCAAAGGAAATCTAGTACAATGCCAAGTTTTTAACTTTGTTTGTGTTTTAATATACATTATAACTGTATTCTCAATTCATGTCTGATACGATAAATAAATAAATCTATCATCTATCGATCTATCAATTGACCTACCTACCTACCTATCACACATTATCTATAAAGGCATCCCAGGACCTTCTGTCTGTCTGTCTATCTACCTACCTATCGCATATTATCTATAAAAGCATCTCATGACCCTCTGTCTGTCTGTCTGTCTGTCTGTCTGTCTGTCTGTCTGTCTATCTATCTATCTATCTATCTATCTATCTATCTATCTATCTATCTATCTATCTGCGGATGGCACTTTATATGTAAAGTTGGCACCCACAACTGGCACTGCTTGGATCTCCCTGTTCCTAATGTATTCTAATGCCCAGGTCCCAAAACAAATTTCTTTGTTCAATATTCATTAATTGCTCAGTTACCTTGAAATGAGAATTTTTGGAGAGCCTGGAGGAAGACATTAAAAGGCCAAATCAATGGAGAACGGAAAAGAAAAAGGAAAATCTTTGTTGGTATAAAGGGAATTTTAAAAGGGGGAAAATTAGAAGCCCCTCAAGTCCTTCATGCCACTTCTCCATGCCGCCTCTGTTTACCGATTCAAACTACAATGGTCCTGCACATGAAACGAGGCATGCACTTCATGCGCAGGAAGTGATGCACAAAGGGGCGTGGCTAAAATCTCATAGATGCTCTCCCCCCATAATAAGCAAACCTTCCAATTTCCCCCTTTTCATTTCTCTCCCTTTCCATCTATTGTTTTGATTTGCAAGCAATCTATCGTGGGCGGCGGGGGGTGGGGGTGGGTGGGTTCCTTTTTGTTTATTTTGACCTTGGGCTTTGGCAGTATCTCTGCCATAAATGAGAGGTGGCATCGCCGCGTGTGTCTTGATGAAACATTTCAGTGGATGAACTGATTTTCATACTGATCTACCGGAGTAGGGAGCAAGGAGAGCCAAATCGAGTCCCTTTGCGCCAGGGCAACGGGACTGGAGATGGCAGAAAAACTTGAGAGAATGAGGGTGCATCTACACCGTGGAATTAATGCCGTTTGACGCCACTGTAATGCCCATGGTTCAATGCTATGGTGTTTTGGAATCTTAAGTCTTCTCTGCCCAAGTATGCTGGTGCTTCCCTAAACCACCATGTTTTCAAAGATGTGAGCCATGGCACTTGAAGAGATGTTAAACTGCATTGATTCTACAATGTAGATCAGGGCTGCCCAGGAAGTCGATCGCGATCGACCAGCCGATCCTGGAACTGAAGGAGATCGATCCCAGCTGGATGGGGTGCTTCTCAGAGGGGGGCGGAGCCAGGCTGCACCAAGCCCCGCCCCTACCCTGGCTTCGGCACTCCCAGCAGCTTCTCCAGGCTTGAGGATGGCAGTGCCAAGCTAGCCTTGTGCTAGCTATGTTACCACTGGCTTGGCATTGCCATCCTCAAGCCTGGAGAAGCTGCTGGGAGCTCCAAAGCCAGAGGGGAGGGGACGGGGCTTGGTGTGGCCTGGCTCCGCCCCTGGCTTTCACTCTACCAGCAGCTTCTCCAGGCTTGAGGATGGCAATGCCAAGCCAGTGGTGGCATAGATAGCACAGGGCTGGCTTGGCATTGCCATCCTCAAGCCTGGAGAAGCTGCTGGTAGAGCTGAAGCCAGAGGGGGCGGATCCAGGCCGCACCAAGCCCCCCCCCCCCCTCCCCTCTCCAGCCTAGAGGAGGTAGGTAGATCTTTCTGACTTGGTTTTATTATAAGTAGCTCGCATGCTAAAAAAGTGTGGGCACCCCTGGTGTAAATCATGCATGGGCAAGCTTGGGCCCTCAGTCCAGGTGTTTTGGACTTCAACTCCCACAATTCCTTAAGCGGCTGAGGGGGAAAAGGAAAGGGCCCGAGGCCAGGAATTGTGGGAGGTGAAGTCCAAAATACCTGGAAGGAAGGCCAAAGCTTGCCCATGCCTGGTGTAGATACACTTGGGAGAGATGTGATCTCACCTACCACATTTCTCCTTATGTCCTAAACCTAGCACAGTATACATTGCCTTCTCCCCTCCATGGATTCTCAACCACAGCTCAGATATGGAATCCCATCAGCCAGTTTAGGGATACAGAAACTTAAGAGTTTCTTTTGGGGCTATTACTGGATTAAGTTGGCTTTGCCGGCTCTTCTCCGGATTCCCAGCTTTCTCAACACAATAGGCGTGGAGTTCAATCCAGTTCGCTAAAGTGTTGGATGTTTCAAAAGGTCTCCCTGCAAGGATGGGCACCACATTCTGCCTTGTCTTGAGTGTCTTCTTACAAAACATCACAAGGCTCCAAGTGTAACTCAGGCAGGCATCTACCAGGAGGCTGGAATGGCATTTATGGAGAGCTGGCATGGATTCGTGTCAAGGACGGACTCCGTGACACAAAGCTTTGAATTCTCTCTTGGACATTGAAAGCCAAGTCCCACTCTCAAGCAAAGGCAATATTTGGGATACAAACTCTGTGGAAGTTCATCCAAAGTATGAGGGATTCGAAGACACATGTCAACAGGGAATGGCGTGCATGTGTGTATCCATGTGTCATGTTGAGGTTAACAAAATCCCTTCCTCCACTGACCTTCTGATGATAAGAACAGGTTCTTATCTTCCTTCTTTGGAGGCTTTTAAGCAAAGACTGGATGGCCATCTGTTGGGGGTGCTTTGAATGTGATTTTCCTGCTTCTTGGCAGAATGGGGTTGGACTGGATGGCCCACAAGGTCTCTTCCAATTCTAGGATTCTATGATTCTATGACTGTTACAGATTGGACAAAGGTCCATTTACAGAGAGAAGAGTCCAGAATAGGTCCTGATGTTGACGTTTGGGTGAACCCTAAGAGTCACCGCGTGTAACCCAGCCCTCAAGGCCTACTTCAGGTTGGAGCCCATCAGTATGTTATGAATAGCAGAGTGGTAGTTGAGAAGGGCTGACCTTTCCACTGTATCTTGGCACGTTGGCCCTGAGAGCGATGTCGCAATGCAACAAGCTGTGTGTGACTGACTCATCACATCCTGGGTCAACACAACCAGTGGGAAAACAACCGCTCAAGGTTTGGAAACATCCAGAAAACTCGGGTAGGAAAGAGGAAGGAGTCAATGGCAGCACAGTGTCACTTCCCTACCTGTGGAATATATACTACTGTTGTCTTATTTAACACCTCTTGGACTTACTCTTTTTTTTCTTTCGCTGCCACTATTCACTATACTTGGCTACCCACTAGGAAGAAGTTGTTTTCGAGGCTTGTGTATGAAGGAACTACGCGGGGAGATATCCTTGTCAAAGAACTGCAAAGTTTATTCAAACAATGTTCTAAGCATGGAGGTCCCAGAGTTCAAAGCTTAGGTGGTTACAGTATCTTCTTAGAGGCACATATCTTACCTCTTGGACTTACTCTTGAAGTACCCCATGGCCATTTTGTGGCCAGAGGAGAAAGTGGGGAAATGGGACAAATATCTGGCCATGTCCTCATTGTCATTGTAGTTCCTATTGTGTTCCTTCAAGACATTTCAAACTTACGGCAACCCTAAGGAGAAGCTATCTTGGGCTTTTCTTGTCCCCAGTAGACTGCTTCTTAGAATCCTTGAGTTGGAAGAGACCTCAAGGACCATCCAGTCCAACACTCTGCCATTCAGGAAAACACAATCAAAGTACCCCTGATAGATGGCCATTTACCCATGTTCTAGAACACCAGAGGAGATGGCACATTATTCCTGGACACCATTTCAACCCAATTTTGGGTTTTCTGGTTTTTAAGACACGGGGGCCTTTAGGATGGAGAGTGAACCACCACATTTGTGGCTAGTTTTCAATCAGGTGAAGAATAACTCCCAAATGGGTGTTGGAGTGTAGGAGTTTTGGGGTCTATAGAAAACTATTGACCATGCTGTATCCACAACTAATACTTGCCACCCCAAATGCATGTGGATAGGAAACATGTAAGGGAGACTTGCACTGCTAGTGTTCGGTAAACAGTTGGTAAAAAGTCAGCCTTCCTCCCTACTCTATGGGGGTATCAGCCACCCCATCACCTCTTTCCCAAGGGATCAGCTCAAGGGGAGAAAGGGGTGAGATGTTCCTGCTAAACAGGAAGCCAGATTGCAAGGGGGGGGGGGGTCTTTGAAAAGGGGAGAGAAGGTTAAAGAGGGGAGGCTGATGGGGAGGGAGGGAGAATGACTGCCTGCCTTGCCTTCCAAACAGGCCACTGGAAAGAACAAATAATCAAAAGCCGGGCTGGGCTGTGTAGGCCTCCCTGGCAAGCTGTGGGTAATTAAAAAAGGCCTGTAAAATCTCTGGCAGAAAGCACTTCAAAGCGGGAGCCCTTTCCAGCGAGGACCAGTCGCAGGACGGTGTGGTGTAAAAATTATGAGTTCTCTCAACGGGGTGCTTTCTGTGAAAGAGAGGAGGGATTGGTGGCAAACAATTTCGGCACCGTTTGGGGAGAATTGGGGGTTTGTGTGCATACAATGGAGTGTGCAGAAGGCATTTGTCAAGGCAGTTTGAGTCCCTGGTGCAGAGGAAGGAGGGGGAGAAAGCCTCACTCGGCCCCCCCAGGCCCCTCTCAAGGGGGTCTTTGTTCCAACCGAGCCAAAGGCTTCATCAAGAAGTCACAGCTCTAGAAAGGAGGCCATGAATTAACCTTGTTGGATCAGGACCCTAAGGTCCACCTAATCTAAACCAAACTCCACCTAATCTAGCCCAAGGTCAACTGTAACCAGAATTCGAAGAGGCACGAATGGAGGGCGAAGGAAGGTATGTCAAGCCAACCCTGACCAGGATCGCCTTCCACTTTGAAACCGATGTCCTCACTGCGGGAGAACATGCAAATTAAGAATAGGGCTCCATAGCCACCTACGAACCCACTAGACTTGCAGACCTCTAGACTTGGAGGACCATCGCCCTCGGACTATGAGGGATCGCCTAAGCCAGTGTTTTTCAACCTTTTTTGAGCCGCGGCACATTTTTTACATTTACAAAATCCCGGGGCACACCAAGATGACACTCTAACACAGTAATACATATAGTTAATATGTTTTTAAATGTATTTATACACTCAGTGTGAAACCTGGGCCTGTTTTGATGACCACAACATATATATGACTTCCTCTCACATATTTATACATGGCTATCATGTCTTCTCTCGGCCTTCTCTTCTTCAGGCTAAACATGCCCAGCTCTTCAATCCGCTCCTCATAGAGCTTGTTCTCCAGACCTTTGTGAAATTTCACCCTGAGTGAAACTTGCTTTCAGTCAACTATGGATGTCATGAAGCTGTTATAAACAGTTCCTGGGGCGGGGGGAGGCAACTCTCGAAAAATCCAGTAAAATAGTAAAAAAAACCAAACCTTTTCCAAGTGGAGAGGCTCAATTTGTTTCTTGGAAACCTGTGAGGGGGCTGCTAGAAGGGGGGAGCGTGCCAATTTCCCACGGCACACCTGATGATCGCTCACGCCACACCTGATGATCGCTCATGGCACACTAGTGTGCCATGGCACACTGGTTGGGAAACACTGGCCTAAGCAAGTCCACCTAATACATTGTCCAGCCTAGAACTTGGGTGGAATTATCTTCACGAGCTACAACTTCAATTACAACCCCAACGACTACAACTACAATCCCAAGCAATCTGACAGTGGGAATCAGGGAGTTATTTTCCTCAAGTTTTCGTCAACCAGATGTTGTCTCTGGAAAGAACAAGACCAAGCCTGAAGGTAGTTGCTGCATGCTTTCAGGTCATTTCTGACTTACGGTGACTCTTAGGAGACTGATTAGGCTGAGCAATGAATTAAGCCCTTGTCTCCAGAGTTGTAATCCAACCTCAAACCTTCCACTGCATGGGTCTTCAAAAATATAGAATTGCTCTTCATGGAGGGCCCACTTCTCACAGCTTTCTGTAGACCTCTCCTCTATGAATTCCAAAACCAAAAATTCACTAGTTTCCCCAATTCAACAATCTCTTTATTCCAGTGGTGGCAATCATGTGGCTGTCATGACTTCTGCTCCCATTGTCCAGTTTGCTTCTGCCCAAATTATCATTGTTTTCCTCCTCTGGGCCAAAGCTTTGTTTTTTTCCAATGAGTTCTCATACATAAGTCTTTCTCCCTCTTTCCTAACCAAAAGAGGGGTGGAAATCTGGGATCAAAATATTTTGGAATTAGTTTAAGCTATACTTGCGTGTGTTTTAAGTCATTTGTTGATTTCATGGTGACTCAATGGATGCTACCACTTGAAATCAAATGGAGTTCAATGAGTCATGACTAACTTATCTCACTGGCCTCTATCTCTCTCCCGGCATTACTTCGCGAACGAAGATTCAGGAAGGACTCATCCCACGCTTTTTACAAGCGCGTTGATGACTAAAAAGGCCAATCTGAGACTAAAAAGGCCAATCTGAGATAGGCAAGTTCAGTTGCAGAAAGCACAGCAGAAAGACTCCTTGGGTGATGTTGTTTCCAAGTTGCGGTTCTTTCTGCGTTGTCGTTTCTCTTCGAGACCCATTCGACGTGTCTTCTCGAAAGAGGCCACAGCATTGTGGATAGTGCCTCTCCATGTGAGGCCAGGGTGAACCATTGTTGGTGATCAATCTGGCCGAGCCTGAGATGTTGTTTCAGGGAGTCCTCATATCTCTTTTTGGGGGCACCTCTCTTGCGCTGACCCGTGGTGAGTTCACCATAGAGTAGTATCTTTGGGAGGCGGTGGTCCTCCATCCTAGAGACGTGCCCTGCCCAGCGCAGCTGTGTTCTCAATAGCATGGCCTCAATGCTGGTGATCCCTGCTTACTCAAGGACAGCAACATTAGTCACATAGTCGGTCCAGTGTATATTTAGGATTGTGCGAAGACAGCGCTGATGAAAGCATTCGAGGAGTCGTAGGTGTTGGCGATAGGTGACCCATGTTTCAGACCCATATAGGAGAATAGACAGTACGATAGCTCTGTACACACTGATTTTGGTGCTTTGCCTCAGGTGCTTGTTGCTCCAGACTCTTTTGTGAAGCCTTCCAAATGCACTCTATGCCTTTGCTAATCTGTGATCTAGCTCTTTGTCAATCTTGGCGTCTGAAGAGATGATGCTTCCCAGGTAGGTGAACTGCTGAACGGACTTAAGCACAGATGTGACTATGCTGACGTGGGGATGCCTCTCCTCTCCATAATAAATAAACAATAAATAAATACCTCAGTTCCATGCTGGAACTGATGGCAACCTTCTAGGTTTATGGACCGGTTCTCCATGTGCTTCTCCTCATCCCTTTGTCCTCTTCAGATCTCCTCTTTTGCCCTTCAAAATAGGGTCACCATACAACCCCAGCCATATGTAGGCACCTGGTGAAAGTTTTATCTCACTGTAAATTAAACTGAACGTATTTGCAGCCCCCCAAGCTCTAAATCTCCTGCTTAAAACCCACACATAAAACTTCTTTTTATAGTATATTTATTTAATGAGCCCCCCTTTTCACCCCTCCCTCCGCTCCTTGTTTAATGAGGAAGAAAAGGGGGCTCTGCAGAGAATATGTTTGGGAGGAGAGACTACATAGCTTAAGGCAAACGTTTTGCACACAAATAGAGCTGAAGACCATCTCCCTAAACGTTTAGATAGTTTGTTTTAGGACATTTGCAGTATTATAATTTTTTTTTCTAGGAAGCATGTGAATAATTCCGCTCGCAGCTCCTCAAATAGACTGAATACAATGGTTAGGAAATTTGACAGAAAACTATTCCCGGTCATTTATTGCCTTAATACGCACCTTTGTCCAACAGGCAGTTTTGACAAGAGCAATAAATTCCAAATTTATGTCAACAGAGCATATGTTGAACACCTCATTTCTGAGCTAAAACGGCATGCCGCCCCATAAATCACCGTTCTGTTTGAAATGAAAGTAGATTACAGGCCTGGGTTATTGAGCAGTTAGAGCTACAGTCATATAAATCAGAACTTTTAACTTTGGGCGATCCGTGGCGCAATTAACTAAAGGGTGCTTTGTCATTTCGAGGCTCGAGGAAAGAAGGAGAGAGAGAGAGAAAGAAAGAAAGAAAGAGGGAGAAAACATTTTTGGATAAGGATGGATTTGGGGCTCCGCTGTTTTACTAAATTTCTATTAAACCAACTAATTTTATGGCAGACCGGCTAATGCTTTCCAACTATTGCCATTCCCAATGAAAGATGGGCGGTAGAAGGGAGAACTGGGTTGCGATTGTGAACCTTGCAGTTCATATCCGGACAATCCAGATATGCAAGAAATATCTAGGATTGCCTGAGAAGAAAGAAGAAAGAGAAGCAAGGGGGAGGGGGAGGGGAGGAGGAGGAGACGTCCATGAGGTCCAAGGTTTGCATCTTTTCCGAAGATGTGAATCTTTGTTTATTTTACTCTTGCATGGAGGGACAGATTTATTTATTTATTTATTTATTTATTTAAATTTTACAACATTTCTACCCCGCTCTTCTCAACCCCTGAGGGGGGACTCAGAGCGGCCTAACAAAAGGCAACTAATCGATGCCAAATACAATATAAAACCAAAAACATTAAGCATTAAAATACATTAAAATACAATTAACATTAACACATCATATACATTCACTTAAGTTAAAAACAGTGTTCCGTCCATAACAGGAGCATTGAGGCATATCCGTCAACTTGCCATTACAAATCCAATCCAAAGTGCTACATTGTGCTAATGTGCAAACGCCTGGTCCCACAGCCAAGATTTCACTTTTTTCTTGAATGCCAGGAGGGAGGGGTTGATCGTATGTCGCTTGAAAGCGCGTTCCACAGACGGGGAGCCACTACCGAGAAGGCCCTATTTTTCCCATGTTTGAGAAGTTTGTGGGAGCGAAAGCAGGGCCTCCCCGGCTGATCTTAAATTACGAGGTGGGACGTAGAGGCTGATGCGTTCGGACCAGTAAGCTGGGCCAGAACCGTATAGAGCTTTGAATTGAGCTCGGAATTGGACAGGCAGCCAGTGGAGCTGACACAACAGGGGGGTGGTATGCTCCCTGTATGTAGCTCTAGTTAGTAATCTGGCTGCCACCCATTGGACTAGTTGCAATTTCTGAACTGTCTTCAAAGGCAGCCCCATGTAGAGTGTGTTGCAGTAATCTATTCGAGATGTGACCAGAGCGTGGACGACCGTAGCCAGATCAGACTTCCCAAGGTACAGGCGCAGCTGGCGCACAAGTCTTAACTGTGCAAAAGCTCCCCTGGCCACCGCCGAGACCTGGGGTTCCAGGCTCAGCGATGAATCCAGGATCACTCCCAATCTGCGAACCTGCGTCTACAGGGGGAATGTAACCCCATTCAACACAGGCTGTAACCCTATGCCATGTTCGGCCTTTCTACTGACCAGGAGGACCTCTGTCTTGTCTGGATTAAGTTTCAATGAAGCCTTTTCAAAATTTTGCTTCTCCATTTGGGGAGAGCATATGCGGTTCTGCACATTTTCTGAATTTTTCATATTTTGGAGATTTTACGTGAAAAATTCAATTGAGCCCCAAAAAAGGGTGTTGTTGCACCAGAAACTCACAGATTTGTGCACAGAAGTGTTAGGGTTTTGTTTGTGTGTGTGTGTGAAGGAAGACTTCTACAGGAAAAACTTCCCTCCTAAGAAGTCATGGACTTGTGATGGAGTTGTGTTGTGAATAAATAATTGTCATCTGGCATTTTCACCATTAGGAACAAGTATGGTTCAGTAATTCAGGCAATGGAATACAAGTCCAGAGAACAAGGTTCAAATCCCCTCTGGGTCATGATTTTAGGCAAGTCACATACTCTTAGTTTCAGAAAACCCTAGGATAAGTTTGTCTGGGGATGGCCGTGGGTCAGAAATGGCTCAAAGGCACATAACAGCAACAGAACCCATGCAGTTGCCCACTCCAGTTTGAATAAGATACCATTGGAATCCAACCTTTGGTTCTCCGGGTGTTTGGGACTCCAACTCCCAGGAGCCTTGGCCAGTTGTCCAATCATCAGGAATTGTGAGAACTGAAGCCTAACAAAACACCCGAAGGACCAAAGGTTGGACCCCACTGATCTAGACTAGTGTTTCCCAATCTTTTTTGGGCCGCGGCACGCTTTTAACATTAAAAAAATCCGGGGGCACACCACCAACCAAAATGACACAAAATGACACTTTAACACAGTAAAGAAGAACGCAGCTGGGGATGGTGGCCTGCTGGGATCATCCACAGCTGCTGGGAGTGCGAAGCTGGGGGAGGGGGTGGAGCCAGGCTTTGCCATGCCCCGCCCCCTCCCCCCAGCTTCAGCTCTCCCACAGAGGAGGACCATGAGCGGTGGACAGGCTACAGTGGGCGGGGCTCCTCCTCCCCGTGGCTTCAGCAAGCGAGGGGCGAGAGTCATGGCGGGAGTCATTTCGGATTGGAGGCTGGCTGGGGAAACGGCCGAAGGAACGGCGCCCCGGCCCCTTCTTTTTTT
The DNA here is from genome assembly GCA_030556195.1 of Anolis apletophallus. NCBI lineage: Eukaryota > Metazoa > Chordata > Lepidosauria > Squamata > Anolidae > Anolis > Anolis apletophallus. The sequence goes on from JARBWK010000013.1 coordinate 16,522,838, forward strand.
TCCGCCATTGCCCAGCCCTTCCTCCTCCTCCCCCAAGCAGCAGGAGTTCGGCAGGAGGGGGGGGAAGGAAGGGGGCAGAGAGCTTTTCTCGCGGCACAGTAGGAGGTCTGTCATGGCACTCTAGTGTGCCACGGCACACTGGTTGGGAAACACTGATCTAGACCATTCTTTCCATGGAGACTCTTGCAAACCTGGTGATATAGACCTGGAAATCTCCGGCCACGTGGAAATGGCTTCTATTGAAATGCAGGAATCTAATGAATATTGCCAGGAGAGCTCATGGTTCTTTTGGTCAAATGCTCCGATAGCCAACCAGAAGGAGATCTCACCTTCCCCACCCTTTTGCCATCAATACCTCAATGACGTTTTCTGCCAGGTCTTTCACACACCATCTGCAGTTGCTACCAGACTTCCATCTTGGCCGCCATTGGCTCTGTGCACCATTTGAACACTAAACTACCGACTGTAATCATAATAGGATCAAAACCATAGTAGAGTAGCGAAGTGGAAGATTTGGAAGCCAAAGGGACATGTTGCTTCAAGAGATCCAAAGTACATACAAGAACCCACGAAGAAGATGCAGCAAGTCCATCACTGTTTTAACAGAGCGTTTGTTATTGCGCTGCCAGAGTGCGATCTGGAAGGTTACCAGCCACAGGAATGGGAGCACTATAAAAAGATTCAGACGCTAAGTATTTCCTTCCCTATAAAATATTCATTGCAGTACACGAAAACCAAAGGAGCTGGCATCTCGAGCCCGTTTTCGAACTCAGTGCTGCGGCAATAACAGCGTTTTATAGGGACCTTCTGATTTTATTTATATCGGGCTATAAATATGCTGTTCTATCGGAGATGCTCCATAGCTCTGCAGAGGGTGGGGGACGTGTATCAAAATGGGGAAATGAGCAGGAATTATGCACGCTGGCTTCGAATTTGGATTGGAAGATGAATAAATCAGGACAATCATTTGCAAAATGGAAGATTAAATCCCTGGTGCTTTTCATTTTTATTGCTATCCTTTGGTGATATAAGGCACAAACAACCGGTTCTTTGCTTAACCTCAGTTCTGTCCCGATAAAAGTTTATCAGGGAGTCTGGTTAGACTTCTGGACTGTGTGGACATTTAAGGACATCTCTTTCACGCCTGGGCTCCAGAACAAATGAGCAAAAAGGGAATGTGTGACAGTTGCGGCCACATAGAATCATAGAATCCTAGAGTTGGAAGAGACCTCGTGGGTCATCCAGTCCAACCCCATCCTGCCAAGAAGCAGGACAGTCACGTTCAAAGCACCCCCGACAGATGGCCATCCAGCCTCTGCTTAAAAGCCCCCACCACACTCCGGGGCAGAGAGGGAGTTCCACTGCTGAACTGCTCTCACAGTCAGGAAGTTCTTCCTAATGTTCAGATGGAATCTCCTTTCTTGTAGTTTGAAGCCATTGTTCCATTGCGTCCTAGTCTCCAGGGCATCAGAAAACAAGCTTGCTCCCTCCTCCTTATGACTTCCCCTCACATATTGATACATGGCTATCATGTCTCCTCTCAGCCTTCTCTTCTTCAGGCTAAACATGCCCAGCTCTTTAAGCCGCTCCTCATAGGGCTTGTTCACCAGACCCTTGATCATTTTAGTCGCCCTCCTCTAGACACATTCCACTGATCAATATCAGGGGATCGTCTGCATACCCACGTTGTGGGAGTTGAAGTCCAAAACACCTGGAAGGCCCAAGTTTTTCCTCGAATGAGCTAAAAGAGGGTGTTGAACTCATTTTCTTGGAGGGACCACAATCTGATGTTATTTGGTCCTATCCGTCCTACTTTTCATCCGCGAAACATTGGGCGCTATTCTTTTGTGGCTTTGGTTTCCTGGTGGGGATGCTCTCTCCCTTTTGTAACGATTTTGTGAGAATTTCAGAATTATGTGGTTGATATACAGAATATGAAAGTACAGTCCATCTTTCCGCGGCCTGCATTTGGGGGGAATATAATGGCGGATCGATCGTAATGTTCTTCCAATGTCCTCCCCTCCCTTTTTCTCAAAAGCACAACTTTCGTGAAAAACGCCCGGCTTGTCTATTGATCTTTCTCTTTCAGATCTTAACAGGGCGAGCGGCTATAATACCTTGCTTACATCTGCGAGGGTTTTCTCCCCCCCTGCCCTTCTCCCTCCACCTCCTCGAACATTGCCCTAATCCAGTGAGCATAAATAGAACATTTCAATCATATTTTGCTACCAGGAGCTTGGGAGATAAAGTGCTTTAAGACCTTGCTGAAAGAGACGGTCGGCGATTGGTAGCCGATAAGATCATCCCATAAGCAGGTGCCAAATGGAAAACTTTTGTTCCCGCTGAAATTTGTTGATAGAGATATTTCAAATAAATTACTTGCTCAAAGCCTTTGCGTTGTTATTTCTTCTTGAAAGGAAAGGAGAGAGAGAGAAAAAAAACAATGGCTTGGTTATGTAATGGAGGGAAATGTTGAGGCTGTTGCAATTTGATGTAGATGTAGATCGGTAGATGAGCCGTTGGGTAAGCGGAGATTAATGTCTTCCTTTGCCAAATCTGACACCTATTTGAGTGCTTGCTTATGAGGTGGGATGGAGATGGGAAGAAAGTGACATTGGAGGTCCAATCATCTTTTTCAGAAACTATGGTTGGCTTTATTGCCCCCTTTCTCCTGTGGAGTTGTTGCTATTATTTGCCACCAAGTCAACATTGACTTGTGGCAACCGTATGAGTGAGAACCCTCCAAGACAGGGGTGGGCAATTATTTTTTCCAAGGAGCCACATGAGAGCCAAAAAATATTATGGAGGGCCACACCTAAAGGCGGAACCACATGCTAATCTACATTATTTATTTATTTATCCACTTACTATATTTACTATATATTACACATCATTAATATTAACATATTAATATATCAAGAAATATTCATATATTATTAGTATTAATATCATAATTATTATATTATAGTATATATATATATATAGACATTATAATATATTGAAATTATAATATAATATAACATATTATTTATTATATTATTATTATAAAATTATTATACAATAATAATAAAAACCACTAAAATAAAATAATGCTTCCTTGTAGTCCCCTTCTCAGGAGAGTTTTATGCAGAGGCTTGATGGCCATCAGTCGGGGGTGCTTTGATTGTGTATCCCTGGGGGTTGGGCTGGATAGCCCTGGGGTCCCTTCCCTCTCGATGACTTCCTGTTCCCACCTTTCTAAAAACCTCCTGACAGCGAGCCTTTGAGATTCCTGATGGAAAAGGAAGAGATCAAACCCCATTGAAAGGATGGGAAACTCAAGACCAAACTTGGCACGAATCCTCAATATGCCCAAATGTGAACACTGGGGAAATTTGGGGAAATAGACATTTGGGAGTTGGACTTGCTGGGATGTATAGTTCACTTATTAAGGATGCTCCCTGGCCTCCTCCTCCTACTCTTCTCCCCCCCCTCCCTCTCCATCGGTTGCTTTGCTTGCCTGCCTGCCTCACCCTCTCACCCTGCCAGCTCGCCCTCTTGCCCTCGTGACCTCTTGCCTGCTCCAGCTCTCCCAGCACTGACGACAGCAAGGCCAGGCAGGGGAGGCAAACTGCCTGGCCTTGCTGTTGCTGGCGCTGGGAGAGCCGGAGTGGCGAGAGGGCGAGGTGAGCTGGCGGGGCGAGAGGGAGAGTCTTGCCTCCCCGCCTGGTCTTGCTGTCACCGGTGCGAGCGGCGGGTGGGGCGAGCGGTGAACGAGCCTGCCTGCCTGTCTGCTGGGGCCCTTAGGAGGGCCGGATAGAATCGGCCAAAGGGCCGTATCCGGGCCCCCGGGCCGTAGTTTGCCCACCCCTGCTCCAAGACCTCTATTCTTGCAACAAAAAGTCTATACATGATATCTCTGATGGTGTTGTTGCTAATATTTGCCATCAAGTTGACTTCAACTTATGATGACCCTATGAGTGGGAGACTTCCATGATACTTAGTCTTTCAAAAATTGTATAGACTATATCTTCAATTGTGTTGTTACTGTTGTTTTCTATCACACTGACTTCAATTTATGGCAACCCTATGAATGAGACATCTCCAGGATCCCTTGTCTTCAAAAAGGTCTATATACTATATCGCTGACGGTGTCATTGCTATTGTTTGCCATCAAGTTGACTTAGTCATATGATGATGCTATGAATGAGAGACCTCCAAGTTCTCTAGCTTTTCAAAAAGTGTGTGTGTAGGCCAGTAGTTATTAACCTGTCGGTCCCCAGAGGTTTTGGCCTTCAATTCCCAGAAATCCTAGCAGCTGGTAAACTGGCTGGGATTTCTGGGAGTTGTAGGCCAAAACACCTGGGGATCCACAGGTTGAGAACCACTACTGTAGGCTATATCTCTGATAGCATTATTACTATTATTTGCCATCAATTTGATTTCATCTTGTGATGACCCCATGAATGGGAGACCTCCAAGATCCTAGCCTTGCCAAAAAAAAAAAAGGTATACTGTGTCGCTAATGTTGTTGCTATTATTTGCCATTAAGTCAACATTGACTTATGGAAACTATATGAATGAGAGGCTTTGAATACATGGTATCTGTGATGGTGTTGTTGCTATTATTTGCCATCAAGCCGAGTTGGCAGTCGTATGAATGAGAGACTTCCACGATCCTTAGTCTTCCAAAAATTGTGTAGACTATGTCTCCAATGGCGTTGTTGCTGTTGTTTCCCATCATGTTGACTTCAATTTGTGGCAACCTTATGAATGAGACACCTCCAAGATCTCTAGTCTTTCAAAAAGGCATGTAGGCCATATCTCTACTATTATTTGCCATACATTTGACTTCAATTTCAACTTATGATGACCCTATGGGTCGAAGGAAGGTGTGGGCAGCTGAGGAGCAAGGAATGTGGAAGGATGGGAGCAAAGTGATGTGGGGATGATGGGATGTCAGGGCTGCATGGCCGGATCTCCTTTTCAGAGGTGGGAAAGACAGCGCCTGGAAGCCGATTGCATTTTTTCCTGGGAGAGTTCTTCTTCTTCGACTGCCTTTTCTCCATTAGCCAAATGTGCTTGTCTCAAATTATACATTCACGCCGCACACGCTCTTCTGTCTACATCATTACAAGACACTTCAGGATTTCAACCTGTTTGACTTTCCACTCCTGGCTCTCTATTTGTTTTGCTCGGAGCTGGAAGGTATTAAGGGAAAGTTACAAAGACGCACCATATCTTTTTCCGCCTCCCTCTTTTGGGTAGAGCTTTGCAATCTGATGGGAATGGAAATGGTGATTTGGTTGGCTTTTCCTGGAAGGATGTTTTATTATATATGTGAGTATGGAGGGAGATGGAGGATCCATCTAGAGCAGGTCTGGCCCGAGTTGGGCCTTCCCTCCAGATGTTTTGGACTTCAACTCCCACAATTCCTAACAGCCTCAGGCTGCTTAAGCGGCTCCCCCCCCCCTCAGCTGCTTAAGCGGCTGAGAGGAAAAAGGAACGGGCCTGAGACTGTTAGGAATTGTGGGAGTTGAAGTCCAAAACATCTGGAGGGAAGGCCCAACTTGACCCATGCCTGATCTACAATGTGCAGTTTGATACCTGGTGAAACTACAACTCTGGGATACCATAGCATTGAACCATGACAGTTCAATTACCACCAAACTGCATTAATTTGACAATGTTGCTGCACCTTAGCTGTCACACAGTCGATGATTTGATCATCTTATCATAGAATATATATTACATTTTGATACCCCTTTAATTGAAGGAAGCCTGAGATGTCTGGGTCGACATAGTCCTTAGGATGTTAGGATGCTCTAGTGCAGGGGTGCTCAGGAAGTTGATCGCGATCGACTGGTCGATCCTGGGACCGAGGGAGGTCGATCCCAGCTGGATGGGGCGCTTCGGAGGGGGTGGAGCTATGCCGTGCCAAGCCCCACCCCCTCCGCCTGCTTCAGCATTTCCACAGCTTCTCCAGGGTAGAAGAAGGTAATGCCAAGCCAGTAGTGGCTATCTATGCCACCACTGGCTTGGCATTATCCTCCTCTACCCTGGAGAAGCTGTGGAAATGGTGAAGCCAGAGGGAGGGGGGCGTAGCCAAGCCCCGCCAAGCCCTGCCCCCTTCCCCCAGCTCCGCCCTGCTTCTCTCTTGGTAGATCTTTCTGACTTGGTTTTAGTATAAGTAGCTCACATGCTGAAAAAGTGTGGGCACCCCTGCTCTAGTGTGTTCACTTGAACTACTAGGGATTTAGGATTTAATCCCACAAACTTTGATAAATCTGACAAATGTCCAAGAATACATCCAATTAATGACTCAATTTCACCCTCTCTTGCATCATTTACCAATGCATTCCTATGGCTCTTTTGGTAACTAAGGCTTGCTGTACTATGGCCAGAAGAAAGTAGAAATTAATTGAAGGACTTTAGAGGATTTTATTGTATTTGAGCTAAAAGAGCTTAATGGTTTCTAACATTTCGCAGTGGCCTCATAAAACAATAGCAACGAAAGCCAACCATAATGCAAATTGTGAGATTTACATAGACGCGGATGTGGTGTGTTTTTATAGTCTTGATTATTTGCTAGCAAAAAAGTGCTTCAAAATACAAATGTAAAATGTTCATAATGAGCAATAGTTGTGACAGAAAGGATTCTCATTTTCTTCTAATTCTCTGAGATACTTCGTCCAGAAAATGGCAAATCACTATGAAAATTTTCATAGTCATACTTTTTGGTTCTTTTCTGGCGTAGAACAACATTTCTCCTCAGGAAAGTGTGCATTTGGGCAAAATAGGCACTATGCAAAATTTTGGTGGTTTTTTTTGGTGAATGAATATTTCGCACAAAAAGACTCAAAATGTAAAAAATTCACAGAAATGATTGAAAACTTCCAGAATGTCACCTAGGAAAGACAGAACAAAATGGTTGAGTATTAAATGTGAAAAATAATATTTCTAAACTCTGGGTCACTTGAAGGAACTCTTCCTGACAGAGCTTGGAAAGGTTATTTTTCCAGAAACCCAACTTGTTGGCCAAACATCCATGGTTGGCAGGTCTTGTGAGGTTTAGCCAGGGTGATAATGTAGCTGTTGTTTTATGTAGCTCTGGCCTCTCTTTCATTGGCAGGGATTAGGGATGATAGGATTGGGTATATTTCTCTTCCCTCCATCCCTCTCTGCCCATCTTGGAGTATGGCTCGAAGTCTGCTAAATATCATTTGAACCTGACAAATGGCCCTGGCCCTCCCCAATTCACTCTTTGGGAATGAGCTGCCTTATGAAAGAGACAGCTGTCTCCTCCCAACCCAACAGACCCCAGACTTTCATCATTTGGCTTGAGAAGTGTCTGGATTCACAGCCCTGGGTTAGTGGCAGAGAGGGAAAAAGGGAAATAAATCTCTCAAGGTGTTGATTCAGGGCCTTCTTCTGTCTTCACATTTTTCCCATTTTCTGGCAATTGTTTGGTTTATATCACTGCCCATTCTGAGCTCCTATATATAGAGACAGACAGACACAGAGGTATATATTGTAAGAGTTGGGGTGGGGATATATTTCAAGGCTTTCTCAGTAGTTTTGGGAAAACAAAGTTTATAAGATTCTATACTGAGCTTGCATAGAGTGCCTCTAAGCCAGGGGTGCCCACACTTTTTCAGCATGCAAGCTACTTATAATAAAACCAAGTCAGAAAGATCTACCTACCTCCTCAAGGCTGGAAAGGGGAGGGGGTGGGGGCGGGGCTTGGCATGGCCTGGCTCTGCCCCCTCTGGCTTCAGCTCTACCAGCAGCTTCTCCAGGCCTGAGGATGGCAGTGCCAAGCCAGCCTTGTGCAAGCTATGCCACCACTGGCTTGGCACTGCCCTCCTCAAGCCTGGAGAAGCTGCTGGTAGACCAGAAGCCGGGGGGCGGAGCCAGGCTGCGCCAAGCCCCGCCCCTCCCCTCTGGTTTTGGAGCTCCCAGCAGCTTCTCCGGGCTTGAGGACGGCAGTGCCAAGCTAGCCTTGTGCTAGCTATGCCACCACTGGCTTGGCATTGCCATCCTCAAGCCTGGAGAAGCTGCTGGGAGAGCCGAAGCCGGGGAGGGGGCGGGGCTTGACACAGCCCCCTCTGAGAAGCGCCCCATCCTGGGATCAACCTCCTTTGGTCCCGGGATCAACTGGTTGATCACAATCAACTTCCTGGGCAGCCCTGCTCTACACTCTTTTGATTCAATGGAATTTACATACGTGTTACATGCATGAGACTCTTCAGTGCCTGGTTGTTCATATTATTGAAATGTTCTCTCTAAACTTCACAACCGAGGGCTAGCTTTCTTTCTCCCTAATTTTTGTGGTTTCCCTTTTCTTCAGGAAACTGCACAGTGGAATGAAGACGTATGGGTGCGAATTATGCGGGAAGCGGTTCCTGGACAGCCTACGTCTCCGGATGCACTTATTGGCTCATTCAGGTAAGTTCGGGGAGACACTAGGCCTCTGTCTTAGACATTTGTGCATGCCAAATTATAAAAGGGAGAAATGACCATTCATTCTTGCATCTTATGGTGATGGAAGGCCAAATTGGAGCCTTGTTTGTGACTTTTCCAGTCCTTTATTTATATTGTCTGGAACCCTATTGAGTTGTCACCACTGATGTAGGGATTCTTAAACTCCATAAGCCACTTCTCAATGAATCAATATTCAAATAAGCTGGACATTGTGTCAGCCAGAAGAAGAATCATGGAGTTGGAAAGGATCGTATTGTCCATCAAGTTCAACCGCCCACCATAAATGTACACACTATCGAAATACTTCTGAAAGATACCCATCTGATCAAAGATCTCCAGAAATAGGATGTCCATCATGGTCCAAGGCAGTTTGTTTCACTGTCAAGCCGTTATTTCTGGTGGAACTCCTTTCTTGTAATTTGAATCCATTTGGTCATGTTATTATTATTATTATTATTAATTTCGACTTATTAGTTGCCACTCCCATCAGGCTCGGGGCGACTTACATATGCTAAAAAAACAGTAAAAACACAAGTAAAACATCAAGATTAACACCCATAATCAAAACTATACAATAGTGCACGCGCACCAGAATTACTCCCATGGCCTACGGCTACATGGTAAAAGGCCTGGAGTTATTTACTGACCAAATGCCTGTACAAACAGAAAGGTCTTACAAGCCTTCCAAAAAGCTAGTAAGTTAGGCAATGCGCGGATTGCGGGAGGAAGAGCGTTCCAAAGTACTGGAGCGATGACACTAAAGGCTCTCCTCCGCGTTGAGGTCAGGTGAAGGGTTTTACAGCTTGGCACTGTAAGAAGGTTAAGGGACTCTGATCGCAGTGGTCTTGCGGGACAATATAGGGAGAGGCGGTCCCTTAGGTACACTGGCCCCAGACCATTCAAGGCCTTAAAGGTTAAAACCAGCACTTTGAAGGTGATCCGGTGCTCTATCGGAAGCCAGTTCAGTTCACACAGAACAGGCGTAATGTGGCAACAAGATGGTAAGCCTGCCAACAGCCGCGCTGCTGCGTTCTGCACCAGGTTAAGCTTCCGGATCACCGACAAAGGAAGGCCAATGTAGAGAGCATTACAGTAGTCCAATCTTGAGATGACCGTGGCTTGCACCACTGTGGCTAGGTCATGACGGGACAAGTAGGGAGCCAGCTTCCTCACCTGCCAGAGATGGTGAAAAGCTGTTCCGCTGGCAATGGAGATATGCTTCTCCATTGACAGTTGAGAGTCAAGAGTGACTCCCAGACTCTTAACAGATGGCGACGGATGTAGCGTCGCACCGTCCAGGGTTGGGAGCTGGATCTCTCCCATACCCGGACAACCCAGCCACAGGATCTCCGTCTTAGCCGGATTCACCTTCAACCTACTGGCTCACAGCCATCCAGTAACGGCTTCAAGGCAATGATGGAAATTATCGGGTACGGAGTCGGGCTGACCCTCCATCCCCAGAACGAGCTGGGTGTCATCCGCGTATTGGTGACACTCCAGCCCAAAGCTGCGTACCAACTGAGCAAGTGGTCAGACGTAGATGTTAAACAATAAAGGGGCGAGGATTGCCCCCTGAGGCACCCCACAAAGAAGGGTGTTGTAGTCTTTGGAGCAGCAGAAAACAGACAGACTCCTTCTTCTACATAACGTCTTTCCATATGGTCAAGAAATTATTATTCTTTTTCTTTTTCTTCAAAATAATCATCTAGTTTGTTCTCAAAGCTAAATATCTCCAGCTCCCAAAGCTATCCTTCATAGAGCTTGATTTCCAGACTTTTGGCCATCTTGGTCTCCATCATCTGGAGAACTTCCAACTTGCCAATAACCTTCATGGTGCCCAGAACAAATCAGAATATTCTCAAATTATAACCCATTTTCCAGCTCATAAACCTGTTAGGTTTCCCATTTCTGGATGTCTGGAAGTCTTTCAAGCAAAGGTTGTCCTTGTCTTCTGTCACAGATTTTGAATTCCATGCACCTCGTTACTGTTTCGACCCTGTCTACCTCCTTAGGAATTGATAGGTATTTCTTCATTCTCTCTGCACCACCTTATTTGACCACAGCATGTTTTGCATTTCCATATTTAAATACCTGATTCGCCATGTTTGAACATCAACAGAAGTTTCATTAGTAAAACCCCTGCCGAATTAGGCATTTGCTACCTTTAATGAATCTCACTATTGGGTTCAAATTATGCAGACCCATTTTAATTAAATGTCTGTCGATGGGCTGGAATGCTAAGCTAGGGAGAGAATGAGACACACTGCAAGCTTATTTTGTTCCAAGCTTCCTTCCACTTGGGACCCCAGTTTGTGTATTGTTTTAGTATTTCTTACTTGCCTTAGATCAATAGATCTGGTAGAAAGTGATCAAAAAGTATGTCTGAATTAAAGTATCTTTGTGAAAGCTGGGCAGTGAGGAAAGCGGATAGAAAAAGACGCAGGTTTTATGTATACCGCCATATAATGTAGTTTCAAAATGCAGATTACCTGTATTGAACTGAATTATATGACAGAGCAGACTCATATAATCCAGTTCAATGCAGTTCAGTCTGCATTATATGACTCTAGACTGGCCATTATAGTGCAGTTAGAACTGCATTATATGACAATGTGGATGGCGCCTCAGGTCTTTTGAAATGTGTGCTAGAGGAGAGCTATGCAGATATCATGCAGTGCCAAAAAGGGGCAAAAACATGGCCCCCAAAACAAATCAAGTCTGAGGTTTCCCTAGAAACCAAAGCAGAAGTTTTCATAGATTCAGGGTGCGTCTACAATGTGGAATGAATGCAGTTTGGCACCACTTTAACTGTCACAGCTCAATACTATGGGATCCTGAGAGTTGTAGCTTGGTGAGGTGGAAGCACCCTTGAGCAGGGAAGGCGAAAACCCTGGTAAAACTACACCTCCAGTGACTCCATAGCATAGAGCCATAGTAGTTAAAGCAGTGGTTAAAGTCTATTCCTCAGACACATTTTGTAGACTATGTCAACTCAGATGCATTGAGTAGGTTTTGTGAATCCTTTGCTAAAGAGTGCTGGTGCCTATGCAACACTATGCATCCCATGATCCCATAGCATTGAGCCATGGCTCTTAAAGAGGGATTACTCCATTATTTCCACCATGTAGCTGTGCTTATAGAAGGTATGGGCAAACTTTAACCCTCCAGGTCAGGGCTGCCCAGGAAGTCGATCGCGATCGACCAGTCAGTCCCGGGACCGAAGGAGGTTGATCCCAGCCGGATGGGGCGCTTCTCAGAGGGGGCGGAGCCAGGCCGCACCAAGCCCCACCCCCTCCCCAGCTTCCGCTCTACCAGCAGCTTCTCCAGGCTTGAGGATGGCAATGCCAAGCCAGTGGTGGCATAGCTAGCACAAGGCTGGCTTGGCATTGCCATCCTCAAGCCTGGAGAAGCTGCTGGTAGAGCGAAAGCCAGAGGGGGGAGGAGCCAGGCCGTGCCAAAACCCGCCCCCTCCCCTCTCCAGCCTAGAGGAGGTAGGTAGATCTTTCTGGCTTGATTTTATTATAAGTAGCTCGCATGCTGAAAAAGTGTGGGCACCCCTGCTCTAGGTGTTTTGGACTCCAACTCCCACAATTTTTAACAGCCTACTGGCTGTTAGGAATTGTGAGAGTTGAAGTCCAAAACACCTGAAGGGCTAAAGTTTGTCCATGCCTGACTTATATAGCCTATAATCTTATGCTACCAACTTCGTTCTCTCTGTTAGTCTCTAAGATGCGACAAGATCCCTTTGCCTACTAATGTTCTCTCAAATCCAAACATAAAATCCATTCATATCTCATTTGCACCTTATGCCAAGCAAGAGCCCAAAGCAAATCTATATTCATGTGCAGTAGTTGTAATAATTTTGTGCATGAAGCAAAGTATGTGCACATTGAACCAGGAGAACCCAAAGCATCTCTCTCTCAGCCACTCAGGTGGAGAATTCCAGTTGTTTGGAAGCATTTCCAGATAAGGGAGGCTCGACTTGCATAAGCCAGCTGTGCTCAGTAGAGAATTTTGGAGAAAAACATGATGTGATGTGCATAACACAGAGAGAGAGAGAGAGAGAGAGAGAGAGAGAGAGAGAGAGAGAGAGAGAGAGAGAGGAAAAGGGACCTTTGTCAGAGAGATCTTTTCCTGCTGGGCCTTTCCAAAAACCCATCCGTGGTTCTGTTCATTTTTGCATCCCTCGCCCAGGGGGATCAAAGGGTGTCTGCATCCCAGCCGCGGTGTATTTTGCCCTCCTCTCCCTGCCCTCCCTTCTTCTCTCGTTTGCTGGCGCACGCTGCCTATGTTTGTTGTTGTAGTTTTGGCCCGGTGCCATCCGTACGCCTGGCTGCCTGCCTGCGTTGCGGGTACAGTATGTACAGTCAACGCTGAGCCAAGTTTGTCATCATGAAAGATTAATATATTTTTTCTCCTTCCCTCTCCCTTCCTGCCTGCCTGCCTGGGAGAGAGGAGCGGCTCCGATGCTCAAAAACAGCCGCTTCAGATTCCAGCCGCTTTGGTCTTCTGTACGAAAACAACCCTCTCCTCCTGCCACCTCCTCTGCAAACCTTTGGATGTTATTGTGCTTCTCTTTCTTCCCTGTGGGCTTTGAATTCCACAAACATCTACCCATGTATTGGAGCATAATGTATGAGATAAGGGCATTGCCTTCCAAATAGGAATGTCTTCTGCTCCCATGTCCAAAGGCCTAGCGTTGCATCCTTTAGTGTTTCGGTTGAGACGGAGTTTAGGCATCAAAGGAAAATGGGACAGCCAGAGGGACCAAGGGAATGTAAACATGGAAAATATCAAGAGTGGGAATGGCTTTCCGTTTTCTCAATCTCTGCAATGCTAGAAACTTGGATACTGAAGGATGTCAATTAGAAATTGGACTTCCTCGATGGACAAGCCAGCTCCCTTGTGTCTTCTGTGCTCCATATATTTTTCGTAGAATCCTGTGTTTGGATCCTGAAACATTTTCGCTCATAGCTGTTAAACACTCAGTTGTAGTGGGAGGCATTATGTTTTCCTCTTTTTTTTAGAAGCACATTGGCACATTAAGTGTTTATGAGTGATACTTGATGGCAAAGATATATTTTCATGTATGTGCCTTCAAGTTGCCTGCAGACCTACGGGGACCCCATGAATTCAATAGGGTTTTCTTCAGTGAGGAATCCCCAGAGATGGTTTTGCCAGTCCCTTCCTCTGAAATAGAGCCTACATGGTCTCCCATCTGAGTATTAACCAGGGCTGACCCTGCTTAGTACCACAGACCGTATAGGATCTGCTGGCTTTGGTGTATTTAGGGCCCTCTTTCCATGCATACTCAGACCAATTAAAGGAAAGGATTGATCAGGGCAGCTCATGGGCTATTGAGGTCAGCGTACTATCATTAGAAATGTGTGTAGGGCGTGTGTGCATTGGGAAGGGTTGTGTGTGTGTGTGGGAGGAGAGCCGGATCGATGCTTGTCTTTGTAATGTGCAGTTGAGCACTCCAATCCATGTTGCAAGCCTTCTTCTCCTGATACTTCAGATACCACCTCCATGGGATGAAGCACACTGGCCGAGAGACTTTGTATTGGCATTGGTGCCATTTCCAACAAGGATTCTGAAGGCACCTCTGAGGAACAACCTATTCAACGTTTCCTTTGGAAGAATATTTGGTTTTTCTTCTTTCCATCTTCTCTAGCCGGTCTGTTGAGGCTGTCTTTTTTCCTCAATTAAACAAATAGTAATGCTCCAGAAAATGTCCACAGTTTTCTCTTTCAAGTAATATACTGGAACAGAAGTCCACAACAGGTCTTCTCTTGACAATGAGAGACCTCCACGACTTCCTGTGATCCATAGCTTGGCTCAGGTCTTGCAAACTCAGAGCAGTTGTGACCTGCTTGAGTTCAGCCACTTCATCTGTCCAGAGGTCTTCTTTCTTGTCTCCATTTTTCTGAATTTTGTAATGCTTTCCAAAGAGTCCCGTCATTTCATAAGATGTCCCAAAACTCTGTCAACTCACTATGACTTTTTGAGGAAGTTCAAGCTTGGTTCAGGACCCGCGGATCACCTAAAAGATGTAAATTGAGAGATTCTACAGCTATCATGGACCACCAAAAAGATGGAGATGGAGAGTCCCTACCCTGGACCACCAAAAAGATGAAGATGGAGAGTCCCTACAGATACCATGGATCACCAAAAAGATAGAAATGGAGAGTCGCTACCATGGACCACCAAAAAGATGAAGATGGAGAGTCCCTACCATGGACCACCAAAAAGATGGAGATGGAGAGTCCCTACAGATACCATGGATCACCAAAAAGATAGAGATGGAGAGTCCCTACCATGGGCCACCAAAAAGATGCAGATGGAGAGTCTCTACAGATACTATGGACCACCAAAAAGATAGAAATGGAGAGTCCCTACCATGGACCACCAAAAAGATGGAGATGGAGAGTCCCTACAGATACCATGGATCACCAAAAAGATAGAGATGGAGAGTCCCTACCCTGGACCACCAAAAAGATGAAGATGGAGAGTCCCTACAGATATCGTGGACCACCAAAAAGATAGAGATGGAGAGTCCCTACCCTGGACCACCAAAAAGATGAAGATGGAGAGTCCCTACAGATATCGTGGACCACCAAAAAGATAGAAATGGAGAGTCGCTACCATGGACCACCAAAAAGATGAAGATGGGGAGTCCCTACAGATACCATGGATCACCAAAAAGATAGAGATGGAGAGTCCCTACCATGGGCCACCAAAAAGATGAAGATGGAGAGTCCCTACAGATATCATGGACCACCAAAAAGATGGAGATGGAGAGTCCATACTGATACAGATCTTTATCTTTTTGGTAGTGCATGGTAGCTATAGGAACCCTCCACCAACAGAACTGAGACATCTTGATGGAATAACACTACTGGGCAACATTCATAGTATTCAAACACAGTAACAGTGACACTTAGGTAGCTCTTATTAGCATGGTATGGAAGATAGCACTATTAAACCATTTCTGAATGACTTTTCCCATGAAGACCTAGTGAAGAGACATGCTTGTACCCGCCATAGAACCAGTTTCTACTGTCTGTCTTCCACTCCGCATGTCACCTGCCTCTTTCCTGCTTCTCTTTTCAATGCACATGGCTGCATTTCAGAGCAGTAAAGTGTCCAGAAAGACATCTCTTTCCCCCCAGGAATGTGCGTGTGTCTTGTTTCCCCCAAGAAAAGCAAATAAGTGAGAGAAAAAACCCAAGCCCTTCTTTCTTGGCACTTCGGAGCAATGTGCACCAAGCATGGTTCTTCTGGCTTCTTTGTTTTTGGAAGGCAGGCTAGCAATCATGGGTTCTTTGGGCATGGCACAGAGCATGGAAACTATCTTGGGCAATGGGCTATGGAATGAGTAAAGAAATGCCTTGGAACACTGCCGCTCTCCAATCGCCTCCTTGCATTTTTGTCTTTGCATCTCCAGTTTGCGTAGGCGTGTTTGTAGTGGCGGTTTCGTGTATGCACTGAATAATTACAGCCATATGAAGCACATGCACCCAGGCGCACATGCGTACACCTGTTTGTTTGTGAATCTGGGCACATGGCATATGGACTACCTTTCTTGGAAAAACATAGATTGCTTGTGGAGCCAAATATGTTTTGGCTGAAAATTCACATGTGAACTTCTAATAAGAAGATCAGACCCTTTGATCCCAAACTAGGGGACTTTGGGCTTCTGGGCTAATTCTCTTGTGATTCCAGTTTGCCCTTTTTGGGCTTTTCTAGGTGGACAGCCCACCTTGGATGGTTAAAATGCCCCTTCTAAAGCTCGGGGGGCAACTACACTGTAGAATGAATGCAGGTCGATGTCACTTTAATTGCCATAGCTCAAAGGTATGGAATCCTTGGAGTTTGAGTTTGGAGAGGGGCTAGCATCACATGGTGGAGAAGGCTCAAGATCTTGTGAAACTACAAATCCCATGGTTCCAGCGTGTTGAAGCCCAGCATTTCAAGTGGTGCTGAACTACATTAAGTCTACTGTGATGATGCACACTAGGCCTCCAAGTGCAATTCTGCCCAAGTATAGAGTTCATTATTATCCACAGTTTCAGGTATCTACAATGTCTTGGAAGTTATGGGGTTTGTACTGTTTTCTTTTTGTTTAAAAAAACTTTTATTCATATAGTTAATGTTTTAAATACTTTTTTCCATAGTGCATCACTTTGGGTGTCATGGTGGCAATAGAGCAATGCTGTATACAAGGACCTTTCTGTTTTACCATTGGCCTCAGAGGGTCATGAAATGCAGCTTGACACTCTTGTAGCCACTATGGAATCATGAGAGTTGTAATTTGCATGTCTTCGGCTGAAGACCTTGTCAAACTAGAGCTGCCAGGATCCCATCCCATTGAGCTGTGGGGTCAGAGCACATCCATTCCACAATGTAGCTCAGTGATTCTCAACCTTCCTAATGCCACAACCCCTTAATACAGTTCCTCATGTTGTGGTGACCCCAACCATGACATTATTTTCGTTGCTACTCCACAACTATAATGTTGCTAATGTTATGAGTCGTAATGTAAATATCTGATTTGCAGGATGTATTTACATTCACTGGACCTAATTTGGCACAAATACCTGATACATCCAAATTTGAATATTGGTGGGGTTGGTGGGGGATTGATTTTGTCATTTGGGAGTTGTAGTTGCTGGGATTTATAGTTCACCTACAATCAAAGAGCATTCTGAACTCCACCAAGGATGGAATTGAACCAAACTTGGCACACAAAACTCCCATGCCCAACAGAAAATACTGGAAGGGTTTGGTGAGCATTGGCCTTGACTTTGGGAGTTGTAGTTCACTTACATCCAGAGAGCACTGTGGACTCAAACAATGATGGATCTGGACCAAACTTGGCATGAATACTCAATATGTCTCAATGTGAACACTGCTAGAGTTTGGAGAAAAATAGACCATGATATTTGGGAGTTGTAGTTGCTGGGATGTATAGTTCACTTACAATCAAAGATAATTCTGAACCCCATCAATGATAGAATTGGGACAAACTTCCCACACAGAACCCCATGACCAACAGAAAATACTGTGTTTTCTAATGGTCTTTGGTGACCCATCTGACACCCCCCTCGTGACACCCCTCCCAGGGGTCCTGAGCCCCAGATTGAAAAACTGCAATGGAGCAATTATGTACATAACAATGCTCCTGTGTTAGCATTGTCCTCAGAGGGTCATGGAATGAATGTCGTTTGACAGTAGCTGCTATGGAATCATGAGAGTTGTAGTTTGCAGTTCTTCAGCAGAGAGGGCTGAAGACCTTGTCAAACTAGAGCTGCCAAAATCCAGTCCCATTGAGCTGTGGGGTCAAAGTGCATCCATTCCACAATATAGATGCACCCAGAGGTTGCATTTGGATCCTTGAAGGGTGGTCTGCTGGCCCTTTGTCCAGGCCCTTACTTTGCCATTTTTACAAACATGCCTGTGTTGTCACCTCTTCTGCTTCTGGTTAAAAGAGGAAAAGGAAGTGTGCGCTGGCTATTTAGGGGCCTCCTCCTCTCTCTCCCTCCTCCTCCTCCCACTGCTCTCTCTCTCTCTCTCTCTGTTGCGTTGGCCCCCGTCCCGACTTTATTCCCCGAGTGATGTCATGGGCTTGCTGGCGGGTCTGGATGTTCTGCCAGCATTCCAGAGAGTTTATGATCACTGGCAGATGCGCATCCAAGAACACACTGTACCCAGAGCAGAAATTAATGCAGGCTTGAGCGCCGGCCAAGCCTCCAACACGGCCGAGGAGGCAAAGGGAAGGAAAACACAAACTGTTTAATGCTGTTTATAAATTATACACTTGCCGGGGGAGGAAAAAAATACATTTCTTTCGCCTCTCCCCTCCCGCCCCCTCGCTCTGTTTTTTCCTGCCCAGCCTGCCTTGAGAGTTTAAACTAGAATAATATGGTTTTGCTTTTAGCTCCTGTTCTGGATCAGGTCCATCTTCAGGATGTTTCTCTTCTCTCCCCAACCTCTGCATGGGCTTTGCTGAACAAAATGTATTTTCTCTGTCACAGTTTGGGAGGGGGGTTGATTTCCTTCTCCTTTTGGAAGTATATATCCTAGGGCAGTGTTTCCCAACCGCTGTGACGCGGCACACTAGTGTGCCGTGAGCAATCATCAGGTGTGCCGTGGGGAATTGGAACCTCCAGGAGGGGGGGGGTCTAGTGTGTTGAAGTATAAAAACCCTAAGAAACCTACCTCAATAAAGGCACAAAATTACAACCCCCCTCCCCACCCGTTGTCTACTTGGTCTCTCCCTCTCCATGCATTGGGAAGGCCCGCCTCCCTTTCCCCAAGTAGAAACCTCCTTTTGCCTCCTGGGGGTTCTGTGTGGGAAGTTTGGCCCAGTTCTATCATTCTCTTTGATTGTAGGGGAACTATAAATCCCAGCAACTACAACTCCCAAATGTCAAGGTCTATTTCCCCTGAACTCCATCTGCGTTCATATTTGGGCATATTGAGTATTCATGCCAAGTTGGTCCTGATCCAACATTGTTTGACTCCACAGTGCTCTCTGGATATAGGTGAACTACAACTCCAAAAATGCTCTTATAGCATTTTCTCTTGGTTATGGGAGTTGTGTGTGGGAAGTTTGTGTCTTTCTTCCATTCCTGCCAGGATATCTATGTTGAGTTCATCGAAACAGGCCCAGGTTTCACACTGAGTGTATAAATACATTTTAAAAACATATTAACTATATGTATTACTGTGTTAGAGTGTCATTTTGTGTTGGTGGTGTGTCCCAGGATTTTGCAAATGTAAAAAGTGTGTTGCGGCTCAAAAAAGGTTGGGGAACACTGTCCTAGGGCGCTACCAGGCAGTACTAAATCACGGGTTTTAAACAGGGGCAAAAATCCCGGGACTTCAGAAGAGGTCCACATAAAAGACCCGTTGGTCCTGAGATTTCTGCGTCCAGGCTTGATGCTTTGCTGTGAGATTTAGAGGCTCCCAAGATGGCTGCCACGGGACTTCCACCGGAGACTTCAGATATGCGGAGATTCGGATATGCAAATCACTGCAAAAGTTCGGGGTTTTCTTGTCCTGGCCAGAGAAACTGAAGTTTCATGAAGTATCTGCCACACAAACTTCACGGGGTAAGACTTCTTCCACCCAAGTCAGCACGGCACAATCAAACAGGAACATACACTTTGTCATTATTAACACTTTTTAGAGCCTGGCTACCTGGCCATCTGTCCAGACGGATTTGGTTGTGTACTTGTGGTATCAAACACATGCCTGGATTACCCATAAGGCCACCGAGGCCATGGCCTAGGGGCACAAGCCGGGGCACAGATCACGGACCAAAAAACCCCAAAACTGGTCTTTCCCCCTTTCTCATGCCCCTCCTTGCTCCTTCTCCCGGCAAAGTCTCTGCTCCGTCCCCTCCGTCTCTCGCTCTCTCTCTTTCTTGCTCTCCCTCTCTCATGCTTTCTCTCTCTCGTGCTCTCTCGCGCTCTCTCGCACACTTTCTCTCTCGTGCGCGCCTTTGGAGCGGGTTTGCACCCGCTGCGCTCTCCCCAAGCCTCCCAACTCCCGAGGAGACCTTCAGAGCACAGTGGAGCTTTCCAGCCGGTGGGAATGGGGACCTTGGAGGTGGCGGGAGATTGGCTTAAAGGGGCCGTAATTGCAAACTTTGGCCTAGGGTGCAAAAAAGTGTTAATCTGGGCCTGATCAAAAAACAGGGTGCTGTTCCTGGGTTATACATGGCTGTTCCTGATTGCTCTTCTTGTGAAATGATGTACAACATTGACTAGAAGGTCACAACTTTGTCCTGGCCAGAGAAAACGTGCCCTCCACACGTTTCATGAAATTTCTGGCATACAAACAAAGTTTTTTTGCCTTCTACTCAAATGTTTTAGGAATCTGCCAATCAGGAACAAACATCTAAAAGCTGAGAACAAACCCAGGTTTTAAAAATCCTGTGGTTTTCAATTTCAAGGACATACAGACATGCGAAGATCTGTATATTCGGCTCAAAACCGTGATATTCCCGCACCTGGAAATTTTGCATTTTCTGCCTTTTGTAGTAATGGGCTTGACCGATTTACCGGCTGAGCTGGTTGCAGGGCAGGGTTGCCCTTGTGAGGTGGAAGGGGCTTCTCCTCCCCTGAAGCCCCTGGGGTGACGGGAAGGTTCCTGCCAACAATGCCAGCTGGCCAATGACGAGCCTGGCCCCGCCCCCTCTTGGTAGCCGGCCGGCCTGCATTTCCGCCCAGGCAACTTATTTAAGGCTGCCCGGAGACTGCCCAGACCACACGTGGGGCCAGTCCTGTTTGGCTACCCTCCTGTTTACTGCGGAAGCTCCTGGGATAAAGATACTGTCTGGATGGGCCCCTGGATGCTTCTGGCTTGATGTTTCTGGCTGCTCCCAAAGAGGCAGGTCCTTTCTCTTCCCATGAATCCTTGCGTACATCTACATCAGGCATGGGCAAACTTGGCCCTCGCTCCAGGAGTTTTGGACTTCAACTCCCACCATTCCTAACAGCCTCAGACCCCTTCCTTTCCCCCTCAGCCACTTAAGTATCCCCAAACACTGTCAATGCTGGCTGAAATTGGGAGAGGATTGCATATCCGAGAAGTCTTCTCAGTGACGACTGCCAAACTCCCAAAACTCCTGGCTCCATGCAGTTGAATTCTGGGATTTGTAGTTTGCTGAGCTGCCTGCACCGTTCCACAGAGATGGCTCAAGGCCGTATCAAGCTACAACTCCCATCATTCCACCACCTTGAGCCTTGGTTGTTCAAGCAGTGGCAAAGTGTATTAATTGTACAGTGTAGATCAGGTATGGGCAAACTCTGGCTTTCCCTCCAGGCATTTTAGACTTCAACTCCCACCATTCCTAACAGCCTCAGACCCTTTCCTTTTCAGGCTGAGGGTAAAAAGGAAGGGGCCTGAGGCTGTTAGGAATGGTGGGAGTTGAAGTCCAAAACACCTGGAGCGAGGGCCCAAGTTTGCCCATGCCTGATCTATACTATAGGATCTATGTCGCTTGGTACCTCTTTAACTCAATGCTATGGAATGCTAGGAGTTGCAGTCTGCACTCACTGGCAGAGAAGGCTGAAAACCATGTCAGCCCCAGCTTCCCATTTGGGGACATGAGAGGAGCCTCCCATAGGATGGTAACACATCCGGGTGTCCCCTGGGCAACGTCTTTGTGGACGGCCGATTCTCTCACGATAGAAGCAACTTGCAGTATGTTCTCAAGCCACTTCTGACATGATCTCAAACTGCAATAATTCCACAGTGTAGATGCACCTGAAGATTCATATTCGCCCGAGAGCCCTGGGCTCAAAAACATGACCGAATTAGAGACAATAGAATCCAGCTGTTTTTGTGATGGTGAGCTGATATATGCCGAACCTCTGCTTTGCTTTCCCTCTTCCAAACCCAGATCACAATGCCAATTTTTGAAGCCTTGTTTTCCATTGCCTTTCCTCTCTCTCCCAAACACTCAGATCACGCCATTGCAATGTCCATTTCCAATAGCCTTTTTTTTGCATATCCTTTGCATCTCCCACCCAGCACAGAGAACATGAAATAAAACCCAACTGAATGTCGACCCCTCCTCTTTCTCCACTCCCCCCCGCTAATGTTTATCATTTGCCCAACAGGCTTGACAGATTTCAGATTTCCTGCATCCCGTGGCTGCTGCGCCGCTGCGCCTGGGCTCCAAAGCCCCCTCGTTGCTAAGTAGCAACCTCCCCGCTACTGTAATGGGCTGCTTGTGTATTCCGTTCAGCGCCGGATCTTATTTTTGTATGCAAGGCAAAGTGTTTTGATGGAGGACGATTGCAGGAGTGTCTGGAGGCTGTTTGGGAGTTTTATAGGCCGTACAGTACACCGTGTGCCTTCCGAAATGGAACGCCGGGCTGTTGGGTTTCACAGAGAGGGTTTGTCATTTTTTCCCCTCTGAGCTCAAGCTGTCGAAAGAGAACATTACTTGGAAGAAGGGAAGCAGGGAGGGTTATGTAATGGCTTCGCTTCCCCCCCCCCTTCCCATCCCTAGCTTTTTGATTATTGTTATTTTTATGCTCCACCAAAAATAATGCACACACAGCACCCGAAATAGATCTTCTTCACTCTCGGCTGCGTTTGGGCCTCCTCCGAGTCTGATCCTGTGCAATGCAACATTTATTTATTTATTTACAGTATGTTTCAAACTTCTATACCGCCACTCCCCGGAGGCTCGGAGTGGTTTACAGTTTGATTCATAACACAATAACAATACAGAACAGACATTACAACAGAAGCAAAACAGGGGTGGAACATAAATAAGGGAGGAAACATAAGGATCACATACATTCGGCAATGGAATGGGGATAGGGATTGGATAGAACCAGGGTCCATACCGATTGACCCCTTACTGGGATTGTCCTATGGTGGCAGTTGGCGACCATTAAAGGGAGGCAGCCACGGGACTCCCAAAGAGCTCTGTAGGATCACAAGGTTGGGAAGGAGATCATCTCCGACCGTTGAGCCCTGTGTTCTCAAAGGCTGTCTCCTTACAAGTCCAACGACCTGACTCGAGGGCTGGCAGCTCTCCGAAGGACGTTTCGAAGCTCCAAAGTTTGAATTCCAGAACGTCCTCGAATGAAATGTCCTCTGGGTCCCCGAGCTAAACACTCTGGTCCTCTTCCGCCGTTGAAGACCTACAGCATTTGCAGCAGTCCTGAGGATTCTGTGATCACGATGAGTCATTGATCCGGTCGTGGGCTGGGCGATCTGGTTGGTTTCTTGGTGCTCTTCGGTGAGGCTGGAAGTTCGCTCTAGGAGACTCTTTTCCTTCTGCCGTCGTTTCCGCTTCCTGGGACGATGATGCGGTTTCTGGTGGGAGTTCACTGACAATTTCCGGTCTTTGGCTGGAGAAGATATCCGGTCCGATCCGGCGTCCTCAAGGTCGGTCGCCATATTCGAATGGCCCTCGACCATCCACCATCCACAGGCGTCCACACTGTGGACATTGGGATCCCCTTTGTGCCTCATTTTAAACTCCACAAGCTGGTCTTCCTCTTTTGTGGCATGCTTTCCTTGCATCCCATTTTGACTGTTAACTTTTCTTTGGTTTAGTTTCCGAAGAATGTGATCCTGTGCAACACGACATGGGATCTGCTCATGGTTTGGATCGCCTTTGCTCCTTGCTTCCAACTCCAAAAACTGGTTCCCTTCTTTTCTGGCATGTCTTCCTCACTTCCTAATTTTTGGGTGCATTGGTTGAGAGATGCTCTCTGTGTTTTGTTGTGCATATATGCACCTAAGGGCCCTTTCACACAGCCGTACAACCCAGAATATCAAGGCCAATAACCCACAATATATGCCTTGAACTGGGTTATCTGAGTCCACACTGCCATATAATCCAGTTCAATGTGGATTGTGTGGAAGAGGCCTCAGGCTCCTCTCTGTCCACCTGAAGGAAATCAAGAGGGCAGAATTGATGTCTTAACGGCATGTCAGAGAAGTTCTCCCCTCCTTGGCTGCTGAGAGAATGGAAGGGAGGGTGAGAGTTAGAAGCCATAATATCAGCATGAATCTTCCATAGGTCCATGTGTGACTCCATCAGAAGTAGACTGGAGCACACCATCACAGAAATGGAGCGAAACCACTCCAGAGAAGAAGCATTGAGGTTGAACATCCAAGGTACAGATTCCAGTGGCTCCTAGTCTTTAGATACAGGCTCAGTTGAGCTAGAAAAGCCTTGGATCTTACCCTAGTTGTACCATGAGGTCACCAAGAGAAGGTGGATTGCCATTGCTCCACTGTAGCCTCCAACCCTTCCAAGGTAATAGACAAATCAATGTCCAAAGCAATTGCCAGAATACCACTGGGGAGAATTTGTCTTGGCAATACCTAGAAGAAGGAGATATTGTTACATTTCCAAGCCACCCATCTAATGACATAGGACTTGGAACAGTGCAGGAACATAGAGAACTAGGAATATACCGTATTTTTCGCACCATAAGACGCAGTTTTTTTCTCCCAAAGTGGGATGAAAAATCAGCCGCGTCTTATGGTGCGAATATGCAGGCGGGGGGCGCTGGAGCAGAGGGAGGGCGGCGATATACTCACCCTGTCGCCGCCTCTCCACTTCTCAGGTCCGTTGCGGCGGCGGAGGGACGCTGCCGCTCTCCTCGCCTCCTTTTCCCTTCCCTCCGCCCTCAAGGAAAGGGCGGAGGGAAGGAAAGGAGGCAGGGGCGAGCGAACCGCGTCGCGTCAGAGCTGGCGCGACACGGTTCGCTCTCCTCGCCTCCTTTTCCTTCCCTCCGCCCTCAAGGAAAGGGCGGAGGGAAGAAAAAGGAGGCAGAGGGCGGAGCGAACCGCGTCGCGTCAGAGTTGGCTGTGGGCGGTTCGCTCTCCCTCTGCCTCCTTTTCCTTCCCCCACCTTTGCTTCCCTCGAGGAAGGGGCGGAGGGAAGGAAAAGGAGGCAGAGGGCAGAACCGCGTCGCGTCAGCTCTGACGCGACGCGGTTTGCTCCGCCCTCTGCCTCCTTTTCCTTCCCCCACCTTTTCTTCCCTCAAGGAAAGGATGGGGAAGGAAAAGGAGGCAGAGGGCAGCGAACCAGCGAGCCCTCTGAAGAAAGCACCTGCTGATAAGACTTACCTAGATGTTAGAGGGGGAGCGAAAATATTTTTTTTCCTATTTTCCTCCTCTAAAATCTAGGTGCGTCTTATCAGCAGGTGCGTCTTATGGTGCGAAAAATATGGTATCTAGTTGGCTTTGTATGCAGTCCAAACTACTGATCCATATATCATAATATGGGCAGTTGTTCTGCATGATATATTTCCATGAAGACCCCCAATGAACCCATTTCTGAAGTTTCATTTTCTTTTGCTTACAGAAAAATTGTCTCTTTACACCACTTGTTTTAAACTCAAGGCCCATGGGCCAAATACGCCCTCCATGTCTTCTTATGGGTCCCTCCAGATGCTGGACCACAAGCCCCATGTTCATCATCATTAGACATCAAGACTAGAACTGGTGGGATTTAAGATACAGGAACACCAGTATTGATTGTTGAGTCACTGTTGATCCTTCTAGAACTATAAAAGTAATTCAAAGACTTGCAATTTAACTATAAAAAGGATTGTAGTCATCCTTCATCCTGTTGCCATAATAATGTAACTTTGGTATTGCAGAAAGGAAAATGTACCCCAGATAATGTATTATTTGTAAGTACATACTTCCACGCTCTGTGTTTCCAAATTTTGATTCTCCAGGTGCTCTGGACTTCAACTCCCAGAAGGCCCTTGAAGTTTAGCTAATAACTAGGAATTATGGGAGCTGAAATCCAAACCATCTGTTGGACTAAAGTTTGGGGACTAGTGCTCTTGAGATTAGAGTAGTCCAATGTGTTTTGCATGGTTGATCTGAAATATGGTGTTCTATCGGAGAGGTGGACATTGATAGCAGCACTCCATGAAAGTTGGGTAGATTGCATGGCTGATCCTAGATAAGTTGTCCTCCCAAAGAGGTGGTCATTGATAGCAGCACTCCATGAAAGCTGCGTAGATTGCATGGCTGATCCTAGATAAGTTGTCCTCCCAAAGAGGTGGTCATTGATATAGCAGCACTCCATGAAAGTTGGGTAGATATGTCCTTCAAGATTGCAAGCCCAAGAAGGGAAATGATATGCCTTTAATGGTTCATTGTGTTTTGCGTGGTTGATCCTAGGTAAGTTACCCTACCCAAAAGATTGGGCATTGATAAGCAATGCTTTTTGGAAGATAGATAGATAGGTCCAAGGTTGCAAGCCCAAGAAGGGAAATAATGTGTCTTTAATGGTCCATTGTGTTTTGTGTGGTTGATCCTAGATAAGTTGTCCTACCCAAGAGATTGGACATTGCTAGCAATGCTTCTTGGAAGATTGGTAGATAGATGCTTCAAGGTTCCAAACAAGGAGGGAATTAATAGGCCTTTAATGGTACATTGTGTTTTGCATGGTTGATCCTAGTTGTCCTACCCAAGAGATGGACATTAGTAGCAATGCTTCTTGGAAGATAGGTAGATAGGTCCTTCAAGGTTGCAAGCCAAGGACGGGAGATAATATATCTATATCCAGAGTGGTCCATTGTGTTTTGCATGATTCATCCTAGATAAATTGAACTGCTCAAGAGATGGACATCGATAACAACACTTCTAGGAAGATAGGTAGATAGGTCTTTCAAGGCTGCAAGCCTTTAATGGCCCAGAGTGGTCCATTTTCTTGTGGTTTGAAACATAAAATATAATCCCAGGTGCAAAACAAGGAGTGAATTAATAGGCCTTTAATGGTACATTGTGTTTTGCATGGTTGATCCTAGTTGTCCTACCCAAGACATGGGCATTAGTAGCAATGCTTCTTGGAAGATAGGTAGATAGGTCCTTCAAGGTTGCAAGCCAAGGAGAGGAGATAATATATCTTTAATGGTGCAGAGTGGTCCATTGTGTTTTGCATGATTCATTCTAGGTACATTGAACTGCCCAAGAGATGGACATCACTTCGAGGAGGATAGGTAGATAGTAGGGGTGGTTGATCCATCAAAAATTTGTTTCTAAACTCGCGTGGGGGGGGGGGGGGATTGTCATCGGTGGTTCGATATAAAAATTGTTCTAAAAAATTTCCGTAAAATTTCGTTATGGAAACGTAATTATTAACGAAAATTCATTATTATTTCCTGTTAGTTCTCAGCAGGGAAGTAGGTGGGGATGTCCTCCGCACCTCCTTCCCTGCTGTACTGAGAACTAATGCACCTCAAGGCTTGACACGCTTTAGGTCTTAGCAGGGAAGGAGGAGCGTCTGTACCTCCTTCCCTGCTAAGAACTAAAGCGCGTCAATGCTCCTCCTTCCTGCTAAGACCTACAGCGCATCAAGGCTTGACGCGCTTTAGGTCTTAGCAGGGAAGGAGGTGCGGAGGACATCCCCTCACGTCCTCCTTCCCTGCTGAGAACTAACTCCAAGATTCAGAGGAATTTCCTCCTGGTCACCAGGCTCTCCCTCTGCTTGTGAGGGAGAGCCTGGGGAACAGGTGGAAAGCTCGGCTGGGCTGCTTCCAAAGCGCCCACCTCAGCTCTCAGCTGGCGAGAGGAGAAAGGAGGGTACTGCTGCCCTCCAGTCTCCTCTTGCGAGTTGAGAACTGAGGAGGGGGAAAAATGACCTAATAACGTGACCTTTACAAAAAATGGCGATCCCGGGTTCGGTTTTGAAACTTCACTTCCGGGTTGGACGCCGAGGGTCGATATAGGGTCAAAATAATTTCAAATACGAAATATTAACGGGTTTCAAGGTATTTAAATTGGAGATATCCACCCCTAGTAGATAGGTCTTTAAAGGCTTCAAGCCCAAGAGAGGGAAATATGCCTTTAATGGCCCCGAGTGGTCCATTTTCTTGTGGTTTGAAACTTAAAATATAATCCCAGGTGCAAAACTCTCCTTTTGCCCAGATTTAAGGTCTTCTTGCTCAACCATACACCTCGACAGCATCCACCCCTATAATGTCCCTTTGATGCCCACTTTCGGGAGGACCAGGCTTAGGATCTTTGAGGTGTTTAACTGTAAGCAAAACCAAAAAAAGAGAAGAGAAGCTCCTTTTATCATGGGCAAAACAATTTGGATGCGAAGCCGAGGGTCTGCCAAAGAGGCAGAGAACAAACCCAGCTCAACCCAGTGGCTTTTTCTGGGCAGGAGAAGAAAACGAGGGAATGGGGGTAGAGAACAGGCTAAATTTAAAATTGTAATTGGCTGACTTCCACAAGCTTGCGGGTGTTTTAATGACTCATAATAACTTCATTTAAAACCAGCTGAGCAGAAAATAGATTGGAGAGGAGCCTCGGGCCATTATGGATTTCTGTGGGGGTTTTTTTCTCCTTTTACTTTCCTCCTCCTCCTCCCTCTTTTTCTTCTTCTTCTTTTCTGTTTTTTTTGACATGCCGTTTTCGGCAGCCGGCAAAAAAAAGCGCTCCGAAGACTTGGCCGACTCTCTC
The DNA here is from genome assembly GCA_030556195.1 of Anolis apletophallus. Lineage (NCBI taxonomy): Eukaryota > Metazoa > Chordata > Lepidosauria > Squamata > Anolidae > Anolis > Anolis apletophallus. The sequence continues at coordinate 16,551,278 of JARBWK010000013.1, forward strand.
CTTTCGGGTTGGTGGTCTGACCAAGAAAGAGATTTGTATAGAATCCAGGGTTTTGTGTGTATGTGTGTGTGCATTCCTTTTTTTTCCGCACAACACCCCCCACTGATTAAAAATAGATGCCTTGAGGTATTATTTTAGCATCAGCATGTGGGGAGAAGAGGGTTTTTTTGTGTGTGTTGTTGTATTTTTTTTTTGCTCTCTGTCTCTCTTCCTTTGCACTTTTGATGTGGTAAATGGAACATAAATAAAATTGTTTTTGAAATGACTGAATTAATTAGGTAGTAAAGTGATGGCAATGCATAAATTTGCTTTGCCACGTCGTTCTCGGCTTATTTTTCTTCTTTCGTTTTTTTTGCAAATCCATATTTGTTCTCACCTCCCCCCCCCCTTTCTCCCGCCCTTTCTCTGTTATTTCTCATCAGCTTCAACGCTCCTCATGATCCAAATCCCATTTCAAGAATTTCTATTTTAATGGAAGGCACATGGTTCCCTCTGACTCGCAGGGAAGAGGAATATGGGGATTGTAACGTCAGAAAATATGTCAGTTATGAAACCGCGGCCGGGGAGAGGGATCGGGCTTGGCGTCTTTGCCGCCCGTGACTCGGCAACAAGGGCTGGTGCCAGAAACGTGACTCTTTGGTTCCATGTCCCTCTAGATGTAAACAGGCTAAATATATTGGGGAAGGAGGAGAGAAGGAGAGGGTGCATTCGGACAAGCCCTTCGCTTCCAATCCGTTCCACTGCGAGGTCTACATTTCCCATGGAGAAATGTATAATTTCTTTCTCATGTTGGTATAATGAATAAGAGGAGAACAATGTGTGAACACAGCAGAGGGTGGTCATCAAAACGGAGCATCCCCTTCAGGTTTTAGTCTGAACTATAGAGAAGCTGTCCAAGGTACCAAAGATATTAGACATCCTTGATGACTCTTTTAGAGTTCAGACTAAACAATAAGCCTGGACCCTGCTCTTAGTCCCAGCTTACTTAGTACTTAGGCCAGTGTTTCTCAACCTGGGGGGTCGGGAAGTTTGAGGGGGTCATCGTTGGTGGAGTTCAGATGCTTTTTGATTGTTGCTAAGAACAAAGACCATCAGAAAAAGTATTTTCTGTTGGTCATGGGAGTTCTGTGTGGGAAGTTTGGCCCAATTCTATCGTTGGTGGAGTTCAGAATGCTTTTTGATTGTTGCTGAACTATAAATCCCAGCAACTATAGCTCTCAAATGTCTTGTTCTATTTTCCCCAAACTCCAACAGTGTTCACATTTGAGCATATTGAGTATGCCAATTTTGGTCCAGATCCATCATTGTTTGAGTCCACAGTGTTCTCTGGATATAGGTGAACTACAACTCCAAAACTCAAGGTCAATGGTCAATGCCCACCAAAACCTTCCAGTATTTTCTGTTGCTCATTGGAGTTCTGTGAGCTTGGCTCAGTTCTATGATTGGTGGACTTCAGAATGCTCTTTGATGAACTATCAATCCCAGCAACTACAACTCCCAAATGACAAAATCAATCTCTCTCCCCCCCCCCTCCCCCATAACCCCATCAGTATTCAAATTTGGGTGCATCCGGGTATTTGTGCCAAATTTGGTCCAGTAAATGAAAATACATCCTGCATATCAGATATTTACATTACGATTCATAACAGTAGCACAATTACAGTTATGAAGTAGCAACGAAAATTATTTTATGGTTGGGGTCACTACAACGAGAGGATCTGTATTAAGCGGTTGTAGCATTAGGAAGGTTGAGAAATACTGACTTAGTAACATTGTCCTTCAAGTGTGGTGTCCTGGCAGTGGGTCCATAAGGTGACTGTGGAGCCCTACTCTTGACCTGCATGTTCTTCTTCAGTGAAGACATCAGTTTTCAGGTGGAAGGCAATCCCAATTAGGGTTGGCTTGACGTGCCTTCCTCTTGGCCCGTTTCTCCCTTTTGCCCTCCATTCATGCCACTTCAAATTCTACAGCACTGCTGGTCACAGCTGACCTCCAGCTAGAGTCAATGAATCAATAGGATTTACCTCTTTGTTGACTTGTTGATGTGTGCCTTAAATTCATTTCCAGTCCTAAGACAAATGTATCATGGGTTTTTCTTGGCAAGATTTCTTTGTTGGCTACCCCTGAGTGTGACTTGCCCAAGGTCACCCAGTGTCAAAGCAGAAGGAGTTCATACCCACATTAGAATCATAGACGTTGTCCTCCTCAATCAGGTTTGGTTGCTGTCGTTCTTGCGGAGATCCAGAGTCAGAAGCTGGAGGACTTCTGTTTTGTAGATGGGAGTGTCCTCTTCTTTCTTTCTCCATCCTCACTCCATGTTATGCATCTCTTGCTGGAAGGTCTTGTCCAGGAAAGTCATTGTCTCGTCATGTTCTCTCAGCAGGTTTAACCAAGGAAGAGACCTTGGGTCAACTATGTTCCCTTTAAAAAATCATAGAATCATAGTTGAACCATTCAGTCCAAGCCCCTTCCTTCTGCCAGGCAGGAAAAGTGTAATCACGGCACTCCCAACAGATGCCCACCCAGCCTCTGTTTAAAAGCCTCCAAAGAAGGATCCTCCACTGGACTCAAAGGCAGAGAGTTCCACTGCTGATCATCTCTCTCATGGTCAGCAAGTTCTTCCTAATATTCAGGTGGAATCTCTTTTCTTGTCGTTTAAACCCATGGCTCCATTGAGTCCTAGTCTCCAGAGCAGCAGAAAGGAAGCTTTGCTTTGTCTTCCTTACGGCAGTGTTTTTCAACGTTTTTTGAGCCACGGCACATTTTTTACATTTACAAAATCCTGGGGCACACCACCAACCAAACTAACACAAAACGACACTCTAACACAGTAATACATATAGTTAATATGTTTTTAAATGTATTTATACACTCAGTATGAAACCTGGGCCTGTTTCGATGAACACAACATAGATATCCTGGCAGGAATGGCAGAAAGACACACACGAAGGTCTTGCTCAACAGCTGGGAGTTATAGTTCACCCGCAATCAAAGAGCATTCTGAACTCCACCAATGATGGAATGGAATCAAACTTCCCACACAGGACTACCATAACCAAGAGAAAATACTATAAGAGTTTGGTGGGCATTGACCTTGAGTATTGGAGTTGTAGTTCACCTATATCCAGAGAGCACTGTGTAGGGGAGGGAGGAAGACGTGGGGCAAGTCTGCGCAGTAGCGCCTGCACGGGACACGTCTTCCTCCCTCCCCCCTCTCGCAGAAGCGGCAGCATGAGCAAAGCGAGGCAAAGCAAGCAGAGCGAGGCTGGGAAGAAGAGAGCCCGAGTGGTGAAGAAAAAGTGTTCGGCAGGAGGGGGAAGAAAGGGTATTGGAGGTTCCAATATCCCACGGCACACCTAATGATCGCTCACGGCACACTAGTGTGCCACGGCACACTGGTTGGGAAACACTGCCTTACGGTATCCTTTCCAATATTTAAACATAGTCTTCATATCTCCTCTGGCTTCATGGTTGGTCAGTTGATCAGTCCACTCAAGCTGGGAAAGGAGCAAGTCTGCTTGAATGAGGAAGAACAGCCTTGAGGCAGTGACTCTCCTAAGGCTTCCTTTGATGTATCAGTCTGTTGTCACCTCAGTTAGGATTTGTGGCTTTTCCTTGTATTCTAGGAGGTTGCAAAGACCAGAAAGATGGACCAGCTGTGGTACTTTTGAATCACATCAAAAGTCTTTCAAACAAACAAAATGACCACACAGGTAGACATTGAAATAGTTGAAATATTTATTATATTTTGGCCTCGTCATTGATCCAAATGAAGACAGCGGTGAGAAACTCAGAAGAAGGCCAAGACTTTCAGGGACAGCTATGAATGTACAAGATAAGATCATCAAGCATAAAGATATGCCATTGAATACCAAAGTCAGGCACACCCATGCCATAGTATTTCTGATATCTATCTATGGTTGTGAAAGTTGGATAATGAAGATAACTGATAGAAAGAGATTGAGCTCATATGAAATGTGCTGCTGGAAGAGAGTTCCATGGAACTATGTATCACAGTTCCGGCCCAGTTTACCTGTCCGAACGTATTCTCCCCTATGAACCGTCAAGAGTGCCAAGATCATCTGGAGAGGCCCTACTCTCGGTCTCACCACCTTCGCAGGCGTGTCTGGTGGGGACAAGGGACAGGGCCTTTTCTGTGGTGGCCCCCCGGCTGTGGAATTCCCTCGCAAATGAAATTAGATCCGCCCCCTCCCTCCTGACTTTTAGGAAGCGAGTTAAAGCGTGGGTGTGCAATGAGGCCTTCGCAGAATGAAGGAGGAGATCGTGAAGCGACTAAAGTCGCTAACCACTTGATACGGAATGAATATATGGATTAAGTTGGACTTGATTTTACTTTGGCGAAAGGCTTTTAAAATGTATTTATTGTATTGTATTTTATTATAAATTTTATTGTAAATTTATAATGTTTTTAGATTTTAAATGTTAGCATTGAATGCTTGCTGTTTGCCGGTCTGAGTCCCTCTTCGGAGGTGAGAAGGCCGGGGTATAAAAGTTTTAAATAAATAAATATCAAAAAGAGAAATAAATAGGTTGGAGAGCAAATGAAGCCTGAGGTCTCCCTAGTACAGTGTTTTCCAACCTTTTTTGAACCGTGGCACACTTTTTACATTTACAAAATCCTGGGGCACACCACCAACCAAACTGACACAAAACGACACTCTAACACAGTAATGCATATAGTTAATATGTTTTTAAATGTATTTATACACTCAGTGTGAAACCTGGGCCTGTTTCGATGAACACAACATAGATATCCTGGCAGGAATGGCAGAAAGACACAAACTTCCCACACAGAACTCCCATAACCAAGAGAAAATACTATAAGAGTTTGGCGGGTATTGAAACAATGTTGAATCAGGACCAAACTTGGCATGAATACTCAATATGCCCAAATGTGAACACAGATGGAGTTTGGGGAAAATAGACCTTGACATTTGGGAGTTACAGTTTCTGGGATTTATAGTTAACACACAATCAAAGAGCATCCCGAACTCTTGCAACAATGGAATTGAACCAAACTTGGCATATTGAGTTCTCATTACCAACAGAAAGTACTGAAAGGGTTTGCTTAGGAATTGACCTTGAGTTTGGAAGTTGTAGTTCACCTACACCCAGACAGCACTGTGGACTCAAACAATGTTATGTTGTTGGTTGTTTTCTATCCAGAATCACATGGTGGAAGGAGGCTCAGCACTTTAAGGTCTTTAAAACAGGCATGGGAAAACTTCGGCTCTCTGGGTGCTTTGGACTTCAAATCCCACCATTCCTAACAGCCCTTTCCTGCTTAAATGGCTGAGGGGGGAAAAGGAAAAGGGCCTGAGGCTGCTAGGAATGGTGGGAGTTGGAGTCCAAAACACCTGGAAGGTCCAAGTTTGCCCAAGCCAGCTTTCGACAGAGACCTCTTCCTTCCCTTTCGCGCCCTTTCTTCCCCCTCCTGCTGAACACTTACTTTTTCTTCTACGCTGCTGCTTCTGCCACCATTTTGATCCAAGAGGGCAGCATGAGCGTGTTCAGGAGGGGAGGGGGAGGGAGGAAGACATGACCTCTGCGGGTGCTACTGCGCAGACTCGCCCCAGAGCAAAGCGAGGCAAAGCGAGCAGAGCAAGGCTGGGAAGAAGGGGGGGAAGAAAGGGTACTGGAGGTTCCAATTTCCCACGGCACACCTGATGATCACTCACGGCACACTGGTTGGGATACACTGCCCTAGAAGATGTTGGACATTGGATGATGGGGACATATTGAGATGGCATGACTCACAGACATTAATGTTCAGGTGGAAAAAAGGAGAACCACGTGATAGATGGATTGGCTCATTCAAAGAAGCCATGGGTTTGCAAGACCTAAGCTGGGTGGCTAATGACAAAGTCTTACAGATATTTTTCATTTGGAGGATCATTAGAAGTTTGTGGTCACAGACCAGTAATGGCAAATGTCTTGATAGGATCCTACTGTTCTGTGTAGGAGGTTAATATGTGTTTCTCTCATTCCTCAAACACAAAGTGTACAGCTTCCAAGCGTAGTCGGATATGGTCTTCTCTCCATTGAAATGCACCTGGTACTGACTTTTCCTAAAACCGAAGTGGACGAAATCCACAGCTTCAGTCAAAACCGGCACTTCTTTCTTTGAAGGCTCCTGTCATTCCTCCTTTACCTTCCTTCTCTTTATCCCCCCATTTTCCACCCCTTTACCCACCCACCTCCTCATAAAACTTTACCACCGTTAGCAACACTTCAATGGGCACAGGGAAACCAGCTTTGGCCGAATTGTAATATGAGTAGGTTTGGAAAGTTAATGGGCCATGTCTTATCTCGAAAGAACTGGGAAAGAACTGGTTTATGGAGGGCGTTTGTACACTCCTGCAAAGGGTAGAAACAGCATTGAGCGCAGGCTGATGTTCGGACAGATGTCCTTTGATAGTTTTCTCGATCGCACGATAACTGAGGCTTGAGTCCTTTTTCCGAAAGGTAGTAAAGCTATGGCGATGTTTTGGTGTGTCCCGTGGATTGACGTTTGGGTTGACGTTTTTGACTCCTTTGCCCAAATTGTAACACAAACCCATCGCACGGGCTTGAATCATGCCTTGACAACACTTCTGGTGGGTGGATCAAGCCCCTTCTCTTCCCAAACCCAGCTTTCAAATCCAAACCGTTATATGGAAGTTAATCACCAGGTGTGCGCTCAAATATTAGCCATTTTCAGTGCCTCTATTACAGTCCAAATCGTTCCACTCGCACAAGTGGCAATTTGAATGTCATTTTTTAAGTTGTCAGGCACGGCTTAATAATGCTTAGGTAATAATATAGAAAAAGTCGTCGAGCATACGGGCTTCTGGCATGGCATAAAACCAAGGTAGGGAACAAGTTAAAGAAAACCTGGATGTGCCAGAGCAGACATGGGCAACCTACTACCCGCGGGCCGGATGCGGCCCGGCAGCTGATTCTGTCCGGCCCAGGGAGAAGGGTGTTGGGGGCAAGGCCAAGAGGAAGGGGTGCCGCTGCCGCCATCCCATCGCAGGCTCTGGGGCCTGCGTCGGCAGACAGCCCGCCGCTCCGGAGAACGATCGGAGGAGCAGCAGCTTTGGAGTGCCTGCCATCTCGTGAGGCGATGGTGGCCTGCAGCAGGAGCAGTCCGCGTCTTCCGGTTTGCCATGGCAATCACCCGCCGCAGCTTGCCGACTGCTCCCCTGCAGGCCCGCATCGCCTCATGGGATGGCAGGCACTCCAAAGCCGGGATGGCAGGCACTTCATGGCAGGGCGATCAGCCGAACAGGAATGCCTCTGACGGAACGGCTGGGGGCGAGTGCGGGCGGAGACCTGCAGCCTCCGATCGTCTGCTGCTCTGCTCCGCTCTGCTCTGCTGCGGCAGCGGCTGGGTTCGCTTTGTCATCCTCTGAGCTGGGTCCATTGGGCCATTCCATCTTGGGATCCTTCCTCTCTTGAGGATGTCAGCCTCCATCTTGTTTCGCTCCTTGTCTTCTTCATTTTCATTTCATTTTATTTTAGTGGTTTTTATTATTATTTTATAATATTTTTATTATAATAATATAATAAATAATATAATATAATGTTATATTATATTATAATTTCAATATATTATAATGTCTATATATCTACTATAATATAATAATTATGATATTAATACTAATAATATATGAATATTTCTTGATATATTAATATGTTAATATTTATTATGTGTAATATATAGTAAATATAGTAAATAAATAAATAAATAATGTAGATTAGAATGTAGTTCAGCCTTTAGGTGCGGCCCTCCATAATATTTTTTGGCTCTTGCGTGGCCCCTTGGAAAAAATAATTGCCCACCTCTGTGCCAGAGCCTCTGATGTTTCCATTTTGACTGGTGAATGTGGACATTTTTCCAAAATGTAATCCCCTTGTTTCGGAGAAGTTGGAATCAAAGCAAGGAGGGAAACCATCATGTTCCTTTACACCCAAGAGACTTCACTGGGAGCAATTAAGGTCTCAGACACACCAAAGGCAATTCCGTGAGTGTCATTTTTAGCCAGTTAGAACATTTTTACTACTTCCTCACATCAGAAGCGCCACAAACTAGAAAGCCCCAGTCCTTCTCCCCAATAAAGCCATTAAACTCAATGGGGAAGAGGGGAGCCCTGCTTGGTGTCTAAAAATGGCAACGGCTGTGTTGTTGTGTCTTTTTATGGGAGGCTTAGACACAAGTCTCTGGATTGCTTCTCAGCTTGGTGCCATATTTACACAGGATCTTGGCCATATTTTGCACCCCATGGTTGCTTTGCCGAAGAGAGTATTTTTTTCCTAAGGGGTTGACATAGACAGCTGGGAAGCTGATCAATGGTTTTCGGCAGGTTTCAGGGGAAAAGCCCAAGGGAGGCAGAAAAGGAGCCATAGCCTTTGCCCCACTTTAAATGCATGCAAAACAGGGAAGAGTTTTCAGAAGGATTTGTGGGTATCCAGGTGCTAACCTTTTTTCCTAGGAAAGAAGTGGCAGATGGAGTTTGGGGGGTTTAGATTCAAAATTAAATGATCCTTCCAATTTAAAAATTGGAAGATATTATCCCCCTTCACACACAGATAGAGTAAATTACCTCCTTTTCCTTTTTTATTATCTATCTATTATATGAATGGATACATGCATTTTAGGAATGTCAATAGAAACCCCATTGATTAGTCTGAACTAGAGTAGAACCATTGAATCTGCTGTTCAATGGCAAGTCAACACATAGGTAAATCTAACTGGTTCAACAGTTTTGCTCTAGAGCAGGTATGGGTGAACTTCAGCCCTCCAGGTATTTTGGACTTCAACTCCCACAATTCCTGGCCTCAGACCCCTTCCTTTCCCCCCTCAGCCGAGTTTCCGGATCACCGACAGAGGAAGGCCAATGTACAGAGCGTTACAGTAGTCTAGCCTCGAGATGACCGTGGCTTGGACTACTGTGGCCAGGTCGCAACGGGGCAAGTAGGGGGCCAGCTTCCTCGCCTGGCGAAGGTGGAAAAATGCCACTCTGCTGACAATGGAGACATGGGCCTCCATCGATAGTAGAGGGTCCAGGGTTACCCCGAGGCTCTTAACGGATGACGACGGACGTAGTGTCACACCGTCCAGGGTCGAAAGCTGAACATCCCCACTGCCCAGGCGACCAAGCCACAGGATCTCTGTCTTAGCCAGATTCACCCTCAACCTACTGGCTCGCAGCCATCCAGTAACAGCCTCAAGGCAGCGATGGAAATTATCGGGTACGGAGTCGGGCCAGCCGGCCATCCATCCTCAGGATGAGCTGGGTGTCATCAGCGTACTGATGTCACCCAAGCCGAAAGCTACTCACCAGCTGGGCAAGTGGTCGCATGTAGATGTTAAATAACAGTTATAATGTATGGTGCGATCCTTCTGCAGCGTAGTGTATTCGTTTGTACTACAAAGTCAAAGACCAAGATCCTACATTGTAGGATTATCCATTCATTGCATTACACAACCTCTCATGCTCAACCAACCAATCCAAAGGGGTAAAGGCATCCCTTAGCTTTGTGTGCACCAGCATTGCATGCAGGCCTTTACTATCATGACCTTGAATTGACTGTAGGCCTTGTGAATCACGCAGTAATGTGACACACCTTCCTTACACCTGCATCTTGAGATGTTGTGACTCATTGGGAATGATGGCCAAGCGGGGGACAGCAGGACACAAGGAAGACCATGCTCCAAGTAATTGGATCCGCTAAAGAAGTCATGTCTGCTCTGGGTTTGCAAGACTTGAGTAGGTCTATTGATGACCCAAATTCTTGGCAGTCTCTCATTCATAGAGTTGCTATAACTCAACGTTGACTTGTTGGTACATAACATGGCAGAATTTCAACTACATTTGCCATTTTCTCCTACCACCTCATGAGACATGGGTTCTACATCTCTCTTCGTTGCTGCTGTTTTTCTTCCAAAGAGAAAATATAATCTCAACTTTCTAGATCCCATCAATCCTTAGAAAAGTGTGGATGTGTTGGATCCATTTACTAGCTAGTGTGTTCGGATCCATTTGGAAGCTCTGTTGAAACCCACCTTCCCCCACGTGATACCTTTCAGATGTTTGGGAACTTGGATTCCCATCTTTTTCAGCCCCTTCTGTTTGGGAATGATGGCTGTTGGTGGTTTGACACATCCAGAAGGCAGTGGGTTGGAGGAAAAGGCTGAACGAGAGGCAAGGAAATCACTGAGGGGCGGAAAGGGGGAACGCAGCCACATCAGAGCAACAACACTTGCTGTTAAAGTTCGTAAGATGTGGTTGGAACGGTGAGGTTGCATCTCGTGATGTTCCCCAACATTGTTCCACTGTTGTGGAGGGCATTCTGCCTTGGAGGCTCACCGGAGGTTAAAACTCATGCGTAATGTGACAAGACAGGTTCAGCCAAGCTTGCGTCGCTCTTGGTTTTGGGGGGATAAGAAAGGGAATGTCGGAGAACACCTTTTCAAGCAACAAAAATGAGAAAGAGAGAGAGAGAATTTCTTAGGAGAGCTAAAGCCCAACAGATAAGAGATGACGGGTATTATGTGACATCTCAATGGCATAATCTTTGGTCTTCTTTGGCAGAGAAGGTTAAAAACCTTGTAATGCTACTGCTCCAAGGTTTCCATAGCATTGAGCCATGACAGTTCAAGTAGCATTATACTGCCTTCATTCAACAGTGCAGATGCATCCCAAGACTCTTGGGCATCTCATTCTTGGGTCAACATACTTTGACATCAGTTGGATAATAAGTCATGCCGGACTTATCTCTGTTTTGATAGAGTTACAAGCTTGGTAATGTTGTGGATGGGCATATCTTGATCTCAGCAAGGCCTTCGACAAAGTCCCCCATGATCTTCTTGCAAGCAAACTAGTCCAATGTAGGCTAGGTAATGCTACTCTTAAGTAGAACTGTAATTGGTTAAGTCAGTGTTTTTCAACCTTGTTTGAGCCGCCACACATTTTTTACATTTACTAAATCTTGGGGCACACCACCAACCAAAATGACACAAAATGACACTCTAACACAGTAATACATATAGAGAATATGTTTTTCAATGTATTTATACACTCAGTGTGAAACCTGGGCCTGTTTCGATGAACACAACATAGATATCCTGGCAGGATTGGCAGAAAGACACACACGAAGGTCTTGCTCAACAGCTGTCAGTCTCTCTCTGTGTTTAGTTTTTATTGCAGTCAAGCTAGAGAAGCTCATCTCACACAGATATGTGGTTGAAAATGGGAAAAATGGCAAAATGGACCAACAGAAAATACTGGAAGGGTTTGGTGGGCATTAACCTTGAATTTTGGAGTTGTAGTTCACCGATATCCCGAGAACACTATGGACTCAAACAATGTTGGATCAGGACCAAACTTGGCATGAATACTCAATATGCCCAAATGTGAACACAGATGGTGTTTGGGGAAAATAGACCTTGACATTTGGGAGTTACAGTTTCTGGGATTTATAGTTAACACACAATCAAAGAGCATACTGAACTCTTGCAACAATCGCATTGAACCAAACTTGGCATATTGAACTCTCATTACCAACAGAAAGTACTGAAAGGGTTTGCTTGGGAATTGACCTTGAGTTTGGAAGTTGTAGTTCACCTACACCCAGAGAGCACTGTGGACTCAAACAATGCTCAATGTTGTTGTTTGTTTTCTATCCAGAATCACAATGTTGGAAGGAGGCTCACCACTTTAAGGTCCCTAAAACAGGCATGGGAAAACTTTGGCCCTCTTGGTGCTATTGACTTCAATTCCCACCATTCCTAACGGTCTGAGGCCCTTTCCTGCTTAAGTGGCTGAGGGGGGGGGGAGGAAAGGGGCCTGAGGCTGCTAGGAATGGTGGGAGTTGGAGTCCAAAACACCTGGAAGGTCCAAGTTTGCCCATGCCAGCTTTTGACAAAGACCTCTTCCTCCCCCTTTCCCTTCACGCCCTTTCTTCCCCCTCCTGCCGAACACTTACTTTTTCTTATCCACTCGGGCTCCCTTCTTCAGGGGGGAGGGAGGAAGACGTGACACGTGCGGGCACTACTGCGCATATTCGCCCCACGTCTTCCTCCCTCCTCTCTCCCCTCCTGAACACGCTCACGCTGCCACCTCGGATCTAAATGGCGGCAGCATGAGCAAAGCGAGGCAAAGCGAGCAGAGCGAGGCTGGGAAGAAGGGAGCCCGAGTGGAGAAGAAAAAGTGTTCGGCAGGAGGGGGAAGAAAGGGTATTGGAAGTTCCAATTTCCCACAGCACACCTGGTGATTGCTCACGGCACAGTAGTGTGCCGTGGCACACTGGTTGGGAAACACTGGGTTAAGTGACCGAACCCAAAGGGTGCTTCTCTCCAATGGTTCATCTTCATCCTGGAAAGAAGTGACTAATGGAGTACCAGAAAGAGGGTTCGTTCTCAGACCCGGTTCTGTTCAACATCTTTATTAATGACTTGGATGAAGGTTTAGAGGGTGTGCTGATCATCATGTTTGCAGATGGGACCAAATTAGGAAGGAGAGCTAATACTCCTGAGGACAGGAAAGGGCCCGAGGCCGTTAGGAATTATGGGAGTTGAAGTCCAAAACACCTGGAGGGAGAACCAAAGTTTGCTCATGGGGTGGATTCCCCCCCCCCCCCCCCCGATTCAACAGATTCCATGAAAACAGGAATGTTCTTCCCTTTTAAAAAGGAATAAATGCTTGATCCATAAGAAATGGAGGCAAGGGGGAAAAAACACAAGAGGTATTTTTAGCGAGTTTGTTTCGACTCGCTTACAGTATAAAGATATCTCAGTTGACCGGGAACGGATGGGACCCGGTGTGCTGCCAAGATTCACGCCGTCCGGCCGAAAACATGCCTCATCTTTGGCACAGCTCCTCCGTCCGAGTTTGCACAAGAACATTTGGGGTTTAATGAAGACACTTGCTCAATTTGGCTGGAACAAAACAGGCAGCGGCTGCTCCCAAAGGCATGCGAGGTTTCTGCAGAGTCACTGATGCTCCTCCGGGGAAGGAGATCCAGCTTGCCTCGTATCCAAAGGCTTTCCGCCTTGACCTGCAGGTCCAGAAGACCAGCATCCCTTTTTGTGTCTCTGCTTTTAGGGCGAGGGGGAAAGGGGGAAATTACCCCAAACCTGTGAGGTCCAAGAGTTTTTCTTTGTGGCATTTTGGGTCATTATTAGAATAATAGAATCAGAGAGTGGCTTCAAACTACAAGAAAGGAGATTCCATCTGAACATTAGGAAGATCTTCCTGACCGTGAGAGCCGTTCAACAGTGGAACTCTCTGCCCCGGAGTGTGGTGGAGGCTCCTTCTTTGGAAGCTTTTTAACAGAGGCTGGGTAGCCATCTGTTGGGGGTGCTTTGAATGCAATTTTCCTGCCTCTTGGAGTTGGACTGGATGTCCAGGGTGGGAGAAAGAAAGAAAGAATCCTTGTCTGTTTTGGTGTTGTATTCGTAAATAAAGCAATTACTACATAACGTTACTGTGTATTTAACTGCTTTTTTCTGTCGATTTGTTGTAAAACATGATGTTTTTGGTGCTTGATTTGTAAAACCATAACCTAGTTTGGCGTTTAATAGGCTTTTCCTCAATCTCCCTTATTATCCAACATTTTTGCTTATCCAACATTTTTCTGGCCTGTTTATGTTGTATAAGTGAAACTCCACTGTAGCAAAATAAATAAATAAATCCTGGGAGTTGTAGCTTGACAAGGTCTTTTGCTTCCTCTGACAAAGAGGGCTGGCGCCCCACCAAACTACAAATCCCAGTATGCCATTGTATTGAGTCAGAGCAACAAAAGTGGCATCAAACCGCGTGCAATATTCCATTTGAGCATCCCAGCGTTGCTCTTTGTGTGTTTCTATTTCCCCCGCCATATGTGTTGATGCCGCCTGACAATTCAACCCGGTGACTCACGTAGTAAAATTAACCTTGAACTATTTGCATGTTCAGTTCAGTCCTTCGCTTTTCAAACACATCCTACACTGAGACAGAATTATTATTTTTAAAATCACTTTCCTCCATTTACATGGCTTCCACACTCTATGTTTTGCTGTTTGGGATGACTTCATTTAGCAAGAGGAGGGGGGAACAACAATAATAATACTAATAATAATAATACCAAAGGCCTGGCACTTGTTTCCACTTCTGAGCGAGCGAAAGAACAGCCAGTTCTGTCCTTTGGAAATTGGCAAGCTGCGCACTGTTCCCTGACTGATAAGAGCTACTGTAAATAAAACTGTACGGCCGTCCTCCTCCTCTTGCCGTAAGATGCTGCCGCCCCGTGTCTCAGCTCTCATTGTTCTGACAGCTTTCTCTATTTTTTCCTCCCTCCCCTCTTTGCTTTTTTGCCGGTCGGCTGTTTTCGGTACATGCTGTACTTCCCTTATGTAACCAAGCATGCGTATCTCTCTCGGAACAGTCAAGATGTTTATTTTAACGTCCCCAGTGCGCGTTCCCTCCTCCTTTCTTATGATTTCTTTACAAATACATGATGGCCAAAGTACGGCTTGTTTTGTGAAAGGTTTCAAGGCGCTTTCCAAGCCCTTGTTGCCGTTCTTGGCTTGGTTTGTGGTGTATGTAGATGACCCCATCTGAACCCACAGATACACCAGGCATGGGCAGACTTGGGCCTTCCCTCCAGGTGCTTTGGACTTCAACTCCCACAACATGGGTATGCAGGTGATCCCTTGATAGACTGAAGTGTTCCAAGAGGACAAAGGCATGGGCGGACTTTATTCATTTATTTATTTGTCACATTTCTATACCGCCCCTCTCAGCCCGAAGGCAATTCAGGACGGTTTACACAACGCAGTCTCTGCCCTCAATACAACACAAGCAAACAAACCAAAAAAATAACCATATAACAACAAATTAACAATTAAAAACATACAATTGCAGTCTCAGCGTCATGTTGAAATCAGTTTCCGTCACATCGTTGTCATTCCATATATCTAATTAAACCATTATATTTCATCAGCAAATGCCTGCTCAAACAGCCAGGTCTTGACTTTCTTGCAAAATGTCAGGAGGGAGGGGGCTGATCTGATGTCACTAGGAAGGGCTTTCCAAAGCCGAGGAGCCACCACTGAGAAGGCCCTGTCTCTCGTCCCAGCCAGACGCGCCTGCAAAGCAGGCAGGACTGAGAGCAGGGCCTCTCCGGATGATCTTAAGCATCTTGATGGTTCATAGGGAGAGATGCGTTCGGACAAGTAAGTTGGACCAGAACCATTTAGAGCTTTAAAGGCCAAAACCAGCACTTTGAATTGTGCCCAGTAGCAAACTGGTAGCCAGTGGAGCTGGCACAACAGGGGAAGTTGTACGCACCCTGAGTGCCACTCCTGTTATCAACCTGGCTGCTGTCCGTTGAACCAATTGAAGGTTCCGAGCATTCTTCAAAGGCAGCTCCACGTAGAGAGCGTTGCAGTAATCTATACGGGATGTAACCAGAGCATGAACTACTGTGGCCAAGTCAGACTTCACAAGGTACGGGTGCAGCTGGCGCACAAGTTTTAATTGTGCAAATGCTCCCCTGGTCACCGCTGAAACCTGGGGTTCCAGGTTCAGCGATGAGTCCAGGATCACACCCAGACTACCTTCCCTCCAGGTGTTTTGGACTTCAACTCCCACAACATGGGTATACAGGTGATCCCTTGATAGACTGAAGTGTTCCAAGAAGACAAAGGCATGGGCGGACTTGGGCCTTCCCTCCAGGTGCTTTGGACTTCAACTCCCACAACATGGGTATGCAGATGATCCCTTGATTGATTGAAATGTTCCAAAAGGACAAAGGCATGGGTCAACTTGGGCCTTCCCTCCAGGTGCTTTGGATTTCAACTCCCACAGCATGGGTATGCAGGTGATCCCTTGATTGACTGAAGTGTCAAGTTCCAAGAGGACAAAGGCACGGGCAAACTTGGACCTTCCCTCCAGGTATAGTGGGAGTTGAAGTCCAAAACGCCTGGAGGAAAGGCCAAAGTTTGACTATACTTGATCTGCACTGTACAATTAATGCGCTTTGCCACCGCTTGAACAACCGCTTGAACAACCAAGCTCAAGGTTGTGGAATGATAGGACTTGTAGTTTGATATGGCCTTGAGCCGTCTCTGTGGAATGGTGCGGGCAACTCAGCAAACTACAAATCCCAAGATTCGATTGCATGGAGCCAGGATTTTTGGGAGGTTGCAAGTCGTCGCTATGCAGTCCTCTCCCAACTTCAGCCAGCATCGACAGTGTTTGGGGATGCTGGGATTTGTAGTCTAACCGTGTTGAGAAGGTCACACTTTTTTCAATCGGTGAGCTCCTGGCTGTGCAAAGCCGCCCCAACGCAAGAGCCCAACTCGATTCCGAAAGTGGCTAGGCTCAGCAAACTACAAATCCCAGGATTCGATCACATGGCGCCAAGAATTTTGAGAGGTTGGACATAATCGCTGAGAAGGCTTCTGGGATATGCAGTCCTTTCCCAACTTCAGTGATTTCAGATACTGGGATTTGTAGAGCCTGATTTGATTCCGAAAGTTGCTATCCAAAAATGCGACTTTTCCCAAGTTATGTTTGTTGGGTGGCGAAATTAGGTACTCTCTCTTCTGTATTCTTAAACAGAGTTAATTTCCGAGGCTATGACAATCTCCACTGCCCATATGCAGAGTGCCTTTTCTCTGTGTTGTTGGAGGCTGTCATGGCCAGAATCACTGGGTTGCTGTGAGTTTTCCAGGCTGCCTGGCCATATTCCAGAAGCATTCTCTCCTGACGTTTCACCCATATCTATGGCAGGCATTCTCAGAGGCGAGGTCTGTTGGAAAGTAGGCAAGTGAGGTGTATATATTTGAGGAATGATCTCCAAAGTGGGAAAAAGAACACTTGTCAAATATGAATGTCGCAATTGGCCACCTTGTTTAGCATTGAATGGCCTTGCAGCTTCAAAGCCTGGCTGTTTCCTGCCCGGGGGAATCCTTTGTTGGGAGGTGATTACCTGGTCCTAGATGTTTTTTGTCTTGGAATTCCCCTCTTTTTCAGTGATGTTCTATCTTTACTGTTCTGATTTTAGAGCTTTTAAAATACTGGTAGCCAGATTTCATTCCTCTCGTGCCTTTTCTCTTCTCATCGCAACCTATTATCAAGTGGGCTTGAAGAGTCAAATGTTGTTGTCTGCTGGAACACCAAAACCTACCCTGCTTTGGGCCTTTTCAGCCCCTGTTTCAGTCTCCAAAACAGCAAGACAGGATTGCCCTCTTTCCTTCGTCGACCCCAGACTCTTTCTACCGAGGCTGGCCTTTTAGGTCAATGATTCTGGAACAAAACATTCCCCGAGCAGCTTCTGGCATGACAGAGCCGTAATGGTTCTCAAATAGAACTGACCTTTCTAATGATGTGGGTAATAAAGCCCTGTTTATTATTTAAGCAGAGCTTGGTTGTGGGAAGGACAAGGCAGGGAGGGGAGAAAGGCAAGGGGACGAGCCATTCGCCTTCTCGCCTCCAGCAGAAGAGCCAATGCAGTGGCATCTTTTTGGTCTCGGTGAGGATGCTGGGAGACTCGGGTTCAAATCTTTGCTCAGCCCTTGAAGCCCACTGGGTGGCCTTCAGCAAGTCCTATTTGCTGAACTGAGGAAGGCAAAATACAGGTTCAACCAATGGCAAAGTTCCTCTGAAAGCCCTATGATAAGGGTCACAACATTATAGTAGTTGGACGAGGAGAGAGTGTGGACTGAGGAAGGCAAACATACAGGATCAACCATTAGCAAAACTCCTCTGAAAACCCTACAATAAGAGTCATCAGGCCCGGATTATCCATAAGGCCACCCTAGGCCACGGCCTAGGGATGCAGCCATGGGAGGGCGCCAGATCTGGACCCCCCAATTTAAAAAAGTCAATCTTTGGGTGCTTCTGTGCCCGCGCGGAGCACCATGGGCCCCTAGGGCCTCTGACGCAGCTTCCCTCCGCTCCGCCTCTTCCTCCTTGCTCGTGCCGGGCGGCCCTCCTTCCTTCATTCAAGGAAGGAGGGGCGCCCGGTGCGACCGAGGAAGAAGAGGCGGAGGGAAGCCCCGCCCCTAGGGCTGCCGCCACGCATGCTCAGCATCGGCCCGGGGCAGGGCTTCCAATATGTGGCCTAGGATGCCAAAAAGGGTTGATCTGGGCCTGAGAGTCATGGCATTACTTACTTACTTGGTAAATCCAAGGATGATGGTCCTCCAAGCATAGTGTCTTGGTGGTGGATACGTAGGTGGCTGTGGGGCCCTATTCTTGACCCACATGTCCTTCCACAGTGAAGACCTCGGTTTCCAGACAGAAGGCAGTTCTGGACAGAGTTGGTTTGATGCTCCTTCTTCCTCTTGGCATGTTTCTCCCTTTCGCCCTCCATTGGTGCCTCTTCAAATTCTGCAGCACTGCTGGTCACAGCTGACCTCCAGTTAGAGCGCTCAAGGGGCAGGGCTTCCCAGTTCTTTCTTTGTGTCTATGCCACAGTTTTAAAAGTTGGCTTTAAGCCCATATTTCATTCTTTTTTCCTGTCCACCAACGTTACATTTCCCATTCTTGAGTTGGGAGTAGAGTAACTGCTTTGGGAGACAGTGATCGGGCATCCGGACAATGTGACCAGTCTAGTGGAGTTGATGGGTGAGTTGATGGTCCATTCAGTAGAAGACCTACAAGCCACTCTAAACAACTTTTCAGAAGCATACGAGAAGCAGAGAGTGCTTGAGGACCAGGACATCAAGGTGCTTGTTTTTAAAGCTATTGCCTTCCCAACCTTGCAAAACGTGGACTGTCTACAGACGTCACACTCAACTCCTGGAACGATTCCATCAGCGTTGCCGCCGAAAAATCCTGCAAATTTCTTAGGAAGACAGGCAGACAAATGTCAGTATTCTGGAAGAAACAAAGACCACCAGCATTGAAGCGATGCTCCTACACCATCAACTTCATGGCATTATAGTAGTCGGACGAGGAGAGAGCGTAAGTTTGTGGGCTTCCAGGTCACTTGTTCCTTATGGTGACCCATGGATTTTATAGGCAACAAATTGGTCTGGCCAGTCCCCTCCTCTGAAATACAGCCTCCAAACCTTATATTGCTTAGTGGTCTCCCATCCAAGTCCTAACCAGGGCTGACCCTCCTTAGCTTTCAAGACCAGACAAGTGGAAATCCCTGTTCGCCTATAGCAGGGGTGCTCACACATTTTCAGCATGCGAGCTACTTATAAAACATCCAAGTTAAAATGAACTACCTACCCACTACTCAGAGAGCCATAAAAGCAAAATATTTGGAAATTTATTTCAGTGAGAGCCATATAATATATTTTAAGACTGAATTCAACTGTGAGTATAATAAGCCCCTGAATTTATTCATAAAAATGATGATAATATTCAGTCAGCCTCTGCTGCTGCTACTACTACTACTAATAATAATAGTAACAACAAGAACAATAGCTGCCTGGAGTAGAAGGAGACCTCCAAGGGCCATCCAGTCCAACCTCCTTCTGCCATAAGGGAAAAACACAATCAAAGCATTCCTCACAGATGGCCATTCAGCCTCTGATAATAACAATGGGTTCCTAGAGTAGGAGGAGACCTCCAAGGGCCATCCAGTCCAACCTCCTTCTGCCAGGGCCCTTCCACACATCCTATTTTACAGTTGACACACACAAGGTGGGAAAACGGCGCACATGATGTCATGGCGGCGGAGGAAATGGCAGGGGAGCCATACACACCGTGGATGGCTCCCATATGGACCATAGCGATGCCGGTCAAGCCGCCGCCACGCTGACTGGCTGGCAGCACATGGGCGGCGGTGGGAGCCTGCGGGGCGGGACTGGGCCTTCCTCCCGCCCTGCCTGCGATCTACCAGGATGCCCTACGCGATCTACTTAATGAGCACCCCTGGCCTATAGCAACCCTCTGGGTGTCCAGCCACATCCTCTCAGCCTCAGAGGGAGGAAATTATGGCAAAGATCCATGGAATAAACGTTTCTAAGAAAAGGGGATAAGTAACCGTTAGGTGAAGGACAACTACACTTTTTTGATACCTTTGTGCTTTGTTCTTTTCCCCTTTCTGGCAGTTATGGGTTGGTTTCATGTCATCCCTTCCTTTCTGCTTGCTTGATTCCGTGTTCTACAAAATCCCTGCAATATATGAAATGAACTGTGCATGTGATCAGAGGAAACATGGATGCATGGCCCATCTTCTCAGATATATCAGCCTGGTTTGTGATGTTGTTACTCAACCTCTTTAGGACACTCCTCCTCCTCCTCTTCATCCTCGTCCTCCGTTTTGCTCTGTTCTGTTTTCCTTTCTTTTCTTTCCCCGAGGTTTGGCCATTTGGTTTAGGCACACTTGAGTTGTTTTGAATGCAAACTTGACATCGGCCCCGAAAGCAGCTGCGGACGGCGTATGCACAGTAAACAGGCAGACTGTCTTATTGATTAACAGATGAGACCTCTATTATCGATCAAAGACTGGCGAGGAAAATTTATCACTTTTAATTTCAGCGCTGCCAAATATTTCTGCCTGTGAGCCAGCCGTTAGTGAGACGATTTAAAGGCAGAGGGAGTCTTGGGGAAAGTGCGGCGGGGGCCAGGAGAGAAGTAAAACAAAATAGTATCTCCTGCTGTGGGTCCAAGCCATGCTATGGGGCAGAGCCGAAAGAGGGCATGAGATTCTTTTGGGGAGAAATTGTAGGGAAGGGGAGGACCGGCAGGCATGTAACATCTTGAAGATACCCTGGACACATTGGGTTGCACCTTGAAGATGCTATGGGCACCTTGGGACCTTGAAGTTTTAGGATATATAAGGCTCTCTTAGCTCTCCATGTTGGGTCTTCATAGAGTTGATGCCCATGACATCTTCATGGTGTTAGCTCTCCATGTTGGGTCTTCACATAGTTGAGTACAACCCAGCATGCCCATTGCATCTTCAAGGTGTTCCCTGACTGCCTCCCTTCTGCATTTACACAACTGTGAAGGTGGAAATGAAATACTATTGAGGAGAAATCATGTGGAAGCAAAAGAATAGCAGTTGAGGGACAGCTTGAAGATGCCATAGACACATTGGGTTGGCTATTGAAGATGCTATGGGCACCTTGTGATCTTGAAGTATTACGATATATGAGGCTCTCTTAGCTCTCTATGTTGGGTCTTCATAGAGTTGATGCCCATGGCATCTTCATGGTGTTCCTTGACTGCTGCACTTCTGCTTCTACACAATTGTGAAGGTGGGAATGAAATACTATTTAGGAGAAATTGTGTGGAAGCACAAGAATAGCAGTTGAGGGATACCTTGAAGATGCCATTGACATGCTGGGACAGAGGAGGCAAGGGGCCTAGAAATAATGGAATATATGAGACTCTCTTAGTCATCCATGTTGGTTTTTCATAGGGTTGGGTCAACCCAACATGTCCATAGCATCTTCAAGGTGTTCTTCAACTGCTGCTCTTCTGCTTCCATTCCCACCTTCACAATTATGTGGAAGCAGAAGTGAGGCAGTTGAGGGACAGCTTGAAGATGCCATGGACACACTGGGTTTCACCTTGAAGATGCCAGGGACACACTGGGTTTCACCTTGAAGATGCCAGGGACACACTGGGCTTCACCTTGAAGATGCCAGGGACACACTGGGTTTCACCTTGAAGATGCCATGGACACATTAGGAAAAAGGGGTCAAAGGATCTTGAAGTGTGAGACTATATGATGCTCTCTTAGCTCTCCATGTTGGGGTTTCATATGGTTGAGTGCAACCCAGCATGCCTATGGCATCTTCAAGGTGTTCCTTGACTGCTGTACTTCTGCTTCCACATAATTGTGAAGGTGGGAATGAAATACTATTGAGGAGAAATCATGTGGAAGCAGAATAGCAGTTGAGGGATACTTTAAAGATGGCATGGACATGTTGGGACAAAGGAGCCAAGGGGCCTTGAAATGTTGGAATATATGCAGTTTTCTTAGTCCTCCATGTTGGTTTTTCATAGGGTTCGGTCAACCCAACACATCCATGGCATCTTCAAGGTGTCCCTCAAGTGCTGCTCTTCTGCTTCCACACAATGTGCAACAGTTGAATTACACCTTGAAGATGCCATGGACACATTGGATTGCACTTTGACAATGCCATGGAAACGTTGGAACAAATGGGTAAAGGGACTTTTATTTATGGAGGTACACCAGCCCCCTTTAGCCCACCCTCTTACTTTTTTGTGGGGTTCCCTCCAAATCCTTTTTGGAGAAAACTGTGTGTAAATGGAAGGGCAGCCCTTGAAGATGCCATGGATATATTGTTTTGCACCTTGAATATTCCATGGACACATTGAAAAGAAAAGCTCAAGGGGGCCTGATATATGGGGCTCCCTTGGACCTCCTTGTTTGCCTCTCATAGGGAAAATTGTGTTAAAGCAGAAGGGCAAGAGTTGAGGAACAGTTTGAAGATGCCATGACCATGTTGGGACAAAAGGGTCAATGAATCTTCATTTATGGTGGTACATCAGGCTCCCTTGACTCTCCACATCGATTTTTCTTGGCTTACTCCTAAGTACTTTTGGAAGCAGAAGAGAAGTTGGGGGGGGGGGGGGGCTTGAAGATGCCTTGGATATGATTATCTTGGATTACACCCACCATTTCCCTTCTGTTAGATGAAAGTTTTGGAATGAGGGTTGCTTTCCTTTCCACTATGCGCAACAGCTTATTGGAATTGAAACCAGCACAAAAGAATCTGGGGGCCTTGATGCATGAGGATGCATTAGACTCCTTTGACCCTCTTTGTTGGCTTTTCATGGGGTTCCTATAGGAAAGAATGGGGGAAAGCATACTTTTGCTGTTCTGGTTGGCCATAGCACTGATCTAGATCCAATGTTTTGCCTTTGTCTTAAGATTGGCAAAGGGAGCTTCATATTCTGGGCCAGATCAGGTTCAATGTGCTTCCTGATATGCCCTTCATATAAATTGGTTTTGCAGACAGGGGTGATGGACATTCCAGTCCACTCCCTTGTTTGCTTTCAGGCGCTCCTCCAAAATGTTTTGAGAGAAAAATTGTGTTAAAGCACAAGAGCAAGAGTTGAGAAACTGCTTGAAGATACAATGGACATGTTGGGACACAGGGGTCAAGGAATCTTCATATATGGCAGACCTGGGCAACCTACAGCTCGTGGGCCGGACTCGGCCCGGCAGCCAATTCTGTCCGGCACAGGAGAAGGGCGTCGGGGGGCAGGCCAAGAGGAAGGGGTGCCGCCGCCGCCATCCCATCGCGAGCTCTGTGGGGCCTGTGTCGGCAGACAGGCCGGAGGAGCAGCGGCTTTGGAGTGCCTGCCATCCCTGGAATGATCTGGGCCTGCAGCGGGAGCACTCGGCGACCTGTGGGGGCTGATCGCCGTGGCGACCCAGAAGACTTGATCGTCTTCCGGGTCGCCAGGGTGATTAGCCGCCTCAGATTGCCGACTGCTCCCTCTGCAGGCCCAGATTGCCTCCAGGGATGGCAGGCACTCTGAAGCCGCAGCTCCTTCAGCCCCACAGAGCCCGCACTGGGATGGCGGCAGCAGCACCCCTTCCTCTTGGCCCCGCAGGGCGATCAGCTGGGAACGGTTGGGTGCGAGAGCGGGCAGAGGCCTGCAGCCTCCAATCGCCTGCTGCTCTGCTCTTCTCTGCTGCGGCAGCGGCTGTGTCCACTTTGCCATCCTCTGGGCTGGGTCCATTGGACCATTCCATCTTGGGATCCTTCCTCTCTTGAGAATGTCAGCCTTCATCTTGGTTCGCTCCTTATCTTCTTGAATTTAATTTAATTTTATTTTAGTGGTTTTTATTATTATTTTATAATAATTTTATTATAATAATATAAATAATATAATATAATGTTATATTATATTATATTATAATTTCAATATATTATAATGTCTATATAGACTATAGTATAATAATTATGATATTAATACTAATAATATATGAATATTTCTTGATATATTAATATGCTAATATTAATGATGTGTAATATATAGTAAATATAGTAAATAAATAAATAAATAAATAAAGTAGGTTAGAATGTAGTTCAGCCTTTAGGTGAGGTGCTCCATAATATTTTTTTGGCTCTTGTGTGGCCCTTGGAAAAAATAATTGCCCACCCCTGATATATGGGGATACATCGGACACCCTTGACTCTTCACATTGGTTTTTCTTGACTTCCCCCTAAATACTTTTGGAAGCAGACAGGGAGCGATGGGCATTCCACCCCCTGTAGGTCCCAACTGTGGCTTCCCATCTCCAAAACAACTCTCCAAATCCTCTTCCTTCCCTTCAGACCCATATTAAATTGCTGTGTGCTTCTCTCCCTCTCCTATTTTTCTCCTCCCTCGCTCTCTCCTTCCTCAGAGGACATTCAAGGTGACTTTCAATCCCCCCGCTTTTCACAGTTTCTTGGAACAGATGAATCAAACTTCTGAAATCTTAACAATTCCGTTCGCAGCTTTGGCCTAACAGCATATGCTCAGAAGACGGTGTTGCGGGGTCTATTTTTATCTCGCCAAGTAACTTATCTGCTGTTTAGACATCCGGTGCAACACGCTTGTTTCCCTCATTATAACCGGAGCCTGTGACCCCACAGACGCCAAAGTTTTCTAAGAAATGCCACAAATACCACATCGCTGCAAGCCTCTTGCTGCCGTTCCTGTCCCCTTTTTCTTATCTGATGGTGTCATAGTCCTCCCATGTTTATTCTTTGGCACAGAGACGGGTGGAGATGACAATTAGCGGAACGTGTTGCGGTGGGGCGGGAGGCAATTAAATGGAGATTCGTTACCACTCCGATAAGGCTCTGGCACTATCGCTCACGCCTTCAAAAAAAATAATAAACTGATTTTGTTTCGGGAAAACAACCTTCATTTGTAGTCTTATAAAAACAAGATTTATCTGTTCACAGCTATGTTCTGCGGTTATGCAGAAACTCCTGTTTCTCTCCAAAGTCAGTGAAGGAACCCCTTTAGTTACCTTTGAGAAATAGGATTTTTTCCCCTTTTTCAAGGTAAATGTGACATTTGCCACTTTGGAGGACTTTCGTGCCAGAATGGATTACCTTTTTGAAGTGACTTCCCAAGCCCTGTTTATGAAGGATCCATTTGCTTGAAGGAAGAAGTCACTTTCGTCCCATGCACAACATCTGCAGCATGAAAACAGGGTACCCACCTGTGTTTGATGATGCCTTTGGTTGTGCATCTGATTTCTTGTTGCACGACATTGCCTTTCAACACAAGCGTTGTGTTGCAAAATGAATACCTAACTTCACGTGCAGTTGCACAAACAATGCAGCCAAAATGTGGGATACCAGCCAATATGTTTTCATTCAGTGCTTCAGTATCACTTGTCTTGTGCATGCTAGAACCATGAGTGGCCTCCACCGTGTCATGTTTCCTTATGGTTCACTTTGGGCCCTTCTAGGCAGGCCCTATATTCCTGGATCTGTTATTTTAACTTTTGTGGCGTGTGGCTTGCCCCCTGGATCAGGTTGGCTTATCGCCCCTTGGTTGTTAGGGGGATAACGCCCAGGCCCCCTGGGGTGCCGAGTTTCCGTGGACAGGCATTGGCCGCTCGCACCCCAGGCTTGCTATCACCTTTGGACATTCGTGGGGGCTGTCTACCCTGATCCAGGACCCAAGTGTGGTCGCCAACCCTTCGTTCCTGTTTCCAATAAACGAGTTGTGGCCATTTTTATCCAACCACTGTGTCTGCATGTTCTTGGCGCGAGGTGTGTCACGCTTGCACACGCAATGGGCGTTGCCAACTTACCGGCCACACTGGCCACACTGGTTGCCTCGGGAGCTTCTTGCAGCGTTGCCCTCCCGTCATCTTGTTGCCTCAGGGAGCTTTAGCTTGCTCCCAGTCTCCCACCCTCCCTACCCATTGCAGCCGGTTGTGCTCTGTTTGATGGCTTGTTCAGTGCATTATATTTTGTTAGTTATTTGCTTCCCGCCATCTAGGCCGGCCGGTTGTTAGGGGGATAATGCCCAGGCCCCCTGAGGTGCTGAGTTTCCGTGGACAGGCATTGGCCGCTCGCACCCCAGGTTTGCTATCACCTTTGGACCATCTTAATTTTGGTATTTAATGATCTACCTTGAGACCTCAGTGTCTTCATAGCTACTTTTTCAAGTTCTGGTCTTCTTCTGCTTTCCAACTATCCACCTAAATTAGGACAAAAACTTTCTATTTGGGATGTATCCCTTCATTGACCATCTCAATCTCCTTTCTCCTTCCAGTGACACCCATTTCTGAGCTATATTATTATCCAGTTTGGTCCCATTTCTGCTTTCTGGAGGAATCCATGCTCCCACCATATCGAAGGGATGTTTTCTCGGCCACCATTGACATCAGCTGCCAACATACTCTATAGCTCCCCAATTCCCTTGGGTTAGAGTCAACTTTTTCTTCTCCTCCTTCTTTGCAATTCCAAAAAAAGAGGCATCCTTTCCCTTTGAACATCTGTGCGATGGCCCCTTAATTGCCAGAAAACCTCACAGCAATCATCCAAATTAGTTTCTGAATCCTTTGACGCTTCCTCTCTCTTTTTTTGTAAGCTGCAGAGCTATAGTTTAGAGATTTCTCAAGTTGGCCATTGTATTAATTAATAGGCTATTCATGGAGAGACATTTCTCGGGCTGAATACTAACCATGTTTAAGAAAAGTATGGGTTTTTTACATATATAAAGGGAAGAGAGGAATTCGGAAAGGTATCTGTTGGACCTCAGAAGAAATCTGAAAGACAGGATCAAGAGTTGCTTTGAGTCTCCAGCAAGCAAAGAAGAATGATGATGGTGGTGGTGATGATGACATTTAACTCAATGGTTCCCAACCTGTGGTCCGTGGACCACGTGGTCTGCAAGAATGAAAATATGGTCCGTGGCCTCACCGTTACTACACTGTTGTCTCACAACCACATGACAACGAGAGAGACTGGTCTCTCAAAAACCCTCTTATAGTGGCGAGGCAATTGGGATGTCGAGAGGGGAAAGGCTGAGTAAACCATGAAAGGTTACTACTACCACAGCAGCTGTATATTACTCAATATGGCTTTCTGTGGGTGAGCAGATGGGGACTACTGGATGGCATATGTTCTGTATCAGAAACTGGAACTGATGTGGTGTATCCAATGCAGTTTTCTGAATCAGCACCCCAAAGAACCAAACCAAAAACCGATGTGCAACCCTCTTGGTACTAATGTCGGAAAGTGGCTCCTGGTCAAAGTGGCCCCTAGTCAAGTGGTCCCTGGCCAAAAAAAGGTTGGGACCCACTGATTTAACTCATTTATCCTAAAATGATTCCACTATTTCCTTCTTATTGAACATTATCTTGGTCATATCAACTTCCAATAAAGTTATGTAGCAGTTTAGGGGCTCTAACTGGGAAAAATGCCAAGGATTATTTCATTTTAGAAGATTCTTACAAGATAGTGCAAGTTTCCAAGTGCCATTTCCAACTCTTGGTTTCTCTAATAATTGTTCCCAGTTATTTTTTTAATCAATTTTTATTGTTTTAACTGGCTTCTATTGAGTCTGCTCAGACAATGCTCCTAGACCTTTGGACATAGAGCAAGACACACATATTTTAATATACGGATGAACATGAAATGATGGCACAGTGAGACCTTCTCTCTGCTGCAAGAATGAATTCAGAAATCACTTTTTTTCAGAGAGGAAAATAGGTGAAATGATGTGTTCTAGATATAAGAATAGGTCCCTAAACCCTCCATATGGTGATTTACACTTTGTCATTTTAGCATAGGAGGACCTTGGTCTCGTAATCTGTAAAAAAGAATATGAATATAAAATCTATCTATCTATACACATACTAAAAGTGAAAATATGTATGTGTGTATGTGGCTGGGGTGCCCACGTCTACAGACAAGCTCCCGTTTCCACAAACAGCTTTAACCCACAGTGCTGAAGAGCCACCAAAAGCCCTCCCTCCAATGACATTTTAGGTTAGAGTGAGCATGCCCGGATTATCCATAAGGCCAATGAGGCCATGGCCTAGGGGTGCAAGCCGGGGGCGCAGATCACGGACCCAAAAAAACCTGGTCTGCGCCCCTCTTTCCCCCTATCTCATGCACCTCCTCGCTCCTTCTCCCAGCAAAGTCTCTGCTCCGTCCCCTCCGTCTCTCGCTCACTTGCGCTCTCTCTCTCTCGTGCGCGCGCTCTCTCTCCCCCGCTCTCTCTCTTTCGCACTCTCTCTTGCTCTCTCGCGTGCTCTCTCTCTCGCGCTCTCTCGCATGCTCTCTCTCTCGCACACTCTCTCTCTCTATTGCTCTCTCTTTCGCGCACGCTCTCTCTCTCGCGCGCGCGCTCTCTCTTGCTCTCTTTCGCGCGCACACTCTCTCTCTCGCGCCCTCTCTCTCTCTCTCACACGCTCTCTCTCGCACGCTCTCTCTCTCTCGTGCGCGCCTTTGGAGTGAGTTTGCACTCGCTGCGCTCTCCCCAAGCCTCCCGACTCCTGAGGAGACCTTCAGAGCACAGGTGAAGCTTTCCAGCCAGTGGGAATGGGGACCATGGAGGTGGCGAGAGGTTGGCTTAAAGGGGGCGTAATTCCAAAGTGTGGCCTAGGGCGCAAAAAAGTGTTAATCCGGACCTGAGAGTGAGAGCCATGAACATGTAGCCCAACCCCTGCCAATGTCCTCCCCAAACACTATGGCCCACCACCCAAGGAATGCTTTCATTCGGGGACAATTTCATCCTAGATTTTACATGTTTCCTCCACCACAGTGTTTCTTACCCTCGCCATTGGTGTGGAATTTGCATGACCCTGCCCACTACCTCTCCCTTAACCCTTTCCTACTCTTTTCAACTCTGTCTGCATAACAAACAGAGAAGAATTGAGCATCAACTAAATATACAGGAGGGGTTTGGAAGGTTGATTCCACATGGTGGAAGTTGTAGTACACCTTGAATCAAATCAGAGCACTGTGACCCCCACTGATAATGGACCTGGACCATATTTGGCACACAGAACCTCCATGACCTAAGAAAAATACTGGAGAGGTTTGGAGGGAAATCACCTTGATTTATAGTCATTGTAGGTCCTGGGATTTATAGTTCACCTGCAATCAAAGAGCACTCTGAACCCCACTGATGATGCACCTGGACCTAACTTGGCACACTGAACCGCCATGTCCAAATGAACGCACTAGAGGGATTTGACGGGAGTGACCCACTATAGTGGGATTTGTAATTCATCCCGCAGCTGGAGAGTATACTGAACCTCACCGATGATGCATCTAGAGCAAACTTGCCCAACATGACAAACTTTAACTGCTGATGGAGTTTCAGGGGATTAACCTGGCATGATGTGAGTTGTAGTACACCCACAACCTTATGCATTTCGTAAAATAAAATAAAATAAAGACTTATTCTAATCACCCAAGCTAGTAGGGAATAAAACCCTACAATTACTTGCACAATCCCAAATCAGTTGAACATATGATATGGGAACATTCAAAGCACAAGCCTTGCATCAGCCATATTCTCCCTTGGGCCACTTCATATCTCCTTTGGACCACCCCAATCGAATTAAGAGGAAGATTGGTGCCAAAAACTTCCCTACAAGGAGCTCGTAAAGCCTTCCAGAAAGTGTGCGAAGTGCTTTGAACATTCCCTGGCATTATATAACCGCTAATTAAAAGTATGATGATTGGGAAATGTTAAAGAGAAGCGATTGCCTCTTTGCTAATTGCTTCATCTTGAAAGGGCTTCAACCCTCAACTGTCGCCTTGCAAATAAGGGCCTCTTGCTTGTTCAAAGAGGGCCAAAAGGAGGAGAGTGTGCCTTCCTCCGTGGAGTGTGTCTACACTGTAGAAGTAATGCAGTTTGACACCACTTCAGCCACTACGTGTTCCTGGGAGTTTCAATTTTGCAAGGTCTTGAGCCTTCTCTACCCAAGAGTTATCGTGCCTCACCAAACTACTCATCCCAGGATTCCATCGCATTGTGCCATGGCAGTATTCTTGCAAATATAGTAAAGGTTTTACTCTTCTTGGCATAACTATATTCTGTCTCTCTCTGTTTCTTCAGCGGGTGCCAAAGCCTACGTCTGTGATCACTGTGGTGCACAGTTCTCTAAAGAAGACGCCCTTGAAACTCACCGGCAGACACACACTGGTAATTATTATTGCTGTTGTTATTGTTGTTGTTGTTATATATGCCCCACTTTTTCTCTCCACAAAGGAGACTCAAAGTAACTCCTTTCCATTGGATCCTCATCCTTATTTCTCAAAACCATGTCCTGTTCCTACAGGACAAAGTGGCATCAGGAGATGTTGCGTGTGCAAGGGTGACACACCTCGCGCCAAGGACAATAACACAGACACAAGTGGTTGGATGAAAATGGCCACAACTCATTTATTGAAAACAGGAACAAAGGGTTGGCGGCCATGCATGGGTCCTGGATCAGGGTTGTACAGCCCCTACAAATGTCCAAAGGCGTATGCAAGCCTGGGGTGCGAGTGGCCCAATGCCTGTCCACGGAAAATCGGCACCCCAGCGGGCCTGGGCATTATCCCCCTTACAACCAAGGGGCGATAAGCCAGCCCAATCCAGGGGCCATGCCACACGCCAAACGTGGAGTTGTGACAAAGAACATAATAACGCATTACCATGAACAATGCAACAATGACATGAAGAATGAACAAAATGGACACCAACAAGCAATGCAATAAGTAGGGAGGGTGGGAGGAAAAACCGAGCTGGCCCCCATGTGCAACCTGGGCAGCCCCGGGCGGCCTTAAATAGGCTGCCCAGGTGGAAGTGCCGGCCAGCCGGCGCACAGAGGGGGCAGGGCCAGCCCCATCATTGGCTGGCTGGCATTTGGTGGCAGGAGACCTTCCCGCCACCCAGGGGCTTCTGGGAAGGAGAAACCCCTGCATTTCTTCACAAGATGGCGGCGAGGACATCCCTGCCCCGCAACCCGCTCGGCCGGTAAGTCGGCCAATCACATTAGTTTTGAGTTTGTGGACTGCTCCTCAAACTCTGATATTAACAGCTATAAATCAATGGCATTGCAAGTTTCAGTCATGAAGTCCATCTGAAAGGGAAGAGGAAGAGGTCTTGGAGAGGTCTCCAGTCTTCCAAGTACCTTCTCCTTGTCCTCATCTCCAGGACGTTCCTTCACAAAAGGGTTTTGACATGGTAAACTGGAGAAGGTCTAATGCAGGCCTGGGCAAACTTGGGCCCTCCAGGTGTTTTGGACTTCAACTCCCACCATTCCTAACAGACTCAGTCACCTGAGGCTGTTAGGAATGGTGGGTGTTGGAATCCAAAACACCTGGAGGACCCAATTTTACCCAGGCCTGGTCCAATGACCACTTTCATACACTAAACAGATTGTCTCTTGTGGCATTGAGCAAAACCAGTGTTGGAGCCAAATAGGACAATGCAAGGATGCCGAAATAAAGAGAGGCATTTTTGTCTCCTGATTGAGAACTGGGCCTCTAACACTCACGTGTGGCTTGTATATATGTCAAAGGGTGGGACTTCTGATAAAGACTTTTCTCAACGCCTCTTGCTTAAGGCAATTGCTCAATTTCTGATGCCAGCCTTGATCGATCGGATGATCTAATAACACTCCCTGAATTCCCACAATGTTCCCACCAGATGGAGGCTTGGGTTAAGTTGCGTCACATCAGAGCGAGAGAAGAAGGAAAGAAGACTCAAATTCCTTGTACCATTCCTTGAGAATGGACTCCTTGTTTGATGGCATCATCATTATCCTTTGAGCAGGCTATTGTGGAAATGGAGTTGTGGATGGTGCAAATGTGTTAGTGCAATCTGCACTGTAGTGAAATTATCCCCAAGGCCACCTGATCTTCTCAAGCAATGGATGAAGAACCTCAACCAATGTGGCTGAATCTGACCCTTCTGGGTTTCCAAACTTTGGCCCATTGTTTTACTTCAAAGAGTAGCCTTTTTCTACTGTGAGAGTGTTCATAGTATACTAAGTATTCACTTGCTTTATATCCCACCGAATGTGAATGGCCATTGGTGGCTTCCATGCAGGACTGAATGTGCTCCGGGATAGAGTGTGAACTTCGAAGCTGAACCCTTATCTCAGGGGTGGGCAATTATTTTTTCCAAGGGGCCATACGAGAGCCAAAATATATTATGGAGGGCCGCACCTAAAGGCGGAACTACATTTTAATCTACATTATTTATTTATTAATTTACTATATTTACTATATATTACACATCATTAATATTAACATATTAATATATCAAGAAATATTCATATATTATTAGTATTAATATCATAATTATTATATTATAGTATATATATAAAGAAATTATAATATATTGAAATTATAATATAATATAACATTATCATATTATTTATTATATTATTATTATAATATTTTTTTATAAAATAATAATAAAAACCACTAAAATAAAATAAAATAAAATTCAAGAAGACAAGGTGCGAACCAAGATGAAGGCTGACATCCTCAAGAGAGGAAGGATCCCAAGATGGAATGGCCCAATGGACCCAGCCCAGAGGATGGCAAAGCAGACCCAGCCGCCATCGCAGCAGAGGAGAACAGAGCAGCAGGTGATCGGAGGCTGCAGGCCTCCGCCCGCAGTCGCCCCTAGCCGTTCCCAGCAGATTGCCATGCTATGGAGTGCCTGCCATCCCTGGAGGCCAAGAGGAAGGGGTGCCACTGCCGCCATCCCATCACGGGCTCTGTGGGGCCTGTGTTGGCAGACAGGCTGGAGGAGCTTTGGAGTGATTCCCATTCCTGGAGGCAATCCGGGCCTGCAGGGGGAGCACTCAGCGATCTGAGACGGCTAATTGCCCTGGTGACCCGGAAGACGATCAAGTCTTCTGGGTTGCCAGGGCGATCAGCCCGCGCAGGTTGCCGAGTGCTCCTGCTGCAGGCTCGGATCGCCTCCAGGAATGGGAGGCACTCCAAAGCTGCCACTCCTCCTGCCTGTCTGCCGTCACAGGCCCCACAGAGCCCGCGATGGGATGGTGGCAGCGGCACCCCTTCCTCTTGGCCCCGCCCCTGATGCCCTTCTCCCCGGGCCGGACAGAATCGGCTGCCAGACCGGATCCGGCCCGCGGGCCGTGGGTTGCCCACCCCTGCCTTATCTCCTCTTTTTGGAGATAGTATTTCAGAACCTCAAACAGCTCCGTTAAAGTTTGGGCTAGAATCAAAATCAGGTTGTTCTTGCCTTGATGACATGGAAACCAGTCAACACCATGGATACTTCAAGGGGATCTTGAATGTTTTCCTGGCCTCCAGCTTCCTTTTCCTACTCAGAAGACAGTAAAGAGCGAACGAGGAATGAATGAGCTAGTTCCCTCCTGCACTGCATTAGGCCAAGCAAATCTCTTTAGTACTGATGAACCAATAAATGTCATTAAGGATGGAAGGTATGCATCTGCAGGTTGAAATTTAACACACTGGATGCTATCTCTACTTTCAAGTGTTCAGCGGCTGCCTCGGTGCTAGAGGATCTGACAGTAACTTGTATGCATGCTTACAATGGATATTGGTGGTACCATTTGAACTGGTGGGCAAAACGGCAGTTGATGAATTGGGGGAAGAATTACCACTTTCCTTCTCTTGACAAAACGGCTTGTTACGAGGTTTCGGTGGTGACCAGGGGAGCATTCGCACAATTAAAACTTCTGCGCCAGCTGCATCCGTACCTTGAAAAGTCTGACTTGGCCACGGTAGTCCATGCTCTGGTAATATCCATTTGCAACACTCTCTACGTGGGGCTGCCTTTGAAGATTGCTCGTAAGCTTCAATTGGTCCAACGGACAGCAACCAGGTTGATAACAGGAGCGGTACTCAGGGAGTGTACAACTCCCCTCTTGTCCCATCTCCACTGGCTACCAGTTTGTAGTCCTTGTAGTCCAGTAGTCCATTCTCTACGTGGGGCTGCCTTTGAAGACTGCTCGGAAGCTTCAATTGGTCCAACGGACAGCAGCCAGGTTGATAACAGGAGCAGCACTCAGGGAGCGTACAACTCCCCTGTTGTGCCAGCTCCACTGGCTACCAGTTTGCTACTGGGCACAATTCAAAGTGCTGGTTTTGGCCTTTAAAGCTCTAAACGGTTCGGGTCCAACTTACTTGTCCGAACGCATCTCTCTCTATGAACCATCAAGATGCTTAAGATCATCCGGAGAGGCCCTGCTCTTGGTCCCGCCTGCTTTGCAGGCGCGTCTGGCGGGGACGAGAGACTGGGCCTTCTCAGTGGTGGCTCCTTGGCTTTGGAACTCCCTTCCTAGTGACATCAGATCGGCCCCTTCCCTCCTGACATTTTGTAAGAAAGTCAAGACTTGGCTGTTTGAGCAAGCATTCGCAAACAAACTTTTATTAATCAAGATCAAAGGATTAGTATGACGACGAAACGGAAATCGATTTTAAGATTGTGGAGCTGAGATTTGTATTGTGTAGTTTTAACTGTTAATTTATATGGTTTTACATGACTGTTTTTATCTTATTACGATGTGTTGTATGTGGGCACTTGCTGCCGCTTGTTCACTGCCTCGAAGCGCCTTCGGGCTGAGAGAGGCGGTATAGAAGCATAGCAAATAAATAAATAATTACGAATACAAGTGGTAGCGTTTTGATGAAGAGAAAGGTCTCCCTCTGAGATGTAGTCTCTCATGATGGCAAGAGTCTGTGAGTTGCGTGAAAACTCCTTCCAGATTTCAGTCTAGATCATCTCCCTTAAAATGACCTGGTAGCAAATGACGGGGGAGTCTTCTTTCCTTGTTCTTATGGAGCCCACCGAGAGCCTCTGCCAATCAGAGTAAACACTGTTTGGAAAGATGGACAAATAGGTTAAGCTAATGCTTTTGTGTTCATGGTCAAGAGCTATGAAGACAACATTAACATTTTGACAGAAGAAGTGTCTAGCAAGTGAGGAGGCTGACCATTCTTTTAGGGAAAATGAGCATGTCTTTGGTTCCTCCAGATCAGACACATGTCTCAGGAGCAATGACACATTTGCACAGGTATACCTGGCGTGTTGAGTGTGAAGGAAGTAATACCCCCCCACACACACTTTATAGTTGTGCATCCCAGTGTTTCCCAACCGCTGTGACGTGGCACAGTAGTGTGCCGTGACGGACTTCCTGCTGTGCCGCGAGAAAAGCTCTCTGCCCCCCTTCCTTCCCCCCTCCTCCTGCCAAACTCCTGCTGCTTGGGGGAGGAGGAAGGGCCAGGCGGTGGCAAAGAAAAAGAAGAAGAGGCCGGGGCGCCGCCTCCTTCGGCCGTTTCCCCAGCCAGCCTCCAATCCGCCATGACTCTCGCCACTCGCTCGCTGATGTCGCGCGGAGGAGGAGCCCCGCCCACTGAAGCCCGTCCACCTCTCATGCTCCTCCTCCTCCGTGCAGCTTCAGCGAGCGAGGGGCGGGAGTCATGGCGGAGAGCGGCGCCGGGGATGGGGGCCATGACTCCCGCCTCGCTCGCACTGCCCCTCAAGGCTGGAGAAACTGTGGGAGAGCTGAAGCTGGGGGAGGGGCGGGGTGGGGCGTGGCACGGCTCCACCTCCTTTTCCCGGCTTCAGCTCTTCCACAGCTTCTCCAGCCTTGAGGGGACAGTGCCAAGCCAGCATTGTGCTGGCTCTGCCACTGCTGGCTTGGCACTGCCCCCTCAAGGCTGGAGAAGCTGTGGGAGAGCTGAAGCCGGGGAAGGGGGCGGGGCATGGCGTGGCCTGGCTCCTCCCCCTCCCTCAGCTTTGGCACTCCCAGCAGCTGCTCCCAGCAGGCCACCATCCCCCAGCCGTTCTTTACTGTGTTCGCGTGTCATTTTGTGTCATTTTGGTTGCTGGTGTGCCCCCATATTTTTTAAATGTTAAAAGTGTGCCCCGGCTCAAAAAAGGTTGGGAAACACTGGCACATCCCATTGTAATTAGGCAGTTTAGGAACTAATATGAATGGCCTTGGGCAAATGGGAAAGAGACCCAGTTGACGAGAGCATCCCTTTGGGAATTTCTCCTCATCGATGCTGAAGGAGGGAGCAAAAGGGAAAGAAACCACCTGTGAAATGTTGTGCATTTGTATCATTCAGCAAGGACTCGGCTCCTGGAAACAAAGTTGGAGAGCCTTTCTGCTTATTGGGTTTCAGTGATGACCTTGGTTGGCAGGAGTTGGGAGGACGGCAGGTCAGGTGGGACCCCTGAGACAGATTAAGTATGTTTTGATTTAAAACTTTGGGACAGGAATGCCATCCGCCTGCCAAGAGGGCCGTGCCGGTGCCAGAGCTCCAAGGGTGACAGGAAAACGCCGGAATGGAGGGACTAAAATAGGCGGCTCTGGGTCAGCCTGACCCGAATGGAGCAGGTTTATCATCGCCTCCCTGAGTTGTAAACAAGGGCTTCTCAGTTTACATGTCATAAGAGTGTTGGATGGCCAAAATGGGCCTCCCACTTGCCAAGAAATGGATAGCTTCCTCTGGCCGAGCGGGGCTGGAAATAGCCAAGAACAGCAAAGTAGAGGAAGAAAATCTACACTTGCAGGCATTTAGGATGAAATACACCTGAAAGTAAACATAAGAGACCATGAGAATGCAATCTCCATATTTAAGATAACCAGATTTTTCCATGGGGAGCTAGCACAACTTCTGAGCAGGTTTCCGAGGGGATTGGGAGAGATTTTGGATTTGTTTGGCTCGACAATGCTATTGTTAGATGGATTTGTAACTTGTTGACAGATCAGACACAGACAATGCTCAGCAATGGCTCCTCTTCATAACGGAGAGAAGTGTGTAGTGGGCCTAGTCTTGATGGGCATCTTTATAAATGACTTGGATTGAAGACATTTTTATTGGGATGGAAGACATTTGAATATGGCACCAGATTAGTCCATACCCCACAAAGCCTAAATATCCTAAAAGCACCAGATTCTCTTTGATCTTTGAATCTCACTATGGTCTGGTTAGTCCTTGGATAAGAGACCAACAACTAATACCAGGTGATGTTTCAGAGGAGAAACTGGTAAAACCACCTCTGAGGACTGCCTGCCAAGGATAATTCTATGAAATCCATGGGGTCACCATAAGTCAAGGTCTAAATCAGGGGTGGGCAATTATTTTTTCCAAGGGGCCACACGAGAGCCAAAAAAATATTATGGAGGGCCACACCTGAAGGCGGAACTACATTCTAATCTACATTATTTATTTATTTATTTACTATATATTACACATCATTAATATTAACATATTAATATATCAAGAAATATTCATATATTATTAGTATTAATATAATTATTATATTATAGTATATATGTAGACATTATAATATATTGAAATTATAATATAACATATTATTATATTATTAGAATATTATTATTATAAAATTATTATAAAATAATAATAAAAACCACTAAAATAAAATGAAATGAAATTCAAGAAGACAAGGTGCAAACCAAGATGGAGGCTGACATCCTCAAGAGAGGAAGGATCCCAAGATGGAATGGCCCAATGGACCCAGCCCAGAGGATGACAAAGCGGACCCAGCCGCCGCTGCAGCAGAGTAGAGCAGAGCAGCAGACGATCGGATGCTGCAGGCCTCCGCCCACTCTCGTCCCCAGCCATTCTGTCAGAGGCGTTCCCAATCAGCTGATCGCCCTGGTGACCCGGAAGACGTTCGAGTCTTCCGGGTCGCCAGGGCATTCAGCCGCAGCAGGTCGCCAACTGCTCCCACTGCAGGCCTGGATTGCCTCCCAGGTGGCAGGCACTCTAAAGCCGCCGCTCCTCCGATCATTCTCCGGAGCAGTGGGCTGTCTGCCGATGCAGGCCCCACAGCCCGTGATGGGACAGCGGCAGTGGCAGCCCTTCCTCTTGTGAAAATGGCCCCACCCCTGACGTCCTTCTCCCCGGGCACCGAAAGATCCACGGGCCGGTTAGAATCAGCCGGCAGGCCGCATCCGACCCACGGGCCATGAGATGCCCAGGTCTGGTCTAAATGCACCAGACCTCATATGATCTTGGAAGTCAAGCAAAGTCATTCCAGACTAGTCCTTGGATAGGAGACCACCAATGGATGCCAGCTGCAGTAGGCTGAATTTCAGAGGGAGGAACTCGCAAAAAAAGGTAAAACCTATATCTGAGTCTTACTTCTTAACTCTATAACATTGATAGGGTCTCCATATATTGATAGGCAATTTGAAGGCACATCGGCTGCTCCAGAGGATACGATCAAGATTCGATATGATCTTGGCAGATTGGAGCATGAGCCAAGAGTTAACTTTGAAAGCGACTTTAAGCAACAGTTGTCACAATATACCTCTCTGAATGTTTCGGAGACAGGCTTGACTCTGTAGGATACACGCTGGTTGGCTTGGCTTTTCTATTACTGAGAAGAGAGTCTTGGCACCCTACCTTGCCTGGAGTGGGAAGCAAAGGAGGAGAAAAAGAGAATGTATTATTTTCAAATTAAAAAGCAATGAATTCTGTTACTGCCAGCTACTGGAAGCTTGCCTTTGGTACTGCATTTATACAGAGGTCGTACAGTATGTGCTAGTTTATTTCTCTGCCGTATCCCCTTTTCTGTAATAGCTGTTGACTTTCTTAAAAATATCAGAGGTGATTGGTGTAGGATTTCCTTGTCTGGGCCAAAGTATTTCACATGAGCCGGCGACTTATAGCAGAATGCTGCGTAAGGCCAGCCCCTCTTCCTTCTCCACTGCCGTGTGCTTCTGTTTATACAGTCAATACCCTGGCATGGATTTGCTCCTGACCTAATTTCACTCTCTGCTTCGACAGGGGCATGTGGGACGCCTAATATAGAGTTTATTTTCTTAGCCCATGGCTTCCTTTCCATGATACAGTTTGATTAGGAGGCTGAGTAGCGCTCCTTGTCATGGAATGGGTCGGCAGTCTGCTTTGTGGATAAGGGCAAGTGGTTCTGAGATGGATTTAGTGAAGCCCAGTGAATTGTGAGGACATCATACAGAGCAGAATGTGGCATCAGAAGAGGCACAAGTTGGTCACCTTAATGTCTATCCACTTCTGCCATTTGATAAAGACTCAAACTGACCAGCATCCTCACATCTAAGTCTAGAAAGTGTAGTTGAAATATTCATATACTCATGTATAAGTTGACTTCATATATAAGTCAGCCTCATGTATTATAAGTCAAGGGCCAGATCGACTTATCCATGAGTCAATGTAACTACTGTACATTACTAACTAACTAACTTTATTTCTTATGACTCGCCCTCCACCAAAGGTGCTCTGGGCGACTTACACAATTAAAATAAACAGGTTACATAGTCACCGCTTGTTACTAACAATCATAGGCTCTTCTGAAAAGCCATGTCTTAAGTGCCCCTAAAAATGTATGTAGATCAGGAGTGGCTCTTTGGTCTGGCGGTAGGGAGTTCCACAAGATTGGGGCTACAATGGAGAAGGATCTCTATCTTGTAGACTCCAAACGAACCTCTCTAGGGCCAGGGACATAGAGGAGATTCTCATGAGTTGACCGTGGCAGTCTCTGGTGGTGGAGTGGCATTAAACGGTCTCTTAGATATGAAGGACCATGACCTCGAAAGGCCTTGAATGCTAGGACCAGGGTCTTATAGAGGACTCTGTGTTCAACCAGCAGCCAATGCAAGCGCTGCAGAGACGGCGTTATATGGCACCTCATTGATGTTTTTGTGAGGAGTCTAGCAGCTGCATTTTGCACAATTTGGATCTTGCGAATTGCTGCTCAAGGTAAGCCCACATACAAAGCATTGCAGTAATCCAGACTCGACGTAACCGTGGCATGGATTACCGTAGCCAGCGCCTCTGTTGGTAAATAAGGCGCCAACTGCCTCGCTTGGCGTACATAGATGAAAAAAGGCCCTTTTACTAGTGGAGGCAATCTGGGCTTCCATCGTCATTTTGGAATCCAGGATAACACCGAGACTCTTCACAGTGGGGGATGGAACTAATGGTTCCCCTTCAAAAGATGGTAATGGACCAACCAATTCTGATGGGCGGCCATTAAGTCTTAAGGGCCTTAAGAAAGGGACAAAATGCAACTGTCCCTTTTTCTGAGTTGGGGCAAAAGTCAAAAGCTCAATCTGTTCTGGAAGACCCCAAATTAAGCATCACCCTCTGTACTTTCCATACCACAATGCCCCTTTGGACCTTTTTGAATACCTGGGCAGGGAAATTACGGTGGACAGGGACTTAACTTGCCGATCAAAGGAAAGCAAGGATGAGCTCCTTCTGGCCTTCCTAAGTAAGGAATTCCAATGTCTAGGAGCAGTCCCTGAGAAGGCCCCACTTTCCTCCTTTCCACCAGATAATCCTGAGAGAAACAGAGAAGAGATGGTCATAGAACTTCAAGGAACTCATCAAGTGGAAGATGTTCCTTCAAATAGCCTGGACTCAAGCCATCTTGGGCTTTATTGGCCGCCCTAAGCTCTTTGAAGGAGCTCTCCAAGGTGCTGAACCTCCTTCCGCATTTAGATCCAGCACCTTGGACAGCTCATTTGAAGTTTGGGCTAATATGTAACCATGTGAGAGATGGAAGTAGGCAACACTATAATACAGGCCTGGGCAAACTTTGGCCCTCCAGGTGCTTTGGACTACAACTCCCACAATTCCTAATAGCCTACCGGCTGTTAGGAATTGTGGGAGTTGTAGTCCAAAACACCTGGAGGGCCAAAGTTTGCCCAGGTCTGCTATAATAGAATATGCAAGCAATGTCTCCCAAAAAGATTAAAACAGAGTAAAGTTGAGGTTGATAATCTCGACACAACCCCAACTTTGGTATGTTTTGGTCTTTTTTGGGAGAGATCACCTGCATGTTCCATCATAATGGTGTCCTCTTCCATCTCTCATCTGTGTGCATAGTTACACATAAGTCCAGACTTCAAATGAGATGTCCAAGGTGCTGGATCTAAATGTGGAAGGAGGTCTAAATTCTGGATCGATCAACCTCAACTTTGGTCTTTTTGGGAAGGACTATCTTCAGGATCTCATTCACCACATCTTTATGGAATGTATTCAAGCATCAGAGCTCTGGAAATACGAGGCCAACACTACGTTTTCTTTCTGTGGAGCTCCGAAGCTTTCAGCAGAGCCATTTGACTTCCGCGTGGTCTCCTAAACCGCACCCAAACAGCAGCGAGGACTTAATAAAAGCAATGTGTAACTGCAACATGAAAAGCTATAAATTGTCTTCTGTTTCGCCCTCTCCTCCTCCTGCGGCCCCTCCTCTCCTCTCCTCGGATGTTGGTCGCGTTTTGATTTAAGAGTTGGCCAAACACAAGGGTCTATTTTATCCAGCGTTTACAGGCCTCGGGGCTGTTATTCTTCCAAATTTAATAGCATTGAAATTGCAGGGTTTGTGATAATTTGCTCATCACTTTCGGCGCTCCCATTGATGTTTATTGTCAGCGGGATGGAATCTCGATCGGATTCACTTAGATAACATGTCTGTTAAACATTTAGATAATTGTGGCATCATTAAGTTGTCACATTATTTTAGAGATTCAAAACAGTATTGTGGTAAGTGGAGGTAAAGGGAGGGGAAAGCCACCGGAGTGGGAGGAAGGAGGAGAGGGAAAGAGTCCTGCATCAACACACTGTTTGCTGGAGAGGAGGAAGGTGGACCTTCTCCTCCATGGCTTTGAGCTTGGCTTTCACTTACTCTATAGCAGGTGTGGGCAAACTTTGGGCGTCTAGATGTTTTGGAGTTCAACTCCCACAATTCCTGGCCTCAGACCTCTTTCTTTTCCCCCTCAGCCGCTTTAAGTGACTGAGGGAGAAAAGAAAAGGGCCCGAGGCCAGGAATTGTGGGAGGTTAAGCTATATTTTGTCATTTGGGATTTGTAGTTCCTGGGATTTATAGTCCACCTACAATCAAATAACATTCTGAACTCTACCAATGATGGAATTAAACCAAACTTAGCCCACAGGACCCCTATGACCAACAGAAAATACTGGAAGGGTATGGTGGGCACTGATCTTGAGTTTGGAGTTGTAGTTTCCCTATATCCAGAGAACACTGTGGACTCAAACAATGATGGATCAGGACCAAAGTTGGCACAAATACTCAATATGCGCAAATGTGAACACTGGTGGAGTTTGGGGGAAATAGACCGTGACAATTGAGAGTTGTAGTTGCTGCAATTTATAGTTGACCTACAATCAGATAACATTCTGAACTCTACCAATGATGGAATTGAACCAAACTTAGCCCACAGGACCCCCATGACCAACAGAAAATACTGGAAGGGTTTGGTGGGCACTGATCTTGAGTTTTGGAGTTGTAGTTTCCTTATATCCAGAGAACACTGGACTCAAACAATGATGGATCAGGACCAAAGTTGGCACAAATACTCAATATGCGCAAATGTGAACACTGGTGGAGTTTGGGGAAAATAGACCTCGACAATCGAGAGTTGTAGTTGCTGGGATTTATAGTTCACCTACAATCAAAGAGCGTTCTGAACCACACCAATTATAGAATTGGGCCAAACTTCACACACAAACCCCCATGTCCAACAAGGGTAAAAGCAAAGGGCCTGAAGACAGAAATTGTGTGAGTTGAAGTCCAAAACACTAATTCAGAAGATTGTAGGAAAGCTTGGGACATAACTCCAGGAAAATGTAATAGTGTATTTCTTTGGTTCGAAGGCACCATTGATGGCATCTCAGAATGGAAGAAATGCCATATTTTACTCCAGGTGAACAACTTTGTTGAATCGGCTGGGCAAAAATTTATGTGTTGCATGGACCACACAAAATGGACGAAGTAATGATAAGATTCCAATTTAGGTTTTGAAAAAAAGTATTCATTTTATGGTAAACTGTATGGTAGAGTCTCACTTATCCAACATAAACAGTCTGGCTGTCACGATGCACGGACTTGACCGGCCCCTTAATCACACACACCGAGACGGGCTGAAGGCTAACTACTTTATTGAATATAAAAACAGTCCAATAGGTAAATTGTCCATAGAAAAGGTAAATGCAATCAAAGGCTTGAAGCAACAAGGTCCAAAACAGCTTGGCAAACAATCCAAAAGCTAGTGCAAGGCTTGAGCAAGGCTCCGCAAGGCAATGCGGGAACAGGAACAAGGCAAGGTGAATGCAAGGCAAACTTGGTGACCACGAGCCAGCTCGGCTCCGTCGGTCCACTTCGCTAACACGCCTATTCAGAAGAGACGTGGCCGAAGCACTGGGGATGCGTTCCCACGCCTGCTCTACTTAATCGTTCGGCCGAGGTCCCCGACGCTCTAGGCCCCGTCGTCTCCAATCTCTGCTGACGGACCTCGGCCTGTCTAGGCTGCGGTGCCATCCCCTTCTCCCAGACTCAATGCTACTTCTCCTATCAAAGGTTCGACCTTGTCTCTCAGCAGCTGGGTCACTATCTACATGAGAGCTCTCCTCCCTAGAATCTTCCCAGGCACTTTCATCCATGTTTTCACTCAAAAGCTCCTGTGACCCTCTCCCCCCCGGGTGCTCATAACTCCCAGAATCACTATCCTCCATTTGCACCTGGTTATCTATGTCTACGTCAGGGCCAAAACACAGCTCTTCCCATGCCAGACTCTCTGTGGGCGAAGGAGGCCCGCTGATGGGAAACTGTCCTTCCCAC
This sequence comes from Anolis apletophallus, assembly GCA_030556195.1. Classification (NCBI taxonomy): domain Eukaryota; kingdom Metazoa; phylum Chordata; class Lepidosauria; order Squamata; family Anolidae; genus Anolis; species Anolis apletophallus. The sequence continues at coordinate 16,594,837 of JARBWK010000013.1, forward strand.
CCTTCCAAATCCTCTTCTGAATCTGACTCTGCAGCTGCAGGCCCCAATGCCAAGGGAACCCCGGGTCCTAGCCCCTGCTCTCCAGGCACAAACGAGAACTACTGTGCTACACTGGCAGAATGTTGGGTAAGAGAAAATGCTGGATCATAAGAAGGGATTCAGGAAAAGTCTATTCAATGTCAAATTACGTTATGATTTTACAAATTGAGCACCAAAACATCATGCCTTACAACAGATGGACAGAAAAAGCCGTTCGATACACTGTCCATAACCACCTATCTTTTTGCTGGCATGTCTGCTTGGAGAGCCTGTTTATCTTCCTGCCAAGGCAGTACGTATTGATCGACTTGCATTCTATGCTTTCGAACCGCTAGGTAGGCAGAAGCTAGAGCGGAGAGTCCGGAACTCACCCTGACTCGCAGCTTCAAACAGCTGACCCTCTGGTCAGTGGTTTTTCCTGCAGCTAGCAGTTTTAACCACTATGCTACCATGTTCCCTAAGACAGTACAGTACAGTAATAGTATGCAAGTTGTGCAATCACAACACTGTTATTCCACTTTGACTGCCATGGTCACATTTGACAGAAGCATTCTGGGATTTTTAGTTCCCATTCTGGGAGTGATCCTGGATTCATCGCTGAGCCTGGAGCCCTAGGTCTCGACGGTGGCCGGGAGAGCTTTTGCACAGTCAAAGCTTATGCGCCAGCTGCGCCCGTACCTTGGGAAGTCTGACTTGGCCACAGTGCTCCACGCTCTGGTTACATCCTGAATAGACTACTGCAACGCTCTCTACGTGGGGTTGCCTCGGAAGCTGCAATTAGTCCAACGTTCGGCAGCCAGGTTACTAACAGGAGCGGGGTACACGGAGCATACAACTCCCTTGCTGCGCCAGCTCCACTGGCTTCCAATTAGCTTCCGGGCACAATTCAAAGTGCTAGTTTTAACCTACAGAACTCTATACGGTTCTGGCCCAGTTTACCTGTCTGAATGGATTCTCCCCTATGAACCATCAAGAACATTAAGATCCTCCGGAGAGGCCCTGCTCTCGGTCCCACCAGCTTTGCAAGCGCGACTGCTGGGGACGAGAGACAGGGCCTTCTCTGTGGTCACCCCTCGGCTGTGGAACTCTCTACCAAGGGATGCTAGATCTGCCCCCTCTCTGTTGTCCTTTAGGAGGCTGGTGAAGACCTGGATGTGGAACCAAGCCTTCCCAGAATAGGCTGAGATTGGCCATTGTCTCAATGAATGACCAAATTTACAGATTGAGCGGAATTGTTTTAATGGCGATGTGGTTTTATGCTGGGTTTTTATGTATTTTCATATGTTGTTGTAGTTGTTTTTAAATTGTATAGCATTGAATTTTTGCTGTTATGCCGGTCTGAGTCCCTTGATAGAGTTGAGAAGGTCAGGGTACAAAAGTTTTAAATAAATAAATAAATTAATAAATTAATAAATTAATTAGTTAGTTTCAATCCCAGTTTCTCCATTCGTCTTGGAAAGAGGGAGCAAGACTCATAACAACAACAACAGCAACAACAGCAACTTGATTTCTATTCTGCCCCATCTCCCAAAAGGGACTCGGGACGGCTTCCAAGGTTACAACAGTGCAAACAGAACATATAGAACAGTGGTTCCCAACCTTTTTTTTTACTGGAGATCTCTTTGACCAGGGATCACTCTCCAACATTATGCCAAAAGGGTTACGAATCAGTTTTCGGTCAACTTTACACTCAGTTTGGTTTATTTGAGGTACTGATTCAGAAAATTGCATTGGATATACCACATCAGCTCTAGTTTCAGATACAGAATATATGCCATCCATTAGTCACTATCTGCTCACCCACAGAAATCACATTTAATAAGCCTGGGCACTATAAGAGGGTTTTGTGAGACCAGTCGCTGTTATTGCTGTAACAGCGAGGCCACGGACCATAGAATCATAGAATCCTGGAGTTGGAAGAACCTCGTGGGCCATCCAGTCCAACCCAATTCTGCCAAGAAGCAGGTAAATTGCATTCAAAGCACCCCCAACAGATGGCCATCCAGCTTCTGTTTCAAAGCTTCCAAAGAAGGAGCCTCCACCTCATTCTGGGACAGAGAGTTCCACTGCTGAACAGCTCTCACAGCCAAGAAGTTCTTCCTAATGATTCAGATGGAATCTCCTTTCTTGTAGTTTTTTAGTTCTTGCAGACCGCTGGTGGTCCAAGGACCGCAGGTTGGGAACCACTGATATAGAATATGCAACAAAACAAAATTAGACCTAATCAATAAAAATAAATATCAAAAAACATAAGTTAACAACATATAGAAAATTAACATAGGATAGCTCATAGGAAATTCTTTGTTCTGATAATCTCAAAAAATGAGAGTTTGAAAAAGTTTGCTTTTGGGTCCTCCAACTCAAAGCATCTCCAGTAAACATGGCTGTTCTGTTGAGGAAAAGTAACTTTTGCAGCTGCTTTTCTTTTCTTTTTTTTGGAGTAGGGGGAGGAAAACAAAAAGGACATCCTGGGCTCCACATCCTGCTGGAGCTAATTCCATATTTTAATGATGTGTTGTGTGAAGACGCATTTCCTCTCCATCTGCCTTGAATCTCCCGAGGCTCAGTTCGGCCACAGAATTGTGGCAGAGAAAGCGAAAACTTCTCACTTGTCCCACTTTCTCCGCAAAATGTCCAGCTCGAAAGGCTTCTGCCTTGTTTCTGCCCTACTGCAATCCTGGAACACCATCCTTGGTTTGTCTTTTCTCAAATTCTTTTGTTTCATAAACCCCAAAAGCATTAGTAGGGACAGAAAAACTATTTATTAATACATATTAAAGGAGCCCCAGTGGCGCAATGAGTAAACCCTTGTGCCGACAGGACTGCTGAACAAAAGGTTGGTGGTTTGAATTTGGGGAGTGGGGTGAGCTCCCATCTGTCGGCTCCAGCTTATGTGGGGACATGAGAGAAGCCTCCCACAGGATGGTAACACATCAGGGTGTCTCCTGGGTAATGGCCTTGCAGTTAGCCAATTCTTTCACACCAGAAGCAATTTGTAGTTTCTCAAGTTGCTCCTGACACAGAAAAAATACTTTTAAAGTATTTTAAAGGTGAGAAACAGGTTTCCTGATAGCCACGGTCCATTTGGAAGGATAACAGACTAATGAGAATTTGGCACAAACTGCAGCGGTAGCTTGTTAGTAGGCTGCAATCTCTCCCAGCCCTATTTTCTGTGCAGAAAACCTGTTTTTGCACAGGAAATAGAATAGTCATAGCCATAGTTGTTGTTGTTGTTGTTGTTGTTGTTATTCTGACCTGCCTCTTCCCAAGACTCATGATAAGGTAACCATAGTTAAAATACATAAGAACATTAATTATGAAAGCACCTATATTAAAAGACACTTATATTTTGTGTGGACACAAAAGCACACAAGTATTTTTCTGAAGATTAACTCTTCCACAAGCCTTTGGGATGTTCAAATAGAGCAGTGTTTCCCAACCAGTGTGCCAGAGCACACTAGTGTGCCTTGAGCGATCATCAGGTGTGCCGTGGGAAATTGGAACCTCCAATACCCTTTCTTCCCCCTTCTGCTGAACACTTTTTCTTCTCCACTCGGGCTCCGTTCTTCCCAGCCTCGCTCTGCTCACAGCCTCGCTCTGCTCACGCTGCCACCTCGCTTTGCTCACAGTGCTCTCTGGGTGTAGGTGAACTCAAGGTCACTTCCCAAGCAAACCCTTTCAGTACTTTCTGTTGGTAATGAGAGTTCAATATGCCAAGTTTTGTTTAATTCCATTGTTGCAAGAGTTCAGGATGCTCTTTGATTGTGTGTTAACTATAAATTAAACTGAAACAAGATCGTAGTTTAAAGCTAAAATTTGCTGATCTTCCTTTGGACAGTTTTTGGTTATCTGTTGCCAGGGAGTTCCCCATTCTGGCCAACAAAGCTATTTTGACATTGCTCCCGTTTTCAACCACATATCTGTGTGAGATGAGCTTCTCTAGCTTGACTGCGATAAAAACTAAAAACAGAGAGAGACTGACAGTTGTTGAGCAAGAGCTTCGTGTGTCTTTTTGCCATTCCTGCCAGGATGTGTATGTTGTGTTCATTGAAACAGGCCCAGGTTTCACACTGAGTGTATAAATGCATTTAAAAACATATTAACTATATGTATTACTGTGTTAGAGTGTCATTTTGTGTCATTTTGGTTGGTGGTGTGCCCCAGGATTTTGTAAATGGAAAAAATGTGCCGCGGCTCAAAAAAGGTTGAAAAACACTGAAATAGAGAAAGAATATTGTGAGTGAAGACGTATTTTCCCTTTGCATACAGAATGAAATAGCCAAAAATTTGCATACATACCCATGGACAAGTTTTCCTAGCAGTTGGGCATTTTTTGTCTCATGTGTGATCTCAACATTCGGTTCCAATTTGTTGAAGTGGGTTGTTTCCTCTGGACACACAGAAACATTTATGGGGAAGTGAAAGGCAGCTGCAACTGGTGGGTTTTCTACTCTGGCACTTCATTTGATCCGTACTGGATTTCCAAAATGTGGAGGTGTCTAACATAGGAAGCCCAATAGGTTCAGCACCTTGGAGAGTTCTGATAATGTTCATACTGAAATCCAGAGTCAATTCTCCATCCTACTATAAGCAAATGCAAAAGATTCCCAAAATACTGAGATTTCCAACCTGTTGTACCCTATCTGTCAGACTCAATAGGTTCGGCACCTTGGAGAGTTCCAATAAGGTTCGTACTAAAACCCGAAGCAGATTAGTCTCTCTTTATTTCCCAGTCTTTTCCTTCTCTCTTTCTCTCTCTCTCTCCAACCAGCCTCCTCACCCAAACACAACAATCGGCAATTCCCTTCCCCAAAGCAACCTCCGACTTTCTATTACAGCTTCACGGGGCTCTGGAGAGTTTTAAGATAGCAGCTTGATTAAGCTTGTGGGGAAAATACTATCAGCATGCAACTCCGCAGACAGAGATAATGTACTGTTGGCATTAAGTATGTTTAAGGGTAATTATCGCTCTCCCTATTCATACCGGTGGCAGGGAAAGGGAAGGGGGTCGGCGTTGGGGATGCTGTGCTTTGCTGATCCTACAGAGTAGAGGAAGAAAAGGTTGGGAATCCAGAGTGAAAGGCAGGATGAAACATCCTAGTCTGCCCATCTCTCATCTCCTAGTTATCTTTGATGCCTAAGTATGGATTCAGGAGCCAATCTTTAAACATTTTGTCGCTCTGTATATGGATGACCCGAGCCTTGGCCATCCTTTTATTTTCCTTGAAGCGGGTACAGTGTCAACCCAGCCGCCTTGTAACAGAACTTTCCCAACATACTTGAACTTGGGCCATCAATGTGTTTACTGAGGAACAGAAAGTACCCGAGCGAGTGTCTCTTTTTGGAAAGCCTCCGTTCCATAATCGGAACCGTATGACTTGCCGCTGAAATATGTTGCTGTGTGTTTTGGCCGGGGCTCGGGAAGTGGAATGCTTTGCGAGCTTTTCTCCTCCGGCGCAAAAAAACACAGCCCCTCAGATAAAAGGCCAAACTGGCCCACTGGCGTCTCTTGCCTGTCAGCCTCAAGTGCCAAATTCCCGGCCTTCCATTTGCGGCTTGAAAGCTTTCTGAAGCTTCCTGGGGAAAGTGGAGTGGGGTCCTCTCTGAAGCCAGTGGGCATAACGCTCCACCTCCATGGGTTTAGATGCCGACACCAAGCAAAGGGGTTTTAGAGTCTGTATTAACATTGTGACCAAATGGAAACAACTTCTCCTTGGTATAAGTAGGGTTACGTTGGGCTCAAAAAGCCCTGTTCCCCAACCTCCGCGCCCAACTCGAATGCAATGGGAAGAATATAACATCTCTTTGACTGATTGTCAGTCATTTCTTTCAGGGTTGGGGGGACCGTATTTTGGGGATGTTGGGATGTATCGGCCAAAATGTGTCCATGCTCTGGTCACATCCTGAATAGATTACTGCAACGCACTCTACGTGGGGCTGCCTTTGAAGACAGTTTGGAAATTGCAACTAGTCCAACGGGCGGCAGCCAGATTAGTAACTGGAGCTACATACAGGGAGCATACCACCCCCCTATTGTGTCAGCTCCACTGGCTGCCTGTCCACTTCCGAGCTCAATTTAAAGTGCTGGTTTTGACCTTTAAAGCTCTATACGGTTCTGGCCCAGCTTACTTGTCCGAACCCATCAGCCTCTATGTTCCACCTCGTAATTTAAGATCATCTGGGGAAACCCTGCTCTCGCCGACTTCTCAAACGCGGTTGGTAGGGAGAAGAGATAGGGCCTTCTCGGTAGTGGCTCCCCGTCTGTGGAACTTCCAAGTGACATACGATCAACCCCATCCCTCCTGGCATTCAGGAAAAAAGTGAAATCTTGGCTATGGGACCAGGCGTTTGCACATTAGCACAATACAGCACTTTGGATTGATTGTAATGGCAAGTTGATGGATATGGCTCAATGCTCCTATTATGGACGGAACACTGTTTTTAACTTAAGTGAATGTATATGATGTATTCATGTTAATTATATTTTAATGTATTTTAATGCTCAATGTTTTTGGTTTTATATTGTATTTATACTGTGTTTCGGCATCGAATTGTTGCCTTTGTTAGGCCGCTCTGAGTCCCTCTTCGGGGGTTGAGAAGAGTGGGATAGAAATGTTGGAAATAAATAAATAAAATAAAAAGCTTGTGTTGCTTTCTTCTGCTGAAGAACACGAATCTGTTTCGTTTTATAGCAGCGATGGTCTGTTTTCAGTATTAAATCAAGTCCTGGGCAAACCTGGAGCTACAAATCCAATTGAAATCAGGAAGAGGCCTTTTGGAGAGGGTGGCCTTTGGTTTGCTTAGCTCAGTGGTTCCCAAACTGTGGTCTGTGGGCCACCAGTGGTCTGCAAGAACTAAAATATAGTTTCCGGACTACTCCGTTGCAACGAGAGCAACTGGTCTCACAAAACCTTATTTTAGTGCCAAGGCTTATTCAGTTTGGTTCCAGTGGGTGAGCAGATGGTGACTACTGGATGGCATATGTTATGTATCAGAAACTATTCTGAATCAGTTCCCCAAATAACCAAACCGAATTGAAAGGTGACCAAAAACTGATTCGTAACCCTTTTGGTACTAATGTTGGAGAGTGGTCCTTGGTCAGAGTGGTCTCTGGTGAAAAGAAGGTTGGGAACCACTGGTTTAGATGTTTCTCTCCACTAAACAGTCTGATGTCGAATGCAGGGGCTTTCCCATCTCCAGATACAATAAATCCACGATGGATTTCATTCCAGAACTAAAATGATCTATCCAAGGTGCTGATCCCTCTTCCCAAGTCAGTCCTTAGATAGCTGTTTTACAGTCTGGACCAGCGATTTTCCCTCCTTAGTCCTGTCTGGGACCCCAATGGTTGTGCCTAGGGCCTTTTGCAAGAAGTTGTGTCCTCTCCTGAATGACCAATGTTTACATTTGGGACTCCAACGCCCAACATCCCACAGCCACTATGGCCATTCCAAAGCCTAGCTCTCAGCTTCCATCAATTACTTGGTTATGGAGTCAAAGGACAAAACCTGTGGACTCAAGAGAGAAGAGTATGACCAATCACTCAGTTATATTTATCACCCTCCTGTCTCCCAGGATGGGCCCCAAACAATGTGTGGCTCAAAAGTTAAAAGCCATGGAATACACCATGGCATTAAAATATTTCAAACGGTTTTAAATGCATATGAAACATAAGATCAAGGTAAAGCACATTCTCTTAAGAGACTCAATTAAAGACTGAGCGCATGTTTGAATTAAAAGCGGTCTTAAAGATCAAACAAAGCTGTTCAGAACTGTATCGCCAAGTCTATTTTAGGAGGATTCCAATTGTATTTACATGACTAATATACCCATTTGCCAGAACGTTTCGCCACCATCAACATTTGGCCATCTTGACTTTCCAACCAATTGGGGAGGTGAATATGGGAAATGTGGGTGTTTTCTTGCTGGAAATGAGTGAATCTACACCAGGCATTTTGGACTTCAACTCCCACAATTCCTAACAGCCTATTCCTAAATCCCAGTAACTACAACTCCCAGATGTCGAGGTCTATTTTCCACAAACTACACCAGTGGTCACATTTTGGCATATTGAGCATTCATGCCAAGTTTGGTCCAGATCCATCATTGTTTGAGTCCACAGTGCTCTCTGGATGTAGGTGAACTACAACCCCAAAACTCAAGGTCAGTTCCCACCAAACCTTTCCTGTTGGTCATGGGAGTTCTGTGTTCCAAGTTTGGTTCAATTCCATCATTGGTGGAGTTCAGAATGCTCTTTGATTGTAGGTTAACTATGCCTGATCTTCACTGTAGAATAAATGCAGTTTGACACTACTTTAACCGCCATGGCTCAAGGCTATGGAATCATGGGAGTTGTAGTTTGGGGAAGCAGCAGTGCTCTTTGGCAAAGAAAGCTTAAGAAACTGAAATTCCTCTGATCCCATAGCATTGAGCCATGGCAGTTAAAGCAGTGTCAAACTGAATTTATCCTACAGTGTAGATCAGGGGTGGGCAACCTATGGTTCACGGGCCAGATGCGGCCCGGCAGCCAATTCTGTCCGGCCCGAGGAGAAGGGTGTCGGGGGCGGGGCCAAGAGGAAGGGGAGCCGCTGCCGCCATCACATTGCGGGCTCTGTGGGGCCTGTGTTGGCAGACAGGCCGGAGGAGCGGCGGATTTGGAGTGCCTGCCATCCCTGGAGGAGATCCGGGCCTGCAGTGGGAGCATTCGGCGACCTACGGTGGCTGATCGCCCTGGCGACCCGAAAGACATCCGGGTCGCCGCTGCCTCAGACTGCTCCCCTGCGGGCCCGGATCGCCTCCAGGGATGGCAGGCACTCCATAGCAGGGCGATCAGCTGGGGAATGGCTGGGGCCTGCAGCCTCCGATCGCCTGCTGCTCTGCTCTCCTCTGCTGTGGCGGCGGCTGGGTCCGTTTTGCCATCCGCTGGGCTGGGTCCATTGGGCCATTCCATCTTGGTTCACACCTTGTCTTCTTGAATTTAATTTAATTTTAGTGGTTTTTATTATTATTTTATAATAATTTTATTATAATAATATAATAATATAATAAAGAATATAATATAATGTTATATTATATTATAATTTCAATATATTATAATGTATTTATATATATATACTATAATATAATAGTTATGATATTAATACTAATAATATATGAATATTTCTTGATATATTAATATGTTAATATTAATCATGTGTAATATATAGTAAATATAGTAAATAAATAATGTAGATTAGAATGTAGTTGCGGCCCTCCATAATATTTTTTGGCTCTCGTGTGGCCCCTTGGAAAAAATAATTGCCCACCCCTGGTGTAGATGCATCCTAGGACTCTTCGGGTTCCCTAGGAAATGCCACATTTTTGCTCCTTTCCATCTTTCGGAGCCTGTGGCCATTTTCCGCCATCAGCGGCTCCGGAGCAAGTTGGCTCTCTCAAGCTGTGTTTGCATTGCGCCGGGGTGAGTTAAGGTTAGCCCTTCCATCCCTGAGCATTTCTTGGCTCTTGTGGGTTTCAAAGCATCCTCTGCCGCCACTGCCGCGCAGACCCCCTCCTCTCCAATTCCAGGATATCTAAACACAGAGTTCCTTTGTGTGACTGTAATGTTGTGTGACAGTATTTGAAATCTGAATCCGAGCACACATTCCCAAAACGGTGGAATCTCCCCGGCTTTCAGCGCAGAAAAAAAGGCAGAGAGAGAAAGAGAGAGAGAGAGAGAGAGAGATAGCAACCTTATACATTTTTTAAAGTTAGTAGCGCTGCTTCCAAGACCTCATGTTTCAGGGCTCGGATAAGCGTGGGATTGCATGTTTTCCCTGCAAAACAAATAAGAGGAGGGGGAAAAATGTGCAAGATCTCAGAATCTATATTTAAAACACACACACCAACCCAGGGCTTGGGTTTAATTTCCCCTTTTGCAAATACTATTTAGACGGCGAAGAGAAAAGCCCTCTCGCGCTAAGCTACAGAAAACCTTTCTTGTCCTTTAATTCTAGATGAAGGGGATTAGTGTGAACATATTTAGCCTCTGACCTTCAGACAAAGGCATTATCAAATTTAGTGGCCAAGTGGGTCTCCTTTTAACTGAACCAGTTCAGGATCTCGGCATACTTTTTCTTCCCAGTTTTCTGAAGGATGGGGGCAAAGTTCAGAAATCCATTGTTGGAACGGGAGGCCGCTCTTCAGATTTAGATTCAGATTTGAAATGGCTGTCGAGGGTTTGGGGGACATCATTGGGGGGAAAGGGGGTTGTGTTTTTTTTTGTCAGGGTCTAAGTGCTAAGAATCGTGAGATTTGGGGAAACAAGCAAGTCCAGCAAAACTTACCCATTGTGGTCTTCTGAGACCAGCCTCCTGTATTCCAGTGTTTCTCAAGCTGGGGATCGGGACCCCTTGGGGGGTCATGAGGGGGTGTCAGAGAGGTCACCAAAGACCATAAGAAAACACAGTATTTTCTGTTGGTTATAGGGGTTCTGTATGGGAAGTTTGGCCCAATTCTACCATTGGTGGGGTTTGGAATTCCCTTTGATTGTAGGTGAACTATACATCTCAGCAACTATAAGTCCCAAATGTCAAGGTCTATTTTCCCCAAACTCCACCAGTGTTCACATTTGGACATATTTAGTATGTGTGCCAAGTTTGGTCCAGATCCATCATTGTTTGAGTCCAAAATATGCTCTGGATGTAGGAGACTCCAAATGGGGAGGAGAGAGCAGACGTGTTTGGTGCATGGCAGCGTGGTGCGCATGTGCGGGCGAGGGAGAGTGTGTGAGGTTCGTGCTAGTGAATCCCTTCAAGACATGGGGGTTCTGTGTGGGAAGTTTGGCCTATTCTATTGTTGCTGGGGTTCAGAATGCTCTTTGATTGTAGGTGAACTATAAATCCCAGCAACTACAACTCCCAAATGCCAAGGCCTGTTTTCCCCAAACTCCACCAGTGTTCACATTTGGGCATATTTAGTATGTGTGCCAAATTTGGTCCAGATCCATCATTGTTTGAGTCCAAAATATGCTCTGGATGTAGGTGAACTACAACTCCAAAACTCAAGGTCAAGTCCCACCAAAAACCTTCCAGTATTTTCTGTTGCGCATGGGAGTTCTGTGTGCCAAGTTTGGCCCAATTCCATCATTGGTGGCATTCAGAACGCTCCTTGATTGTATGTGAACTATAAATCCCAACAACTATAATTCCCAAATGACAAAATCAATTCCCCCCAACCCCCATTAGTATTCAGATTTGGGCATATCGGGTATTTGTGCCAAATTTGTTCCATTGAATGAAAATATATCCTGCATATCAAATATTTACATTACAATTCAGAACAGTAGCAAAATTACAGTTACGAAGTGGCAACGAAAATAATGTAATGGCTGGGAATCACCACAGCATGAGCAACTGTATTAAGGGGTTGCGGCATTAGGAAGGTTGAGAAACACTGCTGTATTGGGTCTTCTCCCCCATAATGCACCCTTTATTGGTCAATGTGATCCTGCAATTGCAGTTGTTCCTCCTCACATTTATTCTGACCATCATGATTTGAACTATCCAAGTGGAAGCAAGGAATTGGCCGTGTGGCGCCATAGCGCAGTTGTGCCCATAGTGTAGCCAATCCACCAGAGCATAGTCAGCATGTGGTGTGCCATCTTCATTGCTCACATGGCCCAGCTCAAATGTGGTCTGTATCCGGCCCACAAGAGCATAGCTATCACATACAGTGACACCTGGGCCAAGATTTAGCCAATGTTTCAGGAGCTTTATTAGTTCACTTTCAACAAACTCTTTGGTTCACCTTTGAGTTTCCTTCTTGGCTTCTTGGCATTACTGAAGCACCAGGGTCACATTGTAGAAAGCTGTGGTGCCATTGTGCTCTTAGTGTATCCAACCGGCAAGAGGATAGCCACCTTCCGCTGCACCAAGAGATATCCCATCCTTTGGGGGACTTTCTTAGCTCACTTTTAGCAAACTCAGTAAACCGCAGTTTTGCTTTCAGGTGAGAGCAGCAGAATTCCAGAGCACCACTGCACTCATTGCGTATCCAGTCTGCAAGAGCCTACCCACCACGTGCTTTTCCACCTGGGTTAAGACATATCCAGGCCTTCAGATACATTATTAGTTCACTTTTACCAAACTCTTTGTACTATTTGTTTGTTTCTGGGTGAGAGTGGTGTAGCGCCATAATGCAATTGCGGACCTCATCACACTAGAGCAGTGTTTCCCAACCAGTGTGCCGTGGCACACTAGTGTGCCGTGAGCGATCATTAGGAGTGCCATGGGAAATTGGAACCTCCAATACCAATTCTTCCCCCTCCTGCCGAACACTTTTTATTCTCCACTCGGGCTCCCTTCTTCCCAGCCTCGCTCTGCTCACCTTGCCTCGCTTTGCTCTGGGGCGAGTCTGCGCAGTAGCGCCCGCACGGGTCACGTCTTCCTCCCTCCCCCTCCCCTCCTGAACACGCTCATGCTATTTTCCCCAAACTCCATCTGTGTTCACATTTGGGCATATTGAGTATTCATGCCAAGTTTGGTCCTGATCCAACATTGTTTCAGTCCACAGTGCTCTCTGGATATAGGTGAACTACAACTCCAAAACCCAAGGTCAATGCCCACCAAATTCTTATAGTATTTGCTCTTGGTTATGGGAGTTCTGTGTGGGAAGTTTGTGTCTTTCTGCCATTCCTGCCAGGATATCTATGTTGTGTTCATCGAAACAAGCCCAGGTTTCACACTGAGTGTATAAATGCATTTAAAGAATATTAACTATATGTATTACTGTGTTAGAGTGTCATTTTGTGTCTTTTTGGTTGGTGGTGTGCCCCAGGATTTTGTAAATCTAAAAGGTGTGCCATGGCTCAAAAAAGGTTGAAAAACACTGCACTAGAGAATGAATCCACTTTAAATCTGGTTTCTGCCTCCTGCAGAGTTCTGGGGTTTGTAGTTTAGTGGGGTTGTTAAAGCTTCCTCCCTAAACTACAAACCCCAGAAGACTGCAGGAGGCAAAACTGGATTTAAAGTGGATTCACTCTCAAGTGTGATGAAGTAGTTTGTGTATCTGATCCACAAAAGCTTAGTCAACCTGTGCTTTGCCATCAGGGCTGAGAGGTGCCCGATCCTTTGCGTGGCTTTATTAGCTTGCTTTTAGCAAACTATTTGGAACATCTTTTGATTCTTTCTTGCTAAAACTCCAGGATCAGGGCCATAGCCAGGATTTTGATTCGGGAGGGCTTGAGTTTGATTCGGGGGGAGGAGGGGGATGAGTCTGAGTGAGGGAGGGTCTACCCTAGCAAATCTTTTGTATCGTTATCCCAATACCCCCATGCATATGGGATATATTGAGCATGGTGATCAGATCATGATATGAATAAACACAACAGTTTAAATAATGTACCAGTAGGGCATTCTCGCGGACCACCCTGAGAATTTCGGGGGGGGGGGGCTGAAGCCCCTCAACCCCCCCCCCCCGACTACATGCCTGTCTAGGATCACAATGCAGTTGTGTTTAGAATGCATCTAATATACAAGAGCAAAGCCAAGATAGGCTTTGCCGCCTGGGGCAAGCTGTATCCACTCCTTCAGGAGTTTAGTTAGCAAACTCTTTGGACCAGGCATGGCCAAACTTTGGCCCTCCAGGTGTCAATTGTTAGGAATTGTGGGAGTTGACATCCCAAACACTTGGAGGGTCAAAGTTTGCCCATTCCTACTTTGGACCATCTATTTGAAAGCGGTATAGCACTATAATGCAGATGTGTCCTTAGTGCAGTGTTTCCCAACCAGTGTGCCGTGGCACAATGGTGTGCCGTGAGCGATCATCAGGTGTGCCGTGGCAAATTGGAGATAGGAGACAGAGAGAGAGAGAGAGAGAGAGAGAGAGAGAGAGAGAGAGAGAGATCCCTCCTGTCCTACCGGGAAGCCCTAGCCTGGGCTCGATCCCTTGCCTGAGTCCCGCAAACACAGCCTCCTTTTGGGAAGCCTTTTGCCGCCGGACTCACCACTTGCCTTCTTGGGCTTCCTCCTCCCCTCCATTCCTTCCTCGGCCTCGGAAGGGTTTGAGCCGAAAGGCGGGGACTGCGTCAGGTGGAAAGAGCTGCACTGAGAGAGAGAAGATCCTGGGATGGGACTTCCCCGGGTCCCCCGGCTGCCTGGGGGTGGATCTACACCGTAGCATTCATGCAGTGAGGCACCCCTTGGTCTTCCAGGGCTCATGGCTGAAGAATCCCGGGATTTGTAGTTTGGGGAGGCTCAGGATGGTGTCAAACTACCACTCCTGTGGCTCCCTCGCACTCAGCCAAGGCAGGTTAAGGGGCTTTCGGGACACAGGGTTGAGGCACCTTTAAGCAGGGGCCGAAAACTAACAGGGTTTGCTCACTTAAGGCAGGCGTGGGCCAACTTGGGCCCTCCCTCCAGGTGTGTGCCCCAGGATTTTGTAAATGTAAAAAATGTACCGCGGCTCAAAAAAGGTTGAAAAACACTGCCTTAGTGTATCCAGTCCAGAAAAGCATAGCCACCATGTGCTGTTTCATCTGGGCCAAGAGATATCCAGTTCTTTGAGGTCTTTATTATCACATATGTTACCAAACACTTTGGATCATGTTTTTTTCCCTTCTTTACTTTTGGCAAACTCTTTGGGCCACTTTTGGCTTCCTTCTTGCTGAAACACATGGAGAGGGAAGGGGCTAAAAGACTTGTCCAGCTAGCCTTCGGAGACCAAAGCTGGCCTCGCTATAGAAATGAGTGGTGAGAAATAGGCACTGGTCAAGGGCCCCTCTCCCTCCTCGGCCATTCTTTCTTCCTCCCCCTCTCCCTCCGCCGTCCATCCGTCCGTCCATCGTAAACTATTCCAGCAAGCCAAGCTCCTGGCCACTGGAATGCCCGAAAGGGGCCTCTCTTAAGCCGGTGTCCACTTACAGTTCATCTCGCACAAACCCCAACCGCGGGGCCAAAGGCAGCCAGCTCCGGCCTCCTGGTATGTGATTGATTATCTGGTATTTATGCCATTGAGGAGTTTTCAGCGGCTGAAGGTCAAAGGGTCATCTCGTGTGTCCTGCTGCAAATCCGCTTCCTTTTGTACAGTGAGGGCTGGGTGAGCAGGCATACAAAAACCACCTTTTTTCTCCTCCTTGGGAAAACGGGGAGGGGGACGACGGGGGCCGTGTCAATGATTTTCTTCTTTTTCTCCCCCCCCCCCACAAGCCTTCCTTGAATGGCGTCCTTTTAAAACAACCTCAAGAACTTTTAATTAAAAGTAGCAGGTTCGGCTTACCTTTGCTGGGGCTCAACCGTCCCCGCACCCTTGAAACTTAAGTTTCTGGGTGTGTTTTAATTTTTCTTCTCCTCGAATCCATCTCCTCCATAATGAACGAGTTTGGTTTTAATTAAAGCTCGGCCTCAAATATATATCTATGGAAGTATACAGCTGGAAGCGTTTAAAGGAAGGTGAGGAAGCATGCGCCCGCACGTCCTCTAAGAAGGCGCTTTGCAGCCCTGACATCTCTTGGTTTCAACAAAGTTGTTGCACATTTCCATTAATGAAGTGTAAAAGCTCTATCTATCTATCTATCTATTAGGGGTGGTTTATCCATGAAAAATTTTGATTCTAAACTCATGGTGGGGGGGGGGGATTTCTGTCCCTGGGTCGTTATAGAAATTGTTACAAAAGAATTTGGCTTCATTTCGTAATTGAAATGTAATTAATAATGATTTTCATTTTTATTCAATAGGCCAGCTGGGAGGCTGGGCTAGAATGGAGGGCTTGCGTCTCACATCATCCCCCGCTAACATCTCACCCCCATGCTAACACCCCCTGCTAACACCCCCTGCTAACCCTAACCTTGGCACAGTATAGATGTTAGCGGGGGAGATACATTCGCATCTCACCCCCGCTAACATCTATACCGCGCTAAGCCTTTAGGGTTAGGGTTAAGGGGGTGGGGGAGAGATGCATCCACATCTCCTCCCCTGCTAACATCTATACGATACTAAGCCTTAGCGCAGTATAGATGTTAGCAGGGGAGTAGATGCGCCCGCCTCTCGCCGCCCCCGGGCTAACATCTATACCACGCTAAGCCTTAGCGTAGTATAGATGTTAGCGGCGGGGAGGAGATGCGTCCGCATCTCACCCCCCCTGCTAACATCTATACCGGGCTAAGCGTCTGCATCTCTCTCCCCCCCCCCCGCCTGCTAACATCTAGACCGCGCTAAGGCTTAGCGCAGCATAGATGTTAGGAGGGGAGGAGATGCAGACGCATCTCCCCCGCTGCTAACATCTAAACCGCGGCAAGGCTTAGCGCGTCAGCCCCTCCCCTGCCAAAGGAAATAAACCGGGGCAGCCAAGCCTTGGCTGCCCCCGTTTATTTCCTTTGGCAGGGGAGGGGCAGAAACGTCAGAGAAGGAAGAGGGGACTCAACTCTGATTGGCTAAAGGGAAGCAGGTGGCTTCATGCTACCACCTGGTCTCCATTAGACAATTGGAAAATGCTTCAACTGAGGGCAAAAACGTAATACGAACTATGACGTGCCCAATACAAAAATGGCCGTCCCGGGGTCGATATAGAAATTCCGCTTCCGGGTTAGGCCCCGAGGGTCAATATACTTTGAAATTAATTTCAAATACGAAAAATAACGGATTTCAAAGTATTTTAAACTGGAGATATCCACCCCTACTATCTATCTATCTATCTATCTGGTCACTATGCCAGTGGTGGCATAGCTAGCACAAGGCTGGCTTGGCTCTGCCATTCTCAAGCCTGGAGAAGCTGCTGGTAGAGCAGAGGCCACAGGGGGCGGAGCCAGGCCACGCCAAGCCCCGCCCCCACCCCTCCCCTCTCCAGCCTTGAGGAGGTAGGTAGATCTTTCTGACTTGGTTTTATTATAAGTAGCTCGCATGCTGAAAAAGTGTGGGCACCCCGTTCTAGGATGTGTAGTTTGGCGAGGCATGATTACGTCAAAGTCCTTGAGAAACTGCAACTCCCAGGGTCCCATAGCATTGAGTTAAAGCCAAGCTGCCTTAGTACTAGATGCCTGTCGGAAGAAAAGCCCACTTCCGTTTCCCCCCTTCTTTCAAGGTCAAGCTCAGACCTTTTTAAATCAACACATATCAAAGGCTCATTAGCAAAGCATGGCTGTTAAATTGAGATATTAACGTCTGTCAAGCGCACACACTTCTTCCTTGGGGGAGGGGGGTATTTGTGGGATGTGGGGATGCTCTGTAACGCTCTTCCCCTGTTTTTATTGTTATTGTTATTAGTATTATTGAGGCCCAAGGCGGCCGCATCTGCCTGCCGAAGAGACTGTAAAAATTAAAAAGCAACACAAATCACAGTGAGAGAAGAGCCGTAAATCCGACAATAAGAATTTAAAATTAAAATGTTTTCGGGGGGTTTTTATATTCCGCCGAACATGAAAGGAGCGTGTTTGTGGGCCGGCTGCAATAAAACGCCTGCTCCTAATCGCCTCTCCATTCCCTTTTCCCTCTCTTCCTAACTCCTTCTTCGGCATAATCATTCTTCCTTGGGCGATGGCCCCCAAAAAGCACAATAAAGCATCAGTAAACTGATGATCGGAGTCAATGATGGCGGAAGAGGCTTATGGGAAGGCGGTGTGCGACTCGGAGAGAATAAATGGGAGTTTGGATCCTGCGATGACTTCCTTAGCCCCAACTTTGTGATTTGCTTTGCTTTGGGTTTTGCTTTGATAGATTTGCTTTGGGTTTTAGTCTGAACTCCAAAAAAAGGTCTCTCCAGAGTCCTGAACGAGCTTTGGAGATCGCCGTTCAGAGGGCTTTATCCAATGGACAATGCCCTAATTCCATTCAAGAAGCGTCGTTCTGGATCTTGTATGTGTGCAAATGCCCATTGAATTTTGCATTCCATAGGTCACTCCATCATGCATTTGGCCGCACATATGAGTCATATCCTAGTCATTGGATACAAGGATTAGTTCATTCTTGCAAAGGATAAAACAGGACAGGCAAACTTCAGCCCTCCAGGTGTTTTGGACTTCAACTCCCACAATTCCTCACAGCCAGTAGAGAAAGGGAAGGAAGGAAGCACAAAAGGGTGGAAAGGGAAGGATGGATGGAAGGAAGGAGGAAGGAAAGACAGAAGGAAGGAAGGATGAAAGGGAAGGATGGAATGAAGGGAGAGAAGGAGGAAGGATAGAGAGAAGGAAGGAAGGACAAGAAAGGTGGAAGGGAATGGAGGGAGGGAGAAAGAGGGAAGGAAGGACAAAAGGGTGGAAGGGAATGGAGGGAGGAAAGAGGAGGGAGGGAGGAGAAAGAGGGAGAGAGGGAAGGAAAGAAGGAAGGAGGAAGGGGAGGGATGGAAAGAAGAATGGGTGGAAGGGAATGAAGGAGGGAGAGGGAGGGAGAGAAAGAGGGAAGGAAAGAAGGAAGAATGAAAGGGTGGAAGGGAAGGAAGGGGAAGGGGGAGAAAGAGGGAAGGAAGGAAAGAGAAATAGAGAAGGAAGGACAGACGAAAGGGTGGAAGGAAAGAAAGGAGGGAGGGGGAAAGAGGGAAGGAAGGACAAAAGGATGGAAGGGAATGGAGGGAGGAAAGAGAAGGGAGGGAGGGAGGAGGAGGAAGAGAGAGAGGGGAGAAAGAGGGAAGGAAGGAGGAAACAGTGGAAGGGGAGGGAGGGAGAAAGAGGGAGGGAAGGATGGAAAGAAGAAAGGGTAGAAGGGAATCAGGGAGGGAGGGAGAGGGAGGGAGAGAAAGAGGGAAGGAAAGAAGGAAGAATGAAAGGGTAGAAGGGGAGGGAGGGAGAAAGAGGGAGTGAGGGAAAGAGAAATAGGGAAGGAAGGACAGACGAAAGGGTGGAAGGAAAGAAAGGAGGGAGGGGGAAAGAGGGAAGGAGGAAGGAAGGAAAGAGGAAGGAAGGAAGGAAGGAGGAAAGAAGGGAGGGAAGGGAAGGAGGAAGCCAAGAGAGAAGGAAAGATAGAATTGTATGAAAGAGGAGGGCCTGAGAAAAGAGCCCTGAGGGCCACATCCGGCCCTCAGGCCTGGGTTCGCCCATACCTGGTGTAGATGCCCCTTCAGGCAGGCCTAAGACCCCAAAACAAGCCCAGGCCTGGAGTTTTGGGAAGAAGAGAAGAGCCCGGGCTGGGAACTTGCCTGGTCCCTTTGGAGGAGCCAGCCGGGCTGGCTCTAATCCCATATGTCATTTTTATGTCTCCCTGATGAGCGGAGAGGAGGCCGGGTCCCTTTGTCCACCACTGCCTGGCGCTTGGGCAGCCCTCGGAGAGGTGAGAAAGGGATCCGGCCCTTTTGCCGGGGCTCAAAGGCTGCGCCGAAGATTAGGGACGCAGAGGTCGAGGGAAGAGAGTGTGACTAACGCGGGCGGTCATTCAGATACGGGACCACATTGTTCCCCAAAGTCCAGATGGCCCTTAGAATAAATCAGCCGAGACAGAAACAGCCGTCCGGTTGGGGAGAATGTTTGTTCAAGCGCCTTCGAAGAAAGACATAACCCAGGGCCCGGCTTTGAGTAATGACCATCAGCCTGGGTTCAGGAAAGACGCTTCTCTCTACACCCCCCACCCCACCCCAATTCCTCTTCCCCTGTTTGAAGTGTCACCTGGATCCTTCCTGAGGTGGTTTGCAAGGAGCATCACACTTTCAGGGCTTCCTGATACATAGAAAGGAAAGTTCCCCCGAAGAAGATCTTGGGTTGGAATTACAGGCCAAATCTGGCTTGCCCTATTAACAGACGCGTTTCCCTCTGGCTCTTTGAACGCTCTCCGATATCTCTGAGAAAATCATCCTCATCAAACACATATGTATTGCTTCCCAGGCGCTAATTGCTGCCCGGATCAATGGTGCCTTTTGGAAAGAGCCTTTGAAGCCAGAATGGACTGAGTGGCAAGTCCAAAAAAACCCCGAGACAAATAGTGGATTCATTAGTCTTGGGTGAATCCCGCTAATTTTTCATGCGGCTTAATTCTCTCTTACAGGGATCCCACTCCAATTAATCCGTAGGTCCATAACTCTCCATCATTTCATAGGGTGAGTCTACACCAGGTATGGGCAAACTTGGGCCTCCCTCCACGTGTTTTGGACTTCAACTCCCACCATTCCCAACAGCCTCTGGCCCCTTCCTTTTCCCCCTCAGCCGCTTAAGCGGCTGAGGGGGAAAAGGAAGGGGCCTGAGGCTGTTAGGAATGGTGGGAGTTGAAGTCCAAAACACCCAGAGGGAGGCCCAAGCTTGCCCACGCCTGGTCTTCACTGTGGAATCAGTGCAGCTCGGCACCACTTACCATGACTGTGAATCCTCCCGCCAAAAGCCCTCCTCTGCTCTAATTGGCCTCTCAGCCAAGGGGAGGGCTGTTTCTGAGACTCCAAGCAGGGAGGGGAGAGCAGGCGTGCGTGGTGCATGGCAGCCTGGTGCGCATGTGCGGGCGAAGGAGAGTGCGCGAGGCTGGAGTGAGGTTCGTGCTAGTGAGTCCCTTCAAGACATGCAGGTTCTGTGTAGGAAGTTTGGCCTAATTTGGGGGAGGTTGGGAAGTTTGGGGAGGGGGTTGATTTTATCATTTGGGAGTTGTAGTTGCTGGGATGTATAGTTCACCAACAATCAAAGAGCATTCTGAACTCCACCAATGATGGAATTGAACCAATCTTGGCACACAGAACTCCCAAGACCAACAGAAAATACTGGAAGGGTTTGGTGAGGATTGACCTTGAGCTTTGGAGTTGTAGTTCACTTACATCCAGAAAGCACTGTGGACTCAAACAATGATGAATGTGGACCAAACTTGACATGAATGCTAAATATGCCCAAATGTGAACACTGGTGGAGTTTGGGAAAATAGACCTTGGCATTTGGGAGTTGTAGTTGATGGGATTTATAGTTCACCTCCAATCAAAGAGCATTCTGAACCCCAGCAACAATTGAATTAGGCCAAACTTCCCACACAGAATCCGCCTGACAAAGGCCTTCCTCTGCTCTAATTGGCTGGCCTCTCAGCCAAGGGGAGGGCTGTTTCTGAGACTCCAAGTGGGGAGGGGAGAGCAGGCTTGGTGCATGGCCGCGTGGTGCGCATGTGCGGGCAAGGGAGAGTGTGCGAGGCTGGAGTGAGGTTCGTGCTAGTGAGTCCCTTCAAGACATGGGGGTTCTGTGTGGGAAGTTTGGTCCAATTCTATCCGTGTTCGGGTTCAGAATGCTCTTTGATTGTTGGTGAACTATAAATCCCAGCAATTGGGCCAAATTTGGTCTAATCAATGGAAATATTTATTTATTTATTTATTTATTCACACTTATCAGTTGCCACTCCCATCCGGCTCGAGGTGACTTACAGCAGATAAAACAACATTACAGCATGTGGATAAAACATTAAAGTCACAACCTAAAAAAACCAACATTTCTAAAATAGATACAGTGTCAAGAATACAGTCTCAGGAGAGGCCTGTCGATGCCGAAGAGGCCAACAAATTAAAATCCGAAAGCCTGTTGGAACAACAAGGTCTTACAGGCCTTCCGGAAAGCCAGAAGACTTGGAAGCGCACGAATTTCAACAGGTAGCGCGTTCCAAAGAGTCGGGGCTATAATGGAGAAGGCCCTCCTCCGTGTTGCGGTCAGATGGTAGGACTTGTGGCCCGGGATCATTAAGAGGCTATGCGTTCCTGAACGCAGAGGTCTAGTGGAACAGTATAGGGTGAGGCAGTCCCTGAGGTACACTGGCCCCAGTCCATTCAAGGCCTTATAGGTCAATACCAACACTTTGAAATTGATCCGGCATTCCACTGGAAGCCAGTGCAGTTCTCGGAAAAGGGGTGTAACATGGCAGCTCAATGGCACACCTGCCAGCAGCCGAGCTGCAACGTTCTGCACCAGCTTAAGTTTCCGGATCACCAACAAAGGAAGGCCAATGTAAGGAGCATTACAGTAGTCTAGCCTCAAGATGACCGTGGCTTGGATCACTGTGGCCAGGTCGCATCGAGACAAATAGGGAGCCAGCTTCCTCACCTGGCGTAAATGGAAGAACACTACTCTACTGACGGTGGAGATATGTGTCTCCATCGACAGTTGAGAGTCGAGTGTAACCCCGAGACTCTTTACAGTTGACGATGGACATAGTGTCGCGCCATCCAGGGTCGGAAGCCGGACATCCCCACCGCCCGGGCGACCAAGCCACAGGATCTCCGCCTTAGCCGGATTCACCTTCAACCTACTGGCTCGCAGCCATCCAGTAACGGCTTCCAAGCAGCGATGGAAATTATCGGGTACGGATTCGGGCCGGTCCTCCATCCCCAGAATCCTGCATATGAGATATTTACATGACGATTCATAACAGAAGCCCAACTCCAGTTGTGAAGTAGTAACTGAAAAGAATGTTACGGTTGGGGGTCACCACAACATGAGGAACCGTATTAAGGGGTCGCAACATCAGGAAGGTTGAGAAACACTAGTGTAGATGCTCCTAGTGATGGAAAATGAGGTGTGTGTGGCCAAAATGGCCAAAGGTATTAATGGGGAAGAATGAAAAAACTGTCCATATCATGTAGGTTGCCTACAACTACCACTCCTTCTTCTACTCTTCCTCCTTCTTTTTCTTCTTCCTCTTCTTGTTCTTCAACGTGCCAGCAAGCCCTGTCTCTTCAAACCTGCTTTAGGGCATTTTTAAGGGTTACAGAACCCGTAAGGGGAAGTGTATTATCCCCTTCTTGCAATATATAGGATCATAGCCAAGACTTTGGTCCACAAGATGCGGTGAGAGTTGCCCAAGGATACCCAGGAAGCCAGCGGCAGAAAAACCCACCGGAGTCCACGGATCCTCTCCTTTACAAACCACTTTTGCCAAAATCAGCTCCTTTTTGTCAGTAGCAGCAGTACTACGCATATCAACTTGTGTGTGTGTGCGTGTGTATGGGGGGGGGACCACACATTTTACCATACAATGCAGCATTTGAAAGCCTTGCTGTCTTCCCCGTTCCCTTTTTGGAGAGACTCTTTAAATACAGTATCGTTTCTAAAAGTGTGCTTTTAGCATTCCGGGGCCGCTGTATGAAGAACAGCAAACAGCAATCATTGCTCAATAGCGTCATTGTTTCATGCCGACGCGGAGCAGCCGAGTGACATGAGATGGGAGGAAATGTGTGTGTGTTTTATAAAAAGGATGTTTTTTTCCCCTTTTTACCGGAGCTGCGACAACGACGATGATGGCTGGCAGGGTGGCATTGTGTGTGTGCGGGCGAGGGTGCGTGTGTTTGCACATATTTTAGGGAGGCCTTGAAAGAGTCTTCGGAAAACAGCAATTACCCAAGGTTTCCTTTCTGGGGTTGACTTGGGTGGTGCCACATAAGGGATGGGGCGCGTGTGCGTCTTTGCGGTGGATGAGAGCACATAAGCGCAGCCCTGAAACCAGGTTAATCTGCTTACGTGTAGCTGGGCACGATCGCTGCCTTTGCGGGGTGGCTTCAAGCCCCTTTTATGACAGCGAGACGGGCTCAAGAAAGATACCAAGTTGGAAAGACTTTCTTATTGAGGCTTTCTTCTATCCTACTTTGGGAGAAGAGATCCTTTTTAAAATGTTTTGTCAAAAGCTTTCATGGCCGGAATCACTGGGTTGATGTAGATTTTTCAGGCTATATGGCCATGTTCTAGAAGCATTTTCTCCTGAAGTTTTGCCTGGCAGGCATCCTGAGAGGTGAGGTTTGTTGGAAACTAGAAAAATAGGGTTTATATATCTGTGGATTGTCTAGGGTGGGAGAAAGAACTCTTGTCTGTTGGAGCTAGGTGTGAATGTTTCAATTGGCCACCTTGATTAACATTTGATGGCCTGACAGTTTTTAGGTGTGGCTTGTTCCTACCTCGGGGAATCCTTTGTTGCGAGGTGATTAGCTGTCCCTGATTGTTTCTTGTCTGGAGTTCCCCTGTGGCCAATTGAAACATTCACACTTAGCTCCAACAGACAAGAGTTCTTTCTCCCACCACCATGGATGTTCCACATATATATTAATCCAATTTTCCTAGTTTCCAACAGACCTCACAACCTCTGAGGATGCTTGCCCTAGATGCAGGTGAAACGTCAGGAGAGAAATCTGTCTTCCTGGTTGCTCCTCTTCGCTCTGACTTCAGAGCGTCAGTAGGGTTGCCATTTTTTGATATAAGAAATAAGGGACATTTACGGGATTTTTCACAAAAATAAGGGACACTTCATTAAAAACTTGAAATTCAAACATTAGGTAGAAATAGTTTTATTAACAGAATAAGATAATGATTGAAACTCACAAAAGAAACTGACTTACACCCTCTTAACAGGACATGGTATGTTTCTGCATGCTTTGTCATGCAGAAAAAACATTATCAGAACTACCTAATTTTCTCCATCTGTATTTAGTACTTGACTTTGCTGACTTTAAAATTCCACTGTCTAAACATTAAAATAAAATAAATTTTATAAGACAGTACATCTTCATGATTATTATGTCAATAGTTAATGGTATAGTATAGTATGGGATACACAGCATTGTATAGTATTGGGATGCACAGCTAGGCCTATTTTAAGGGTAACTCTCAAGCAACCAGAAACTATCTTTATCCAACATGATCCAACATTCCCCTTGGGTAACGGTTAATTAGTCTACTGTGCTTTGAAAAAGTCCTGTATCGCCCCTTCCTTCCAACGGGGATGCAGGCTGCCCTGCGAGTTGGAATCCCCGGGCAGGCATTGCCATGGAAACCGCAGCGCGCAGCTTCCTCTGGTCAACCCCGCCCAGTCCTGTCCTGCTTGTCAAAAATAAGGGACAGGGCCTGAAAAAAAGGGACACAAATTTTAGGGCCAAAATAAGGGACGTCCCTTAGAATAAGGGACATATGGGAACCCTAAGCATCAGTTGGTGCTGGGGGGAGGGGCTGCCCACCGATGACCCAGGAGACATGGTGGTGTTATAATACTTGGCAGTGTTATGGCCACTAAGTACATATGACATTATGTACACTATACTATGCAACTTTATGGATGTCCCAAGCCATTTGGGCCTTTGAATGTCACCCCCAACACCTTGAATCCAGACTAGAAGCAAACTCCATTCCTTTGAGGTCTTGCTGTCATCTGGGTGGTACCCTGCCCGGCAATCTTCCTGCAGCATTTTGCACTAGTTGTAGTGCAAGGGCAGCCCCACAGACAGCACATTGCAGGAGTCTAATTGGTGAATCGCCCAGGGCTAGGTTATTGGAAGATTAGTGCATGATTCCATGGATTTGAAGTTATTCTCTTCCTGAATGTAAGGTCTCAGCCAGAGGTTGCAAAGACATTTTGGAAGGAATCATTCTGCCATTTTCTATACAGTAAAGTCTCCACGACCCTCTCTTCCCAAGATCGAAGATGGCATCTTTGTTTAATGGGGGCCGTTCAGAGTGGAAACGAACCTCAGTCTCATTAACCCCCAGGCAGTGCCCAAACTGTGAAACCCAATGGGCCCTGAACCCGCAGAGGGTATTTCCAAATTGCCCTTTAAGCAAGAGCTGCTCTGCACATAGATTTGCTTACATTTGCCGCACTCTCCAGAAAGGGAGCCAGCCCCAAACTCCCAGGAATCAGATGTTTAAGCCTCCTAATCTCCAACTGCTATTGTTAATTTGGTGGAGCATTTTCTATGTTAATTCGTTCTGCATCATACTATTAAGAGCCAACCACCCCGTGCTTTGCTACTATGGGAAACCACCATCCCAGCCTGCGCATGAGCCAGTGTTCAAAACTACAATGTAAAACTCGTCAGGGACCTGATGGTTCAAAGGTATTTCAGGAAATGGTGTTAAAAACACACACCAATGCCATGCAGAAACAAGACCTTTCACTCCAACCTTTCCGTTGGAGTGCAAAGTATATTGATTGGCCGTGTGCTTCCACGTTGATAACCTGAGCTACAAACATGCTGAGGAAATGTCACTGTTGTCTTTGCAAAGACACACTCAATACTCTGCATCCAGATCCCCCCAATCTGTGGTTTGGCTAAGAGTAATGGGAGATGTAATCCTGCAACTTTACACCTCATGGTCTTCCTCTACTTTCACGTTCGAATGGAGAACGTCCCAGAGTCAATCCCTCTTATCTCCGATTAGGGCTGGAAATAAACTCCCCACTACCTGAAATTCTGGAAGGCCATCCTTAGCTCTTCAAGGTCTTCCCAATGTAGTTGTGGAATGGCTTCATCTTTACCATAGACTACCTTTCACATAGAAAGTCCATAATCAATCCCCAACCATGGTTGGTGTTTATTTATTTATTTATTATTTGGACTTGTACGCCGCCATTCCCGGAGGGCTCAGAGCGGCTTACAGTCAAGTAAAAACACACAGAGGTAAAAGCAAACATAAAAAAGAAAGATTTCCAGCCTAGCAATCAAAGGCTAGCCGGAAAAGGTGAGTCTTGCAGGCCTTGCGGAAGGAGAGTAGGTCCTGCATGGCCCGTACATCGCTTGGAAGAGTGTTCCATATTGGCGGCGCCACTACAGAAAAGGCTCTGCGCTGGGTCAATGTAAGATGGATTGCTTTGAAGGTCGGTACTTTTGTTCAAAGAGTGTTCATTTGTTCGGGGTGTTGGTAGGGAGGAGACGGTCCCTCAGATACAGCGGCCCCAGACAATGCAAAGCCTTGAAAGTTAACACCATCACCTTGAAGGTGATCCGGTCGAGCACTGGATCCCAATGAAGCTGCTGGAGGATAGGTGTTATGTGATATCTCACTGGGGTCCCAGTGAGAAGTCAGGCAGCGGCATTCTGGACGAGCTTCAGTTTCCAGATCACTGACAAGGGCAGGCCAATGTAAAGGGCGTTACAGTAGTCCAGTCTTGAGATGACCGTGGCCTAGAGCACCGTGGCCAGGTCGTCTTTGGATAGGTAGGGGGCCAGACGCCTAGCTTGCTGCAGATGAAAAAAGGCGGTTTTGCTGACGCTGGAGACCTGGGCCTCCATCGACAGCAACGAGTCAAAAATGACCCCAAGGCTCTTAACTGAGGATGTCGGGCATAATGCCTCGCCATCCAAGCTAGGCAGTCAGATCTCCCCACCAACCGGGCGGCCCAGCCACAGTATCTCCACCGTTGCTGGATTCACCCTCAATCTACTGGCATGCAGCCAACCAGTAACAGCTTCAAGGCACTGTTGGAAACAAGAGGGTACGGAGTCCGTCCGGCCTTCCATTTTCAGAACGAGCTGGGTGTCATCAGCGTACTGATAACATTCCAGCCCAAAGCTTCAAACCAGACCAGCAAGTGGTCGCATATAGATGTTAAATAATAAAGGCACCTTGAGGGACCCCACAGGTAAGTAGAGCCCTCTCGGAAACCAAACCACCCCTTTCCACTCGCTGTCCTCGGTTGTAGAGAAAGGACAACAGCCATTTCAGGGCTGTTCCCCTGACTCCAGCAACGGCAAGGCAGTGGGCCAAAAGACTGTAATCAACTGTATCAAAAGCTGCTGTGAGGTCCAATAACACAAGCAGCGCTGAACCGTCCTTGTCCAGTTGGCATCGAAGCTGATCTGAAATGGCGACCAACACAGTCTCCATCCCATGCCCCAAGCGGAAGCCGGACTGGAAGGGATCTAAGCCGGCTGTGTCCTCAAGGAACTGCTGCAGTCGCCCCGCTACTGTCCTCTCAATCACTTTGCCCAGGAATGGAAGGTTCGAAACTGGGCGGTAGTTGGAGGGAACTGATCGATCTAAATTTGGTTTCTTCAGTAGCAGGGAAACCACTGACTCTTTTAAGCCCTCTGGAAAGACTCCTTGCTCAAGGGAGCTGTTAATTATATTCAACAGAGGGTCACGTAATCCCTCCAGGCTAGCTTTCACTAGCCAGGAGGGACACGGATCGAGGGAGCATGTGGTCGGTCTCGCTGCACCTAACAGTTCGTCGACAGCCTTTGCGTCCAGTGGGACGAACCGATCGAGGGTGGACCCAGCAGAGGGCCACGGAGTCTCGAGCTCGCTGACTGTATCAATCGTGGCAGGGAGTTCCCGGCGGAGTAACGAAATTTTGTCTGTGAAATAACTCTGCGTTGATATTACGAAACTAAAGAGAGTGACCTGGCTTGGTTTCTGTCCATTTCCTTCAAGTAATGGTGACTTAAGTGTTGAGCAAATCTGCCTTGAGCACATTCTTGAACTTCCTTGCAAGCCAGGGATGGGTTTTGAGGGATCAAGGCAAGTGGCGTAATGCAAAAGGTGGGTCTGGAAGCAAGAGAGGAAAACATCTATGTTGCAAAGAGAACATTGGGCGGAATTGTTGCAGAACTTTCTGCTATCTTGGGTGAGGTTCCATGCTACCAAAGGAGAAGTATCAGAAAAAGAAAGATGTGTGTTGAGGGACCAAGTCAAGTGTCTTCTTGGAAAAGGTTGGGTTGGAAGGCAGCCATGTTGCAAGGAGAACATTGGGCAGGATTTTCTTGGAAGGAGAAGGGTCAGTAAAGGAGGGAAAGTGGGGCAATCTCTAGGATTATGGAAGGTTCTTATGCTTCCTTCCAGACCAGGGATGGGTGTTGAGCAGGGGTGGGCAATTATTTTTTCCAAGGGGCCACAGAAGAGCCAAAAATATTATGGAGGGCCGCACCTAGAGGCGGAACTACATTCTAATCTACATAATGTATTTATTTATTTATTTACTATATTTACTATATATTACACATCATTAATATTAACATATATTAATATATCAAGAAATATTCATATATTATTAGTACTAATATCATAATTATTATATTATAGTATATATATATAGACATTATAATATATTGAAATTATAATATAATATAACATTATATTATATTATTTCTTGTATTATTATATTATTATTATAAAATTATTATAAAATAATAATATAATAAAATAAAATAAAATTCAAGAAGACAAGGTGCAGAGGAGGGCAGAGGGAGGGCACAGGGAGGAGGAGTGGCAGGCCTTATTGCCATGGTCCTGCCTCAAAGCACGGGCTGCCACAGGCTGCACCAGGGCAGCGGGGATTCCTTCCTGCCTTCTCCGGTGGCCCTCGTGGTGGTGATCCTGGGCTTTGGCCCTCTTGCATGGAGGGTTGCACATCGGTGGAGTGAGGGAGGCCCCGAGGGTGGAGGCAGCACCAGCTCTGGGCTCTCCGCCTCCTGCCTCCGGCATGGAGAGGCTCCGGATGCTGGCGGCGTGGCGGGGAGGAGCCTTTGGATGACTTCCTGTAGCCCCGGATGAGCTGGCTGAGGCATTCTGGGAACCATAGTTTCCTGACTCCTATGGCTCCCAGAATGTCTCAGCCAGCTCATCCAGGACTACAGGAAGTCATCCAAAGGCTCCTCCCCGCCACGCCGTCGGCACTGACCCTTCCACGCTGGCCATCCGAAGCCTCTCCATGCCAGAGGCAGGAGGAGGAGGCGGAGAGCCTGGGGCACTCCATAGCCGCCGTGATGAGATGGCAGCAGCGGCACCTTCTTCTTGGTTGGCCCCGCCCCCGATGCCCTGCTCCCTGAGCCAGACAGAACCGGCCAGGGGGCCGCATCCGGCCCACGGGCCGGAGTTTGCCCACCCCTGGTGTTGAGGGACCAAGCCAAGTGCCTTCATGGAACTGTTGAGCTGGAAGCAAGAAAGGAAGATGTACAGTTTCAAGGAAAACATTGGGCAGGGGTTTCTGCTATCTTGGAATGAGAAGGGTCAGAATAGGAGGAAAGGAGAGGCAATCTTCAGGCCTATGTTCATATGAAGATAACCTTTGATGGACGCCCATCATTGAAGTCCTCCCAACCCTCCCATACATATCCCCCCCCCGCACACACACGCCTGTAGTATATATAGACATACGGTTTTGTGTCTGTGTGTATAGATGTGTTTTTCCAGGAGGCATAAGAAGCCTTGAAGTCAAATGTCTCAAAGTCAGATCCCTTTTTAGTATGAATTTGCTGTATCTCATTCCGAGCACTAATTCCAATTTAATTGCAAGTGGCCCGAAGCCTCTTCAATAGGAGTAACAAATGGTTTGATTTTGTAAACTTCATCAGACTGCATTTTAAATGCGACACAGTCGCCTGGCTCGAATGCCAATGAAGCACTGAAGGAGCTCCTCTGTTTACTAATTATCCGTTTTTACTTCTAGCCACGCTGGCTGGCTTGTCTGATTACATCGGATTTGTGGGATACAGAGCCGCTCGCCGCGTTTTCTCCATAGTAAACGAGATTGGAACTATGGAGCGCCTGGCTGCACACTGTAAATTATATTTCCTTTTAAAGGGGACGTGTCTCTTTTATGCCTTTGCCCTGCCTGCTGCATATTAAACATGACGGCAAGGCCGTGCTCCGGTCTGGCCTCACTTTTAATGGCGTGTGTGTCTCCCAGATGTATTTATACCGTGCAGGCCCCATTCACACGGCTACTCACTAAAACCAAGGATGGGCATGGTTTGGGGAGAGGAAGCCATTGTGAATGGATATTGATGGATGGATGGAGGGGTAGATAAATAAAGAGAGGGGGGAGGCATGGATGAATGAAGCGAGATATACTGTAGATATATATACACACACATACACACACATACATAGATGATGGAGATTGATCTGAATAATGGGAGGGGGGAGAAGGAAGGAGCGAGGAAGAGAATGATGGACATGATAGATAGATAGATAGATGCCACAGATAGATAGATAGACAGACAGATAGATAGGATAGAGTGAGGGAGGGAGAGATGCATACATACATAGATGATAGAGATCAATATGGATGGTGGGGTAGATAGAGAGAGGGGGAGAGGGAGAGAATGATGGATGGAGGGATGGATGGATAGATAGGATAGGATAGAGAGAGATATAAGAGTTAAGAGATATGGATGGATAGATGAGAGAAGAGAGATGAGAGATAGATACATACATACATGCTTGCATACATAGATGATAGAGATAGATATGGATGGTGGGATAGATAAAGAGAAGGAAGGGAGGGAAGGAGGAAGGGAGGGAGAGAATGATGGATATCATAGAAGATAGACAGATAGATAGATAGATAGATAGATAAATAGATAGATAGATGATAGATAGATAGAAAGAGAAATAGATAGATAGATAGATCGATCGATAGATAGGATAGCGAGCAAGATAGAGATAGAGAGATGAGAGATATCAGTGAATAGATGATAGAAGAGATGAGAGAGAGATACATGCTTGCATACATAGATGATAGAAATAGATATGGATGGTGGGATAGATAAAGAGAGGGAGGGAAGGATGGATATGATAGATAAAGAGATAGATAGATAGATAGTGAGACAGAGAGAGATGAGAGACATAGATGAATAAATGATAGAAGAGAGGTGAGAGAGAGGGAGAGAGCGAAGGAGGGAGAAATGGTTGAGACAGATAGATAGATGGATAGATCGCTTGCTCTGTACATCATCTATCTGATTTCCCAAAGCTTGAAAGAGTTGGAGAAAAATATCCTAAACCCCATTTTTTAACCTCTCAAAACCCCCAAATAAATGGATTTGAGTTTGCAAGGGAGTAAAGGGGAGGAACTGCTAGAGTCAGTGTTCACCCTCATCCAACACGTCTCCTCCGTTTTCCACCTTTCTTTCATCAACTCAGACTGCCTCTTCATTGCATAATTAACACAGTTTGACACCATTTTACCCGTCCCATATCAATGCTATGGGATTCCGAGAGTTGTAGTTTGGTGAAAGAACCGCAGTCTTTAGCAGAGAAGGCTGAAGACATGCTAGAACTCCATCTCCCATGAATCCATAGCATTGAGCCAGGGCAGTTGAACTGGTGCCAAACAGCATTCATTCTACAGCATTGGTGCACCCACCGTCCTGTTTAAATCAATAATGGGTTGTTGTAGGTTTTGCGGGCTATACGGCCATATGCTAGAAGCATTCTCTCCTGATGGTCAGACCTCACAACCCCGGATGCCTGCCATAGATGTAGGCGAAACGTCAGGAGAGAATGCTTCTACGACATGGCAGTTTGGCCTGAAAAACCTACAGTGATTCTAGCCATAAAAGCCTTCAACAATACTTTAAAGCAATAATGTTTTTGGTGGGTGTTCCCCCATAATGCAAACACCTCTTTCTCTTATTTTTTTCCACCTTGTATACACTTAATATTCCATCCAGACTTTTGATCTACGAAAGCGAGAAGGAAAAGTAAAGCTGGGAGACTATCCTTAAAGCTTTCCTATTGCTATGTCTCTCATTCCACAGGCTTGACCCATCCTAACCCTTTCCTCTCCATCTCTTATTGTTGTGCCTACCAGTGTGTGTATGTGTGTGTGTGTGTGTGTGTGTGTGTGTGTGTATACACACATGAGTTTTGAGCCTCCTGTGAAAATAATGGCATGCTTTCCTCTCCCTTTCGGCCGTACTGTACAGGCCCCTTGGTGTTTTCCGATAGTGCCGTTTCCGTGGAAATGAATGGCCACAACTCTTTTTTCTCCCCCCCCCCCCTTCCGACCGTATTCTCCCCTTTTAATTGTTGACAGTCAAAAGCATTTAAATGCTGCTTAATTTGTAATCATCTGCTGGAGGAGCAAAAGGCGACAGGGAGAAACGCCATTAAAACGTCAACGTAATGAATACGTCCACTTCTCTTTCTCATATTTGTGTGCCCTTTTTTTCCCCTTTCCCTTTTCTCGTTTTTGATCCATCCCTTCGGGGGTATTTCCAATTGTTCGGCAGCTTTTTGTTCTAACTCTTCTTCCCTTTGCTAATTTCTCTTTCAACATGCAAATGTCTAAGTGGGAACGTTCATTTGTTGGGCGTTTCCGCAAAAAAATCGAATCTCTTCAGTGAAGAAGGGGCAACAAGAAAGACGGTTTGGTTACTCATTAGAGTTTGGTCCATGAGAAAGATGACATATTATCTCTTTGGGTTGGGTTGCTTCACCCCAGACCAGGCATGGAATGCTGCAACGAAAATGGCGCCTCCTTTCCAATGCTGTTTCAACCTCCACTGCAATGCCTGCGCGTCATCACGGTAACACGCCAATCTCACAAGAGTTCAAGACTACGAATGATGAAGACCTCAAGGTCTTGCTGGACTGTAACTCTCAGTATCCCTCACCAATGGATCCACATTTCACAGAGAAAGTCCAGAACCAATGACTGGTAGGGATGGGAATGTGGATCCATTGGTGAGGGATACTGAGAGCCCTACCAGTCATTGGTTCTGGACCTTCTCTGTGAAAGGTGGATCCATTGGTGAGTGATACTGATAGCCCTACCAGTCATTGGTTCTGGACCTTCTCTGTGAAAGGTGGATCCATTGGTGAGGGATACTGAGAACCCTACCAGTCATTGGTTCTTGACCTTCTCTGTGAAAGGTGGATCCATTGGTGAGGGATACTGAGAACCCTACCAACCATTGGTTCTTGACCTTCTCTGTGAAAGGTGGATCCATTGATGAGGGATACTGAGAACCCTACCAGTCATTGGTTCTTGACCTTCTCTGTGAAAGGTGGATCCATTGGTGAGTGATACTGAGAGCCCTACCAGTCATTGGTTCTTGACCTTCTCTGTGAAAGGTGGATCCATTGGTGAGGGATACTGAGAACCCTACCAGTCATTGGTTCTGGACCTTCTCTGTGAAAGGTGGATCAATTGGTGAGGGATACTGAGAACCCTACCAGTCATTGGTTCTGGACCTTCTCTGGGAAAGGTGGATCCATTGGTGAGGGATACTGAGAACCCTACCAGTCATTGGTTCTGGACCTTCTCTGGGAAAGGTGGATCCATTGATGAGGGATACTGAGAACCCTACCAGTCATTGGTTCTGGACCTTCTCTGTGAAAGGTGGATCCATTGATGAGGGATACTGAGAACCCTACCAGTCATTGGTTCTGGACCTTCTCTGTGAAAGGTGGATCCATTGGTGAGGGATACTGAGAACCCTACCAGTCATTGGTTCTGGACCTTCTCTGGGAAAGGTGGATCCATTGGTGAGGGATACTGAGAACCCTACCAGTCATTGGTTCTGGACCTTCTCTGGGAAAGGTGGATCCATTGGTGAGGGATACTGAGTGTTTCAGTCCAGCAAGACCTTGAGGTCTTCATCATTTCCAATCTTGAACTCTTGTGAGATCTGCGTGTTACTGTGATAACACCTTGTTGGTGCATTTCAATTGACTGTTATCAATATAATCATGTTATGGTCATTTCTTGGTTTCGTTCCTTTGTTGTGCTCAAAGAATCATAGATTCAGATAATCCTAGAGTTGGGAGAGACCTGGTGGGCCATCCAGTCCAACTCCATTCTGCCAAGTAGCAGGAAAATCACATTCAAAGCACCCCTGAGAGATGGCCATCCAGCCTCTGTTTAAAAGCTTCCAAAGAAGGATCCTCGACCACACTCCGGGGCAGAGAGTTCCACTACTGAACAGCTCTCACAGTCAGGAAGTTCTTCCTAATGTTCAGATGGAATCTCCTCTCTGAAGATATTTATACCTATGTGGGGAGCCAAAATGAATGGCATTGTCCCCTATAAATAAGAATTGGTCTTTCCTGTAGAAATCCCTTTTGGTCCCCAAATGTCTAGTGTTGTAGTAATCCAAAACATCCATTGAATTTACATACATCATAGCATGGTATCCTTTGGGTGTCTCTTTCCATAAGTTGCAGAATTGTTGGGAAACCCAAGAAATTACCATGACATTTTGATTTTGAGAAAGTTATACATTACAGAAGAAGTTGGGAATTATTGTCCAATTGTAAAATCGCCATCTTCCGGTTATGGAAGCAAAGTTGCACATACATGACAATCGTTATGGGATGCACTGCTATGTATTGCAGTACAATGTTTGGTACTCACAAGTTGGCATCACATCACTCTGTGAACGTAAAATTTTACTTGGGGTGCATCTTCACTGTCGAATAAATGCAGTTTGACGCCACTTTTTAATGCCATGGTTCAATAGTATGGAATCGTAGGATTTGTAGCTCAGTGGTTGAGAAGCCAAAATACCGTGTATTGTTGCGACTGCCAGGATTCTGTAGCAATGAGCTGTCGCAGTGGAAATGGGGTCAAATTGGGTTAATTCTCCAGTGTAGATGCTCCCAGTGCCTCTTGACCATCATGGATGTTTCCCCTTCCATCACAGAGTTGAGATGGTTAGTTCCTGTTCTTTGGGAGGGGAGAAATGCATTGCATATGGCAATGGTCACAATGGGTGCAATGATCTCCTCTTTCTTTTTGTCTTTCTTTCTTTTGTCTTTCGAATATGGTCAGGTCGGTGTGGGTTAACCGAAAGCCCCCCTTTATGCCACGTGGCGGCTCTAGTGTCTGCTCTGGGGGACGATGCCACCCAGGGCAAGGTGCCAGCTGCTAGAAGGGCTGCGAAAGTCTAGACAAACCATCTTGGCGGTTGCCATGAATTGGGTCAAGCCCCCGCGCCACCTCCGCCTGGCTTCGCTCGAGAAAGAAAGAGGAGAGAAAAAGAGAAGGCTTTTTAGTTCCTGGAGGGATGCCAGCCAGACCCTCCAAACCTCTTTCTCTCTCTCTGAGCTGAGCTGAGCATCTGCCAAAAGCTGGGCCAGGGGAGCCAAGCGGGGAGAGGATGCCGCCTCCTTTGTTCCTTCCACAATATCCTCCCAATTTGAAAGGCCTTTTATTTACCTGCTCCCTTCTTCCTTCCCTCCTGCTCCATGAGATCTAGAAGCTTAGCAAAAGCAACATTCAGAGAAGCCATAACAAGTAGCCGAAAGCCCATTCTTTAAAAAGAACAGAAAGTCAGTCTAACAGAAGCTACAAAATTCTCTTTCTCGCCCTTTTTCTCCTTTCTCCAGAATACGAAATGGGTCAGACTCAGAACCCTTGTTATATCTCAGCCTAATGTGTTTGGGAAGCACAAAAAAGTACCTTTTCAGTAGATTGCATGGCATCATCATTATCATTATTATTGACACAAAACCACAGTATATCACAGCAAACGAGATCTATATGCTGGATTTCGTATCAAAAAATCACAAGTCGAACACTTCCCAAGCGTACAGGACTGTGTGATGTATTTTCAAATGATGCGCACAGATCCAAGTCAGGTGGCCTTTTGCAGTTGACAGATCGTGATTTTGTCAATGTTTATTGTTTCCAAATGCTGGCTGAGATCTTTTGGCACGGCACATAGTGTGCCAATGACCACTGGGACCAGCTGTACTGGTTTATGCCAGAGCCTTTGCAGTTCGGTTTTATAGGTCTTTATTATTATTATTATTATTTATTTAATACACAACAAGATGAATCCACAGCAAACAAGATCACTCTGCTGGCTTTTGTATTTGATCACACGTCGGACACTTCCCGGTGTAATGTATCGGTGAACAATGCGTGCAGATCCCAGTAAGGTGGCCTTTTGCTGCTGACAGATGGTGATTTTGTCAGTGCCGATTCTTTTTAAGTGCAGGCCAAGGTCTTTAGGCACTGTACCCAAGTGGGCCGATCATCACTGATTGGCTTGTGCCAGAGTCTTTGCAGTTCGATCTTTAAATCCTCATTCCATGTCAGCTTTTCCAGTTACTTGTGTTGTTGTTGTTATTGTGGTTATTAGCTGCTTCCCCCCCCCTCTTCTGCCCGGGCAGCCTACTAGCAGGCTGCTCGAGGCCTACCAGCAGGCACTGGGCCTGCAGCAGTTTTTCCATCCACCCTCCCTGCATGTAGCATTGCTTTGCATTTGTTAGCTTATCTTGTTGTTTGGTGTTCATCTTGCTCTGTATTTTGTTAGCTGATCTTGCTGTTGTTGTGTGTTTATCTTGTCACAACTCTGTGTTAGGCGTGTGGCATGGCCTCGGGATCAGTGTGGTGTATCACCCCTTGTTGGAAGGGGGGATAACGCCCTGGCCCCTGGGGTGCCGAGTTTACGGGAACCAGTGGCGTGCTGGTGGTACCCAGGGATGTAAGCATCTTCAGACAGCAGCGGGCTGTCCAACCCCTTACCTAGGACCCATGCATGTCTGCCAACCCTTGTTCCTGTTATCAATAAATGAGTTGTGGCCATATTTTACTCCAAGTACTTGTGTCGGTGTCTTCTTGGTAACATGGGGGAAGGTGTAAAATGTCCTGTTCCTGGTTTGAAAGTGTTATTTCCTGTTTAATGGTGCAGTCCTTACTTTGACAGTAGTTTTTCTGCTCCAGAAACTTTGCTTTTGTGGCTGCCCCAAACTTATGCTGAATCAGTTGAGTCAAGAAGATATTCGTTGAAGAGGTATAGCAAAATGTGTTGCAGGATGTCCCACAAAAACAAAGTTTTCGCAGTTTAATAAACTTTTCTAACTTTTTAAAAAAAATATATAGAACCAATTAGAAAATGGCATTTTTATAACCCAGGAACAAAAATAGTGTGGTTTTTTTTGTGAGCCCTTGAACCTAAATGCCCTAAAGGCATCAGATCCTTTGCAACTTGGATGAAGACCACTAATGAATCCGCAGGTAATTTTGACTTCATGTCAGAGGAAGGAGTCTTCTTTGTCTAAGAAAACTCAATTCCTCAATAGCAGGCATGGGCAAACTTTGGCCCTCCAGGTGTTTTGGACTTGAACTTCCAAACACCTGGAGGGCCAAAGTTTGCCCATGCTTGCTCAATTGGTTATGCTTCTCATGGGGGTCTGCAAGAGGCCTTCTTCTGCCCCAGGGAGAGCCATCTGCTTAAATGGAATTGAGCACGCTCTTTAATTTATACCAAGACACGCCGCCAGTTTGTCTTTTCAGCCCCTGGTTTTCTGGTGACAGTGAAAAACTACGCTGAGAGAAAACAAAGTGTTCTCTCTCGGAAAGGAGCAAAACACATTGTTTTTTTGTGATTGCGCATAACGTGGCCAGAAATGAAGAGCAGTCCAGGGAGGAAAAGGCGTGATGAGTGGAAAATTCCACCTGGAAAACAAGAAGGAGGCGGCGCCTTTTGGTGCAATCCTGGGAGTGGCAGTTCCACGGGACCTTCATCCTTCTTGGCACCTTACCAAACTACATCTCTCAGGATCCCATAGCATTGAGCCATGGCAGATGTCAAATTGCATTGATTCTACCCCATTGGCTTGCTGGGGTGATCCAGGTCCCAGATATGGAATTCTGGGTTTTGTAGTATCATGAAGTACATAGAGTTGTCCACCAGCAAGCTCTGGTTCCTGACCAAATGCAAATCTCAGGCTTTCCAAAATGGAGCCACAGCATCTAAAGTAGAATCCAATCTCAAATGGAGTAGCGTTAAAAAAAACTCAGGTGACACCAAAGTTTTCTTGGGAAAGGGATGGCTCAACATGAGTTCCCAGATCACAGAGACTGGGACACAATGGTGCAATGGATTCAGATTGCAGGAGAAGAGATTCCACCTCAACACGAGGAAGAACTTCCTGCCACAGCTAGAGCTGCTCAATAGAAGAACATGCTGCCTTGGATTGTGGTGGAGTCTCCTTCTCTAAAGGCTTCCAAGCAGAGGCTTGATGGCCATCTGTTGGGAGATCTTTGATTGCGTGTTCATGCATGGCAGGGGATTGGACTGGGTGGCCCTTTGGGTCTCTTCCAGCTCTGTGAGTCTATAATTCTACAATCCAGGGGTTCTCAAACTTGGTCTTCAGTGTGTTTTTAACCTTGGCTCTTGGAATCCCTAATCACTGCTCAAGGCAGTAGAGGTTGCTGGGAGTTGAAGTCCAAAAGACCTGGGAGACTAGAGTTTGGCAATCACTGTGGTTGATGGAGGGCACAAGATGGAGTGGAAGCTTAAAGCCCTTGGAGATGACACCATCCTTTGCACCTATCTCCTTATCTCCAAAACTAAGAGCGATGGCACTCATGTGTCCTTTTAGTGGCTTGTTTTTGGGTTGCTTTTCCTTTCTCCGGACACTTGAAATGAGTCCGGTTTGCGTGCTCCTCTCCTTCCATCTCCCCCCATGCCTTTTCAATTGGGGGCCAATTAGTTTCACAAATGAGGGCCCCGCGGTGCCAGGGTGGATTTGTTCCGGGCCTGCGGTCTGGCCGAGGGGCATTGTCCCCTTCCTCCCCTCCCGCTGGCCACCTTTCTTCTCGTCCTCAGCGGGGGCGACTTAGGGGAGACTTCGGTGCCCACTCCCCAGCTGGCCCGGGGGCAGCCGGGGCCTCAGACCCCTGACCTTTGCCCTGATCCTGCTGGCGTTTTGAAAGTTACAGACCAGAGGGTTGCATACCGAGTGGGATTTGCCTCCCTTTGTGGGCAGGGACACTTTTGTTGCCGGCAGGTTTTGGAAACCGGGGAGAGTCGGACATTGGTGGGTTTTGGCGGGGGGAGCGTGGCTTTTTTTTTTGTTCCCACCAAAACGGAGAATGAGATAAGAAGAGACTCTGCATTGAGAGCAGGGATTGCATCTCTCAATGTGTGTTTCTCATTCTTCGGTCATTCTTCCTGGAGGGTTATCTCAACCTCCCTTTTCCACCGACCGATCAGAGAATACGTCCCATTTTGTCGTGTTCATCTCTCCAACAATGGATCTCCTCCTTTCATTGGAATGATCCCACCTTGTTGATTATTCGCTTTCGATCTGGATTTTAGGGGAAGGAGGGAGGCCACCGAGACCCCATTTTTTGTTCTGATATTTTATGTTTTGAGGAGAAGAGAACTGGGACCCCCAATTTTCCTTAGACTATATCTTTATTTTGGGGATTTGGAGAGTACTGCGACCCTGACTTTTCTGACGCTTTATCTTTACTCTTTTGGGGAAAGAACTGGAGCATTCGATTTTTCAGAGATCTTATTCTTAAAATTTAGGGAGAAGAGAACTACGACACCAAATGTTTCAGAGACCTTTTCTGTATGTTTTGGGAAGAAGAGAACTGGGACCCCAAATTTCCCTTAAATCAGCCTTTCTCAACCTGGAGGTCAGGACCTCTGGGGAGGTTGTGAGGGGGGTGTCAGAGCGGTCGCCAAAGACTATAAGAAAACACAACATTTTCTGTTGGTCATGGGCATTCTGTGTGGGAAGTTTGGCCCAATTCTATCCTTGGTGAAGTTCAGAATGCTCTTTGATTGTAGCTGAACTATAAATCCCAGCAACTACAACTCCCAAATGACAAAATCAACCCCAACCCCACCACTATTCAAATGTGGGCGTATTAGGTATTTGTGCCAAATTTGGTCCAGTGAATGAAATACATCCTGCATATCAGATATTTACATTACGATTCATCACAGTGGCAAAATTACAGTTGTAAAGTAGAAACAAAAATACTTGTATGGTTGGGGGTCACCACAACGTGAAAAACTTTATTCAGGGGTCGCGGCATTAGGAAGGTTGAGAAACGCTGCCTTAGATCTTATCCTTTAATTTGATGATACTTTATCCTTATTATCGTCTTAGTTGGTCCTGAAAAGGTCTGTTGGTTTGTTCAGGTGGAATCTCCTTTCCTGTAGTTTGAAGCCATTGTTCCACGCCCTAGTCTCCAATTTTCAGAAATGGGGCCACAAAGTGGAGTCCATGACATTGCGAATGTGGAGCAGAGCAAACCACAGACCACTAACTACAATGTGGCCTGAGTCTTGCCACATAAACAACGTTGGTTGGTTTGGAGACTGTGCTCTGGCACCACGAGGTGCAGAGCCAATCATAGAATCCTAGAGTTGGAAGAGACCTGGTGGGCCATCCAGTCCTACCCCATTCTGCTAAGAAGCAGGATAATCAAAGCATCCCCGACAGATGGCCATCCAGCCTGTGTTTAAAAGCCTCCAGAGAAGGAGCCTCCACCACACTCCCTCCGGGGCAGAGAAAGAGAGTTCTACTGCTGAACAGCTCTCACCATTAGGAAGCTCTTCCTCATGTTCAGGTGGAATCTCCTTTCCTGTAGTTTGAAGCCATTGTTCCGCGTCCTAGTCTCCAATTTTCAGAAATGGGGCCACAAAGTGGAGTCCATGACATTGCGAATGTGGAGAAGAGCAAACCACAGACCACTTACTACAACGTGGCCTGAGTCTTGCCACATGAACAATGGAGGACGTTCTTACAGTGACACCTGAGGCACACCAAGTGGCCAGCTTCTGCTCAAAGGATATTTAGTATCATGTCAAGTTTTGTTTTAAATACATTATAACTGTATTCTCAATTTGCTTCTGACATGATAAATAAACAAACAATCCTTATTATTTGGAGGGTGGAGAAGAGAACTGGGACCCCCCACATTTCTTCTTCTTCTCCCACTGCATGTTTCGCATTTCATTCCCCGCCACAAGTCTCTCCTCGGAAACTTTATTTTCCGCCGCCTCCTTTCCAATTGATTGACAAAATTAGCAAATCCATTCATGTTCTTTTCATTATACGACTCCCAATAAATCCCACCCTGGACAGAGGCAGGGAGGGGAGAGAAAGGGTGGAATGAGCAAGAGAGAGAGGGAGAGGGGGAGAAAGGGAGAGCATGGAGCTTAATGAGCAAGTGAGCTGACAAATTTGTTTACTGTAGGTGGAGACGCTCTATAACGAAATGCATTTGCGTCTGCTCCATACAAAGCAACCCTGGGGCTTTTCTCTCTCTTTATTTTTACGGGGGAGCACGGAGTGGGATATAAATTGAACTGGAGAAGTAAGCATAGATGACAGCTGAGGAGCGCGATTCCCTCCTCCTCGCCCCCAACTTTGGTCGTTAAGAGTCTTCGTTCCATAATGATTTTGTGCAAAAGTAAAATTTTAATCCGGTTCATCCGAAGTGCAAGAACTCTTCCGACTCCTCTGTTTTGTTGTTATGCAAACAGCTTTTTGTGAAACCTGCAAGTATATTGGGTTTTGCATGACTTCTTGTAAAATAGTATATCCTTTGATAAACCATAAAACTGGAGGTTCGCAGCTTGGGAGTGATCCTGGACTCATCGCTGAACCTGGAACCCCAGGTCTCAGCGGTGGCCAGGGGAGCTTTTGCACAGTTAAGACTCGTGCACCAGCTGCGCCCGTACCTTGGGAAGTCTGGTCTGGCTACGGTCGTCCATGCTCTGGTCACATCCTGAATAGATTACTGCAATGCACTCTACATGGGGCTGCCTTTGAAGACAGTTCGGAAATTGCAGCTAGTCCAACGGGCGGCAGCCAGATTATTAACCGGAGCTACATACAGGGAGCATACCACCCCCCTGTTGTGTCAGCTCCACTGGCTGCCTGTCCAATTCCGAGCTCAATTCAAAGTGCTGGTTTTGACCTTTAAAGCTCTATACGGTTCTGGCCCAGATTACTTGTCCGAACGCATCAGCCGCTACTTCCCACCTCGGAATTTAAGATCATCCGGGGAGGCCCTGCTCTCGCTCCCGCCTACTTCTCAAATGCGGTTGGTGGGGATGAGAGAGAGGACCTTCTCTGTGGTGGCTCCCCATCTGTGGAACGCACTCCCAATTGATATACAATCAACCCCATCCCTCCTGGCATTCAGGAAAAAAGTGAAATCTTGGCTATTGCACATTAGCACGAAACAGCACTTTAGACTGGATTGTAATGGCAAACTGGTGGACATGGCCCATTGCTTCTATTATGGACGGAATACTGTTTTTAACGTATGTGAAGGTATATGATGTATTTTAATGCTAACTGTATTTTAATGTATTTTAATTCTGACTGTTTTTAGGTTTCTATTATATGTATACTGTGTTTTTGGCATCGAATTGTTGCCATTGTTAGGCCGCTCTGAGTCCCCCCTCGGGGGTTGAGAAGAGCGGGGTAGAAATGGTGGAAATAAATAAATAAATAAACTTGCTTTCTAAAAGGCATCATGTGTTAGTGCTTAAAGAGAATTGACTGTGCGTCAATTGTCAACCATGGACATGCCCCTATATCAGGCATGGGCAAACTTGGGCCCTCCAGGCGTTTAGGACTTTAACTCGCACCATTCCTCACAGCCTCAGGTCGATTCCTTTCCTTAAACAGCTGAAGGGAAAAAAGAAGGAATGGTCGGAGTTGAAGTCCAAAACACCTGAAGAGCCCAAGTTTGCCCATGCCTGCCCTATATGCTGTTGGGCGAGTTCTATATAAGCAGGTGTGCCTGTAGCTTAGTAGGTCTCAGTGTTAGTTCACCTCAGTCTGAGGTAAACCTCAGTGGGAGAAAGGTCTCAGTCTGTGACAAGGCCTTATAGTGGCGGGGCTTCCCTCCGGGGGCAGGGCTTCCCTCCACCTTCTCCTCGTGGCATGCTCTCCTTCCTTGAGTCAAGGAAGGAGGGCACGAGGAGGAGGAGGAAGGAAGGGACGCCCCAGGGCCCTTGCGGCGTGCCCTCCTTCCTTGAGTCAAGGAAGGAGGGCGCGAGGAGCGGAGGGAAGTCCCACCCCCGGGGCCACTGCTGGGCGTGAGCGCCTCTGCCTCCTCCGCCATGTTCCTGGGTGCTGCGCTTGCCCGGCAGTGGCCCCAGGAGCTTCCCTCCGCCTACTCCTCCTCCTCGTGCCCTCCTTCCTTGACAAGGGGGTGGGGGCGATGGCGAGGGGGGAGCGCCATTCCCTCCTCCCCTGGCCCCTCGCAGCGCTCTCCCCCCGCCCTCCCCCAAGAGAGAGAGTCATCTCCATGCCGTGGGTTGCAGTTTTGTTTCAACATTTTTTTGGGCCGTGTGAACTGCACCCCCCTTGGCTTGCGCCCCTAGACCATGGCCTAGGGTGGCCTTATGGGTAATCAGGGCCTGTGTGGATTGATAAAACCATGTATACCAGTCCCATGGATACAGGGGGTTGTACTGTATATTAGGAGGGTTGTTTCCAAAAAGGGAAGGATGGAGATATGAACAAGCACCAATTGCACACCAGAAAGATAAAGCTGTGTGGTACATTGTGCGATCAACCCAATGCCTTTGCATCCTCTTAAGATGCAGACAGAGACCTGTCTCCCACGGAGATGCTGCCGTGCTGCAGGGTTTTGCATCAAGAGAGAAGGAGGCAGGCGCCTCTTGAATGAAAAAAGAGGGTTGTTTTTTTATAAGAAAAACAAATGCATTGGCAGTCGCTGAGACATAAGAAAGCTGCTTGCATTAATGAGAGCACCTCTATACAAGGATATTGGTTGGATTGATTCAGGGCCCACTGTTCATGGTGTAAAGTTGATCTATATTGGGGACTCAGAGGCTCATCCGGTCAGGGGTCATCTCATTGTTGGTCCATTTGATGGTGGAGGTTGCCATTTTTGACTTGCTCAGAGCCTATGGTGATTGGTGACATTCATGTCCATATGAAAGTTTCACTCCAAGCCTGAAGGGAGCTCTCCAAGGTTTGAAGCCTGGTCCTTAACATACCCAATACCTTGGAGAGCTCCTTTAAAGCTCTCCAAGGATAAAATCTGAGGTGGATCCACTGGCCCAATGGCATAAATTGTTCAAGTCCTGAACCGGTGCTT
Organism: Anolis apletophallus; assembly: GCA_030556195.1. Lineage (NCBI taxonomy): Eukaryota > Metazoa > Chordata > Lepidosauria > Squamata > Anolidae > Anolis > Anolis apletophallus. Next base: position 16,639,107 of record JARBWK010000013.1, read on the forward strand.
GGCCTCTGTAACGGACTAGATGAGGGCAAACAAATTGAAACTTAATCCAGACAAGACAGAGGTACACCTGGTCAGTCACAAGGCCGAACAGGGCATAGGGTTACAGCCTGTGCTTGACAGGGTTACACTCCCCCTGAAGGCGCAGGTTCGCAGTTTGGGAGTGATCCTGGACTCATCGCTGAGCCTGGAGCCCCAGGTCTCGGCGGTGGCTGGGAGAGCTTTTGCACAGTTAGAGCTTATGCGCCAGCTGCGCCCATACCTTGGGAAGTCTGACTTGGCCGCGGTAGTACATGCTCTGGTTACATCTCGAATAGACTACTGCAATGCTCTCTACATGGGGTTGCCTCTGAAGACTGCTCGGAAACTGCAATTAGTCCAACGCTCGGCAGCCAGGTTACTAACAGGAGCGGGATACAGGGAGCATACAACTCCCTTGTTGCGCCAGCTCCATTGGCTGCCAATTAGTTTCTGGGCACAATTCAAAGTGTTGGTTTTAGCCTACAAAACCCTATACAGTTCCGGCCCAGTTTACTTTTCCAAATGAATTCTCCCCTACGAACCATCAATGACATTAAGATCCTCCGGAGAGGCCCTGCTCTCGATCCCACCAGCTTTGCAAGCGTGACTGGTGGGGACGAGAGACAGGGCCTTCTCTGTGGTTGCCCCTTGGCTGTGGAACTCTCCTCCAAGTGATTCTAGGTCTGCCCCCTCTCTGTTGTCCTTTAGGAGGCTGGTGAAGACTTGGATGTGGGACCAGGCCTTCCCAGAATAGACTGAGTTTGACTATTATCTGAATGAATGACCACGTTTACAGATTGAGTGGAATTGTTTTAGTGGTGATGTAGTTTTATGCTGGGATTTTTATATATTTTAATGTGTTGTAGTAGTTGTTTTACAACAGTATAGCATTGAATTTTTGCTGTAATGCCAGTCTGGGTCCCTTGATAGAGGTGAGAAGGTCGGGGTACAAAAGTTTTAAATAAATAAATAAATAATAAATTCCCAACAGCCAATGCTACTCAAATGTGTCCTGGTCCAAAATCCTAAAGGGACAGTCAATGTCCATGTGTGGAAACCAGACCAGTATTTTCCCAAAGTTACTGACTGATGGAGGCAAACGTGGGTCAGAGTCTTCCTCATTTGTATCATGTCAAGATTTGTTCATAAAGGGTTTGCTTTTGTCTTTTTCTGAGGTGGAGAGAAGTGAGTCTCTGTGACCAAGCCAGGATTCAAACTTTGGCCTGCAAAATCGTAGTCCAGTGCTCACACGATGCTGGCTCTCAGATCTTACCATCCTACCTTGAATTTCTTTGCTGATCCATCTATTGTCCTTCTTGAGTTTTCCTCCCTATTTAGTGTTTCAGGGCAGCTCTGGTGGCCAACGCCAAATGCCCTTTAGAACCAGCACTAGTCCTATTCATGCTTGAAGACACATTATACCAGGCATGGGCAAACTTCAGCCCTCCAGGTGTTTTGGACTTCAACTCCCACAATTCCTGGCCTCAGGCCCCTTCCTTTTCCACCTCAGCTGCTTAAGTGGATGAGGGGGGAAAGGAAAGGGCCTGAGGTCAAGAATTGTGGGAGTTGAAGTTCAAAACACCTGCAGGGCTGAAATTTGCCCGTACTTGCATTATACCATCTTGAATGGAGACTTCTGATCTGTTGCTCCCACCAGGAAGAGAGAAAGCAGCCCAGATGGGCTTCTCTTGACTTGCTTGGCCTGATCCAAAGCACAAATGGCTCCTGGGTTTTGTAGTTTCACAAGACCAGAGAGCTCTGTTGCTTGGATTCCTTAGAATGGAAAAGTAGCATCTTAGCTTGGCTTGGGCTTGGCTTGGCCTCATGTTCGCCACCCCGAGTCCCTTCGGGGAGATGGTGGCAGGATATAAATAAATAAATAAATAATAATAATAATTATTATTATTAGAATCCAAGGGCTCTAATGGAGTAATATGAACAAGATTCAAGTGACATTGGTCATTGTGGTCCAAAGTCTTCTTGGGAATGGAGAGACTCAACTTGGCTCCCCATTGCCCAGAATCCTCTGTGTCTCGCAAGAATGAGTAGTGAATCAATGGATGATACTGGATGGGGAGCCCAGTTCCATATTATAGTCAATAAATACCACAAAGCAGAGTGGAGTCAGATGCTACAAAGCCCTTGGAGATGATGCCCTTCATTGTGCCTGTCGCCTTGGCATTGAATTGCATCAATCTCCTTGGCACCATGATACAAATTTTGCAACAGCTCGATGTCCTTCCCCTCTCAGCCACTTCAGAGTCTTAGAATTTTGATGCTGGCCAATCAGAAGCCATATGCAAATAATACCACAGTAGAAACCAATCAGAAAGCTGCCACATATCCGCCCTCCGCACATGTACATACATATATAGATACAAACATAATATAATATTACTACTATATATTACTATATTAAATACACTCATAGAATAGAGTTGGAAGGAACTCTACCATGGTATTACGGGAGAACAGACAGGAAGAAAGGAGGGAGGGGAAAAGGGAAGGAATGAAGGAGGGAAAGGGGCAAGGAAGGAAAGAGAGAAGGAGGGAGAGAAAGAGGGAGAGAAGGAGGGAGGGAGGGAGGGAGGGAGGGAGGGAGGGAAGGAAGGAAGGAAGGAAGGAAGGAAGGAAGGAAGGAAGGAAGGAAGAAGAGAAAGTAGAAAGGAAAGAAAAAGGAAAGGTAGGAAAGAGGTAAAGAAGGAAGGTAGGAGAAAAGGAAATAAAAGTGAAAGAAGTAAGGAAGCAGGGAGGGAAGAAAGGAGATGAAAAAGTAGAGAAAGGGGGAGGGAAGGAAAGAGAGAGGGAAGGATGAAACCGAAGCATGAAAGAAGGAATAAAAGAAAGAGGTAGAGAAGGAAAAAAAGGAGAGGAAGGGGAAGAAAAAGGGGGAAGGAATAGATAGGTACCTCTCTTTCATAATAGTCTAGATATCTACCTCTACCTCGACAGTTCTTACTATAGCCCACAGCAACGCGTGGCAGGGCACAGCTAGTATACCTATATATATATATTTGCAAGGCTCCCAGGATCCAAAGCAGAAATGTGGCCCCCAAAACTGGCATTTGGATGCCCTCCTGCAGAAACCCACATTGAACATTAGCCAAATGTGGGCTTTTGTGGCGGCAGCCCTTGGCAATGCTCCCAGCGCCTTGCAGACATCTTCCATCTCTGGCAGGCAAACGTAGAGCGAATTGCATGTGGCTTCATTTCTTTTTGCACCCTCTTAAGAGCCCAACGGGTCCCATGATTGCCTTGGAAGAGCTAATAAATTGCTAATATAATTTTCTCAATTATTTTATGCCCCCCCCCCCTCCTATGTTTTAGAAGGACGGAGTCTGTTTTGTTTTTTTTATTAAGCCTCATGTTCCGCTCACTTTAATCTTCCCGGGGCTAATGCAATTTGTACTGACTCATAACATTTTTTTCCAGAGCAATCAAGAATGCATAAACAAAAGCAAATTGTTTAATAGCACAAAGGTCACCGGCTATTTGTTATTGACGACGTGTAAATATTGGGTTAGTGATGGAAAGGGGGAGATTTACCGCCTCCCTTGGCTGTTCTCTGGGTTTTTGCAAAGGTATAACTATGGAAAGGAAAGACGGGTATATTGCCACCTTTGAATAAAAAGTCTTCTTCCCCACAAGGTGTCCTTAATTGCCCAAGTTCCTAGAATTGCAGGAAATTAAAGTTTTAGCTGAAAATGTTGACATTTTGGGTATCCCAAACAAAGAAGCAGGCCAAGGGAAAACAAAGATAATGCAAATTCAAACAACATGATAGGGCAGTGTAGATGATGATGATGATGATACCACCTCTAATATCCTAGGCCCTTGGAAAGAGCCCGATATGCAGAGACAAATCCCAGATACTTGGACCTAAACACTTGGGAAGTGTTTGACTTGTAATTTTGTGATAGGAAATCCAACATATATATCTCATTTGCTGTGTCATACTGTGTTTTTATGTCAGTAATTTATATATATATATGTGTGTGTGTGTGTGTGTGTGTGTGTATCTATCTTCTATCTATGTATATAATAAAAGTCAGTGTTTGCGGAGGTGTGGTGGGCGGGAGGTGCGGAGGAATATGTGCCAGCATTTCGATTGGTTGCCACTGTGGGAGTATTTGCATAAAGGACTCTGATTGGCCAGCCTCAGAACTCCAACACTCTAAGGCACCAGACAGAAGTAATTGGTTGTCACTAAGACACTATTGGCATAAAGGACTCTGATTGGCTAGCAAAACAGAATGCAACTGAATGCTTGATTAAGCCAAATGACAGTTTTTTTCCGTTGGAAATGGAATGTTCATTTTCTGGGAGGTGCGGAGGTGCCAATGAATATGTGACTGCATTTCGATAGGTTGCCACTATGGGATTATTTGCATAAAGGACAGAAAGGATTGGTTGCCACTAAAATGGTATTTGCATAAAGGACTCCGACTGGCCATCCACATTCCAACATTCTAAGATGACAACAGAGAGAAAAGGAAAGGCCTCAGGAAGTCAGACACTGTGGTCCTCAGCAGTGACGGATCAGGACCAAACTTGGCACACAGGGGCTCAATGGCCCACTTCACAACGTGACCCTCACCCAATGACCAATACAGACCAAAATTAGCACACAGAGCCCCCTTGACCCACTCAACACCCTGGTGCTGTTTCAAGGAGGATGGACCACAGATGATGAGACTTGAAATCCCTTCACTCACCTTCCGAGACCACTGCAACCCTCATCCACAGAATGATCAAGACCAAATGGGACACGAAGAGCCCCCATGACCCACTCTACATCCTGGTGCTGTTTGGAGGGGGATGGACCTTGGCCAATGGGACTTGCAGTACCTTCACTAAGTTCCTGATACCACTGGTCAGAGGGACGCGAGAGCCGGGCGAAAAGCCTCCCGCTAGCCTGGATGGCTCGCAGGGGAAGCGAGCGCCCAGTTCTTGCTTCCCCCACGAGCCATCCTCCTCGCGGCTTCGCCCTCTCCCCCAAAGTGTCACAACAGCTGTTGTGATGCTTTGGGCGAGGGGGCGGAGCCGCGGAAGGCTCCCCGTGGCTCCTCCTTCTCTCCCAAAGCGCTTTGGGAGAGAGGGTGGAGCTGCGTGGCCGGGGGCGTGGCTGGGGGCGTGGCCGAGTGGCCGGCCCCCAGGTGATCACTCACCAAAAGTCTGGCCCTTGGGCTGGCAGAGGTTGGACAGCCCTGCCTTAGAGGATTGGAGTTCTGAGGCTGGCCAGTCAGAGCCATTTATGCAAATAATCCCGGAGTGGCAGTCAATCGAAACGCTGGCACATATTCCTCCCGTCCCCGGCCCACCTGCCCACCGCCTGCAAACACTGACTTTTATTATATGTAATAGATTTCTTATCCGCCTCTCCTCAAGGGTCAAGGCATAGTACAGCAGGGTTAAAACACATAGATAGAAATGTAAAACCAATAAAGCACATATATCAAAATCCATAGATATATAAAGTGAAAACACATTAAAATAATTATTTTTGGTGAAACATAGGCCTAAATTCATAGTCTGAAAATGACCTGCTGGAAGAGATCGTTCTTAACTGCTGTCATTAACTCCTCCTCAAGATAAAACTGGAGTCAGTGGCTTTTTAATTCACTCTTTCATGATCATTAATATTTTTTTTATTTTTTGCCTATATATATAAAAAGATATTCGGCAAATACCTTAGTGGATTTTTCCTCCCAATTTCATCCGACGAAGGTTAAGTGCCACCGTCGCACTCACGTCGAAATGCTTCTCCATTTACTCCAAACTCGCCATCTCCTCTTTTAATTTGCCTCTTATATTATTTTATTCTAATTTCCTCCTTAACTGCGATGATTTGGGTTTCATTAGCAAAGGAAATGCTTGGCTAATACGGCCTTTTTGGCATAACTGCTTTTTGATATCACACTCCAAAGTCTCTGCATTAGTACCTATTTCTTGGAAGGAGGTGCTCCTCTGATGAGGGGCCCATTTTGCCGATTGAAAGGGGAAAATGCAGCCATCTGAATAAAATGAAGCAATTAAGCTCAGATTTGCTTCTTCCAGAATTCCCTCTTTGGCTGGAAATCGCACCTAGAAAGAGCTACGTTAGGATTTGAGGAGTTAATTGACGAACAGGGCTCTCCTTTTGATGTTTTGAAGATATAATTTCTTTTTTTTTCAAGTTACTCATCCCTTTGGCCACACTAATAGCAATCTCAAAAAGACACAAAAAGGACTGGAATAAAGATTTCGGGTTGTGAAAGGAGAAGGCGTCCACATTCTGCTTAAGGCGCTCCATAATTGGTCAAGGCAAATGCAATGCGGCTCAAAATTCTGCAATAATTTTTGTACAGGTTGCAAAATTTCGATCCACATTTCTTCAACACTGATTCTGGGTGCATCTACACTGCAGAGTTAATGCAGTTTGACACCACATGGCTCAATGCTATGGAATTGGGGGAGTTGTAGATTTGCAGTGTATTTAGCCTTCTCTGACTTCCAGGATTCCATAGTATTAAGCTGAAATCCCCAACAAGCCTGGATCTACGCTGCCAAATAATGAATGCAGTTCAGACTGCATTATATGGTCAGGGTCGACCTATATTTTGCAGTTTGAACTACATTGAGCTGTGGGTCTACACCAGACATGGGCAAACTTTGGCCCTCCAAGTGGCTGAGGGGGAAAAGGAAGGGGCACAAAGCTGTTAGGAATGGTGGAAGCCTGAAACACTTGGAGGGCCAAAGTTTGTCCATGCCTGATTTACACTGTCAATATCTCTCGGCATTACTTCACGAATGAAGATTCTTAGGAAGGACTCATCCCACGCTTTCTACAAGTGCGTTGATGACTAAAAAGGCCGATCTGAGATAGGCAAGTCCGGTTGCAGAGAGCACAGCAGAACGTCTCCTTGGGTGATGTTGTTTCCAAGTTGCGGTTCTTTCTGCATTGTCGTTTTCTTTGAGACCCGTTCAGCATGCCTTCTCGAAAGAGGCCGCAGCATTGTGGATAGTGCATCTCCATGCCTCCCGATGTGAGGCCAGGGTGGACCATTGTTGGTGATCAATCTGGCCGAGCCTGAGATGTTGTTTCAGGGAGTCCTTATATCTCTTTTTGGGGGCGCCTCTCTTGCACTGACCTGTGGCGAGTTCACTGTAGAGTAGTATCTTTGGGAGGCGGTGGTCCTCCATCCTAGAGACACAGCTATGTTCTCAATGCTGGTGATCCCTGCTTGCTCAAGGACAGCAACATTCGTCACATGGTCCAGTGTATATTTAGGATTGTGCGAAGACAGCACTGATGAAAGTGTTCGAGGAGTCGTAGGTGCTGGCGATAGGTGACCCATGTTTCAGACCCATATAGGAGAATAGACAGTATGATAGCTCTGTACACACTGATTTTTGTGCTTTGCCTCAGGTGCTTGTTACTCCAGACTCTTTTGTGAATGCTTCCTATTGCACCATATGTCTTTGATAATCTGTGATCTATCTCTTTGCCAATCTTGGCGTCTGAAGAGATGTTGCTTCCCAGGTAGGTGAACTGCTGAATGGACTTGAGCACAGATTTGCCTATGCTGACGTGGGGATGATGGTGTTCTTCCTGTGGTGCGGGCTGGTAGAGAACTTCCATTTTCTTCAAGCTGACTTCCAGCCCAAACTGTCTATATAATGCAGTTTCAATAGGCATTGTATGATAGTATAGATCCAGCCCAAGCTGATCTTCCACTCCTAGTACCACTTTTGTCCCTCAACTGGAACTATGGTTTGTTTTGGAGTGTGCAGAGGAGCAATAACAACAACAAATTCCATCAAAGCCAGAATTGAAAAGTCGACGACAGCTCCCAAAGGTAGACTCTGCAAGGAAGCAGATGAAACAATAGATCACATCCTCAGCTGCTGCAAGAAGATCGCGCAGACAGACTACAAGCAGAGGCATAACACAGTTGCTCAGATGATTCATTGGAACTTGTGCCACAAATACCATCTTCCTGTGGCAAAGAACTGGTGGGATCACAAGCCGGAAAAAGTTACAGAAAATGAACACATTAAACTACTCTGGGACTTCCGAATTCAGACTAACAGAGTTTTGGAGCACAAGACTCCTGACCACATGATCGTGGCAAAAAAAACAAAGTATGGATCATTAATGTTGTAATCCCAGGCGACAGCAGGATTGAAGAGAAACAACTGGAAAAGCTGGCACGATATGAGGATTTAAAGATCAAACTGCAAAGACTCTGACACAAGCCAGTCAAGGGGGTCCCAGTGGTGATCGGCACACTGGGTGCAGTGCCTAAAGACCTTGGCCTGCACTTAAACACAATCGGCGCTGACAAAATCACTATCTGTCAGCTGCAGAAGGCCACCCTATTGGGATCTGCACACATTATTCGCCGATACATCACATAGTCCTAGGCACTTGGGAAGGGGCCAACGTGTGATCCAATACAACAGCCAGCAGCGTGATCTTGTTTGCTGTGGACTCATCTTGTTGTGTTTCAAATAATAATTAGTAGTAGTAGTTGTTGTATTGTTTTGTTTGTTACCCTCCTCAAGGCACAAGAGTGAGTACGATGCTTAGGAGACTCATGATTTTATGTCTGATGGCAACCCTTCCTCTTGTTTCAGGCTCCGACATGGCGGTCTTCTGCCTTCTCTGCGGGAAACGGTTCCAGACCCAGACGGCCTTGCAGCAGCACATGGAGGTGCACGCCGGAGTGCGCAGCTACATTTGCAGCGAGTGCAACCGCACTTTCCCCAGCCACACCGCCCTCAAGAGGCACCTGCGCTCCCATACAGGTAAGACAGCAGAAGCAGAGGGGAGGGGAAGTCGGGGACATACATCCTGCACTAGGAATGGGCCCCGTTTTGGGTAGTTAATGTTGGGGGAGAAGAGCGAATGGGAAGCAATTTGGGCGAGGAAGGAACCAAGTGGTCTTGGCTCCAAGAGGGACAAAACAAGGGGGCATGCCCTCATCTTCCTTCCCCCTTGGAGCCCAGACCAGCTACATTTCCATTATTTGCAGCTGCTGGTATGGATAGCTTTGGAAAAGTCATTTTTAATGTGCATCCCGACAGGATGGCATCCCTCAAGTTCCTACAAGCAGGAGATGGTGACACCAGTTGTAGCATGACGCTTTTGGTGATTGGGCATGTTGTCTATGATGGAAAACATCCTTTCTCTCCCCCTCTCACTGCAACATTCAGTGTTTCTCTTGCTCAGTAATGCTTTGCTGTAGCTGAGTTTTCCTTCCATATTAGTTGGAATGGGGAACCCCTTCCAGGTATTAGCCCAGTTTGTAAAGGAGCTAGCCAAGGTGCTGAATCCTTCCCTCCATTCGCTCAGCACCTTGGACAGCTGTTTAGAGGGACATTTGGCTCATTTCTCCTGCCCAGTGACTCCCATTTGACTGGGCTGGAGAAATCATGGTGAGCATTAGCCTGGTTTCAGTGACACCTTGCCAAGGTATTGAACTCCCTCCCTTAAGAAGTTTTAGAAACTTTGAGCATTCCTTTAAAAGCCAGGACAAAACTTAAAGAACATTCTCTATCCCGCTAATATGGATCCCACCAGCCACTCCAAGTGTTGGCCCTTCGCGCACAATGCAGAAGATATGCTCTGAACGTCAGCTTCCATAGCTTCAGCTTCCCTTGATCTCCGGCCAAATGAGAGGCGGCGAGATTAGGACAAGTAGGTCTATCTCGAACGTGTCTCAAACCGGCTCATAAGGAATATTAAATCACCGCAATCTGGGGCGCAGAATCTTCCTTTCTCCAAGTTCCTCCTTCCACCAAAGGGGAGAACTCCGAAGCCAAGGGCACTTGTGGGATATGTTTTATTAGTCTCATCATTTCGAGATGTACTTTAATTCCTCTTTGAAAAATTGGAGGCGGAAGAGAGGCTTTGCGAAGTGCTCCGTCATATGACCTTAATAAGTGGCCATACGGTTGCAATTCATCTGCTTAAAGTATGGGTTGCCAGGCCAGGTCCTGCACACCCGGTGCCTCCCACCCTCCTGGCCGCCTTTAATGGGATTACACCAACCTGTGTGCTACATGTGTGTGGGATTAAGATTGCAGAAGGAAGGCGGCATGTGATGAAGGGAGAAGGGCTAACGCTGGCACGTCTGCCTTCCCCCTCCCCTCCTTTAAGTACCAGATGCCCAGAGCCTGGGAAAGTTACTGCAGGGGAGGGGGGAGTCCCATAATTCCCTAACATATTCCTGGGAGATTGGATATGTAGTCCTAACCAGGGGTTCTTAAACTTTTACAGCCCTTTTTGAAGCAAAAGTTTCTCATGGAGCCCCAAGAAATGTTTATATATTATATTATATTACATTTTTATATAATGTATATATAATATATATCAGACATGGGCAAACTTTTCAACCAACATGATCTTAACCATATGTATGTGAGTGGAAGACCCCAGGAGCCATTCAGTCCTACTGTCTTCTGCCATGCAGGACAAGCACAATCAAAACATCCCCAACAGATGGCCATCCAGCCATTGTGGTAATAATAATAATAATAATAATACATATTTATTTATTTATTTACTTCATTTATATTCCGCTCTTCTCACCCCGAAGGGGACTCAAAGCGGATTACAGTACATATACTTTCAGACAATCCCTGCAGTTCAACATATACATATATTGATGAACATAGACGAACAAAGAGGCAATTTTCTGGCAAACTTCTGGCCACCAGGGGGAGCTGACGCACTCCTCATCTCTCTCAGCATTTTCCAGCCCCCATTTGTTGTTCTTCCGCATTCCTTTCAGAGATTCCTGGAGTTCTTTATGGCCTCATAAATCAGTCAAAATTCACCTCCCCACTTAATGTGGTACCTTTATCTCCTACTTGACAAATGAACTGTCTTTCGGGCTGTAATAATAGTAGGAACCCAAGGTGCCATTGTAGAGCCCCTCGGTATGCTTCATGGAGCCCCAAAGACTCCCCAGAGCATACTTTGAGAACCGCTGGTCTAAACCATCTGGATAAAACAAGGTTGGGAATGCCTGAACTCTCAATTGTGTTACCTGTCTGTCTTTCTCTATTTCTACCTGAGTGGCTTCATGTAAAATCTCACCATCTATCTCTTATTTATTTATTTTATTTTATTTACTATGTTTGTATCCCGAAGGGGACTCAAGGCGGCTTACAGATAGGCAACAATACAATGCCTTAAAAGCAATGTGCAATTAAAATGAACATTTAGATGAAAATTAAGATCAAAATGGAAATACATTAAAACATTTAAAGCATCACAATCACTATTAAAACCATGCTATCCGCAGTCATAATCCAGGCCATTCGAATAATTACTGCGCATAATTCCAAGTTCATCTATTGCACTACCATTGTTCTCCAAAGGCTTAATCCCAAAGCCACTTTTTCACAAGGTCAGGAGGGAGGGGGGCTGACTTAATATCATTGGGGAGGGAGTTCCACAGCCGAGGGGCCACCACTGAGAAGGCCCTGTCTCTCGTCCCCACCAATCGTACCTGCAAAGTGGGCTCATCTATCTATCATCTATCAAATCAATGTCTGTCTATCATCGATCTATCTATATATCATTACCTGAGTGACTCCCTGAAATATTCCTCTAAAATCTCAAATTTTCTGTCTACATCCTTTATTTCCCTTTCTCCCTCTCCTACTACCTCTATCAGTATCTCTATATTATCTGTCTGACTAACCGTCTATCCATTTATTTATCTATCCACCTCTCTTTTTCTCTTTCTGAGTGGCTTCCTCTAAAATCTTACTAGCTCTACTATCTATCTATCAAATCTATGTCTGTCTCTATTATCTATCTATCTATCGTATCTATCTATATCTTTATCTGAGTGACTCCCTGAAATATTCCCCTAAAATACCAATTTCTCTGTCTATATCCCCTCTCTCTCTGTGTCTCTGTCTCTCCCTCTATCTGTATCTCTATATCACCTATCTATGTCTCTATCCATCTCTCCATCTCTCTTTCTCTTTCTCTCTTATTATCTACTAGCTTGGGGACCCGGCGGTGCCGGGGTTATTTGAGAAAGGCATTGTGTGCCAAGGTTGGTCTTTGGTACTTCAAGTCCCATCATCCATGGTCCACCCTCCTCCAAACTGCAGTAGAAGATAGAGTGGGTCATGGGGGCTCTGTGTGCCAAGTATGGTCTTTATCGGTCTTTGTTGGGGGCTGCAGCAGTCTTGGGCAATGAGTGGAGGTAGTTGAAGCCACATCATCCACGGACCGCCCTCCTCTAAACTGTAGAAGAATAGAGAATGGGTCATGGGGGCACAGGGTGCCAAGTTTAGTCTTTATCGGTCCTTGTTCAGGGCCACAGTGGTCTGTGGGAAATTAAGGGTTTGAAAGTACTACAGATCCCATATTCTGTTGAGTTACTGTGAGTCCCATCATCTGTGGTCCACCCTCCTCCAAACTGCAGCAGAATGTAGAGTGGGTAATGGGGGCTCTGTGTACCAAGTTTGGTCTTGATTAGTCATTGGATGAAGGTCGTAGCGGTCTGGGGAAGTGAGTAGAGGTCCTTCAATTCCCATCATCCATGGTCCATCCTCCTTCAAACTGCAGCATGATGTAGAGTGGGTCATGCGGGCTCTGCGTGCCAAGTTTGGTATTTATTGGTGAGTGGATGAGGGTCACATTGTTTTTAGGAAGTGAGTGAAAGTACTGCAAGTCCCATCATCCATGGTCCATCCTCCTTCAAACTGCAACGGGATGTAGAGTGGGTCAAGGGGGCTCTGTGTGCCAAGTTTGGTCTGCATTGGTAATTTGATGAAGGTTGCAGTGGTTTCAGTAAGTGAGTGAAGGTACTGCAAGTCCCATCATCCATGGTCCATCCCCCTTAGAACTGCAGCAGGATGTAGAGTGGTCATGAGTAGTCTGTGTGGCAAGTTTGGGCCTGGTCTGTGATTTGTAGGGGCTACAATGTTCTGAGGGAATTGAACTGGTGTGATGGTACTGCAAATCCCATCATTTGTGGCCCAGTCTGCCCTAAAGTACTCCAGGTTGAAAAGTGGGCCAAGAAATATTCCTTCTTCTAAAACCTCTATTCCTTGAACCCACAACTTGTGTTTGCATTTCTTGGATGCGAGTTTGACCATTTGGGTCTGTCCAGATGGTTGTTCCAAGTGCAGGGATGCTGGCCTTCCTATCCAAGTGGCCATATTCAAATTCATGAAGACTAGCCTGGATAACAACATTGCTTGGAGGAGCCTCCTTGCCCATTTGCAGTCTACCTCTGGATCTCAGGGGCGAAGGAGAAGCAGCAAGGGAGATGTGTTGCCTCGGTGCCCTCTTTCTTTGAGCTCCTCAGGGGTATCTTGCTTCACTGGGAGATTAACCTTTGAGCCGATCCAACAAAGATCTTCTTATGTGCTTATAACTTAATGCCACAATATTCCTCTCAGTTCTGGGTGGCACACTGCAGCCTTGTGAAGTTGCTGTCACCAAAAGCTACAGGCAGCTGAGCCAGTGAGAACTGGGCTCTGAAAAGGCAGCTTTTCCAAGTGGAGAGTTGGAACCCCAGTAGCTTTATATAATCAGCAAGTGGTGCTGGTGCCAGTTGCATTTATCTATCTATTTACTGTATCTACCATCTACCTGACTCAATCAAATGCTAAATGCACCAGATCCAAGAAGCTATTCCAGGCACAAAGCATAAACAGGTGAAGTGCCCTAGGGGTGCATCTACACCAGTGTTTCTCAACCTCGGGATTGGGACCCCTGGTGGGGTTGCGAGGGGGTGTCAGATGGGTCGCCAAATACCATCAGCAAACGCGGTATTTTCAGTTGGCCATGGGTTTTCTGTGTGAGAAGTTTGGCCCAATTCTATCTTTGGTGGGGTTCAGAATGCTCTTTGATTGTAGGCGAGCTATAAATCCCAGCAACTACAACTACCAAATGACAAGGTCTATTTTCCCCAAACTCCACACATGTTCACATCTGGGCATATTGAGTAGTCGTGCCAAGTTTGGTCCAGATCCATCATTGTTTGAATCCACAGTGCTCTCTGGATGGAGGTGAACTACAACTCCACAACTCAAGGTCAATTCCCACCAAACCCTTCCAGTATTTTCTGTTAGTCATGGGAGTTCTGTGTGCCAAGTTGGCTTCAATTCCATTGGTGGTGGAGTTCATAATGATCCGTGATTGTAGGTGAACTATAAATCTCAGCAACGACACCCCCCACCCTCCCCTTGCAACCTCACCAATATTCAAATCTGTGCGTATTAGGTATTTGTGCCAAATTTGGTCCAGTGAGTGAGAATGCATCCTGCATATCAGAATTTTACATGGCAGTAGCAAAATTACAGTTACGAAGTAGCAACGCAAATAATGTTATGGTTGGGGGTCACCACAATATGAGGAACTGTATTAAGGAGTTGTGGCATTAGGAAGGTTGGAAACCACTGATCTACACTGTAGAATTAGCACAGTTTGACCTCACTTTAACTGCCATTACTCAGTGCTTTGTGGGAGTTGTAATTTTACAAAGTCTTGAGCCTTCTTGCCGAAGAGTGCCAAGCTACAACTCTCATAGCTTTGACCATTAAAGTGATGTTAAACTGCATTATTTCTACAGCATAGATGCACTCCCAAATAAACATTGGAAACACCCTATTTTTTGAACCATCCCCATGTTTTTTCCAGGGCCACCTGTATCCTAGTGAGTTTGCACTGTTTCCAGTGGCTTGCATCAATCCCTCCTATGTGCATGGACTTCCCAGTTCCGCCTCATTAATATTCCATCATTTCGGAGCCCTGTTTCCATCCAGAGCCGCGTGTTTAGCCTCCGCAGCTGTGGAGTGGCTGGCGATAATGGGACCCTGATTTACTCGATGGCTAACTAATACAACCCTCGGCCGGACTGATCAGGTGGCTTGGCGGCCTTTGGATTGGCCGCTGCGCTGCCTAATGAAGGCGCTAGGTAACGATAGGCTGGGTCACAGGTGCTGGCTGGCGTTAATTAGTCCCGTTTGTCCTAGACTTAATGTCAACCTCATTAAGAGGCTTTGCAAAGTGAATCAACGGGCTGTAAACTGGGTGCGCGCACTGTGTGTTTTGAAAGGTCTGACAGCTGGGTTTGGTGCGCAGAGAAAAATGGCATCTCCAGTGTGGTTGTCCGGCTCAGCCTTGCCAAGCAGGTGGTGTTGGTGCACCTTCCTGCGGATCTTGGAGATTACATTTTCCATTACAGAGTCCTCTTTGACTGGCATGGTTGCATCCTATGGAGTCCTAGGGTGGTCTGAGGACTGTAGTCCTAAATGGCTTGGCTTCAGTATATGGCTACCCCTTAGTGCTCTGGTGACCAGTAGAACATCTCAGGCCTTGCATACTCTTCTTCAGTTGAATCTGTCTATTTCTAATGCAGCCTCCCTGTTTTCCTACTGCCTTCCACCTTCCTGAGCATGCTCATTTTCTTCCAGTGAGACATTTCATAGTTGAGTCCAAGTTACAGCAGTCTTCACTTGAAGAGTCCTCTCTTAGCCACATTCCCCAAAGGACACATTCAGGTGCATCTGCTGGTAGAGTGGGCTTTTGTACATGGAAGTTAGCCCAGTAGCATTTTGTATGATGCTTCAGAGAGCACAATCTCTCCGACCAGCTGTGTGCATCACACCATGCCCTCAACTGGGGATCTTGGAGACAAGGAGGAGAGCCCGGGGAACGGAGCGGACGCTGCATGCGGCGGCGCTGACAGGATGGCCGGGAGAGGTGGCCCTGAACAGAGACCTGCCCAGGAGAAGGGGAAGGGCAATGAGAGACCATCCAGCCCCAAATTTTTACCAGCTAAAATTGGACCGTACCTGGCCCCAAGCCTCAGCCCTGCGCCCGGACGTTGGCGGTCGCTGGGAGGCGGTTCCGACCGGACCGGCTCCCCTGCCTCAGTGTAATCGCTTGACATCACGGGGATCTTGGCCTGCACCCGGGACCCTCCCCCCCTCCCCCGCCACCGTAGCTTCTTAGGGGCTGTGGGGTGGACAAGTGAGGGTCTGCTGAAAGTGGCGGACGACCTTGAAGACGCGGGAGCAAACCGGATGTCTTCACTCTCTAAAGACCAGAAGTCTATGATGAACTCACAGGGAAAGCCACGTAAGTGACCCCAGAAGCGGAAACGTCGCCGAAAGAAGAGGAGCATCCGAGATCCAGTTTCCGGCTCCTCAAAGGAGCACCTGGAAACCTCCCAGGCCACCCAGCAACAAAGCAGGCCGGTGATCCACCGTGATCACAGAGCTCCTAGGCCTTTAAGGACCTTGGCTGGACCACCATGGTGGAGGAAGCCTAGAGTGTTCAAGTCAAGGACGTTCTGGGGTCTGAGCTCTGGAAGCTGGAGCAGATCGGACACCGCTAAGTCACTGGGTCCAGAGGGTATAGATGGTTCCTCTCCCCCTAGCCTAGAGGCTCTCCACAACTTTCTGGGAGCTCCACAACTCCCTTCCTTTGACTGTGTGACAGATCTCACTGTTAGACAATCCTCTCAGCCTGCCACGGGGCCTGAGTTTTACCCCAGACCCACGTTTTGCTAAATGTCGTATTCCCCCTTCACTTCCCCCCTCCCCCGTCTATGTAATCCCCTTTCTTTCTGTTTTTGCTATTTTTGTTATGTGTCAAACTCTGTAAACCGCTCCGAGCCCTCGGGGAGTGATGGTATAAAAGTTTGAAGCATAAATAAATAAATAAAAGTGGCTACTAGCCTTCCTATCCCCTTCAACTGCATGGTAGGGAGTTGGTCTAGATCAGGCATGGGCAAACTTCAGCCCTCCAGGTGTTTTGGACTCGAACTCCCACCATGCCTAACAGACATTCCTAATATCCTTAGGCTCGTTCCTTTTCTCCCTCAGGGGGAAAAGAAAGGGCCTGAGTCTATTAGGAATAATGAGAGTTGGAGTCCAAAACACCTGGAGAGCCTAAGTTTGCTCATGCCTGGCCTAGATGGCCCAGGTTGTCTCTTCCAAGTCTAGGATTCTATGATTCTACTGAGGCTTGCTATCAAACTGAGCAAAGTGTTGAGGGATCAACTCTCTTCCAGTGCCCCACATCATGTCCAGTTAGTAGGCATCACTCTGTTATTATGGGATGGCGAGTCTACTCCCAAATTTAAGATTTTGAGTTCTCCAGATGTTTATGAGAGCTATCCATTTTTGGAACTTCCATCTGGAAATATATTGGGAATGGGTATCATGGTTTAGGGGGAGTCCCCGGTTAATCCGCTGAGTTGCCGAACTTGCTGACTGAAAGGTCGGTGGTTCAAATCCGGGGAGCAGGGTGAGCTCCCATTGCTAGCCCCAACTTTCTGCCAAACTAGTGGTTCAAAATCATGCAAATGTGAGTAGATCAATGGGTACAGCTTTGGTAGGAAGGTAACAGGGCTCCATGCAGTCATGTCAGTAGCCACATTACCTTGGAGGTGTCTACAGAACAATGCTGGCTCTTCAGCTTAGAAATGGAGTCAGACATGACTAGACTTCATGTCAAGGGAAACCTTTACTTTTACCTTTATCACTGTTTAGACAGCTCCATTAACACCCAGAGTAGCTTTGGAGGAGGAGGCCATGAAAACCAAGGCTGGGGTCCCTGCCTTTCCATAACAATTCCTGTCCATTGGCCTCCTGAAAGGGAGTCAAAGTAAGATCCCTGATCTCTATTGAGTTGCGTTGAGAAGGCAATAAGCCTGGGGCAAAACTCCTGTTCTTTTGGACCACTGCCTTTGGTTGGCCTCCAAGTCCAGCTGAAATGTATGAGTCAAGATCCTCTTATCAGGGTTGTGCAGCCTCAGTCTCTGCATCGTGAATTAGTCATTCATTGCGCAGCATGAGCTTTGTGTTGAAAGGCACCAAATGTACAATCGAAGGAGCAACCAAAGATACTTATGTGCAGAGATGTGCGTGAATTCACATTTTGCATTGGCGCCAGGCCCGGATTACCCATAAGGCCACCCTAGGCCATGGCCTTGGGGCACAGGCCGAGAGGGGTGCAGTTCCCGGACCAAAAAAAATATGTTGAAACAAAACCGTAACGCTCGGCATGGAGATGACTCTCTCACTCTCTCGGGGGACGGCGGGGGGGAAAGCGCTACGAGGGGCGGGGGAGGAGGGGATGGCGCCCCCCTCGCTATCGCCCCTGCCCCCTTGTCAAGAAAGGAGAGCGCAAGGAGGAGGAAGGAAGGGAAGCCCCTGGGGCCGCTGCCGGGCATGCACAGCACTCAGGAACATGGCGGAGGAGGCAGAGGCGCTCGTGCCCTCCTTCCTTGACCAAGGGTGCTGCGCATGCCCGGCAGCCGCCACGGGGTTGGGCTTCCCTCCGCTTTCTCCTCCTTGCGCGACTCAAGGAAGAAGGGCATGAGGAGGCGGAGGGAAGCCCTGCCCCCGGGGCTACTGTCGGGGGCGGGGCTTCCCTCTGTCTCCTCCTCGCAGTAGAAAGAAGGAATGTGGGGGGGGGGTGCGGTAGAAGTTGGTTTGGGGGCGTAATTCCAAAGTGTGGCCTAGAGCGCCAAAAGGGGTTAATCTGGGCCTGATTGGCGCAACATCTACAGATCTCCTTTCCACAGCCTGGAATTGAATGCACGGCCTTTCGTGCTGCACAAAAATACCCAGCTGTTTGGATGTGGGATTGACTCATGTGTAAGACAACAATCCAGATCCTGCCATGGATTCCACCATCCCAGCCCTTCTTATGGCTGTTCCCATCCCTGAAGCCAAAGATGTACGATGCGTTCAAATGTAATGCTACATAGAGGGCTGTATTTTTGTAAAAATAAATAAATAAAAATCAGGAAAAATGTGCCACGGGATTGAAACTGAAGTGTTGCGGTCCCTCAATTTAGGAAGGAAGGCGGGAGGCTCCCTGCCAGAGAAAAGGGAGGAATGAAACCGTGGGGGGCAGAGAAGAGAGAAACACGAGAGTAAAAATATCATTGTGAAAAAGGAAGTGGAGGCGGCAGGCTGCGAGTCTATAACAAGAGGAACAATTTATGCTCAGGCACGAGTTGGGTTTGACATGGGGATAATGAAAAAGCGTAGGTCATTGTGGATGACTTAAGCCTTCAGCAGCTGAGGAAAATGTATGAAATGCGAGCGGCATTACACGCTTGGCGGCTCCGCACATCTGCAACGGGACAAGTGAAATACAGTGGGGCCATTCTTCTTTACCATAAACTTGCGGCCGGCGGATCCGCTGAGCCCAGAGAAGATTGTAATTACACTGACAAGACAAATCAGCGATATTTAAATATTCATGAACAAAGTCTTGGGCGATCAATCTATCTTTATTGTCCTTCCATTCAGCTCCTGTAGTAAATATATATATATAAAAAAGAGGGGGTGCAGAGCTGGAAGGCCCTCGCATCCTGCCTGCCCCCCTCTTTCTCACCGTCCTTCAAAGAAATGCTGCCCTTTGGGGGCAAAGCCTAAAACAAAGGGAGGTTGGCTGAGCCAATTGTCAACCTTGCCGCTGGCATGCTCCAGTCGAAAGCTTGTGCTTTGCTAGCCCTGTTAACATGAAACAGACAGGTATGATGTCACATGGTGCCTCGGTTTCACCGCTTGTGAAGTGGCAATTGTGCAAACTAAGCTTGGCAGGAGTGGGCAGGCAGAGGCAATGCTGAGATACTATCGGGTAGTCCCAACTACAGTCAACCTGTGAAGTCTATGGGATCTGCCTCCTTGTTGAGTCCCCATTCAACAAGTAAATCCACAGATCTACTTTCAATGCGGTTTAGAGCATAGTGCAAAACCAGGAGGGTTTGCAATACACTGTTTCTGCATGCATCATGCACAAGATCCCATTTAGCACCGATTCCCCAAAATCAGTTTCTTACCCTGTGATATTAGCCCTGCAATTGTGATATGCATCAAAACAATATAGGTTGTCCTAGCTGTGCTTTAGAATTTGGGCGTGATTTTGCAAAACCAAGTATTATGTAAATCAGTGTTTCCCAACCAGTGTGCCGTGGTGTGCCATGAGCGATCACCAGGTGTGCCATGGGAAATTGGCACTCTCCCCCTCTTAGCAGCCCCCTCACAGGTTTCCAAGAAACAAATTGAGCCTTTCCACTTGGAAATGTTTTTTTTTACTATTTTACTGGATTTTTCAAGAGTTGCTCTCCCCATCCCCCCAAGGAACTGTTTATAACAGCTTCATGACATCCATAGTTAACTTGGAAGCAAGTTTTTACTCAGGGTGAAATTTCACAAAGGTCTGGAGAACAAGCTCTATGAGGAGCGGCTTGAAGAGCTGGGCATGTTTAGCCTGAAGAAGAGAAGGCTGAGAGAAGACATGATAGCCATGTATAAATATGTGAGAGGAAGTCATATATATGTTGTGTTCATCGAAACAGGCCCAGGTTTCACACTGAGTGTATAAATACATTTAAAAACATATTAACTATATGTATTACTGTGTTAGAGTGTCATTTTGTGTCATTTTGGTTGGTGGTGTGCCCCAGGATTTTGTAAATGTAAAAAATGTGCCGTTGCTCAAAAAAGGTTGAAAAACACTGGTGTAAATATTCTACAGATGGGACTATGATAAGGTTCCTCTCTCAATACACATCCTTTTGCTGTGATATTTCCTCCCCTGCGCAGCCATTCAAGAGCCAAGGACTCTTCTGCCTTTGCCTCATAGCCAAATTTAGAAGGAAGGCACCACCTATCAAGATTGGTTGAGGTCTTGGCAAGAAGTGATGTCTTTGTTCTGTATCCAATTAAGGGGACCTGGCCAAGTGCTGGTGGCCCACCAGTCTCACCAAGCACTGATTAGATAGGGAAAGGCTGTTGCAAGGAAGTGGTGTGTCCCAGAGGAACTTGAGTTGGTGTGCAGGGAGGAAGGTGATTCAAATCGAGGGAATAACCCCAAAACAAATGTTTGCAGGTGTAGAGTTGACTTTTCCTTGTATCAAATCCAGACGAATCCTGCAATCTAAGCTGAGTCAGCCCTGGTTAGTGCTTAGGTTGGAAGCCACCAACAAATACCAGGAACCTAGTCTCACAGGAAGGAACTGGGGATTCCTTGTCAAAAAAAAATCTGTGAAACTCATGGGTTCAGCATACGTTGATAGGCAACTTGAAGGCTTTCTTTATTTTTAGCTCTTCTGCATGACCAAAAGCAATGGATCATGACAGGCTGTGCCCCTAGAGAGCTTTCCCTTGCATTGGGTGGCAAGGGACATCACTTGGATCTCCAGGATGGGTTCAAGAGCCAGGGTTTTCTCTATGAAAAGTTTGAAAATGCCTGAAGAGTGTGCTCAGAGCAACATCTCTGCTTGGTGCTCTCCAAGGTCCTGCAACTATGTCATCAGTACTATGTACAACAGGGCTGCCCAGGAAGTCGATCGCGATCGACCAGTCGATCCCGGAACCGAAGGAGGTCGCCCCCTCCCCCAGCTTCGGCATTCCCAGCAGCTTCTCCAGGCTTGAGGATGGCAATGCCAAGCCAGCCTTGTGCTAGCGATGTCACCACTGGCTTGGCATTGCCATCCTCAAGCCTGGAGAAGCTGCTGGGAGTTCCTAAGCCAGAGGGGGTGGAGCCAGGCCATGCCACGCCACGCCCCCTCCCCAGCTTTGGCACTCCCAGCAGCTTCTCCAGGCTTGAGGATGGCAATGCCAAGCCAGCCTTGTGCTAGCTATGTCACCACTGGCTTGGCATTGCCATCCTCAGGCCTGGAGAAGCTGCTGGGAGTGCCGAAGCCAGAAGGGGGCAGAGCCAGGCCACACCAAGCCCCACCCCCGCCCCACCCCTCTTCAGCCTTGAGGAGGTAGATAGATCTTTCTGACTTGGTTTTATTATAAGTAGCTCGCATGCTGAAAAAGTGTGAGCACCCCTGATGTACACCATGAGTGAACAAAGTGTAGTCCTCCAGATGCTGTAGGTTGGAATTCTCATCAGCCCTAGCCATAATGGTTGATGGTGAATAAGCTTGGTCATTTTCGTCCAGGCATTTCTGCAGGACTGTGTCTCACTTGTTTTGGCCATAAACTCTCTCTTGTGCTCTAGGATAAACCTGGATGTCAACTTCTGGATTTGTGTTTGCATTGCTATATGATATATATCCGATGTGCCTCTGATTGTGGCATCTCCCTTGCAGGGGACCACCCGTACGAGTGTGAGTTTTGTGGCAGCTGCTTCCGGGACGAGAGCACTTTGAAAGGCCACAAGCGCATCCACACTGGAGAGAAGCCCTATGAGTGCAATGGCTGTGGCAAGAAGTTCAGCCTCAAGCATCAGCTGGAGACTCACTATAGGGTCCACACAGGTAAGGAAGGAGAATCCATGGTCCTTTTGGGCACCTCTTCCCTTGAATCTTTATCTGCAAGGGTTTCAAGCAGCTGGCCGGGGAAGGACTTGGAAAGCTGCTTTAAGTCCACACTGAGAAGAAGCTTGGAGACTTTGCATGATTTGGCAAAGTGGTGGAAATAGTCATGAAGGGCTTCTGGCCCAAGAATACAATTGAATCACACTGAAAATATCTAAATTTTGTGAAATAAAACCATGGATCCTAGCAATGTTTTGATCCACTTTTAGTTCCAGAAATGGCTTGATCTTCAAATCCCAATATGAAAATTTTGAGAAACACCACTTTGCCTAATCCACATTGATGGCTGGTGACTTTCATGTCAATGAGCTGATGAATCCACCGCAGGTTGTCTTCTGAGCTTTAATAGATCTATCAAAGAAGCTCAATCCTAGTCCAAAACAGGTACAGAAACTTGGATAGCTCCTCCACAATTGAAATGACATCTTAGAACTCCCCAGAAACTGAAGCCAAGGGTGGTAATGAACTATATCTGCCATGGGTTGTGGAGAGTCTTCTTTATTTATTTATTTATTTATTTCTATTTTGATTTGTTCGTCGCCACTCCCGTCAGGCTTGGGGCGACTTACATATGATAAAAACATAGTAAAATACAAACACGATAAAAACAGATTTAAAAAACATCACAAATTTACACTAAAATTAAAACATGCAATGAGACGTAGCACCCAGTAAATACTCTCGGGCCTAGGGCTAGAGTTGTTAGCCGAATGCCTGTCCAAATAGGAAGATTTTGCAGGTATTCCTGAAGGCTAGCAAGTTGGTGAGTGCGCGGACCTCGGGAGGAAGAGCATTCCAAGGAGTTGGAGCTATGGCACTAAAGGCTCTCCTCCATGTCGAGGTCAGATGGAGGGTTTTGACGCTCGGAACCACAAGAAGGTTAAGGGACTGTGAACGCAGCGGTCTTGTGTGACAATATAGGGAGAGGCGGTCCCTTAAGTACACTGGCCCCAGGCCATTCAAGGCCTTAAAGGTTAGAACCAGCACCTTGAAGGTGATCCGGTGCTCAATCGGAAGCCAGTGCAGTTCGCGCAGGACAGGCGTCACGTGGCAGGAGGATGGTAGGCCTGCCAGTAGCCGAGCTGCAGCGTTCTGCACCAGCTTCAGCTTCTGGATCACTGACAAGGGAAGGCCAATGTAGAGAGCATTACAGTAGTCCAATCTTGAGATGACCGTGGCTTGGACCACTGTGGCTAGGTCATGGCGGGACAGGTAGGGAGCCTGCTTCCTCACCTGCCGAAGATGGTAAAAAGCTACTCCGCTGATGATGGAGATACGTTTCTCCATCATCAGTTGAGAGTCTAGTGTAACTCCAAGACTCTTAATGAATGACGACAGACGAAGTGTCCCGCTGTCCAGGGTTGGAAGCTGGATCTCACCCGTACCCGGACAGCCCATCCACAGGATCTCCGTCTTAGCCGGATTCACCTTCAACCTACTGGCTTGCAGCCATCCAGTAACGGCTTCAAGGCAGCGATGGAAATTATCGGGTACGGAGTCGGGTCAGCCCTCCATCCCCAGAATGAGCTGGGTGTCATCCGCATATTGGTGACACTCCAGCCCAAAGTTGCATACCAATGTCTTTGTAGACATTGCTGTTCTCAATCTCAACTGGAAGATTTATTCAGCCCCCCTGCAGTGTTTTCCAGAGGGAGTGTCTGACGAAGTCTTCATGCTGGGAACATTTGTGGAAATTCATTGCAAGTCGAAGCTGGAGATAGGTCTTGGTCCCTTGTGGCCTCCAGGTTTTTCTCCGGCAACGGGCGAATCCCTGGGTGCATCAGCTGCTGGCATGCAACTATTGTAAATAGGCAGGTCGATATTTAGATCACTTTTGCTGTTCATTACTTCATTATTCGCTCTGCCTGTGCACAGAGCAGGTATCAATATTGCAAAGAGCGAGGCAGTTAATTACAACGTCGAAACAAACCCCCTTGGCTTTCGGCCACGGCTGCTGTGTACAGTATCAAAAATCATTCTCCGGGAGAGCTGGTTCACTCGGGGGAAGGTCACGGCTGGCAGGTGAATGTGCTGGAGAAACTGAATTCAGGAGGACAGCAAAACTCCAAGGCCAGGCGGCACAATATTGGCCAGTCTTGCAGGACTCTTTCGGTTGCAGTTCAACCAAGGCTGCCTCTGCACTCTAGGATTAGTGCAGTTCAATAGCACTTTTAACCGTGATGGCTCAATGCTATGGGATCCTGGGATTGGTAGTTTGGTGAGACATCAATATTCCACACCGCCCATGATTCCATAGCATTGAGACACTGCAATTTAAATTGTGTCAAACTGCATTCATTCTACAGTGTAGATCAGGCATGGGCAAACTTTGTCCCACCAAGTGTTTTGGACTCCAAATCCCAAAATTCCTAACAGCCCCAGGACCTTTTCTTTTTCCCTTCAGCTGCTTAATCTGAGAGAAAAAAGGAAAGGGTCTGAGGCTGTTAGGAATTGTGGGAGTTGGAGTTCAAAACACCTGGTGAGATGAAGTTTGCCCATGCCTGGTGTAGATGCACCCTAGTGTACTATCCGCCTCAATGGATGTGTAGATACACCCCTAGTGTGCTATCAGAAGTAGTTTGAGTCAATACAGTAGCCTCAATGGATATGTAGATGCACCCCTAGTTTGCTATCATGAGTAGTTTGAGTCAACAGAGTAGCCTCAATTGAGGTGTAGATACACCCCTAGTGTGCTATTAGGAGTAGTTTGAGTCAACAAGTAGCCTAATTGAAGTTGTAGATGCACCCTTAATGTGCTATCAGGAGTAGTGTGAGTCAACAGAGTAGTCTCATTGGAGTTGTAGATGCACCCTTAATGTGCTATCAGGAGTAGTTTGAGTCAACACAGTAGCCTCAATGGATGTGTAGATACACCCCTAGTGTGCTATCAGGAGCAATGTGAGTCAATACAGTAGCCTCAATGGATATGTAGATGTACCCCTAGTGTGCTATTAGGAGTAGTTTGAGTCAACAAGTAGCCTAATTGAAGTTGTAGATGCACCCTTAATGTGCTATCAGGAGTAGTGTGAGTCAACAGAGTAGCCTCATTGGAGTTGTAGATGCACCCTTAATGTGCTATCAGGAGTAGTTTGAGTCAACACAGTAGCCTCATTGGAGGAGTAGATGCACCCCTAGTGAGCTATCAGGAGCAGTGTGCGTCAACACAGTAGCCTCAATGGATATGTAGATGCACCTCTAGTGTGCTATCCGGAGCAGTTTGAGTCAGCACAGTAGCCTCAATGGAGGTGTAAGTGTACACCCAGTGTGTTATTAGGAGTAGTTTGAGTCAACAAGTAGCCTCATTGGAGTTGTAGAAGCACCCTTAATGTGCTATCAGGAGTAGTGTGAGTCAACAGAGTAATGGATATGTAGATGCACCCCTAGTTTGCTATGGGGAGTAGTTTGAGTCAACACAGTAGCCTCAATGCAGTTCCATTCAAATAACCTCAAGTTACTTTTTAAAAGTTAGTAATCTTCCTGGCTCAACTTTACCTCTCAAGGATTGCCTTTCGGAATCCCAGATCTTGGCAGAAGGAGAAATACATTTTCATCAGGAGAGAGCAGGCAGTGGTTTGAATACACGAACAATGACATGGAAGCCACCATCCATGGATGGATCCCAGCACTTGTCCTCAACATTGGTGTTTAGTCCCGTTCCTCCTCGTGCTCGCCTTGCTAATGCTCTTGCTTTGCTCCTTCCTCAATCACCCCATCCTTTGCAGGCGAGAAGCCCTTCGAGTGCAAGCTCTGCCACCAGCGCTCCCGCGATTACTCGGCCATGATCAAGCATCTCAGAACCCACAATGGCGCTTCCCCTTACCAATGCACCATCTGCCTGGAGTACTGCCCCAGTCTTTCCGCCATGCAGAAACACATGAAGGGCCACAAGCCGGAGGACATCCCCACTGACTGGAGGATAGAGAAGACCTACCTGTACCTTTGCTATGTCTGAAAGGGACAAACGGAGGGATTGAGGGATGCAGGCAGGAAGGAAAGAAGGAAGGATTGGGCAAAAAGACCCCGATATTCCCGAAATTGTCCTTGGCTTCTCTCCTCTCCTTCTTCTCTCTTCCTTTTTCCCCTTCCTCCTGCTCCTTGTTCTCTTCCTATCCATTATAATTTGCCAGTTGAGAGAAGCAGGAGCAAGAGAGGGCAGCAGGAAACTCTTGAGGAGGTCTCCAGCCAAAACTCAACAAAGGGAAACATGGAAATGAATCAGTATTCAGACTGAGCCATAAATGTTAATGTCTCCATGGGGATAGGGCTCAATACTTTCTTTTGGGGTGGCCAGTTTTAAAGACAGGATATTCCATGTTGTGCTCCTGTTTGGTTCTCCTGGTCCCCAGCCAACCCCATCCCGAAAGGAACCTTAGGAACTGTAGTGTTACCAAACACGTGGTATTCTCCGCTAGATGTATCTGGTCCTCGTTCATATTCTGGATTGGTGAAAACCAAATGTTCTTTTGTACATTCAGCAGATTTCAGTGTACAAAGTTCACAATCCTACACCGCTTCTCCTTGGATCTGCTGATTCGGAACCATTCCCTTTGAGCATTTGAGGAAAAGGATTGGGTATCAAGGAAACATTACGGGATTGGTCAAGGGGTGTCCCGGGAGACTATTGAGTCTGTTGGGAGGACATGTTGGATGTCTTCCTCTTGAAATGTGATTCCTACAAGGCAGAATATTCAGAGCCAAACATGGCCATAGAAGGGGAGAAGTAAGGGTATGGAGGCATCTCTGCCACATCATTGCTCCCTTTTCTTTGAGGGAACCTGGAAGGGGGTTTCAAGCCATCCACAGAGCTCTTGTACTTCATCAAACTACCAACTTTAGAAGTGTGTAGGATGTATCCATGAAGGTTTAGACAGATGTGGCTCCAACGTTGGCATCAACATTGGCTCCAACGTTGGCATCAACATTGGTTCCAACGTTGGCATCAACGTTGACCAGCACCAATGTTTAGGTGGGTTGTCTCAAGAGGGATGGCTCCTTTTTCTTCAAGTAGAGAGAGGAAGTGAACTGTCAATGGACACAACTACCAAGACTTAGGTTGGTTTCTCTCTGACCTGCACAATCTCAGGACCTTAGCACATTTGGAAATACTCCGTTTTAGTCTGTATGAAAGCGTGAGATCCTGCGCCTTTTAGGACTGGATGCAGACTGTATTTAGACAGGATGCATACCGGCCCACATCCCACCTGATTACTATGACTCTTACATTTTGAAAATACTGTGCTGTGACTCATCACACCACAGAAGGCTGGCTTCTCCCAATCCATTTGAATGCCTCCCTAAGTATTTTTAAAATTGTAATATTGGGCACTAATATAACCTGGGAGTCTCGAACTGCCGTTCTCGTGAGATTTTAGTGGATGGAATGCATACTGATTTTCTGATCACACATAAAGTCATTGCTTCAACAATGGAAGGAACCATAGTAAACAAAAAAAACCACGTTTAGACTCCCGGGTAAAATGTCTCCGTTTTTGCGACGCTTCGCAGACAGATTCCAATGGATTACTGACAGGATGGGGCAAACTTCATGTGATAGGCAAGGCATGGGCCAACTTGGGCCCTCTAGGTGTTTTGGACCTTAACTCCCATCATTCCTTCAGTATGTGGATGACATGCTCATACCACAAGCATGGCCAACTTGAGCCCTCCAGGTATTTTGAACTTCAACTTCCACAATTCCTTCAGGGCGTGGACAACATATTCTTACCACAGGCATGGGCTAACTTGGGCCATCCAGGTGTTATGGACTTCAGCTCCCAGTATTCCTAACAACCTCAGTCCCTTTCCTTTCCCCCCTCAGTTGCTTAAAGCAGTGTTTCCCAACCTTTTTTGAGCCACGGCACATTTTTTACATTTACAAAATCCTGGGGCACACGACCAACCAAAGTGACACAAAATGACACTCTAACACAGTAATACATATAGTTAATAAGTTTTTAAATGTATTTATACACTCAGTGTGAAACCTGGGCCTGTTTCGATGAACACAACATATATATGACTTCCTCTCACATACTTATACATGGCTATCATGTCTTCTCTTAGCCCTCTCTTCTTCAGGCTAAACATGCCCAGCTCTTCAAGCCACTCCTCATAGGGCTTGTTCTCCAGACCCTTGTGAAATTTCACCCTGAGTGAAACTTGCTTCCAGATAACTATGGATGTCATGAAGCTGTTAAAAACAGTTCCTGGGACGGGGGGGAGGCAACTCTCGAAAAATCCAGTAAAAAAAACCAAAAAACATTTCCAAGGGGAGAGGCTCAATTTGTTTCTTGGAAACCT
This sequence comes from Anolis apletophallus, assembly GCA_030556195.1. NCBI lineage: Eukaryota > Metazoa > Chordata > Lepidosauria > Squamata > Anolidae > Anolis > Anolis apletophallus. Next base: position 16,667,744 of record JARBWK010000013.1, read on the forward strand.
GTGAATGCTTCAGCCTCCTGATAATCCCAGGTTCGCTCACTGCCCAATTCACTGATGTGGAGCTTCCAGCATTCGGCGGAGGCCTTCCTTTGCCTCGGGGAGGATCTTTGGGGAGGGAAAGAGGGAGGAAGAGCTGCTAGGAGGGGGGAAGAGTGCCAATTTCCCATGGCACACCTGCTGATCGCTCACGGCACACTGGTTGGGAAACACTGGCTTAAAGGACTGACAGGTAAAAGGAAGGGGCATGAGGCTGTTAGGAATTCTGGGAGTTGAAGTCCAAAACACCTGGAGGGACCAAGTTGGCCCATGCCTGTGATAGGGCCTGTTTGGAATAATTTTCAGAACAATACAGTATGTCTTTATTACTGTCAACAAACCATGAGGCAATCCAATAGTTATATACATCTTAAACAAATGTAAAAGAGGTGTGCACATCACACACTGTATTGCGAAGCATAACAAAGAGTCTCAGAAATGGAGCGTTTCCCAATGTGTTAAGGTCCTCAACCTCAGTCTCTTATTCGCATCCCTTTCAGCTCATTCCTCCCTTGATCCTGTCAATGCTCTTTCCTTCTCTGTTGCCCATCCATCCCATAAACATGGGGCCTGTCCTGCCCATAGGAAGAGGCTATTACCCTCTAAAAGAAGAGACATTATCGTCTTCTCTTCTGCCTCTTTGGACCCAACTCTTCCGCCCAGGACTCTGTCTCCGCGATGGAGCCGAACGATAAGAGACACCCTTCCTTTGGCTTCGCTTTCTTAATTGTATGTTTCTTTATTTGTATTCTTTTTTGTTTTTTGCGTTTAGCACATTGTACTTGAAATTACCTCGGTTTCTTGTGACCTCATGAGCTTGTTTGCATACTGTTTTGGGGTGGGGAAAGGGAGGGGGGTTAGGATAGCGGGGAAAGGCTGCTGGAGAGGAAGAGCGTGTCTGGGTTTGCATAACGCCTGGCCCAAATACAGCAGCAGCAGCATCGAAGACCCACCGTCTCCGGGTTCCCATTCGTCGGCCTTATCACTTTGGTTTGCGTTGTGCATTATTCTTACCAAAATGGGTGTTTTTTGTTTTTGTGGCCCAACTCCCACTTGAGGGAAACTGGGTCACAATATTATCTTGAAAGCTACCTCTTTTTTAAGTTGGGTTTTGGGGCAGGGGGTGGGCGGGTGGGTACGTTGCGTTGGTTTGTTTTGCAGTTACACAAGCACAGTTTTGCAATGTCTGTCGGTGGGAGGAGGGAGGGTGGTCCTTTCTTTTGTGTTCGCTTTGTGATGTTCATTTCAAGATTTTCATCTCATGCTTTATATTTGCCAATGTTACAAAAAAAAAATTTTTATTTCGTAATTGAGCTGCATCTCTATACGAGGGAAAGTGGGGGATGCGAATGTTTTTAGGGAAGCCTTGTGTGTAGATCAGGCATGGGCAAACTTCAGCCCTCCAAGTGTTTTGGACTTCAGCTCCCACACTTCCTAACAAATGATCTACAGGCCCACAAAGAAAACCGAACCAATGCTATGTTCAGCAAAGGACAAGAGTCTCCCGTATACCATGCAGCTGTGAACATCAAGTCTACATGTGGGAGTGTTTTTCAACCTTCTTCGAGCCACGGCACATTTTTTACATTTGCAAAATTCTGGGGCACACCACCAACCAAAATGCCACAAAATGACACCCTATCACAGTAATACATATAGTTAATATGTTTTTAAATGTATTTATACACTCAGTGTGAAACCTGGGCCTGTTTGGATGAACACAACATAGATATCCTGGCAGGAATGGCAGAAAGACACACACGAAGGTCTTGCTCAACAGCTGGCAGTTATAGTTCACCCGCAATCAAAGAGCATTCTGAACTCCACCAATGATGGAATGGAATCAAACTTCCCACACAGAATTACCATAATCAAGAGAAAATACTGTAAGAGTTTGGTGGGCATTGACCTTGAGTTTTGGAGTTGTAGTTCACCTATATCCAGAGAGCACTGTAGAGGGGAGGGAGGAAGCGAGTCTGTGCAGTAGTGCCCGCACGGGTCACGTCTTCCTCCCGCAGAAGCGGCAGCGTGAGCAAAGCAAGGCATAGCAAGCAGAGCGAGGCTGGGAAGAAGGGAGCCCAAGTGGAGAAGAAAAGTGTGTGGCAGGAGGGGGAAGAAAGGGTATTGGAGGTTCCAATTTCCCACGGCACACCTGATGATCGCTCACGGCACACCAGTGTGCCATGGCACACTGGTTGGGAAACACTGACATAGGGATCTCTAAACGCAGCCGCATTGCCTAGGCACGAATCATGGAACAGGAAAGGCATTGCAGGCTAGCTCAACCAGAGAAGTCAGCCATAGCAGAGCACTTGATGAACCAACCTGGACACAGCATATTATTTGAGGACACACAAATGCTGGACCACTCTCACAACCACCATGTCAGACTACACAGAGAAGCCATTGACATCCACAAGAAGCAGGTGGACAATTTCAACAGAAAGGAGGAAACCGTGAAAATGAACCCAATCTGGCTACCAGTATTTCTTTTTTCTTAAGAAACCCAAAATCAGAACAGTAAATAAAGAACAACACTAAGAAAAACCCAGGGGAATTCCAGATAAGATTCAATCAGGGCCAGCTAACACCTCCCAACAAAGGATTCCCCCTTGCAGCAACCAGCCAGGCTTTGAAGCTGCAAGGCTTTTCAATGCTAATCAAGGTGGCCAATTGCAACATTTACACCTGCCTCAAGCAGACAAGAGTTCTTTCTCCCACCCTGGACACCATTCCACCCTGGACACCATTCCACAGATATATATATATATATATAAATCACTTGCCTAGTTTGCAACAGACCTCACAACCTCTGAAGATGCCTGCCATTGATGTGGGCAAAATGTCAGGAGATAATGCTTCTGGAACATGGCCAGACAGCCCAGAAAACTCACAGCAACCCAGTGACTCCGGGCATGAAAGCCTTTGGCAACATAGCCGATAGACTGCTAGGAATTGTGGGGATTGAAGTCCAAAACAACTGGATGGCCCAAGTTTGCCCATGCCTGGTCTAGATGGAAGAAAAGGGAATTTTTTTTGTAAAAGAGGGTGTCTCTGTACTGCTGTCTAATCTCCCCGTTCCTCGACTTGCACCCCAAAATCCCACTTGGATCCTGTTGCAAAATCCTGGAAGGCCTTAAACTTGCCAGAAATGAGAAGAAGAGAGGGGAATATATATATGTGTGCGTCAGTATAGCCATGGAGAGGAGGTTTTTAAGTGGGTGAAAAAGAAAAAAAAAGTTAAACTTGAATATATGGATCGCTAGGGAGACTTTTGTTCATAATGTGAAAAACAAACTGTGGACATGGAAAGAGAAATATGCAGTAAATGTCCCAATGTTCTGTTGGCCACAGCAGACCTTCGGGTCGCTGCTTGTGTTCCCAAATGTTGGTGGGGTTTGTGATTGTCAATTGTGTGTTGTCTCCTTGAAGAGCCTTCCCTTCCCCGGTCCCATCCCATTCACCAAGCGCAAAAGTGTTGGACTGATAAATTATTGGCAAAGTATGATATTTTTGTAACATTTGTTAGTCCCCGTGTTGGTATTTGTTGGCAAGACGTGATCCCTTTTCCTTTTGTAACACAGATGAGAATCTATGTGTGTGAGAGAGAGAACGAGAGAGGCATAGTATTAAATAAGTCATGCAGTATTGTCATAACTCAGTGTTGGAGGGTACAAAGCACACTGGGAAATGCATTGGATCTACTGGTTGGTGTGTGTTAGCTTTCCCATTTGCAGGAGTTGTATTATTATTATTATTATTTTGCAAATTAGCACCACATATGAAGCATTCCTTGTGGACTCACATTCTATGGGTGTATCTACACCAGGCATGGGCAAACTTGGGCTCTCCTAACAGCCTCAGGCCCAGTGGTGGTCCTACCGGTAGGCAAAGGACGCCGCTGCGTGGGGGCGCCATCTGGGTAAAGGGTGCATTCCCCCGCCCGCCAGACACATGGGAGTTGCACTTTGGTGAGGCCCTAGCACTCTTTGGGGGAGAAGGCACACACGAGGCTGTGTAAAACTACAACTCCCATTGCTCCGTGCCACTGCGGCCTGAGTCTGACGGTTGCAATGTGTGCATCTGGAGGAGGAGGCGCGCCCTGGGCAAGGGAGCGAGGAGGAAACTCCCCCTCAGATGCCACAATTGTGCCTCTATGCGCAGGCACGGCCGGAAACCCAGCACAAGGAAGGAGGGAGGGACCCCGAGGGGAGCACGAGGCCCAGGCTGCTCCTCAGCCGACTGCAACTCCCAGCATTGAAAGCAGAGCAGCTGAAGCGGTGTCAAACTGTTATGGGCCAGCTTGGGCCCTGCTGGTGTTTTGGACTCCAACTCCCACCATTCCTAACAGCCTCAGGCCCTTTCCTTTTCCCTTCCCACCGGAGCGGTGCCTATTGATCTACTCACATTTGCGTGTTTTCAAACTGCTAGGTTGGCAGGAGCTGGGGGTGACACCAAGAGCTCACCTCACTCCCTGGATTCGAACTTGCGACCTTTTGGCACCCCCCTGTCAAGAGAGCTTCTGGGCATGTGCGGAGGGGGGGGGGGCGCCAAAATAATGTTTTGAGGGGGGGGGGGCAAAATAATGTTCGCTTACCATTTAAAATTACCTTAGACCGCCCCTGCTCAGGCCCTTTCCTTTTCCCCTTCAGCCGCTTAGGGAGTCGAAGTCCAAAACACTTGGAGGGAAGGCCCAAGTTTGCCCATGCCTGATCCATGCTGTTGAGTGATTTTAGTATCCCCTAAGACCGTGGGTCCAGGGCCCGGCATGCTATGCTGTATCAATGGTCAAACTGCGTGGAAAGCAAGGAGAACAGAGGTTTATTCTTTCATGCCCAAAAGGATGTCAGAATAGAGTCTATTTTGTACTATGCTTAAGCGGCTGAGGGGGGAAAGGAACAGGCCTGAGGCTGTTAGGAATTATGGGAATTGAAGTCCAAAAAACCTGGAGAGAGGGCCCAATTTTGCCCATGCCTGTTCTACACTGTAGAATTGATGCCCTTTGATTCCACTTTAACTGCCATGGTTCAGTGCTATGGAATCCTGGGAATCGTCATTGCACTTTTGGACAGAGAAGGCTCAAGGCCTTGTCACACTTCAACTCCAATAGATTCCATGGCATTGCGTCATGGCCGTCCGAGAAAGTGACACCAACTTCATTCATTCCCAAAGTGTCAATACACCCTATGTTGCCAGTGCGGTTTCAGACGAAGGATGTCATTCTTCTCTGACCAGGAATGTTATGATTTTTCTTGCAATGGGGTTTGTTTGAAGGGAATCTCCTTATGTTGTAAACGTTGGTGACGTTGACAGGTGCTTTGCATGTGATCTGATGAACACATTGAATTTGTAAGAGGGAGTGTGTGGTTTGGCTGCCAAGTTGTGATTGTGATGGCGCAAAGTAGATTTTAAGTATAGTCGCATCACACAAAAGCTTCCCATTCGTTTCATTCGGTCCCCAGAAATCAACCCGTTCTTTTCATGCCACCCTTTTGAATGTTCGTGGTATAAATGCCTTATCGGATTATAGTCAAATCCACATACACATTGTCTGCCCTTATGGGCCTATATATCCCAGGCTGATTGCATTTGCTGCATTGGGAATTAACTTCAGAATCCAAAAGGCACTAAGATGTATGTAAACATACGCATGCAAGTGTGGTTGACATGTGTCTGTGCAAGGAAGAGAGGGGGAAACTTTACTTTTGTTTTCCTTTTGCTGCTTTTGGGGTGAGACGGGCACTGTTTTCATACCTTGGGAAAATGGTTTGTCGGACGCTTTGTGCCTGAAGAAAAAGGGGAGAAGGATTTGTGTACATTTGGGTTTTGGACATTGGAAAAAAGGAAGGAAATAGTGTTATAATTCTTAGTCAATTATTTGGTACCATGGACGGAATGCGTTGGACTTTCCAGCTGAAGGATGTCATGGTATACTGCAATGTTGATTGGCAAAGGTCTTCCAGTTCAAAACTCATGCTTACTCTTTTTAGAGCAGTGATTTTCAACCAGTGTGCCGCGGAACACTAGTGTGCCACGAGAGATCATCAGGTGTGCTGTGGGTAATTACAGTGTAGAGAGAGAGAGCCTAGCAGGAAACTTCAGGCAGCGGGAATGAGGCCTTCCTGGCCGAAGCAGCAATTCCAGCCAGCAATTCCAGGGAGAGCCCTCGGCGTCCATAACTTTCCTCCCTCCCTCCCCTCTCTCTCCTTCCCTTCCTTCCGTCCCTCCCTCTGCGTGCCAAGGGCTACCTGGCCGGGCTGCGGCACCTCCTGCTTCCTGGCTCCTGGGCACTCTTCTGCCCTCCTCCCCTCCGGCAGCAAGGAGGAGGAGTCCGCGGGAGCTGCCCTGTCCGACCTTACTTTTGGAGGCTCGAGGCACTCTAGCCCTGCCGCGCCAGGGAAGGGGAGCAACCCCTCATCTCCTGGCCTCTTTTGGCTGGGCTCTGGGTTCGCTGCCGAGCAGAGCAGAGGCCGGGATGTGCAGCTCCACAGCCCAGGTGGGTTCCTTCCCGATCTGGCTCCAAGGCGACAGCAGGGGGGGCTAAAGCCCTTTGGGAAGGAGAGCTGGGCTGTGAGCCTCCGCCGCAGTTTGTTCCGAGGCTCGGAGCCACCCCGTGAGCTCAATTCCTATTTGTCCTGCTCAGCCGAACCCTCGTGCGCTTCAGCCACTCAGCGCAGCCCTCCCCTGCGGGACAGTGACGGGCCTCCTGCACGTGGGCCTCCCGGGGCGGGAGGGGGGTTTGGCGGAAGCAGAGGCATCATGAGCGGGGAGGGTTACAGTTCGTAAAATGACAGAGAGTCATTTTGTGTCATTTTGGTTGGTGGTATGTCCCAGGATTTTGTGAATGTAAAAAATGTGCCGCGGCTCAAAAAAGGTTGAAAATCACTGCATTAGAGGATAATATCAATGGAAAGATGAGGAGAAACCCTCAATGACAACAGAAAACATGTTGATGAAACGGGGATTTTTCAATCGGAGGGGGTTTAACATAATGGATTTAACATGGACCTCATCTATGTGAACGGGGAGAGTGCTTCCACATTCTGCACCTCCATCCTATTGTGACAAGATTAGATTAATTGAATATACACATCCAGATGTGGCTAATAGGCCTGGTTGATCCATGGTTCTAAATGCTTCAAAAGTACTTACAAAACAAAAGTTCTGGTAGTAAACATTTCAGAACTCTAACAAAACTTTCACAATTTCATTATAAATGGCAGTTCCTAATTGGTTCTGTCTTAAAAATCGTCAATAATGAAATAATAAAGTTTTGATAGAGTTCTGAAATGTTCACCACCAGAACTTTTGTTTGGAAAGTACTTTTGAAGCATTTAGAACAATGGCTCAAACACGCCTAGTGGTTAAACAGATATTCCAGAAATTAATGGAGTTGTAGTTTGGGGAGATGCCAGTGCTCTTTGCCAGAGAAAGCCAAAGACCTTGTCAAACTACAAGTCCCATGATTCCACAGCATTGAGCCATGGTGGTTCAAGTGATGTCAAACAGCATGAACTCCACATCCCTCATTGACATGCCATGACATCCCCCAGCCCTTGGTTGCACATTGAGTTTGGTAGAGAAATCCAGAGACCTTGTCAAATTCCACGTTCCATGATCCCACAGCATTGAGCCTTGGTGGTTCACGTGATGTCAAACGGCATGAACTCCGCATCCCTCATTGGCCATGCCATGACATCCCCCAGCCCTTGGTTGCACATTGAGTTTGGTAGAGAAAGCCGGAAACCTTGTTAAACTCCATGTTCCATGATTCCACAGCATTGAGCCATGGTGGTTCAAGTGATGTCAAACGGCATGAACTCCGCATCCCTCATTGGCCATGCCATGACATCCCCCAGCCCTTGGTTGCACATTGAGTTTGGTAGAGAAAGCCGGAGACCTTGTCAAACTCCAAGTCCCATGATTCCACAGCATTGAGCCATGGTGGTTCAAGTGATGTCCAACGGCATGAACTCCGCATCCCTCGTTGGCCATGCCATGACATCTTCCAGCCCTTGGTTGCACATTGAGTTTGGTAGAGAAAGCCAAGACCTTGTCAAACTCCAAGTCCCATGATTCCACAGCATTGAGCCATGGTGGTTCAAGTGACGTCAAACGGCATGAACTCCGCATCCCTCGTTGGCCATGCCATGACATCCCCCAACCCTTAGTTGCACATTGAGTTTGTAGAGAAAGCCAAGACCTTGTCAAACTCCAAGTCCCATGATTCCACAGCATTGAGCCATGGTGGTTCAAGTGATCTCAAACAGCGTGAATTCCGCATCCCTCGTTGGCCATGCCATGACATCCCCCAGTTCTTGGTTACACATTGAGTTTGGTAGAGAAAGCCGGAGACCTTGTCAAACTCCCCAGCCCTTGGTTGGCCATGCCATGACATCTTCCAACCCTTGGTTGCCCATCGAGTTGCCGTCGGCGTTTCCGGATCCGGTTTTGCCTAGTATTCGAGAATAGCGCGTGGCCTCTGTATTCCGAGAAGCCCCCTTCCGTTGCCATGTTACGTCCCTATAAATGAACTTTAAAAGTATATATAAATATAGAGAGTTATATCTAATAGCACTGAGGACCAATTTTGTCGTCCTTCCAAGGACCAAGCGGAATTTAAAAGCTTACGGTTGCATTTGTTTCTATTGTTTCGCGTTTTCTCGCTCGTCTCTTAATGTCGTGACAGCACAAGTGCCGGTTTGATCGCTATGTATTATATATATGAAAAGTTTTTTAAAATAGTGGTTTTAATTGCTGTCCTGGCTCAGTCTACCTCAGCACCTCCTCTTAGCCTGATTTTAGAAGGTGCCCATTCTCTTCTTTGGGGGGTGGGGGGGGGGAGAATTATTTTATTATTTGACTTTATTATTTTCGAGTATCTCCATGATGTCTTTCTCTTCTTGTATAAAGATGATATTTTGCTCTGGGTTGTTGGATTTTTTTATTTTTTTTTAGTTTTCTTAATTTTTTTCCTCCATTTTTTGCTGTGCTGCTTGTGAGTCTTGTTGTGTGTCCCTCTAGAATCACAGGTGCAGTTAGCGTAAATAAATAAATAAATAAATAAAGGAAAATACACAAACATACATGCAAAACACACGTAATACATATGTTAAGATTTCCTACCTTTCCACCCTTCCAAAAAAATAATAAAAATGAAAGTTGTGACGTTTCTCTTCTTCTTCCTCTTCTTCTAGTCGCTGTTCTCCAGTTTCTGCATCTGTTCTATGTTTGGGTGCAGGTGAAGTCCTTTGTAAACTTTCAGTGTTTCTGGCAAAGAATTAGAAAAAAAAAGAAAAGTTTTTTTAAAAAAATAAATAAATAATAATAACGAAGAAAGAATTTTACTGCTGCAGGTTTTTTTTCTCTCCATTTGTCACGAAGTGAAGTTTGTGCCTTCTATAGCAAAGAGAATATTTTTTACATCCTACTAACAGTAGATTTTTTTGTAGTCGACATTTTTTGTATTTTTATTTATAAGTCTCATAAGGAAAAAAAATAGCAAATGTTCAGCTGTATACCTTGAATCTGCAGTTAGGAAAATAAAAAAACGGAAAATAAATAAAGTTAATTCAGTCGTTGATGCCCCTCGTGTCCCTGTTGCATTTCTTTTCACCTGTGGGATTATTTTGGGGAGGAATGAATTGCCTTTCTCGTCGTGACGTCTGGGGTTGAAAACTGCTTGAGAGGTGCAAAATATTGAGGGGAATGAGTCCTCTGTATTTCAATAGGTTTTTAACAGTTTTAATTATGTAGTTATAACAATCCCAGGTTTAATTCCCTTTTAGTGTTTATAGGCTTTAGGTCAGGGGTGCTCATTAGGTAGATTGTGATCTACTGGTAGATCGCTTAAGGCAGGGGTGCTCATTAGGTAGCTCGGGAGCTACTAGTACATCTTTGGCCCTCTTCCAGGTGATCTCCGGGCCTCACCAGCCAGATGGGGTGCTCCTGCCATGCGCATGCACACCCTGCGTGCACGCGCACTCCTGCTGCTGCTTTCTGCTCTCACGGTGCTTCTTTCGCCTGCAGGGCATTGCAGGAAGAAGGAAGCATGAGGCGGGGCCTCTGGAGGGAGCGCCCTGCCTCTCTCTCCTCCAGAAGCAGCTGTGCAGCCTCCGTTGCCGGCAAGACAGGCAGGGTGGAGCGCTCCCTCTAGATGCCCCGCCTCGTGCTTTCTCCTTCCTGCAATGCCCCACAGGCGAAAGAAGCGCTGCACGGGCGGAAAACAGCAGCAGCACGCGGCGGCGGGAGCGCACGGAGGCGGGGGGCAGGTAGATCTTTTGGACTTGTTTGCTTTAAGAGTAGCTCGCATGCTGAAAAAGTGTGGGCACCCCTGGCCTACAGTTTCCATAATTCCATAGCCTTAAGCCATGGTGGCCAAAGTAGTGTCAAACTGCATTAATTCTATCGTGTAGAATTAGGCTATTGAGATTTTTAGTCTTATTATTTATTTATTTATTTATTTATTTATTTATTTATTTGGTTTAATATACCGCTCTCTCCGGAGCTCAGAGCGGTTTACAGGGATAAAATCAGATAAAACATATAAAACGTCATAAAACCAATAAAAAACCCCAATTAACCCCATTCCCAATAAAACAACCATATGCAGCGTAATGGCATGGCGATGACAGTGACGTGGCAGAGTGCAGAATGCCTGCCTGAATAGCCAGGTCTTAACGGCTCTGCGAAATGGCATCAGGTCCCGTGTGGCTCGAATCTCCTCAGGCAAGGAGTTCCACAGAGTCGGCGCGGCCACAGTAAACGCCCTCTGCCGCGTACTAGATAACCTGTAGGTCTTGATACCAGGTACCTCCAATAAGTTGAGCCCCTCTGAACGCAGCGATCTCATGGGCACATAAGGGGTAAGCCGCTCCCTCAGGTACACTGGCCCCAAACCATATAAGGCCTTGAAAGATAGAACTAGCACCTTGAAGGAGACCCGGAATTCAATTGGGAGCAAGTGCAGATCGCACAGGAGTGGAGTTGCGTGAGCGGCTCTTGGGGCTCTAGATCACCGTGGCCAGGTTGCAGCGGGAGAGGTAAGGAGCCAGACGTTTTGCCTGTCGCAGGTGGTAAAACGCTGTCTTGCAGGCGCAGGCAATCTGCGCCTCCATAGACAGTTAGACTTGGCTCACATCCACAAATTAATACATATACATGCAGAGAGAGCATCTTATCTGACAAATAGTGCTGTGGCCTCACCGAAATCCAGCTCCCAGGATTGCATAGCATTGAGTCATGTGGGATCAAACTGCATTAATTCCACAGTGCAGCTGCAAGCAGCTCACCCAACTTTGCAGCTGGAACCCCAACATCCCCCTTGCATTGTGCCTCCTTTCTGAATGCCGTGGTTCCATAAAAGGTTGCCATATGTCCCTCCTGGGCAAAGTCTTTGGGGTTTCCCTCCTCTCGGCCCCCCTTTACACCCCTTCTTTGCCTCGACCCAACTGTTCTTTGCATGAATGACTTCCATCCAAGCTTCCTTTGGAGCATAATCTCGAAAACAACATTTAATTGCCGTTTTCTGCCCAAGGACATCAAAAGGTAGGGGCTTAGGCTTGGAGCGGAGAAGGGGAGCGTCAACAACAACGGGGAGAAATCATGTGTCCCTGGCCTTTGGGGTCAGGAGTGCCCATGAATAGGGGCCGGGGCTGAATAGGCCTTCTATGGCAGGGGGGCTTTCCCCAGCTTCTGTGCTCTTTGACCCAGATATGATCTAATGGATAGAAAGGGGACATTGACAATGCCAGCTCCGAGGAGCTTTGTGGTGCCTTGAAATCCTATATTTATAGAGAAGGCTCAGCTGCCTTGTTTGTTGCAGAAGGAACTGGCCCTTCCTAGCCATGGGGCCAATGGACCCTGATGTTGGATGGACCCACAATCCCCTGCAACTTGGGGATCAACCATAAGATACTCGATAATATGTCATTAGATACAAAAGGGTTTTGCTTATGGCAAGTTGAGTATTCCTTACCTGAAATGCTTAGGATCAGAAATGCTCTCTCTGCATGTACAGTATATGTATTAATTTGTGGATGTGAGCCAAGTCTAAACCTAAAATTCATTGATGTTTCGTATGCCATGTATACACAAAGGCTGAAGGATTGGGAATCCCATGGCCCTCCAACTTAGTTTGGACTGCCGTTCCCACTGTCCCTCACCAATGGGGAGAGAGCTAAGAGATGTAATCCAGGGACACATAGAGGTCCACACAAGTTCCTACATGTCCAGGTTCTTAGTCTTTGGTCTGGACCTCCACAAGGTCTGGACCTCCACAAGAACAGAATTCTTGACCAATGGCCAAAAATATCTAGAGAAAAAACAGTGTGGCAGATCTTTGCATGAACTCTAAGACAGCGTTTCCCAACCAGTGTGCCGTGGCACACTAGTGTGCCGTGAGTGATCATCAGGTGTGCCGTGGGAAATTGGAACCTCCAATACCCTTTCTTCCCCCTCCTGCCAAACACTTTTTCTTCTCCACTCGGGCAGCCTTCTTCCTAGCCTCGCTCTGCTCGCTTTGTCTCGTTTTGCTCATGCTGCCGTGAGTGTGTTCAGGAGGGGAGGGGGGGTGGAAGATGTGGGGCGAGTCTGCGCAGTAGCGCCTGCACAGGTCACGTCTTCCTCCCTCCCCCCTCCCCTCCTGAGCACACTCACACTGCCCCCTCGGATCGAGCAGAGCGAGTCTGGGAAGAAGGGAGCCCGAGCGGAGAAGAAAAAGTAAGTGTTCGGCGGGAGGGGGAAGAAAGGGCGTGAAAGGGAAGGGGGAGGAAGAGGTCTCTGTCGAAAGCTGGCATGGGCAAACTTGGACCTTCCAGGTGTTTTGGACTCTAACTCTCACCATTCCTAGCAGCCTCAGGCCCTTTCCCTTTTTCCCCCTCAGCCACTTAAGCAGGAAAGGGCCTCAGGCTGTTAGGAATGGTGGGAGTTGAAGTCCAAAGCACCCAGAGGGCCGAAGTTTTCCCATGTCTGCTTTAGGGACCTTACAGTGGTGAGCCTCCTTCCAACATTGTGATTCTGGATAGAAAACAAACAACATAACATAACATAATATTGTTTGAATCCACAGTGCTCTCTGGGTGTAGGTGAACTACAACTTCCAAACTCAAGGTCAATTCCCAAGCAAACCCTTTCAGCACTTTCTGTTGGTAATGAGAGTTCAATATGCCAAGTTTGGATCAATTCCATTGTTGCAAGAGTTCAGGATGCTCTTTGATTGTGTGTTAACTATAAACTGAGCAAGACCTTCGTGTGTGTCTTTCTGCCATTCCTGCCAGGATATCTATGTTGTGTTCATCGAAACAGGCCCAGGTTTCACACTGAGTGTATAAATACATTTTAAAACATATTAACTATATGTATTACTGTGTTAGAGTGTCGTTTTGTGTCATTTTGGTTGGTGGTGTGCCCCAGGATTTTGTAAATGTAAAAAATGTGCTCAAAAAAGGTTGAAAAACACTGCTCTAAGACATGGAAGAAGTCGACTCACATAACATTGAGAAGGAACTGCAACTGCAACCTGGAGCATTCCATAAGATACAAGTTGAGTATTCCTTACCTGAAATGCTTAGTGCCAGAAATGCTCTATTTGCAAGTGCGAGCCAACTCTAAAAATGCTCTATTTGCAAGTGTGCGCCAACTCTAAATCTAAAATTCATTAATGTTTCATATGCACTGTGTACACAATGGCTGAAGGACTGGGAATACAACAGCCCTCCAACTGTAGTTGGAACTGCAGTTCCCATCAGCCCTCACCAATGGGAAGGAAGCTGAGAGTTGTAATCCAACCACACATAGAGGTCCACACTAGTTCCTACATGTTCAAGTTCTTAGTCTTTGGACCTCCACAAGGTTTGGACCTCTACAAGAACAGAATTATTGACCAATGGCCAACCCGTTGGGAGCTCCTGGGAGTCCAAAATATCTGGAGGAGAAACAGTGTGGCAGATCTTTACATCAACTCTAAGACATGGAAGAACTTCTACAGGTTTGAGTAGGTGAAGTGGAGTCACATAACATTGAGAAGGAACTGTGACTGAAAGAGTTTGACAGCAGGTGAAGCGAAAGATCCTCTACAATCCCATTGTCTACATGTTCTGGTGTGGTGGCTGCACTCTTTATGGCAGAGCTGGGCATCCTGCGGCCCGCGGGCCAGATGCGGCCCGCCAGCCGATTCTGACCGGCCCGGGGAGAAGGACGTTGGGGGCAGGGCCAAGAGCACGGGGTGCCGCTGCTGCCATCCCATCGCGAGCTGTGGGGCCTGTATCGGCAGATAGCCAGCCGCTCCAGAGAACGATCGGAGGAGCGGCGGCTTTGGAGTGCCTGCAATCCCGGGAGGCAATTCGGGCCTGCAGCGGCAGCAGTTGGCGACCTGCGGCAGCTGATCGCCCTGGCGACCCGGAAGACTTGATTGTCTTCCGGGTCGCCAGGGCGATCAGCTGCCTCAGTTCACCGACTGCTCCCGCTGCAGGCCCAAATCACCTCCCGGATGGCAGGCACTCCAAAGCCGCCGCTGGGCAACGGTTGGGGGCAAGAGCGGGCGGAGGCCTGCAGCCTCCGATCGTCTGCTGCTCTGTTCTGCTCTGCTGCGGCAGCGGCTGGGCCCACTTTGTCATATACTGGGCTAGGTCCATTGGGCCATTCCATCTTGGGATCCTTCCTCTCTTGAGGATGTCAGCCTCTATCTTGGTTCGCACCTTGTCTTCTTGAATTTCATTTTATTTTATTTTAGTGGTTTTTATTATTATTTTATAATAATTTTATTATAATAATATAATAATAATATAATAAACATAATATAATATAATGTTATATTATATTATAATTTCAATATATTATAATGTCTCTATATATTTATACTATAATATAATAATTATGATATTAGTACTAATAATATATGAATATTTCTTGATATATTAATATTTTAATATTAATGATGTGTAATATATAGTAAATATAGTAAGTAAGTAAATAAATAAATAAATAATGTAGATTAGAATGTAGTTCAGGCTTTAGGTGCGGCCCTCAATAATATTTTTTGGCTCGCGTGTGGCCCCCTTGGAAAAAATAATTGCTCACCCCTGCTTTATGGGCATTACACAAGGGTTGTCTCTACAGAAGGGAACCTCCACCGAAATGTTGCACACATTGGTTGCGTTTCTCAATGCATCACTAGGAACACGACTATCCACTAGAATCATGAATTTAGAAGAGACCACAAGGGCCATCCAATCCAGCGGTGTAATAAAAGTGTACATTGGTACGATGCTCGGTTGTGTGGTGCATCCACAAAGCAGTCTCGACATATAATTTTACACTCCACAACTCTGGATCTTGGCCACAGTTAGCCTGAGGTTGCATTTCAGTGAGGAACCTCCCAAAACATAGTCACATTTTTCTTTGAGTGAAATGTCACCCACTTTGGAGAAGAATTGGATCCAAAGAAGATTGGATCTGGGTTGCAGAGGTGAAGAGGGTTGTTTGATGGGCCCGTGGCTTCTGTGTTGTTGCCGGCTCTCTTTGGGTGAGGTTGTGTGTTGGGTTTTTTTTAAAAAAAATTGTTGTTGCTCTGCTCCCTGGAGAGCTGAGCAAGTTTGCCTCAATGAAAGTGAACTCGTTCATTTAAACCTGACTATAGGCTGCTCCGGCCCCCCGCTGGGTTAATTATCCTGTAGTTCTAAACTGATTGCTGTACACTAAGCTTAAGCCCTCCTTTATTTATTTACTGACTACATTAACAGCAGCGCTGGGGCGGCTTGGCTTCCAGGGCAGACTGTACGCAGAGCAGGACGGAGGGCTCGCAAGCCTGGGATCCCAACCGGGGAGGCCTGTAGGCCCCCCTTCATCATCATCACTGTCTTCACCATCAACATTTATTTATTTATTTATTTATTATTTCAATTTGCTACACTAATCAGAGCAAGACTGATTAGGTGAGGGATTGGCAGTTCAAGCACCGGTCAGGCCAAACGCCTGCCTGAACAGCCAGGTCTTACACGACCTGCGGAAAGCCATCAGGTCCCGCAGGGCCCGGGTCTCGGCCGGCAGCGAGTTCCACAGAACCGGAGCAGCCACCGAGAACGCCCTCTGTCATGTACTGGAGAGCTTGTAGGTTTTCAGTCCTGGGACCTCAAGCATATCAAGACCCTCTGAGCGCAGTGATCTTCTGGGCACATATGGGGTAAGTCGCTCCCTCAAATACACTGGCCCCAAACCATGTAAGGCCTTGAAAGTTAAAACTAACACTTTGAAAGAGACCCGGAATTCCATTGGCAACCAGTGCAGTTCACGCAGGAGAGGTGTTTTAACATCATCATCATTACCTCCTCCTTTTTCCTCCTCCTTTTCCACCTTTCACTCTATTTCCTTTGACCCTCCTTCTCTTCCTTTTCCTCTCCTTTCCCCTTTGTCTTCCTTTTCCTCTCTCGATGCATCCTCCTTTTCCTCGCCCTCTTTCTTTTCTTCTTCTTCCTCACCCTCTTCCTCTTCTTCCACTTCCCTTTTTCCTTCATTCTCTATTTCCATCCTCCACCTCCTTCTTCTCTTTTTCATTCTCATTCCCCTTCATCTTCCTTTTCCTTCTTGAATGAATAATTTAGTATGATCACCAAAAGAAGGAAGGAAGGAAGGAAGGAAGGAAGGAAGGAAGGAAGGAAGGAAGGAAAAGGAAGGAAGGAAGGAAGGAAGAAGAAGGAAGGAAGGAAGGAAGGAAGGAAGGAAGGAAGGAAGGAAGGAAGGAAGGAAGAAAGGAAGGAAGGAAGGAAGGAGAAGGAAGGAAGGAAGGAAGGAAGGAAAAGGAAGGAAGGAAGGAAGGAATGGAAGGAAAAGGAAGGAAGGAAAAGGAAGGAAGGAGGAATGTAAGGAGGGAAGGAAGGAAAAGAAAGGAGAAGGATGGAAGGAAAAGGAAGGATGGAAGGAAGGAAGAAAGAGAAAGGAAGGAAGGATGGAAGGAAGGAAGGAAAAGTAAGGAAAGAAGGGAAAGGAAGGAAGGAAGAATGTAAGGAGGGAAGGAAGGAAGAAGAAGGATGGAAGGAGAAGGATGGAAGGAAAAGGAAGAAGAAGGATGGAAGGAAAAGGAAGGACGGATGGAAGGAAGGAAGGAAAAGAAAGGAAAGAAGGGAAAGGAAGGAAGGAAGGAAGGAGGGAGGAAGGAAAGGAGGAGAAGGGAAGGGAGGGAGGGACAGAAGAAAAGAGGAAGGAGGGAGAAGGATGGAAGAAAAAGGGAGGGAAATGAAGGAAAGAAGGAGAAGGATGGAAGGAGAGGGAAGGAAGGAGGGAAGGCTGGAAGGAAGGAGAAGGAAGGAACTTAGAAAACACTTTTTATTTTAATATAATTTATACAACTATACAAACATGAAAAGAGAATTAAATGTAAACACTATTAAGAAATTCACAGTTGAAATCCATTACACCATATTCAGAGAACAGATACTGCACTTGATCATATCCAAAATGCTGAGAAGCCTCCAGAGATCCAACAAAAGTTCCCCAAAGTGGTGCTTGATGTCTAAGGGACTCCATTTTGCTCTGCCATTGCATATCATGGGGCCTGAGCATCCATGGATTTTTTTGTTTTTACGGAAAGGCCCTGGAACCACACCATAGTACATATTGAAGACCCACAAAGTATGACGGTTTAGTTAATGTGGATTTTTAGGAAGAGTTTGGGCTTGATCCGCACTCAGATCCATTCATTTGCCTCTTTTGACGTCTCTGGAATCTCCTGAGTTTCTCTGGCAAATTAGTTTGTGCCAACTCTCCCAATTTAATAGGGACGGTCCCAATTAATCCTCCATCGTTCCACTTGTTCAGCTACATTTAGTGTCCCGGTTCGTCAAGAAGGAGAAGAAAAAGAGATGGCATAGTCCGATTTCTCCGTACGTTCAGGCCAAAGTAAGCTGCTTTAACGTTTCCTAGCTTTTCTGCTCATTCCCATCAATAACTTTTTTGCCATGTCCTGATGTTGCCTGACCAGTTTCCGTCTCCAAAATGTTGGTAAGTTATGAAATTAGGTGTTTTGAGGACTGGATCCTTAAAGGGGGAAGGGGGCCATTCCTTGCTGTCAGTGTTTCTCTATGAAGGAAGGAGCCGGCTTTGGGATCATATTTGCTTGGCTTGGATCGAGGGGCGGGTGGGCAGAAGGAGTCACCACGGAGGTCTGAATAATCCCCATTAAAATTAAAAAGCACTTAAACGTTAATTTTCGTGGAATCTGTGGGAGTAATTAGTGTCACTTCAAGTAAAGTGTTTTTTGCGCTTCACATTATTGATGAGTGGGGATGGAGCCATGATCAGCTGCTGCGTCCAAGGAAGAAGTGAGGAGACACAAAGGCCACAAATAAACAATTGTCTCCACATGGGAGCTCCCCAAGGTCTTTGCTGAACTGCCACAGAAAGAAAGAAAGAAAGAAAGAAAGGAGGGAGGGAGGGAGGGAGGGAAGGAAGGAAGGAAAAGGAAGGATGGGTGGAAGGGGAAGGAAAGATGGGTGGAAGGGGAAGGAAGGGAAAAGAAGGAAGGAAGAGAAAGAAAGGAGAAAGAAGGAAGGAAGGAAGGAAGGAAGGAAGGAAGGAAGGAAGGAAGGAAGGAAGGAAGGAGAAGGAAGGAAGGAAGGGGAAGGAAGGAAGGGAAAAGAAGGAAGGGAGGGAAAGAAAGGAGAAGGAAGGAAGGAAGAAGGAAGGAAGGAAAAGGATGGATGGATGGATGGATGGAAGGAGAAGGAAGGATGGATGGAAGGGGAAGGAAGGGAAAAGAAGGAAGGAAGGAAGGAAGGAAGGAAGGAAGGAGGGAAAGGAAGGAAGGAAGGAAGGAAGGAAGGAAGGAAGGAAGGAAGGAAGGAAGGAAGGAAGGAAGGAAGGGACTCACTTAGAAAACACTTTTTTATTTTAATATAATTTATTTTGGCAGCATTTGCTTCTGAATCACATTTCCTTAACAATGAGATGGATTTAGCCTCATTGTTGTAATACTGACTTCCTCTTTGACCCTACCTTTGCTTGCTCTTACTCTCTTATGTGAACTCAAGATATAGTCTCACAATCTCAATACTTTCACCACTTTGCTGTGTGCCTTCAAGCCATTTCCACGGTAGGGCGACCCTTGGGTGAGTCCATCAAGTTGTTTTTCTGGCAAGACTTATTCTGGCCTTTCTCTGACTTGGCCAAGGGCGCTCATGGGCTCCCATGGGCGAATGGGGATTTGGAATCTGGTCTCCAAGTCTGAGTTGAAGCATTACAAGACACTGGCTGTCTCCTGCCATCTTCCCACCTTCCCCTTCCTTCTCTGGGGTGGACATGTGAGACAATCCGCTGTGAAAAATCCATGGACCGGATTGACTTGCATGGCAGGGAACCTCTGGGCGACACTGCCATCGTGTGGACACTCCATGCTCACATCAGAGAGCCATTCACTCGGAGACATCTTCACAGCTCCTCTCTTAGCAAGAACAGAGTTGGCTCTTGCTCTTGCATGTCCCCTTCTCCCAACCTTCTCTCCTCCAAGCTCAACCTACCCAGCTGCTTAAAGCATTCCCAGTGGGATTCATCATTTCCAGACCATTTTGGTCACCCTTCTCTGGACACTTTTTTAGCTTCTTAGGATACTGGAATATCTGAGCCACAGCTGAGCAACACTTTTGCTGTGCTGCATCCAAGGAAGTTGTGCCAAAGTGCATCTCAACATACCTATCCACTCCTTTTTTTTCCAATCCTGAAGACCTTCAAACTGGCAGTGACGATTAGGTTTGACATAAATTTGAAAAATGGCTTGGCCCAATTTCCATCAAGGAAGACTCTGAAAACAGAAGTGTGAAATGCCATAGTGCCCTCCTTCATTCCTTCATTCAGTCACAGAGAACAAATTTGCATCCTAAGTGACACATACCTGCCTACCTACGACGGTAACCCCAGACGTGCACCTTGTCACAGCAACAAGGAGGGCCGGATCGATGCGCCGATTGGATTTGTCTGTTGAAGCATTTGATGTTACATGAAGGCAGCTCATTCCAGCGGTTGTTAATTGCCCATCGCAGTGATCAGGTCTGTAGCGCCATCGATTCCGCTCGGATCAATGGGGCTGATTTAGTGTCTTACTAACTCTTTAGCCGGACACCTCATCAATAGCCGGCCACTTACAGATCATCAGATGCATTATCGCAAGGCCGTCCGGCCAAGATCCACAATGGCACCGGCTCCCTTCCTGGCTGCCACTCGTCCCGAATTTTCTCTGCCGATGGTCTATCCCTTCTTGCAAACCGAGTCTCAACAGCTTCTGAAAGGACTTGGGGCTTCCTACTTCGATGGATCGATGGAACGCATTGACTCTTGTAAATGTTACTACTTTGAACAAATTCATCTCAGTTGGGTTCCACAGCACATCATTAAACTCCACTAATCCTCTTGTAGCGACGCAAAAGCTCAGGTGAAACCTGGTGGTGAAACCAACCCAAGTAGATATTTCTTAGGATGAATTAGTTCTACTTAATGGCCAAAATGCACAACCTGAAGACCTCTGTGTAAATTACACTTGTGTAAGTTCCTCCTTAGAAAGGACAGCTGCATTCATTCATGGATTGTAGAAGTAAGGTTATGCACAGGCCCGGATTAACACCTTTTTGCGCCCTAGGCCACGCTTTGGAATTACGCCCCCTTTAAGCCAACCTCTACCACACCCCTCCCCCCACATCCTTTCATCCACTCGTCCCCCTTAGGGCCCTGCATCCAGCTCTCCCGGTGTGGCCCCACTAGGTCCGCCACAGGAGTTTCCCTCTCGGCAGGCACTATGGATGCAGGCATGGGGGGAGGAGCCTCCTCCCTGATGCCGGGGCTTGAGGCACTTGGCTCCTACCCGGTAACGGGGATTGCGCATGCATTGTAGTCCGCAGCTGTACTGATGCTGCGCATCTCCCTGATACCGGGGCTTGTTGCATTGGGCTTCTCTCCTGTACTGGGGTTTGCACTTGTGCCGTAGTCGGCAGTTGCGCTTCTCTCTCCAGTAAGGAGGAGTCTCCTCCTTGTGTTGGAGGAGGAATACCATCTTTCATGGTGTTCGGGCATGCGCAGACTGCGCAATGGAGTTTCCTGTACTTGCACTGAAGGAGCCAGCAAGTGGATGCTGTTGGCATCGAGGGAGTTAATTGTTCCTCTTGTCGACGTCGACGCTAGCGTAGAGAGCCCCTGCGCATATGCCGTTTGCGCAACAATAGCAGAGGCAGGAGCTGGTATTCAGGAAGGGGCAGGGGCGGCACCGAAAAGGAGGACCTCCGGTATCCCTCCTTCCTCATCTCCATTCGCATTGGGTTTTTATTTGTTTCAACATTTTTAAAAAATTTTTTGGTTCGTGATCTGCGCCCCCCCCCCCCCTCAGCTTGCACCCCTAGGCCATGGCCTAGGTTGGCCTTCTGGGTAATCCTGGCCTGGTTATGCACAAAGTGCCATTGTGCATGGATGTGCATGTCTCAAAGGCTCACGTGCATTTGGCTGTGTGCTCAGTTGCACATTTAGTGTCTTGGTGGAGTTGTGCATTGTTACTATTCAAACCATGGATTCCACGAGTAGCTCCATATGTGGAAATTCAAGTCGCACAACTGGGATGTAATCCCTTGATCAAAATCTGTGGACTGAAGAAGCCAAAAGACCAATTCGACCCAAAGCTGGGGACAGTTTTCCTTTTCCTTTCCTCTGTATTGTGAAGTTATCAGAAAAACCCCTTCAGTATCCACATTTCCCCTTCTCCAACTTAATATTTGGAAAATAAGAGCCATCATTTATGGTCATTCTGCTCCTTAATATCTGCATCATGTCACTTCCATAAACATTAGTCCAAAATCCAATGTTCAAGAAGACTTGTCCACATTCATCTGTTATGCCTACAGCTAAGTCAGTATCCCATGCACATGGGGCATATATCATGTCTCATATGCACCCAACTTGGACCCAAAATGCAGCTACCTTTTAGTATCTGGCTGAGTTTTCTGTGAATTTTGGACAGTGAATTTTGCAGTTCAGACAAACCAAACACGCTTTGCTTTGCATGATTTATGAGGGCCCCTAAATTGGCGCTCGTACCAAAAGGAGGAAGGACATAAATCCAGAAAACCAGCTCTTGCAAACAATAGGTGGATGTGCTCAGCATATCTTCTTTTGAAGCAAAAGGAAGCTCAAATATCTGATTTTATATATCATTGCCCAGGTTCCTCCTGGGTTGTTACTTAGATCAGTGTTTCCCAACCAGTGTGCTGTGAGCGATCATCAGGTGTGCCGTGGGAAATTGGAACCTCCAATACCCTTTCTTCCTCCTCCTGCTGAACACTTTTTCTTCTCCACTCGGGTTCCCTTCTTCCCAGCCTCGCTCTGCTTGCTTTGCCTCGCTTTGCTCACGCTTCCGCCATTTTGATCAGAGGGGGCAGAGTGAGCGTGTTCAGGAGGAGAGGGGGGAGGGAGGAAGACGTGGGGCGAGTCTGCGCAGTAGCACCTGCACACGTCATGTCTTCCTCGCTCCCCCCTACCCTCCTGAAGAAGGGAGCCCAAGTGGAGAAGAAAAAGCGTTTGGCAGGAGGGGCAAGAAAGGGCGCGAAGGGGAAAGGGGGAAGAAAAGGTCTCTGTCGGAAGCTGGCATGGGCAAACGTGGACCTTCCAGGTGTTTTGGACTCCAACTCCCACCATTCCTAGCAGCCTCAGGCCCTCCCCCCCTCAGCCATATAAGCAGAAAAGGGCCTCAGGCTGTTAGGAATGGTGGGAGTTGAAGTCCAAAGCACCCAGAGGGCCGAAGTTTTCCCATGCCTGCTTTAGGGACCTTAAAGTGAGTCTCCTTCCAACATTGTGATTCTGGATAGAAAACAAACAACAACATAACATAACATAACATTGTTTGAGTCCACAGTGCTCTCTGGGTGTAGGTGAACTACAACTTCTAAACTCAAGGTCAATTCCCAAGCAAACCTGTTCAGTACTTTCTGTTGGTAATGAGAGTTCAATATGCCATGTTTGGTTCAATTCCATTGTTGCAAGAGTTCAGGATGCTCTTTGATTGTGTGTTAACTATAAATTGAGCAAGACCTTCGTGTGTGTCTTTCTGCCATTGCTACCAGGATATCTATGTTGTGTTCATCGAAACAGGCCCAGGTTTCACACTGAGTGTATAAATACATTTAAAAATATATTAACTATATGTATTACTGTGTTAGAATGTCATTTTGTGTCATTTTGGTTGGTGGTGTGCCCCAGGATTTTGTAAATGTAAAAAATGTGTCGTGGCTCAAAAAAGGTTGAAAAACACTGACTTAGATGGTGACTGTGCTATTTAGATGCTTGCAGAAATGTGGTCTAATAGGTTCAAGTGTCGAACTACAACTCTTGAGAGCAGAGTTTGAATCTCCTCCTGTTATGGAAATCCAGTAGAAGACTTTGGAAATTAATTAATTTATTTATTTTATTTGTTTCAGGATTTTACCCTGCTCTTCTCAACCCCCAAGGGGGGACTCAGAGCGGCTTACAGTAAGGCGCAATTCGATGCCCACACAGTAACAAGATCCCAGAACCCTTCAACAATTAAAATACATTAAAATACAATTACCTAAACATCATGCGCATTCATTCCAGATTAAAACAATGTTCTGTCCATAAAAGCATTGGCCCTATTCATCCACTTTCCATTAAAATCCCATCTAAAGTGCTGCCTTGTGCTGGTGTGCCACAGTCTTTTATGTACTTGCCCAGAAAAGCCAATGATCGGTTTGACTTAAGTTGGAAATGACTTACAGGCACACAATAACAGCAACAATAAAGAGGTATCCAAGTTCTCCCCTTTTTCTTGGCATGCAGGTACAACTCAAAGGCATTTGCTCTACCTCTCCATACCATGATGACTGGAACATCTCCAAAGTGGCCACTGGAATGCCGGGAAAGCTACCAGTGGCTTTATATTCTACTAGTGTTAAACACAACCTCAACCATAACTCTTTGGATACCTTCTTTGGATACTCGGTACGCGTCATGGTTTCTAAGAACACCTTTTTTAATTGAGGAGACATTGCACCGGGAATGTGGCACAGCTGGCTAAGTGTCAGCTGCATAAGATCTCTCTGACCAGTAGGTTATGAGTTTGAGGCCTGCCCGGGTCGAGGTGGGGGCTCAACCTTTAAGTGTAGCCTGCTGTCGACCTTTGCAGCCCGAAAGACAGTTGCATCTGTCAAGTAGGAGATAAAGGTACAACATTAAGTGGGGAGGCAAATTTTGACTGAATTATGAGGCCATTAAAGAACTCCAGAAACGCTGAGGAATGTGGAAGGAACAACAAGGGATGCTGGGGACGCTGAGAAATGAGGAGTGCTTCAGCTCCCCCTGGTGGCCAGAGTTTGCCTCTGTTCGTCTATATGTTCTGTATGTGGAGACGGCAGGGATTGTCTGCTAAGTATGTGTACCTATAATCCGCTCTGAGTCCCCTTCAGGGTGAGAAGAGCGGAATATAAATAAAGTGTATTATTATTATTATTATTTTCACATACCTACCTTTATTAAAACACTGTTTAAAATTTACACACACACCTAACCATCATCATATCACTGGGTTGGTGAACACATGTTGGGTTTAACTTTCACCCTTCAAGGAGCTCTCCAAGGTGCCAAACCGATTTGTGGGGGAGATGGTTGAAACCAGTCACATCCAACCTTGTGTCCTCCGGTTCTTTGGGACTCTGACTCCCAGAATCCCTTGCTAGTGTGCCCAATGGGTTTGGAATTCTGGGTGCTGAAATCCAAAACGGCAGTTGGACACCACTGGTTTAGAGCCTTGGCCGCCTACTTTAAAGTTCGTACTCAAACCCAGAGTGGATTCTCTATCTTTGCTGGGATTGGAGGGCCTCTCTGATGCTGCGGTTGATTAATGAGCTTTCCAGAGCAGATGACAGAACTGTGTCCCCTTCTTCTTTCTTGTCACAGCAATCGGTTGAGGATGGGATCCTTTCCGTTGCATGAGAGACGGAGAGAGATGTAAGCTGGGTAAGATAAATCCTGCCAAAGTACTTGCCAAGCAACAGATGGACAGGAGAGTAGGTGGGGAGGACTAATTGACATCCATTATGGTGCTGGGGGTTTTTTCCCTTCCCCATCCCAGGATGACACACATGTTTTCCCGTTTTTCGTTCCTTTTGGGCTTTGTTGGGTTTTCAGGCTGTTCCCCCTTCCTCCTGCCTAGCAATATGTGAGAAGAGGGAAACATTTCTGTACACCAGTGTTTCCCAACCAGTGTGCTGTGGCACACTAGTGTGCCGTGAGCACTCATCAGGTGTGCCGTGGGAAATTGGAACCTCCAATACCCTTTCTTCCCGCTCCTGCTGAACACTTCTTCTCCACTCGGGCTCCCTTCTTCCCAGTCTCGCTTTGCTTGCTTTGCCTCGCTTTGCTCACGTTGCCGTTTCTGTGGGAGGGGGGAGGGAGGAAGATGTGACCCGTGCAGGCGCTACTGCGCAGACTCACCCCACGTCTTCCTCCCTCCCCTCCACAGTGCTCTCTTGATATAGGTGAATTACAACTCCAAAACTCAAGGTCAATGCCCATCAAACTCTTACAGTATTTTCTCTTGGTTATGGGAGTTCTGTGTGGGAAGTTTGATTCCATTCCAATCATTGGTGGAGTTCAAAATGCTCTTTGATTGCAGGTGAACTATAACTCCCAGCTGTTGAGCAAGACCTTCTTGTGTGTCTTTCTGCCATTCCTGCCAGGATATCTATGTTGTGTTCATCGAAACAGGCCCAGGCTTCACACTGAGTGTATAAATACATTTAAAAACATATTAACTATATGTATTACTGTGTTAAAGTGTCATTTTGTGTCATTTTGGTTGGTGGTGTGCCCCAGGATTTTGTAAATGTAAAAAGTATGCCGCGGCTCAAAAAAGGTTGACAAGATGGCGACCGCTGTGCAGCTCCCTGCGGGTGAGCTCCAGCAAGACCTTTCTGATTCTTCAGATACAGCTGGCTGGTCCCGTCGATCCCTCTCTGGGGGAGAGGTGGTGGACTGCCAAACCTCTGGGGTCGTCTCTGGCGACCCACAGACACCGGACAATCAAATCTGGATGGGAAAAGCGGCTGAACTCTCACGGCTATCATTGAGGATGCTCAAGATGGTCAAGGACGGGTGGGTTGTCCGACCCATCACGGCCGCCAGCACCCGTTTCCTGAGGAGGTTCGGCAGAAGATCATTCATCAGAAGATCATCCTTACCGACTCCTCTGAAAGCAGAACAGCCAGCAGACCGGAGACCTCAGTTCCCAGAGACATATGGGGGCCAAAGGAGCAGCTCCCCACGGAGGCCGCGGCAAGAGGGCCGAGACCTTCCCGCTGACCGTTTAGACCCCCGGGTGTATGCTGAGCTGCTCGAAGAATATGTGAGGCTCATGGACCATGTTAAGGAATTTGGAGATAGATTTGGCAGCCTACTGGAGACTCTAGGGATCCCTACGGCACAATTCCCAATTCTGTCCAACAGCCTAGATGTCCCCCCGCGAGCCCTCTCCGTAGACCAGGACTTTACGTGGGACCAGTCGTGGGATTTTCCCACCAACCCCGTAGAGACAGACCTGGAGAGATCCGCTCCTCTGGCCGAGGATGCACCAACCACTCCCAGAGCCAACCTGGACACAAACCCTCTGCAGACCCTGCCTAGTGAGGGTGCGGAATCGGACTGGGAGAACCGCGAGAAGATCACCCCGGAGGCCGGCGATGAACCGGCCGGTGCAGAAGTCGGTGCCCCCGAGAGGACAGTGTCTCCTGAGGACCGGGATGACTCGCAGACCAGCCACTCACCCCTTATGGAAGAGCCACCCGAGGGCCGTGGGTGTCGACTGGCGAACCCTGCAGACCCCCCGCCGCCGTCGCTGGCGGATTCGACGTTGGCCGAGTTCAACATTTCGGCCGTCCTGGCTCCCCCTCCAGATGCCTGCCGCCGCCGACGTCGGCCTGGAAGGAGCTGGGGGAGCCTCCTGGAGGAGGCGAGACCCAACATGGCGGGTGGCCTTGAGGATGCCCAGCTACCACATGTGCTGGGGCCTCATGAAGAAACGCCACCCGGAAGCAGTCAACTTCCGGAAGTCCCGCCCCCGGAAGACTCTGTTCCTAGCACCGACCCGGAACGAGGCCCCCGGAAGAGGAGGAGGAGGACACGGCACCGGAAGTGGAAGGAAGGCTCCCACTTGACGTCACAGGCCTGGGACTGGAGGTCAGGCCCACCCCCCTGCTGGAGAGGCCGTCGGGACCGCGCCCCCGGAACTGGCCCCCTTGTGGTCTTGACAACACCGAGACCAGTGACGGCCCCGAAGACGTTCTCATCTAGGACGTTTTGGAGCTCTCGCTACAAGCGACTGAAGCTCCAAGGGCCCCACCGGTCTTCTACAACGGACAGGAAGGACACTGCGCTGATGGGCCGGGTCTCTCAGCACAGACCCCCAGCTGGAAATCGGCGGTTCCCGCTTCCTACTGGTGCGGTGGCATCGATGTTCCTGTTGGGACGTCCTTGCCTGCCCTCCTTTGATGGTAGAGTGGTGCCTTGATCGGCACCGCTGTTGACACTACCCCACCCCC
This sequence comes from Anolis apletophallus, assembly GCA_030556195.1. Taxonomy (NCBI): domain Eukaryota; kingdom Metazoa; phylum Chordata; class Lepidosauria; order Squamata; family Anolidae; genus Anolis; species Anolis apletophallus. Next base: position 16,695,352 of record JARBWK010000013.1, read on the forward strand.
TCCTCTTTCCCCACCCTCTTGTTTTTCCCTTGTGTACTATGTATTATGTTGTCTTGATGTGCCACTGGGCACTCAAACTGTTGTAAACCGCTCCGAGCCTTCGGGGAGTGGCGGTATACAAGTTTGAGGTAATAAATAAATAAATAAATAAATAAACACTGCTATACACCCTGCCCAGCATTTGAGCAAAAAGTGGGGAAAGGAAGAATGGGACGGGTTAGCAAACACACTCATAGGGAAGCCATGGGTGCTCTGTCCATGGTGCTGAAACCTAGGTTTCAAGATATGAAGGAGGAAAGAAGTGGTGAAGCAACCTTTTTATATAAACTGCATCCCTTCCCTGCCCCTGGGAGGTGATATTTCCAAGGAAGGGACTGGCCAAACCACCTCTGAGGATTCTTTGCCCAAAAGAAGGTCAGAAAAGCCATGGGGTTGCCACGAATCAACAGATTTGAAGGCCTGTACACAAACACGAGCCATGGGAAGTTTGAAAAAAAGTAGATAACCTTACGTGCACCCAGAGAGAACATGAGAGATCTTTATTAAACTCATAAAGCTTTGGAGAATTTGCCTGCCTGGAGCTTAGTCTTTTGCTCTAAGGGTGCTGCTACTAATGCAGCTTGGCACAACTTGGACCTTGTGTGTTTGTGTGTGTGTGTGTCAGAAGCAACTTGAGAAACTGCAGTGAGAGTTTCTCAAGTGAGAGAAATGGCCATCTACAGGGACGTTGCGCAGGGGATGGCCCACCAGGCCCAGATTAACCCCTTTTGGTGCCCTAGGTCACATTTTGGAAGTACGCCCCCAAACCAACCTCTAACGCACCCCCTCCCACCTCCTCCTCGCGGCTTCCTTGAGTCAAGAAAGGAAGGTGCGAGGAGGTGGAGGAAGGAAGGGAAGCCCCCGGGCCCTTGCAGCGCGCCCTCCTTCCTTGACTCAAGGAAGGAGGGTGCACCGTGAGGAGGAGGCGGCGGAGGGAAGCCCTGCCCCTGGGGCCACTGCTGGGAATGCGCAGCAGGAGGGCATAAGCACTTCTGCCTCCTCTGCCATGTTCCTGAGTGCTGCGCATGCCCGGCAGCGGCCCCGGGGGCTTCCCTCTGCCTCTTCCTCCTCGCGCCCTCCTTCCTTGACAAGGGGGCGGGAGCGATGGTGAGGGGGACGCCATTCCCTCCTCCCCACCCCCTCACAGAACTCTCCCCCCACCCTCCCCTGAGAGAGAGAGGGGGGGTGTCATCTCCATGCCGTGCGTTGCGGTTTTGTTGCAACTTTTTTTTTGGTCCATGTGAACTACGCCCCCCTTGGCTTGCGCCCCTAGGCCATGGCCTAAGGTGGCCTTATAGGTAATCCGGGCCTGATGCACAGATGTGTTACCATCCTGTGGGAGCCTTCTCTTATGTCCCCTCATGGGGAGCTAGAGCTAACAGATGGGAGCTCACCTTGTCTTGCAGATTAAAACCGCCAACCTTCAGGTACTTTGAACTGCCCTGGCTCAGTGCTATGCAATCCTGGGATTTGTTGTTTGGTGAGGCACCAGCAGTGCTTGGCAGAAGAGGCTAAAGTCCCTGCAAAACTACAATTCCCAGGTTCAGCCAAGACAGTTAAAGTGGTCTTGAAGTGCATTGATTCTATGGTATAGATTTAGATACACTGAATATGATACTTTGAGACTGATTGTGGGGCATGCAAATGTCGAACTGAAGCAAAGGGAAGGAAATTGGATTAAGGGTCTGGCAAAGGATGCCTCCCATGCAATCGCCATGTCAAGTTTGGAGCTTTAATACACAACCCACCCTTCCTCCTCCTCATCTTATTTTTCCTTTTATTTGATTGGCAGGCATTATATGACAACCATCTTAAAGGTTTGCACAAAAGTCACTTCAGAGCTAGGGCACATGCCTATGTTTATTCATAGCTAAGGTGGGCAGCTGAAGGCGGAATACACAACTCCATCAGGCAAGTATTGCACCTTGATTATAACACAGAGACACACTAACCAGTCTTGGGAGACACTTGGGGTCACCAGGGTTACAAGCCATGGCTGGGAAGAGCAAAGAGACCTCGGACCTCAGACGGCTGCAATTGAGATACAGGTCTCGAGAAGCTTCACTGGACAGAACGGCTTGCCTGGCCTATCTATGGGGCAAGTCCCCGTGTCTTTCAGGCATACTGCCAGATGGACCAGAGAGTGCCCAAGGTGAGGCTGTAAGCCAAGACGGCGACCAGGTAGGCCCGGAAGAGCAGCACATCCAGGACGTAGCCTACTTGCAGCCACTCGCGGGCGATGTCGCGGAATTCGTCACGCTTCTCCAAGAACTGGCGGATGGAGGCGATCTCTTGAAGGATGTTCTCCACCACCAGTGAACTCTCCCCTTGAGACGGGGATGGAGGCCCACTTGCGCTTCCTTCAAAATCGCGGATGTTCTCACAGTTGTAGTGGTTCAGTTTGGCTAGAAGAAGCAGAGGGGGGCAAATAGGCTTGTGAGTAAACAAAGAGAAACTATGGAGGAAGTGCTTGAAATCAGAGGCTCCAGTTGAGTCCTGGAGCCAAGGGTCGGTTCGTGGCTGAAATCCCATTGATATAATGTGGGTAAGTTTCCCTTACACATACAACTGTGCTTTCTTTTTTTGCTCATGGCATAACATGCATATTCAGTTCACATTTGTTTCAGTGGAGTGCCACAAAATTACAATTGCACTTTCTGGGATGGTGCATTAAGGTTTTCCCAGTGCCTTCAATGTACCATTTGATTCCCTAGGACAGGGGTGCCCACACTTTTTCAGCATGCAAGCTACTTACAATAAAATCAAGTCAGAAAGATCTACTTACCTCCTCAAGGCTGGAGAGGGGAGGGGCGGGGGCGGGGCTTGGAGTGGCCTGGCTCCACCCCCTGGCTTCAGCTCTACCAGCAGCTTCTCCAGGCTTGAGGATGGCAGAGCCAAGCCAGCCTTGTGCTAGCTATGCCACCACTGGCTTGGCATTGCCATCCTCAAGCCTGGAGAAGCTGCTAGTAGAGCAGAAGCCAGAGGGGGGGGCGGAGCCAGGCCGCACCGAGCCCCGCCCCCTCTCTCCTCTGGCTTTGGAGCCTAGGATTACAGATCCAGATATAATCATTTCCCACTCCAAGCGTGCAGCCCTGAAGAGAAGCGGCTGGAGAATAACAACAATAACAAGAGACTCTAGGAGTGTGCCTTTGCAAAATGCACCACTAGATTATTTTGTGAACCTTTTTGCAAAATACACACTTCTTATATTCTTTCCTTCTCCTTTTGCAAATAGAAAAAACCCAGGCTTTTGTTCAATGTTTACATTTGATGCATCTGCGTGCAAAGAACAAACGCCTTTTTTGTGCCAATGGTTTTGAAGAAATCATGATCTATGCCAGTGTTTCCCAATCTTTTTTGAGCCACGGCATACTTTTAACATTAAAAAAATCCAGGGGCACACCACCAACCAAAATGACACAAAATGACACTCTAACACAGTAAAGAATGGCTGGGGGATGGTGGCCTGCTGGGAGCAGCTGCTGGGAGTGCCGAAGCCGGGGGAGGGGGAGGAGCCAGGCTGCGCCATGCCCCTCCCCCTGGGTTCAGCTCTCCCACAGCTTGTCCAGCCTTGAGGGGGTAGTGCCAAGCCAGCGATGGCAGAGCGAGCACAATGCTGGCTTGGCACTGCCCCCTCCAGGCTGGAGAAGCTGTGGGAGAGCAGAAGCGGAGGAGGGGGAGGAGCCAAGGCCGTTCCATGCCCTCCCCCTCCCCACAGCTTCAGCTCTCCCACAGCTTCTCAAGCCTTGAGGGGCCAGTGCCACGCCAGCGATGGCAGAGCGAGCACAATGCTGGCTTGGCACTGCCTCTCAAGGCGGGAGAAGCGGTGGGAGAGCAGAAGCTGGGGGAGGGGGAGGAGCCAGGCCATGCCATGCCCCTCCCCCTCCCCCCAGCTTCAGCTCTCCCACAGCTTCTCCAGCCTTGAGGGGGCAGTGCCAAGCCAGTGGTGGCAGAGCCAGCACAATGCTGGCTTGGCACTGTCCTCTCAAGGCTGGAGAAGCTGTAGGAGAGCAGAAGCCGGGGAGGGGGCGGAGCCAGGCCGTGCCATGCTCTGCCCCCTCTCCACAGCTTCCTCCTCCATGCAGCTTCAGCAAGCGAGGGGCGAGAGTCATGGCAGGAGTCATGGCAGATTGGAGGCTGGCTGGGGAAACGGCTGAAGGAGGTGGCGCCCCGGCCCCTTCTGCTTTCTCTTTGCCGCCGCCCGGCCCTTCCTCCTCCTCCCCCAAGCAGCAGGAGTTTGGCAGGAGGAGGGGGGAAGGAAGGGGGGCAGAGAGCTTTTCTCATGGCACAGCAGGAGGTCCGTCACGGCACACTAGTTGGGTTGGGAAACACTGATCTATCCGATGTCACCCAGTGAGGACAAAGTTTTGGAGATAGTTTCTCTTTGCGTGTAAAAATCAACTAACACCAATCCCTGCTTCCCCTTAGAGTGGCACATTCATTTGGGGCTCTGTGGTTGCTCTGACCTGTGCTGTCGTTGTTCTCCATGTTCCTGGAGATCTCAGAGCTCTGTGTACGGATGGGGCGGAAGGCGTGCCTATCTCGGATGCAAAGCAAGATGGTGGCCCGCTCCAGAACCCAGCGCTTGACCCATTCGGGGACGTGGGGCTGAAGGTCCTGCTTGTGCACCAACCGCACAATGAGGATTGTCTCGGTCAAGCTGATGACCAACAGGGCCATACAGACCACAAAGTAGACCCCTGTAGAAGGAAAGCAAAAGGCCTTCAGTAAAGCATAGACATAAACACAGAGAAACAGAGCCAACACCTCCCTTCTCGCTACCCACCCTACCAGAGCATCCTTGACTTGGAATTATCAGAACCTCCCTTTTGACCAGATCAAGGGCTTCCAGGGTGGACTGTCAGAGTTCTGTCCAAACCCATCCTTATCTTTCCAGGTTACCTATGAGAGGCGTCCCAATGGCGGTGGCCGGAAGAGTGTCGGACACAATGATTAGGAAGACCGAATAGCCCAGGAGCAAGGTGATCTTGAAGGAGACTCTCTCCCCGCTGTCTGGGGGCAGGTAGAACCCCACAATGTCCATGACCATCAAGAAGATGCTGGGCATCAGCAGGCTGACGGCGTAAAAGAGCGGGCGCCTCCGGATGACCACCTGCCAGGATACAAAGAGGCACGCTGAGACTTGGCAGGCAAGGGAGCTACCTTGGGACGCTCCCTAATGGCTGGCTGGCTCTCCGTCAAGACCATTAAGGCTCAATGAATGCTTCTCCTGCTGGGCTCAAGTGAGACGAGCCAAGAGCGCCATTGGTGCCTGGCTAAGTTGCTTCCTGGCTTCCTTTGCAGTGAATGTTACTACACATTCCCTGTTGATGTCCTGTGGTTCCTGAGCTACCATAGTCAGGGCTAAGAAAAACTTAATAGCACTTTCGGGGTGCGGTGTCACCTGTATGCAGATGATGTCCAACTCTGTCACCCCTTCCCACCTGCTACTAAGGCAGCTGTTCCAGTCCTGAACCGGTGCATGGCAGTTGTTATGGACTGGATGAAAGCAAACAAATTGAACTTGAATCCAGACAAGACAGAGGTACTCTGGTCAGTCACAAGACCAAACAGGGCATAGGGCTACAGCCTGTGCTGGACGGGGTTACACTCCCCCTGAAGGCACAAGTTCGCAGCTTGGGTATGATCCTGGATTCATTGCTGACTGTGGAATCCCAGGTCTCAGCAGTGGCAGGGGAGCATTTGCACAGTTAAAACTTGTGCTCCAGCTGTGCCTGTACCTTGGGAAGTCTGACTTGGCCATGGTAGTTCATGCTCTGGTTACATCCCGTATAGACTACTGCGATGAACTCTACGTGGGGTGGCCTTTGAAGACTGTTTGGAAGCTTCAAATGGTCCAGCAAGCAGCAACCAGATTGCTAACAGGAGTGGCGTCCAGGGAGCACACACCTCCTGTGTTGCACCAGTTCTACTGGCTGCCAATTTGTTGCCAGGCATAATTCAAAGTGCTAGCTTTAGACTATAAAGCCTTAAAAGGTTCCAGCCCAGCTTACCTGTCTGAATGTATCTCTCTTTATGAACCATCTAAGACTCTAAGATCTTCTGGGGAGGCACCTGCTCTTGCAGATGCTTTTGGCACGGACAAGAGGCAGGGCCTTCTTTACAGTGGCTCCACGGCTGTGGAACGCCCTTCCCACGGATATATGATCGGCCCCCTCCCTTCCGACATTCCATAAAAAGGTCCAAACCTGGCTCTTTGAGCAACCTTTCATTAATGCAGAATAATCAGGTAAATATGAAATTACTGAATGACTTGACGATGCAATTGGATAACGATTTCAGTAAGGAGACGCTGATGATTATGGTTTTATGGCTTTGTCTGGTTTTATATTACATGCTAAGCGTTTTAATTGTATTTATAATCTGTTTTAATTGCATTTTATAATTGTGGAGGCATCGAATGGTTGCCGACTGTGAACCGTCCTGAGTCGCCTCCGGGCTGAGAAAGGCGGTATACAAATGTGGTAAATAATTAATAAATAAATAAATAAATAAATAAATAAATTTCTTGAACCAGGATCTTGAACCCGGTCCTTTTTTTGGGAAGAGAACTGGTTCTTTTGGGAAATGACAGGGTGCTTTTGTAGTTCCCATCCACCTTGTCTATTTTTATGTGCAGGAAGTATGTCTGATGATGATGGTGGTGGTGATGGTGATGGTAATGGTGATGATGGTGATGCTTCCAAAACGCTGAGCAAGGAAACTGATGAAACTTAGAAGTTCTGGGAAATCATTTCCCATGATTGGAATGTCCAACTCTACTTCATACTCCCATGTCCATCCTCTTTTCTCCCATCCCTTGCACCCATGTTGAACTTTCCGTTCCCTACTTCCACCATTAATTCTTTCTCCATCCACCCATGGCAACCAGTACTTACAAAGAACTTCATCTCAGCATAGGAATCGCTGTCCCCGACACTGAATTCTCGGAACTGGCTGAGCACGTGGAGGAGTTCCCATTCTCCTTGGTTCATGAAGACGCTCTTGTCGTGTTTCACTTCTTCTGGGCTCCGCCACAAAGAGATGTTGATGTCTCGGACTGAGGAGAGATAGACATTGAGAACGGATGGCTAAGAGGACTAAAAGTGGTGCCGTGGTGCATCTGAGCAACCAGCTGCAATCTCTGAATGTAGTTCAGCACCACTTGAATGGCCATAGTTCAATGTTATGGAATCCTGAGAGCTGTGGCATTGCTAGGTCTTCGGCCATTTCTGACAAAGAGTGCTGGTGCCTCACCAAAGTACCATGCAACTCTCAGGATTCCATAGCATTGATCCATGGCAGTTGAAATTGAGCCAAACTGCATTCATTATACCAGGGGTGCCCACACTTTTTCAGCATGCGAGCTACTTATAAAGCAACCAAGTCAAAATGATCTACCTACCCACTACAAAAATGTGAAACATATAACACAATATATGCTTTGAACTGGGTTTTCTGAGTCCACACTGCCATATAATCTGATTCAAAGCAGATAACATGGGATTTTATTCAACTGTGTGGAAAGGACCTCAGATCACCCAGGGCCCTTCCACACATCCTATTTTATAGTTGACACACACAAACTGATTTCGTACTACTAGACCAATTGCTGCCAAATTTGGCCACAAGACACCCACAAGGAGTGACCATCACTAAAAAAATTTTGTCATTTGGGAGTTGTAGTTGCTGGGATTTATAGTTCACCTACAGTCAAAGAGCATTCTGAACCCCACCAACAGCAGAATTGGGGCAAACTTCTCACACAGAAACCCCACAACCAACAGCAAATTATCAAGGCAGAGAGGAAGGAAAGGAAGGAAGGAAGGAAGGAGGGAAGGAGGGAGGAAACAGGAAGGAAAGAAGGCAAGGCACGAAGGAGGGGAGAAAAGAAGGAAAGGAGGAAAGGAAGGAAAGGAAGAAAGGAGATGACGAAGGAAGGAAGGAAGGAAGGGAAAGGAGGGAGAGAGAGAGAGGAAGGAAGGAAGAATAGAAAGGGAGGGAGGGAAAGAAGGGAAGGAAGAAAGGATGGGAAGTAGGGAAGGAAGAAAAGGATGAAGGAAGGGAAAGGAGGGGAGAGAGAGGAAGGAAGAACAGAAGAGAGGGAGGGAAAGAAGGGAAGGAAGAAAGGATGGGAAGTAGGGCAGGAAGGAAAGAGGGAAGGAAGGAGGAAGAAAGGGAAAGGAGGGCGAGAGAGAGAGAGAGGAAGGATGGAAGAACAGAAGGGAGGGAGGGAAAGAAGGGAAAGAAGGGAAGAAAGGATGGGAAGTAGGAAAGGAAGGAAAGAGGGAAGGAAGAAAGGGAAGAAGGAAGAAAGGGAAAGGAGGGGGAGAGAGGGGGGAGGAAGAACAAAAGGGAGGAAGAACAGAAGGGAGGGAGGGAAAGAAGGGAAGGAAGAAAGGATGGGAAGTAGGGAAGGAAGGAAAGAGGGAAGGAAGAAAGGATGGGAAGTAGGGAAGGAAGGAAAGGGAAGAAGGAAGGAAGAAAAGACAGCAAGGGGGAGGGACAGGGAGGGAGAAAAGAGGAAGCCCCTCCACTGACTTACCAACAGCCCCGAGTCCCAGTCCATGCTGCAGCAGCTGCACTTGGAGGCGCCTCTGGCCGCCCCCCCGGCCCTTCTTTTGGCGAGACTATGAAATGGTGGGGAAAACGGTGCACGTGACGTCATGGCATGGGAGCCATACACACCATGTATGGCTCCCATATGGGCCATAGCGACGCCAGTCACGCTGCCGCCACGCTGACTGGCCAGCAGCACCTGGGCGGCATTGGGAGCCTGCAGGGCAGGACTGAGCCTTCCTCCCGCCCTGCCTGCGATCTACCAGTAGATCGCGATCTACCTAATGAGCACCCCTGCATTATACAGTGTAGATGCACCCCAAAATGGGAACTGCAACTTTAGTAGACCCTTTGAATCCATTTTTGAATTATAACTCAACATGCATGCAAATCCCATGGATCCAATGGGCTTCCTTTCCTAGAGGGCTACTAATAGGACCCCATTTATATTTATGGATCAGGTTTCCGTCTCTCGTTTCCTCCCGCAACCTGTAAGAGGGTCACAAGGTGAAGCCAACCGAAGTCATCCCATACTGTTATGGAGCCAGCTGGTGAAGGTCAAGGAGCAGTTCTGGACATCAAAGGGGAAGTTGTAGATGTCCAGGCTGCAGGCCGTGACCACCTGGACCGGCTTGAGGTTCCGTACTTCTCCATCGTGGAGGATGTAAACGTAGGGGATGTCGGGGGACTTGCCCACATCCACACTGCAGAAGAGAAAAGGCGGAGAAACACAAAGACCGGAAGAAGCCCATTTTAGTACTTCATCACATTAGAGCATGAATCTACCGTATATCTGGTTTCTATAGATCACTTTTATGAAGGCCAGCAACATAAATAAAGGACCAAAGTTCTCCTCTCCAGAATCCACCTCTGAGGATACAAGTTGGCATCTCTTGGCAAAGATGGGTCTTGGGAAATTTAACCTTGGATAACAGTTTTGAGGATCTATCAACAACAATTCTAGGTGTGGATTCTAGGTGTTGTAGTCCAAAAACAACTTCCTCCCTGCAAGCCCTTTCAACATCACCCAACTAAAATTTTGGGTGTCTTAGTATAACAGAGCATCATTTCTTACTATCTACACCAGTGGTTCTCAACCTGTGGGTCCCCAGATGTTTTGGCCTTCAACTCCCAGAAATCCCAAGAGCTGGTAAACTGGCTGGGATTTCTGGGAGTTGTAGGCCAAAACAACTGGGGACCCACACGTTGAGAACCACTGATCTACACCATTAATAGTGCAGCAGGTTAAACTGCTGAGCTGCTGAGCTTGCTGACCAAAAGTTTGGTGGTTTAATTCTGGAGAGTGGAGTGAGCTCCTGCTGTTAGCCCCAGCTTCTGCCAACCTAGCAGTTTGAAAACATGCAAATGTGAGTAGATCAATAGGTACTGCTCCAAAGGGAAGATAAGTGCTCCATGCAGTCATGCCAGTGGCCACATGACCTTGGAGGTGTCTATGGACAACGCCGGCTCTTTGGCTTAGAAAAGGAAATGAGCACCAGAGTCTCAGAGTTGGACATTGCTAGACTTAATATCAGGGGAATACCTTTACCTATACTGCTACCATTTTAAACCATACTTGGTATACTGTTTTGGAAAGGCCAATGATTTCTTTGAGCAGGAGTTCGTCCTCCCCAATCATGGGGGTGGGGGTTTTTTGGGGGGGATTTTTTGGGTTAAGGCCCAATAAACGGTAGCAACCAGAGGCTAGTTTGCAACAATAAATCCAACCCACTGCTTTGGATGTTATTCTGTCTTCCAAGTTGATGTGTTTGCAGCTGCCCCTCCATTATCTTCCTCCCTCGCTCCCTCTTTCTCTCCTTCCCAAACAAAGACTTCCTCCAAACAGTTGAATCCCACGCCAGATACAACCAAGGTAATTATTAGTGTTTATAGTTTCCCACTACTGGAACCATCCCAATTTCTCAGCCTTCTCCCCATCTGCAGCGTACAGTTACACAGAAGAACCAGCCAGCTTTGAGCCAGAGCGTTGGCAGGAATACGAAATGGGAGAAGACAAGGGGACAGCGGAGAGGGAGAGGGAATCAGGCTAAATCCTCATCCTCTTTCTCCCAACTCCTGAAACATTGTGGAGGAAAGGGGAACCCCCCCCCCCCCATGACTTCCCCCCAAAAGAATACCAGGACTTACAACTCATTGATCAGAATATCTGGCACCCAGATGGCATCGGTGGGAACAGACATCTGGGTGATGTTGTCAAATTCCTCCGGTTTCCATTGCAGAAACTCATCGATCCATTGCTGGAGTAAAGAGGGGAGGAAGGGTTTCCATCAGGGCCAAATCATGAGATAGAAGTTGGATAATATCATCATCATTACCACCACCATCATCATCGAGGGAAGACACACTGCTCCATGGCCATGCTGGATGGGGGCATTTTGACCCAAATAGTCACTTTTCCAAACTTTGCTCCCCTAAATGTCAATCAAGCCAAGAATATGCTCTCTCATTTTGTGCATGGCTACAGCTTTGTGGTGCTGCTTTTTCCAACCCAGCCCAGAAGGACAAAAATCATAGATCTCATCATCTTATACTGAGAAACATTGTAAGGAAAACCCATAATGTGTTGTCAAAGGCTTTAATGGCCAGAATCACTGGGTTGCTGTGCGTTTTCCAGGCTGTCTGGCCATGTTCCAGAAGCATTCTCTCCTGACGTTTCACCTGCATCTATGGCATCTATGGCAGGCATCCTCAGAGGTGCTGGCTGCTGGAGCTGATGAACAACTGCACTCCTTCCTGTCAGATCCCCAAAATCTGGAGGAAAGCAAGAGTCATAGCCTTCTTGAAAGCAGGCAAAGACCGTCATGATCCATAAAGCTATAGACCGATCTCCTTGTAGTGCCATCTTTACAAAGTTCTGGAGAGACTTATTTTGCATAGAATTATGGAAAAATAGACCCATGTCTGATTGCACAGCAAGCTGGATTCAGGAAAGACCAAAGCTGCACATCGCAAGTGCTGAACCTGACTCGGCACATAGAAGATGGCTTTGAAAGGCAGCAGATCACAGGAGCTGTCTTCACAGACCTGTTAGCAGCTTATGATACTGGAAACCACCACCTCCTGAGAAAAATGGATCATATCTCAAAGGATTACCACCTCACCCGCCTCATAGGAAACCTGCTACAAAACAGGAGCTTTTTTGTTGAGTTCCAGGGCCAAAGAAGCAGATGGTGAAAACAGAAGAATGGCATGCCTCAGAGGAGCGTGCTCGGTCCATCAATGTTCAACATTTACATATGACCAGCCATTGCCAGAAGGGACAGAGAGTTTCATCTATGCTGACGATCATGCCATCACCACTCAAGCAGGGAGCTTTGGGATGGTTGAACAGACGCTCTCCGAAGCTCTAGGTGATCTTACTGCCTATTACAGGGGAAACCAGCTGATTCCTAATACATATAAAACACAGACATGTGCTTTTCATCTTAAGAACAGACAAGCACCTTGAACTCTGAGGATGACCTGGGAAGGAAGGAATCCCACTGGAGCATTGCAGCACGCACAAAGACCTGGGAGTGACCCTGGACCGTGCTCTGACCTACAAGAAGCACTCCCTGAATATCAAGCAAAAAGTGGGCGCTAGAAACAATTTCAAACGAAAGCTGACTAGCACAACCTGGGGGTCACAACCAGACACAGAGAAGACATCTGCCCATGCGCTTGGCCACTCTGCTGCTGAGTATGCATGCCTGGTGTGGAACACATCTCACCACGCTAAAACAATGGATGTGGCTCTGAATGAGATATGCCACATTATCACGGGGTGTCTGCACCCTACACCACTGGAGAAATTATACTGTTTAGCTGGTATTGCACCACCTGACATCCGCCGGGAAGTAGCAGCCAATAGTGAAAAGACCATAAGAACATAAGAAGAGCCATGCTGAATCGGACCTCAGCCCATCTAGTCCAGCATTCTGTATCACACAGTGGCCCACCAGTTGTACACGGGGATCTCGAGCAGAAGGGAGGGCAAAACCCTAACCTGCTCCCAACCCCCCACAACCAGTACCCAGGGAAAACCTGCCTACCTCAACCAACTCCGAGGTGGCACTTGAATGTCCTTTTCAGTAACTACCGATACACTTGGTATCCATGAATCTGTCTAATCCTGCCTTGAAGTTGTTCAGGCTGACAGCTGTCACAACCTCTTCTGGAAGTGAGTTCCATAACCCAATGACCCTCTGGGTGAAGAAATATTTCCCTTTATTAGTCCTAATTTTCCTACCTTGGAGCTTCAGGGAGTGCCCCCTAGTCCTAGTGTTTTGTGACAAAGAAAATAGTTTTTCTTTATTCACCTTTTCTATCCCATGCATGATTTTATACACTTCGATCAAGTCACCTCTTAAACGCCGTCTTTCAAGGCTGAAAAGACCAAGGCGTTGCAACCTGGTTTCATAAGGGAGCCGCTCCATCCCTTGGATCATTCTTGTTGCCCTTTTCTGTACCTTTTCCAGTTCCGTTATATCCTTCTTAAGGTGCGGAGACCAGAATTGTACACAGTACTCCAAATGTGGCCTTACCATAGATTTGTAGAGAGGTAATACAACATTTGCTGACCTATTTTCGATTCCCTTCCTGATCATGCCAAACATAGAATTTGCTTTTTTCACTGCTGCTGCACACTGGGTTGACATCTTCATTGAGCTGTCCACCAAAACCCCAAGATCCCTTTCCTGGTTTGTCTCAGAAAGCTTTGATCCCATCAGTTTATAAGTGTATTTGGGGTTCTTTGCCCCGATGTGCATGACTTTACACTTGTTTAGGTTAAAATGCATTTGCCACTTTGTTGCCCATTCACTCAATTTCGAGAGATCTTTCTGGAGCTCTTTACAATCAGTTTCATTTTTAACTACCCTGAACAATTTAGTGTCGTCTGCAAACTTTGCTACCTCAGAATTCACTCCTACATCCAGATCATTAATGAATAAATTAAAAAGTAACGGACCCAAAACTGAACCTTGGGGTACGCCACTTCTCACCTCTTTCCACCCAGAGAAATGTCCGTTTATTACCACCCTTTGTTTCCTACAGTTTAGCCAGGTTCCAATCCAGGACAAGACCTGTCCTCTGATTCCATGGCTGAAGAGCTTATTTAGGAGCCTTTGGTGAGGGATTTTGTCAAAAGCCTTTTGAAAGTCAAGGTAAACAATATCAATTGGGTCCCCTTTATCTATGTGTTTATTTACACCCTCAAAGAATTCTAACAAGTTAGTAAGACATGATTTGCCTTTGCAGAAACCATGTTGATTTTCTTTCAGCAATGCCTGTTCTTCTATGTGCCTAGTAATTTTTTTCTTTAATAATGGTTTCCATCACTTTGCCTGGAACTGAGGTTAGACTGACTGGTCAATAATTTCCTGGATCACCTCTGGATCCTTTCTTGAAGATCGGTGTTACATTTGCCTCCCTCCAGTCCTCGGGTACAGTGCCTGATCGTAGAGAGATGGCTGTCCTATGTAAAGGAGATAATCTGGTTTAAGAAGGTTTAAATGTGACTCATGGTGTATAAGTAACTGGTAACCTTTTATTGTCTACTATGCAAATTCCATATGTATTGTTTTGTGTGTGCGCTATTTTTTATTTTGGACTTGCAACGGCCTTTGGTCAAAGGCAATAAATTTTATACTTGCAGTGCCTGATCTTAGAGTAAGGTTATATATCTTAGCTAGAAGTTCAGCAATTTCACACTTGAGTTCCTTAAGAACTCTGGGGTGGATGCCGTCTGGACCTGGTGATTTGTTGACATTTAGTTTAGTAAGGCATGTGAGAACATCCTCCTTGGGATGTGACCAAGGCAGTGACATCTCTGGCCCATCCCCTGTTTGGGTATCAGCCAGCACGCCAATGACTTAAATCAAGAAATAGTTTTCTTAGATCTACAGAGACACTCGCTGGAACACCTCAGCAAGCAAGAGTCCAAAAGTGGCAGGCTAAAAGCCAGAACCTCAATCAGTTGCTGAAACCAAATGAGAGACTCCCTCCTGGGCACACAGAAGACTGGGCGATGTGGAAGGCACTGAATAGACTGCGCTCTGGCACCAGGAGGTGCAGAGCCGACCTTAGGAAATGTGGCCACAAAGTGGAATCCATGACATGCGAGTGTGGAGAGGAGCAAACCACAGACCACCTACTGCAATGCAGCCTGAGCCCTGCCACATGCACAATGGAGGGCCTTCTTATAGCAACACCAGAGGCACTCCAAGTGGCCAGCTTCTGGTCAAAGGACATTTAATAGAATGCCAAGTCTGTAAACTTTGTGTTCTGTTTGTTTGCTTTGTTTGCTTTTAATGCAATACAACTGTTTGGTTCGCTCCTGACACGATAGATAAATAAATAAAAATCCTCAGAGGTCTGTTGGAAACTAGGAAAATTTGGTTTATATACCTGTGGAATGATGTCCAGGGTGTGAGAAAGAACTCTTGTCTGTTTGAAGCAAATGTGAATATTGCAATTGGTCACCTTGATTAGCATTGAATAGCCTTGACTAGCCAAGCACGTGGCCAATTTCAACAGAAAGGAGAAAACCATAAACACGAACAAAATCTGGCTCCCAGTATTTTTTTAAAAAGCTCTAAAATCAGGACAGTAAATAAAGAGGAACACTCAAACAATAGGGGAAGTCCTGACAGGAAACAATCAGGGCCAGCTCACACCTTCCAACAAAGGATTCCCTCAGGCAGGAAGCAGCTAGGATTTGAAGCTGCAAGGCCATTCAATGCTAATCTAGGTGATCAATTGCAACATGCCTCAAACAGACAAGAGTTGTTTCTCCCACCCTGGACATTATTCCACAGATATATAAACCTCAGTTGTCTCATTTCCAACAGACTTCTATGCAGATTGATTTTGCAAACTTCATGGCTACCTAATGCTATTCAAGGTGGCCAATTGCAACATTCACACTTGCCTCAAACAGACAAGAGTTCTTTCTCCCACCCTGGACATCATTCCACAGGTATATAAACCTCACTTGTCTAGTTTCCAACAGACCTCACAACCTCTGAGGATGTGGGCAAAATGTCAGGAGAGAATGCTTCTGGAACATGGCCGGATGGCCCAAAAAACTCACAGCAACCCAAACCCCATAGTGCCCAATGTCTGAAGTAACTGTGGCTGGACTTCCAGGGAAAACATAGCCATGGGAAAGGCACCGGGGAACCATATGAAAAGGATGGTACGCAAAAGGTACCAAGGGAGCAATGTATTGAGAAAATCAGGTGGATGTATATCAAACGGCTAAGCATCCTGGGATCCAAAGCAGTGTTTCCCAACCTTTTTTGAGCCGCGGCACACTTTTAACATTAAAAAAATCCGGGGGGAACGGCTGGGGATGGTGGCCTGCTGGGAGCAGCTGCTGAGAGTACCGAAGCCGGGAGAGGGGGAGGAGCCCTCCCCCGGCTTCAGCTCTCCCACAGCTTGTCCAGCCTTGAGGGGGCAGTGCCAGGCCAGGGGTGGCAGAGACAGCACAATGCTGGCCTGGCACTATCCCCTCAAGGCTAGAGCAGCTGCTGGGAGTGTCAAAGCCGGGGGAGGGGGAGGAGCCAGGCTGAGCTATGCCCCGCCCCCTCCCCAGCTTCAGCTTTCCCACAGCTTGTCCAGCCTTGAGGGGGCAGCGCCAGGCCAGCGGTGGCAGAGACAGCACAATGCACAAGACTGGAGCAGCTGCTGGGAGTGCCAAAGCTGAGGTGAGGGGGTGGGGCCAGGCCGCACCATGCCCCGCCCCCTCCCCCGGCTTCAGCTCTCCCACAGCTTCTCCAGCCTTGAGGGGACAGTGCGAGTGAGGGGTGGGAGTCATGGCCCCCATCCCCGGTGCCGCTCTCCTCCATGACTCCCACCCCTTGCTCGCTGAAGCCGCGCAGAGGAGAAGGAGCATGAGCAGTGGACGGGCTTCAGTGGATGGGGCTCCTCCTCCGCGCGGCTTCAGTGAGCAAGGGGCAAGAGTCACGGCGGAAGTCATGGCGGATTGGAGGCTGGCTGGGGAAACGGCCGAAGGAGGCAGCGCCCCGGGCCCTTCTTCTTTCTCTTTGCCGCCGCCCGGCCCTTCCTCCTCCTCCCCCAAGCAGCAGGAGTTCGGCAGGAGGAGGGGGGAAGGAAGGGGGGCAGAGAGCTTTTCTCGCGGCACAGCAGGAGGTCCATCATGGCAAACTACTGTGCCACGTCACAGCGTTTGGGAAACACTGATCCAAAGGACCACACAGATAACTGTGGAGGGACAAGATGAAGAGGAAAAATAGATGCACCATAAATAAAATGGAGATGTCATCTTCTTACCTGTCTGTACCAGATATATGTGGTCAAGACTTGGTTCTTTTCATCCTGTCAAAAACAAAAACAGAGATTAGGCTGGTGAAACACAAGGTCTGCTTCCTTCATTAACCTTCGTGCATTGTGCTGAGAGGAATGCGATGGCCAAGTCGAGGAACATTGGAAAGGGTCACCTCCATGGCTTTGTGATAGACCTCACGCTTTGAGCACAGAAGGCACCAGCATTTGTTCCTGTGATTGAATCAATGAGATTTTTCATCTCAGGATCTCAGTGACAAGATTTGAGGAGCAAAACCCTATCAGAGAACTTATAGAGTGGTTACCGGTTATGCAAAAATAATAACGATGAGAAAACATGCAGTTGAAAGAGCATTGCAGTGGAGCAACCAACTGCTAAAGAACGTGAGAAGGTGGTCATCCAAGTTCTGTTTAACAGCCTTCAAAGAAGGATAAGTCTATAGACCAGTGTTTCCCAACCAGTATGCCGTGGCACACTAGTGTGCCGTGAGCGATCATCAGGTGTGCCGTGGGAAATTGGAGATAGGAGAGAGAGAGAGAGAGCCCTCCTGTCCTACCGGGAAGCCCTAGATGGGGCTCGATCCCTTGCCTGAGTCCCGCAAACACAGCCTCTACTCACCACTTGCCTTCTTGGGCTTCCTTCTCCCCTCTGGTCCATCCTCGGCCTCAGGACTGCGTCAGGCGGAAAGAGCCACGCGGAGAGAGAGAAGAACCTGGGATGGGACTTCCCCGGGTCCCCCGGCTGCCTGGGGGCAGATCTACACCGTAGCATTCATGCAGTGAGGCACCCCTTGGTCTTCCAGGGCTCAAGGCTGGGGAATCCCGGGATTTGTAGTTTGGGGAGGCTCGGGATGGTGTCAAACTACCACTCCCGTGATTCCCTCGCACTCACCCAAGGCGGGTCAAGGGGCGTTCAGGACACAGGGTTGAGGCACCTTTAAGCAGGGGGGGGGGGGCGAAAACTAACAGGGTTTGCTCACTTAAGACAGGCATAGGACAACTTGGGCCCTCCCTCCAGGTGTTTTGGTCTACAACTCCCACTATTCTCACACACACACACACACACACACACAGATATATATATATATATATATATATATATATATATATATATATATATATATAAGCTGTATAAATTTATTAGCTCTACCTGCCACGCGTTGCTGTGGCCAACCTTCCCTCCCTCTTTCTCTCCTTCCCTCCCTCTTTCCTTCCTTCCCTCTTTTTCTTTTCCTTCTTCTTTCCTCCCTTTCTTTGCTCTTTGGTTCCATTCTTCCTTCTCTCTTCCCTTCCTTCCTTCCTTCCTTCCTTCCTTCCTTCCTTCCTTCCTTCCTTCCTTCCTTCCTTCCTTATTGATGCATAAGAACACAGAGAGAGACTGACAGCTGTTGAGCAAGACCTTCGTGTGTGTCTTTCTGCCATTCCTGCCAGGATATCTATGTTGTGTTCATTGAAACAGGCCCAGGTTTCACACTGAGTGTATAAATACATTTAAAAACATATTAACTATATGTATTACTGTGTTAGAGTGTCATTTTGGTTGGTGGTGTTCCTCAGGATTTTGTAAATGTAAAAAATGTGCTGCGGCTCAAAAAATGTTGAAAAACTCAGCTATAGACAACACTGAGCTAGCAGACCAGTGGTTTGCTTTCTTATAAGACAACTGCATATTCCTATAAATGCAGGTTCGGGCACAGAAGGCCCATCCCAATCACTAGTCTCAATTAAAGTAGACCTCGTAAATCAATGGAAATTGCATAAGCGTTGTCTTAATAACTTCCCATTGATTCCATGGATCCATTGCAGAGTTGGGTTTAAGCCACTGAACGTATAATACATCTAACACTTGGACAAGAACGGAGGTGAATAATAATAATAATAATAATAATAATAATAATAATAATAATCTTTATTTACACCCTGCCACCATCTCCCTGAAGGGGACTCGGGGAGGCTTACATGAGGCCAAGCCCAGAAGTGCATTTCAATACAGTAACATAAAAAAACCCATAAAGCAACAGTACAGTAAAATAGAATAATTATAATAGTAAATCAAACGCAAAATATAATAAACCGTGCAAAGTAATACAATAGAAAAAACAAACACAATCACAATGAGCGGGCCACATGTGCAAGATACAATGATAATTTTAAAAAGCTAAGGATGAGATAAAATTAAAAACCTATATAT
This sequence comes from Anolis apletophallus, assembly GCA_030556195.1. Classification (NCBI taxonomy): domain Eukaryota; kingdom Metazoa; phylum Chordata; class Lepidosauria; order Squamata; family Anolidae; genus Anolis; species Anolis apletophallus. The sequence continues at coordinate 16,714,448 of JARBWK010000013.1, forward strand.
TTGTAGGGGAGGTGAATCCCATTGACTTCAATCACATTTCCTCCTAGGAGAAAGGATTTTGTGAATTTTTGACAAAAGAATACATCGTGGGAGGCTAATCATTGCAAAATGGTCTGCATCTCCCATCGCCTCACCCAGCAGGGAGAAAGCTTTTAGCAATCTAGTGAAAGATAATGAAATGTATGAGGTTGCCTTCCCTAATTCTTGTATCCTTTTAGTCATCCCGTTTATGGCGCGATCCATTTTATTTGGGGGCAAAATAAGATGATTTCCCACCCAAACAAAAATCCTGCTCCTCCATGATATTTTCCTTCAGTGCCCAAGTTTCTAGCATTGCAGAGAGAGAGGGAGGGAGAGAGACTAAAATTGTTCCTACAGTAGACCAGGGGACCTCAAACTTTTTGAACAGAGGGCCAGGTCACAGTCCATCAAAGTGTTGGAGGGCTGGATTATAATTTGGGAAAAAACCCAACAACACATGCATGAATTCCTATGCACACTGCACATATTTTATTTGTAGTGCAAAAAACACTTTAAAAAATACAATAATTGAAATTGTGGCGCAGCTGGCTGGGATTCAGCTGCATTAAGAACACTACTGACCGAAAGGTCATGAGTTCGAAGCCAGCCCGAGTTGTAGTGAGCTCCCGACCAAAAATTGTGTCGCTTGTTGTCGAAAGACAGTTGCATCTGCCAAGTAGGAAATTGAGGTACCACTTTGTGGGGAGGCTAATTTAACTGATTTGTGAGGCCATAAAAATCTCCAGGAAGTATGCAAATAATGAGGAAGCAATAGCTCCCCTGGTGGCCAGAAGCTGGAATGTTAAATAGCCTCTGTGTGTCTGTCTATATATGTTGTGTGTCTATGGCATTGAATGTTTGCCATGTACTGTATATGTACATTGTAATCCGACCTGAGTCCCCTGCAGGGTGAGAAGGGTGGAATATAAATACTGTAAATAAATTTTAAAAAATGAAAAACAATTTTAGCAAATTTAAACTTATTAGTATTTCAATGGGAAGTGTGGGCCTGCTTTTGGCTGATGAGATAGGATTGTTGCTGTGGTTGTTATTGTGTGCTTTCAAGTCATTTCAGACTTAGGTTGACCCTGAGCGAGGGCTGGGAAAATGGCATTGGAGGGCCGTATATGGCCCCCGGGCCTTAGTTTCAGGACCCCTGCTGTAGAGTCTCGCTTATCCGACATAAACAGGTCGGCTAACGTCAGAGAAACGAAAAAGTTGGATAATACAGAGTCTCCTACTGTTACCCATCTGACGCAGGGCTAGACACCTAGAATACTAACAACAGGGAATTAAAGAGTTAAGGCAAGGCAACGCCTCGGGGCTAGAGCAGCCCAGCAGGAAGTGCCCGGATGCGGAAGAGGAGCATGGAAATCACAGAGGGAAGGAGGGGGGATGCTTCCACTTCCAGTCCTGCCTCTTTTCCCCCTTTCCTCCCTCCTCCTCCTCCTTGCCTTGCCTTTTCCACTTATTGGGAATGGAGAGAGTTGGGGAACACTCCTTTCATTAAAGGGGAAATGCTGGAGGAAAAGGGAGGCGCCAGATAAGAGCATTGGATAAGACGGAATGTCGGATAAGTGAAGGTTGGATAAGCAAGACTCTACTGTACTTTGTTAAAGTCTTCGATTTGTTGCATCCATGTTCCCTTGTTCACTATCTGCCCCTTTTCTCTGGATTCCTAAACTCTGCTTACACTCTGTGGAAGTTACTTCAATGCGGGAAATTTGGAACTTACTGAAGGAAAAGTTCACAGGAAATATTCTTCAGGCTGATATGGGCGGGGTCAAAATGATGTAAACAAAAATTAAAAAAATAAAAATTTGTCTAAAAAAAAAGAAAAGGGATTCTTTCAATCTCTGCATCTCAATGGGCCAAAGTGATGTGGACTGGGACTGTGGCGCAGCTGGCTGGAAGTCAGCTGCATTAAGGTCACTACTGACCAAAAGGTCATGAGTTCGAAGCCAGCCCGGGTCGGAGTGAGTGTCCGACCAATTTGGGTAGCTTGCTGTCGACGTTTGCAGCCTGAAAGACAGTTGTATCTGTCAAGTGGGAAATGTAGGTACTGCCTACGTGGGGAGGCTAATTTAACTAATTTACAACGCCATAAAAATCTCCAGCAAAAGCATGCAAAGAATGAGGAAGTACTTCATCAGTGTCACAAATGGATGGTGAAGCAACAGCTCCCCCGGTGGCCAGAATATTACATTGCCTCTGTGTCTGTCTATATATGTTGTGTGCCTATGGCATTGAATGTTTGCCATATATATATAGGTACATTGTAATCCGCCCTGAGTCCCCTGCGGGGTGAGAAGGGTGGAATATAAATACTGTAAATAAATAAATCTATTACATATAATAAAAGTCAGTGTTTGCGGGCGATGGGTGGGTGGGCCGAGCGACGGGAGGAATATGTACCTGCGTTTCAATTGGCTGCCACTCCAGGATTATTTGCATAACGGCTCTGAATGGCCAGCCTCTCAACATTCCAACAATCCTAGGCAGCAGAGAAAGGGAGGGAAAGGGCCTGAGGCAGACACACAGAGCCCACCTGACCCATTCTACATCCTGGTGCAGTTTCAAATAGGACGAACCATGGATGATGGGACTTGAAGTACCTCCACCCACCTCCTGAGAACGCTGCCAGAGAGGGTAAAAGAAAGGGCCTGCCTGAATTAACACAAGATTTTTCTGGACTAGGCCTCAGTTACTCCATAAAGGGCCTGAAAGGGCCTGACTGAATTAACAGTCAGGCTTCTTAAACTTCATTTTCTGGACTAGGCCTCAGTTACTGGGCTACTATGCAAGGACTGAGTTAACAGTAAGGCTGCCTTAACTTGATACTCCAGATTAGGCCGCCAATCATGGGATCCTGTGTATGGCCTGAATTGACAGTAACACTTCCTCAACTAGATTATCATGACTAGGCCAAAGTTACTGGGATACTGTGTAACGACTGAAATAAGGCTTCCTAAACTTGCTTTTCCTGACTAGGCCTCAGTTACTGTGATACTGTGTCAAGACAGATCCCGCTGCGACCCTCATCCAGTGCATGATCATGACCACACTTGGCACACAAAGCCCCCATGATCCACTTTACATCCTGGTGCAGTTCGGAGGAGGGTGGACCACGGATGATGGGACTTGAAGTACTTCCACTCACTTCACAAGACCGCTGCCAACCTCATCCAAAGACTGATCAAGACCAAACTTGGCACACAGAGCCCCCATGACTCATTCTACATCCTGGTATAGTATTGAGGAGAATGGACCACGGATGATGGGACTTGAAGTACCTCCACTCACTTCCCAAGACCGCTGCAACCCTCATCCAATCACTGAGCAAGACAAAATTTGCCACACATAATCCCCATGACCCACTCTACATCCTGGTGCACTTTGGAGGAGGATGGACCATGGACGATGGGACTCCTAGCACCTTCCCTCACTTCCCGAGACCACTGAAAGCCACATAAACAACTGATAAGGACCAACCTTGGCACACAATGCCTTTCACAAATAACCCGGGCAGTGCCGGGTCCCCAAGCTAGTAAATAAATAAATAAATTGTCATCAAACTGATGGTGCCTTGCAACTAACAACTGACAGCTCTTCAAAATAGAAAAAGGAGGACTTTGGAGAGATGTTGAGCTAAAACTTCTGAACAAAAGCAAAAAAAGTAATGCAAACGAGCCTGTTCTGTTGTGGCAATCTCTATGGAGACCAACGTCTCCAAGAGCCAAGGAGGCAAGAAAACGCGGCGATTCCCTCGCAGAATTGGAGAGACGTATCCCAATCCTTGTGGATCCTATCGATCCACACTGATCCATTAAAAGCCAAAGGATTTGGGAGCGAGGTAGAAGACACCTACCACGCTCAGAATGGCATAGATCATGAGGTCGATGGCCACGTTGGTGGTCTTCCTCCAGTTCCGGACGGGACGCACCCCTTTCTTGTAGCCGGTGAACAAATACTCGGAGAGCATGCGCAGAGCAGGTTTGCTCACGTTGGTGATCTTGCTGGGAATTTTCAGAGGTGCTACAAAGCAAAAAGATACTTGTCACACAGGGAAAATTTACTTCTCATGAAGATGAATTCCTTCCCGTAGCAAACCAGCATCCCCATCTCCTAACATGGCCTTTTTTTTGGTGCAATTTCTACACCAGTTTAGAGTATGGATCCATATGTACTTAACCAGAGATTGCAGACAAACATTCCATTTACCACATCCCTCAGCCAACATGGGTTTCATCTACACCAGAGCATTCCTAAATGTGTGTCATAAAATCATAGACTCATTGAGTTGGAAGAGACCCTTCATGGGCCATCCAGTCCAACCCCATTCTGCCAAGAAGCAGGAAAATTACATTCAAAGCACCCCCGAGAGATGGCCATCCAGCCGCTGTTTCAAAGCCTCCAAAGAAAGAGCCCCCACCACATTCCAGGGCAGAGAGTTTCACTGCTGAACAGCTATCACAGTCAGGAAGTACTTCCTAATGTTCAGGTGGAATCTCCTTTCTTGTAGTTTGAAGCCATTGTCCCATTGCGTCCTAATCTCCAGGGCAGCAGAAAAAAAGCTTTCTCACTCCTCCCTATGACTTCCTCTCTCATATTTATACATGGCTATCATATCTCCTCTCAGCCTTGGCTAAATATGCCAAGCTCTTTAAGCTGCTCCTCATAGAGCTTGTTCTCCAGACCCTTGATCCAGGCCCGGATTACCCATAAGGCCACCCTAGGCCATGGCCTAGGGGCACAAGCCGAGGGGGGTGCAGTTCACGGACCCAAAAAAATGTTGAAACAAAACCGCAATGTGCGGCATGGAGATGACTCTCTCTCTCTCTCTCTCTCTCTCTCTCTCTCTCTCGGGATGGCGGGGGAGCGCTGCGAGGGGGGGGGGGGGTCTGGCACCCCCCTCGCTATCACCCCACCCCCTTGTCAAGGAAGGAGGGCGCAAGGAGGAAGGAAGGGAAGCCCCCAGGGGCGCTGCTGGAAATGCGCGGCACCCAGGAACATGGCGGAGGAGGCAGAGGCGCTCGCACCCTCCTTCCTTGACAAGGGGTGCTGCGCATGCCCGGCAGCGGCCCCGGGGGCGGGGCTTCCCTCCGCTTACTCCTCCTCGTGCCCTCCTTCCTTGACTCAAGGAAGGAAGCTGCGAGGAGGAGGAGGCAGAGGGAAGCCCTGCCCTCGGGGCCGCTGCCAGGCATGTGCGGCACCCAGGAACATGGCGGAGGAGGCAGAGGCGGCTTGAATCCCGGCGCAGTTGCCGCCCCGCAGCAGCCTTCACGCCGAAAGGTCACGTGAGCGCGGGAAGAAGGACTCGGCGCCTGGGGAAAGAAGAAGAAGAAGCAGGGTTGGAATTGCTCCTTTTTTTTCCTTTTTGGGGGGCACTGGCAGTGGAAAGAAGGAATGTGGGGGGAGGGGGGGTGTGGTAGAGGTTGGTTTGTGGCGTAATTCTAAAGTGTGGCCTAGGGCGCCAAAAGGGGTTAATCCGGACCTGCTTGATCATTTTAGTTGCCCTCCTCTGGTCACATTCCAGCTTGTGAATATCTCCCTTCAATTGTGGTGCCCAGAATTGGACACAATATTCCAGGTGTGATCTAACCAAGGCACAATAGAGCATGGGTAGCATGACTTCCCTGGACCTAGACCAGGCTTGCCCCTCCTACCCTCCTGCAAGAAATCAGCTGGTTTTTAAAAAAAAAATTGAAAAATTGTAGCGGCGGCACAGCTGTCTGCCATTACCTGTCCTGGCTCTTCAGCAGACAGGAAATGAGCCAGGACAGGAAATGACGCCGCGGAGCCAAAGGACTACAAGTCCCAGCTTCCCCTCCGCGGCGCCATTTCCTTTGAGACTAGAAGAGTACAGGAAGTACTCTTCTGCTGTGTCTTCGGCTCCTGCCTCTGTGTCTTCGCCTCTCTCGTGCTCCGACTCTGGCTCCTGGATCCTCGTTGGAAGAGAGAAGCCGGACCGGAGCAAGGCTGTGTGGAGCTCCGTTTGGGCAGCGGTCGTTTGGGAAGGATACCAAACTAAGGTAGGCTGAAGCAGAGGGCTGTTTTGCTGGGGTGGGCTCTTTCCTTCGTTCCTTCCTTCCTTCAATCCTTCCTTCCCTCCTTTCTTCCTTCCTTGCTTTTATTTTATTTTTTTTATTTTATTTTTATTTTTATTTTATTTATTTCCTTTTATTCTTGCATTTATTCCTCCCTCATTTCTTCCCTCTATCCATCTTCCTTCCTTCCTCTCTTCCTTTCTTTTATTCTTTTATTTTATTTTTATTTATTTTCACACTGCGCCCTCCCAGGTGATCAGTGACCGGAATTCTGGCCCTTGGGCCGGTAGAAGTTGGACAGCCCTGACCTAGACACTAGACTCCTATTGATGCAGACCAAAATCCCATTTTTTTTGCTGCTGCATCACATTGTTAGGTCATGTTTAACTTGTTGTCCACAAGGACCCCAAGATCTTTTCCACACGTACTGCTCTTGAGCCATGCACCCCCCATTCTGCCTCTTTGCATTTCATGTTTTCTGTCTAAGTGGAGTCTCTTGCATTTGTCCCAGTTGAACTTCACCTCGTTAGTTGTAGCCAATCATCTCTCTAAGTGCAACTTTGATGTTTAGTGCAACTTTGGGAGTAATTCTTGGCATTGGATGATGAGCTCCTCTGCTGCTGCTGCTTTGCCTGCCACGTGGCTTTCGCCTGTTCATGACTCCTTCACCCTGGGCCACAATTCTCTCTCCCCAAGCCGGCCCTAATTGGCATAGATCTGCCCAGGCTTGGGGGGCCTGGAGCTCAGAGAAGCCTTTCCACGCAGACCCCTCTGCCTTTTTCGCTTTGCCTCGTAATTCCTCCAAGTTGGCCGGGCTCACGTGCGCCAGGCAGCAGGAGAGAGAGGAGACGGCGAAGGGCAGAGAAGAAGGAGAAAAAACAAATTAGAGGATTTGGCAGAAAGCAGGCCAGCTTCATCGGCCGCACGGCAGGCTCTGCCTTTGTCTGTTCCCAAATGGCTTAACTTCCACGTGTCAAGGGCTACATCTGCAGGCCCACCGGCTCAAGGCAGATGGGTTCTGGAGTCATGATGGCATCATTGGCAGCTGTTGAACACCAGTTGCTCAGAAAGGGTTGTTTTGCGCAAGGCCACCCTAAATCCCCTGAAGCACTGTTTCTCAACCTTCCTAATGCTGCAACCCCTTATACAGTTCCTCATGTTGGGTCGACCCCCGACCATAAAATTATTTTTGTTGCTACTGTTATGACTAATCATGTAAATATCTGACCTGCAATATGTATTTTCATTCGCTGGACCAAATTTGGCACAAATACCCCATACGCCCAGATTTGAATACTGGTGTGGTTTGGGTAGGGGTGATTTTGTTATTTGGGAGTTGTAGTTGCTGGGATTTATAGTTCACCTACAACTAAAGAACATTCTGAACACCACCAATAATGGAATTGAACCAAACTTGATAAACAGAACTCCCATGGCCAAGATAAAATGCTGGAAGGGTTTGGTGGGCATTGACCTTGAGTTTGGGAGTTGTAGTTCACCTATATCCAGAGAGCACTGTGGACTCAAACAATGATGGATCTGGACCTAACTTGGCATGAATACTCAATATTCTCAAATGTTTGGGAAAAATAGACCTTGACATTTGGGAGTTGTAGTTGCTGGGATTTATGGTTCACCTACAATCAAAGAGCATCCTGAACCCCACCAATGATAGAATTGGGCCCAACTTCCCACATATTACCCCCATGACCCACAGAAAATATTGTGTTTTCCTACGGTCTTTGGAGACCCCTCTGACACCCCCTCATGACCACTTCAGGGTTCCTGACCCCCAGGTTGAGAAATGCTGCTCTGACAGTAATTGATCCCATCCAGTCTTGGAAGCCAAACAGGGTCAGCCCCAATTCGTACTTGGATAACAGACCACCAATTAATACCAAGATTATGTTTCCAAGGAAGAAACTGGCAAAACCACCTCTGGGGATTCCTTGTTGATGAGAGACCTATTTAGGGCAGGCTTAAATACTCTCAAGGGACTTAATTCCAGCTTATCTAGGAAGCTGAGCAGAGTTTGCCTTGGTTGATATTTGGATGGGATGCCGCCAATCCATACCAAGTGCTGGAGTCATATTACTGAGGAAGGGACTAGCAAAGCCAAGCCTAAGGATTCCTTGTCTAAGAAACCCTTATTTAGGGAAAGCCTAAGTCAGTGTTTCCCAACCCGTGTGCCGTGGAACACTAGTGTGCCGTGAGCAATCATCAGGTGTGCCGTGGGAAATTGGAACCTCCAATACCTTTTCTTCCCCTTCCTGCCGAACACTTTTTCTTCTCCACTCGGGCTCCCTTCTTCCCAGCCTCGCTCTGCTCACTTTGCTCACGCTGTCGCTTCTGTGGGAGGGGGGAGGGATGAGGACGTGACCCGTGTGGGCGCTACTGCGCAGACTCGCCCCACGTCTTCCTCCCTCCCCTTCACAGTGCTCTCTGGATATAGGTGAACTACAACTCCAAAATTCAAGGTCAATGCCCACCAAACAGTATTTTCTCTTGGTTATGGTAGTTCTGTGTGGGAAGTTTGATTCCATTCCATCATTGGTGTAATTCAGAATGCTCTTTGATTGTGGGTGAACTATAACTCCCGGCTGTTGAACAAAACCTTCATGTGTGTCTTTCTGCCATTCCTACCAGGATATCTATGTTGTGTTCATCGAAACAGGCCCAGGTTTCACACTGAGTGTATAAATGCATTTAAAAACATATTAACTACTGTATATGTATTACTGTGTTAGAGTGTCATTTTGGTTGGTGGTGTGCCCTAGGATTTTGTAAATGTAAAAAATGTGCCGCGGCTCAAAAAAGGTTGAAAAACACAGGCCTAAGTAACCTAAAGGGACCCTGATTTGGGGAGCTAAGCAAGATCAAACCTAGTTAGGATTTGGATGGGATACCGCCAATGAATCCCATGCACTGTAGACTGTGTTTCAGAAGAAAGGAGTGGCAAAATCACCTCTGAGTATCCCTTCTGTAAGAATAGCCTATGGGATTCATTGGTTTCCAGAAGTGATCTGAAAGCACAGTTCCCTGAAATTTCAAGGCTGAGTCCCAAGTGGGTATGTGTTTCTAGGCTAATTTTGTTCACAAAGGAAGCGATTAATAATTTCATCAATGTTCATCCTGCACAGTTTTCCAAGGCTATTCCCAGGTCAGGACTTACTCCGGGCAAAATGTATTGCATGGTATTGTTTCGCTACGCAAGCTTCACATCATGCTCTTCTTCAACCACCTTGCGTTACTTCAACTACTTTGAAACTCTCTTGCCTCAACAAGTCAAATGGATATACTTCCAGTCTATGTGAATTATTCAATTAGTGTTTCAAAATGAGTTGATTTTTAACAGCTGGCTGAATAAGGAGGCGGAGGAGAGGGGCATCTCTTCAATACAAAACACTGACCTCCCCTTTCTGAAACACTACATCTCCCAGAAGAGGAATGAATCCTTCCCTCTCTTCCGCCCCCATAGTTTCTGCATGCAACAGATGGGAGTGGGATCTCAGGGAAAAAATCAGGTTTGTCAGTTTTCCTACATAACAAAGAATGTTGTTTGTCGCTGAGAAAGGGCAAAGAGACAGATCATGCGGCTGTTGGAGCAGCTCTGGACTGAGTCATGGTGGGAGGGAGCTGGAACTGAGCTGAGGGCCAGGAATCCCAATGAACTCGGTTCCCCCAAAATGAGGACCACTGTTGTTTGAGCATTGAGGATGGGCTGGAAGGTGTCCAGAGGTAGGCAACCAATGTGGGCAAATGCCTGAAAGGCAATCCCTAAGAGGAACGGATAGAGTCACCATTGAACATCCAGGCCCGGATTACCCATAAGGCCAACCTAGGCCATGGCCTAGGGGCGCAAGCCGAGGGGGGCGCAATTCACGGACTAAAAAAAGTTAATTAAAAAAACCTCCATGGCCAACCCTTGGGAATGGCGGGAGTTGAAGCACAAAGGCCCCAGAGGGAGGGCTGAGCCTGGTCTCAAGGCAGGACACGCAGGGCGAGGAGGAGAAGCAGCGGCAGCCCTCCCTTCCTCTCTCCCTCCTCCCCGCTACTCAGCCGGGGGTGGGGCCTCCCAGGGTGACAGCACTCCTCCTCCACCACCAGGCCTGCTCCGTCGCCTCCCAGGGTGATGTCACTCCTTCACTCCCTCCCTTCCTGGGAGGTGGGGAGTAGGCGGGGCCAGGAGTAAGTCCTCCGAGCTCACCTCCTGGCCCCACCTCCCACCTTGTGACACTCATCGATCAAAGCTGAAGAGCAGCAGCTGGCCAATCGGGGAGCCTTCCTCCCTCCCGGGCGGGTGTGGCTCCCTGGATTCAGCCAATAGGAAGGCGAGGGCCTGCTTGGAGGCGGAAGTCCACAGAGGGGGGTTCTCCCTGAGCCACGGATTGCAACCGAGGAGGAGGAGAAGCAGCGGCCCGGAAAGAGACGGAGACGGGTGGGTGTCTCTCTCTCTATCTCTAGGGAGGGCCCCCCCCACAAGGAAGGAAGGCCCCCAGGCCTCTCCCCACTACTCTCCCTCCCTGGAGTGCAGGGATCCTAATCAGCCCCGGCAGATGGCCACCCCACCTTGGCCCCCAAGCCCCCGGGCGAGGAAGGAAGGAAGGAAAGAAGGAAGGAAAGAAGGAAGGAAAGGCAGGCAAGGCTTGAGCCCCACCCTCCCTTCCTGGATCCCAAACAACAACTTTCAGTGCCGGTAGTAGAGGGGGTGTAATTCCAAAGTGTGGCCTAGGGCACAAAAAAGTTGTTAATCCGGGCCTGTGAACATCTAGAAGAATGCCACGTAGAAGGTGAAAGAGAGCTTCTTTTTGGCCATTCTGGGAACAAGGGCACAGACCAATGCATTCAAAATACAAGAAAGAAGTTAAGGTGGATCAAGATGTTCCACCTGAACATTAGCAAGACTGTCTTGAGTGTAAGAGCTGTGGCCCATGGAATGGTGAGTTTTCCATCTTTAGGTGGACATCTTCCTGAAGTGCTTCTGATGTGTCTTCCTGCATGGCAAATGGTTGGATTAGATGACCTTTGGGATACCCTTGAACACCATGATTCTGTGATTCTAAGGAATCTTGGTCTAGAACCATCCTCTCCAATCTGGAATTACATCTCTCATTCATTGGACAGATAGAAACCATAGACTCACCCATGTAGAAGATATCTCATTGGGAAAGGGCTGCTTTGGGGGGGGGGGTCCTTCTCTCCATGGGTGATGAAATTCTTCATTTATGGTTTTGCTTAATGGGTATATATATATATATATGTGTGTGTGTGTGTGTGTGTGTGTGTGTGTGTGTGTGAGTATGAACTCATATTGTCCAGGGGGAGATTATACGGAGTCACATGGAAAGAGAGGAGAGCTGTGTGTGGAGGAAGTGGGAGAGAAGGAGTTGAGAAGAATGGCTATTGGATCTCCCTTGGAGATACTAGCAGGACTGGGACTGTGTTTTCCTGCAGGATGGGAGGTTGGACTGGATGGCTCTTGGAGTCCCTTCCAACCCTATGATTCTGTCATCCGATGAAGAGCCATCGGGGAACAACCCAGCCTCCCTAAATCAAAAGCCAACAGAAAATGCTCTACAACCTTTGAAAACAAGATCAATCACCTATGCTACAAGAAGGCATCCAGGGTATTTCAGGTCCACTGTTCCACCAAAGTAGAATCGAAGGGCCACTTCGGTGCCACAGGCTGATCTATCTCCCTCATTCAGCATTGAGATGGTTACCTCATCTCAACAACATAAACCATAGCATTGGAGAAGTTAAATCCAAATGCTTGAATTTCTCCATTGTGTTGGAATACCTTCCTTGCAAGGAAAGTGTAAAAGCTGTTTTGGGTTGTTGTGTTGTTCTTTGTGGGCAGCAAGAGGTCATGGGTGGAAGTTTGTACAATTACATACAGAGCGGAGAAAGTGGATAAGAGGCATCCCACACTCCTAATGTCAGAACTCAGGGTCATCCAATTTAATTCATTGGCAGCACGTCCAGGAGAGATAAGGAAATACTTCATTTGGATGTGCAATTAATTTATGGATGTCTGTGCCAGAAGTTGTGGACATGGCTGAGAAGCTTTCAAAAAATGGCGAATCTCTCAATGGTCACTCATCATGATGTCCATATTCAACATCCAATGCTTAGAGTCATGTCCACCTGTGAATTTCAGTTCAGTGGGAGAGAGTGTCCCTTAGTTTCTCCATTTGTGAGCTTCCTCGGTGGACCTTTAATTTTTTTATAGTTAAAAGGAAGCTGGACATGATGGACCTTTGATTCTTCTGAGGCTTTCATGGATGGCTGCATTCTCAATCCTTTTGGATTCAATGGAAATACACCACACTCAAGTGCCATGGAAGACAATAAATCAGGGGTGCCCACACTTTTTCAGCATGCGAGCTACTTATATTAAAACCAAGTCAGAAATATCTACCAGCCTCCTCAAGGCAGGAGAGGGGAGGGGGCGGGACTTGGCCAGAGGGGGGCGGAGCCAGGCCGCACCAAGCCCCGCCCCCTCCCCTCTGGCTTTGGAGCTCCCAGCAGCTTTTCCAGGCTTGAGGATGGCAACGCCAAGCCAGTGGTGACATAGCTAGCACAAGGCTGGCTTGGCACTGCCATCCTCAAGCCTGGAGAAGCTGCTGGTAGAGCGAAGCCACAGGGGGGTGGAGCCAGGCCGCACCAAACCCCGCCCCCTCCCCTCTGGCTTTGGAGCTCCCAGCAACTTCTCCAGGCTTGAGGATGGCAATGCCAAGCCAGTGGTGACATAGCTAGCACAAGGCTGGCTTGGCACTGCCATCCTCAAACCTGGAGCAGCTGCTGGGAGTTCCGAAGCTGGGGGAGGGGGCGTGGCTTGGCACGGATTGGCTCCGCCCCCCTCTGAGAAGCACCCCATCCGGTTGGGATCGACCTCCTTCAGTCCCGGGATCGACTGGTCGATCGCGATCGACTTCCTGGGCAGCCCTGCCATAAATGGTGTCTGATTACCAATTGTTCCAAAAGAAGACATGGAGAAGGAGCTCATGAAGCAGAACTTGAAAAAGTTACTTTTGAAAGACAAAAGAGCCAATGGACAAATTAGTTGAGGAAATGCCTCAAGGTCTTCCTCATGGTATTATCTGTCACCTACCAGAGAGTGGTTCATCTTGGCCAATTGTCATTATATTTTAAGATGTTGATGGCATAGTTCTTCATTCTGGAGATTTGCCATCTGAGAGTGGCCTCCAAATGAAAGGTATGCTCAAAACGTGTCTTCAGAAGACTATTTTCTGTGCTCTCACCTGTCAGGAGCTTCACAAAGCTGTTCCCACTACTTTGCAAATGGAATGTTGCCTAATTAACAGACGATCATTAACTAGGAATGTCTTGCGCTACCAGGAACAAGCTGTTCCTGACACCTCCGATGTTTTCCAAGAATTCTGGTCCACCGCCCTTCTAAGCAACTAAATACACAAGGCTGGGTCTCCCACATTTAACTTGGCTTAAATTGATAGCTTTTGCTTCTCTGATTCCAACTGAGTTCAAACTCAGGATGCCTCTCAAAGAGCTGAAGATGATATTACAAACACTGACAATGAGTATTCTCTACTAAATATGTACCACCGGGTTCATCATGTACCATCTCAAGGGGGTGCAATTCAATTGATTGATTGATTTACCCTTTTATTTATTTATTTATTTCCAACATTTCTACCCTGCTCTTCTCAACCCCCAAGGGGGGACTCAGAGCGGCCTAACAAAAAGCAACAATTTGATGCCAAAACAATATAAATACAATATAAAACCAAAAACATTCAGCATTAAAACACATTAAAATACAATTAACATTAACATATCATACACATTCACTTGAGTTAAAAACAGTGTTCCGACCATAACAGGAGCATTGAGCCATATCCATCAACTTGCCATTACAAATCCAATCCAAAGTGCTGCATTGTGCTAATGTGCAAACGCCTGGTCCCACAGCCAAGATTTCAGTTTTTTCCTAAATACCAGGAGGGGGTTGATCGTATGTCGCTTGGAAGTGCGTTCCACAGACGGGGAGCCACCACTGAGAAGGCCCTCTCTCTCGTCCCCACCAACCACATTTGAGAAGTTGGCGGGAGCGAGAGCAGGGCCTCCCCGGATGATCTTAAATTACGAGGTGGGACGTAGAGGCTGATGCGTTCGGACAAGTAAGCTGGGCCAGAACCATATAGAGTTTTAAAGGTCAAAACCAGCACTTTGAATTGAGCTCGGAAGTGGACAGGCAGCCAGTGGAGCTGACACAACAGGGGGGTGGTATGCTCCCTGTATGTAGCTCCGGTTAGTAATCTGCTGCCGCCCATTGGAATAGTTGCAATTTCCGAACTGTCTTCAAAGGCAGCCCCACGTAGAGCATGCCGCAGTAATCTATTCAGGATGTGACCAGACCATAGACGACCGTAGCCAGATCCGACTTCCCAAGGTACGGGCGCAGCTGGCGCACGAGTCTTAACTGTGCAAAAGCTCCCCTGGCCACCGCCAAGACCTGGGGTTCCAGGCTCAGCGATGAATCCAGGATCACTCCCAAGCTGCGAACCTGCGTCTTCAGGGGGAGTGTAACCCCATCCAACACCGGCTGTGACCCTATGCCCTGTTCGGACTTTTGACTGACCAGGAGAACCTCTGTTTTGTCTGAATTAAGCTTCAATTTGCTAGCCCTCATCCAGTCCGACACAGCGGCCAAGCACCGGTTTATTTCAATATTGAAATCTCATCTTCTGCCTGAAGATCTCAGGGCAGCATGCAGTGGAACCAATACCATCCATGCGGAACAATGTCAAAACTAAGAATGATTGCACAAGGCTAACAAAACATTAAACGGTTTAACATTTTTTGTCAAGTGTAGGTTTTGGTGCCGTATGCATTTTGGAGTCACAATCATGGCAAGATGTATTCAGAAGAGGTTTGTCACTGCTTTCCTCTGAGGCTGAGAGGGTGTGACTCACCGAAGTTGATTTCCATGGCTGATCCATATTCTCCAGAGTCACAACCCAATGGGTAAACTACAATGGCAACACTTGAAAACAAAAGCAAGCCAAGGCACGGAAGGACTCCAACCAGAATCCCCTCCAAACTTTCCCCCAAGTTCCCTCCTTACCTTTGCTTTGCAGCTGAGGAACGGAAAGGAGCAGCAAGAGGGAAATCCACAATGTGGAGGGAGCCATGGAGGCTTTGGAAGAAGAGGAGAAGAATCCACCAAATTCCTGAGTCCGTCTGATCCAAGCAATGCCCTACGATGGTTCTCTGGCACTCTTTCCTCCTCCCCTGCCTTTGCTTCTGCAGAGAAATGAAACACAATTAAGGACAGAAGGAAAAACAGAGAGATTTCGCTCCCCTCCTTTTTCTTGTTTCCCCCCCAAACTGTTGGATATTCTTTTTTTTTCAGAAATGCATAATTAATGTTGACGTCTCTGCCTCTCAATCTCTCAATCTCTCTCTGCTGCCTCAAGTTTCAAGTCAAGAGAAAGGTTCACCCACCCACCCATCCATCCAAGCTGATGTCATGGAAAAACGATAGGGGATTAATACACACATCTTTGGTAGCATCGCTCCGAAATGGGGCAGAGAAAATGGGGAGATGGCAAAAGGGGTCACCTGTGTGGCGCTCAGTCTGAGAGGCCGGTTGTCACCTGAAACCCATCATCTCTACAAATTGATGGCTTGCTTTAGGGCGATCATTGATGCATTAAGGCATCCAGTGTTATGATTAGGGAAAGATACATTGGGTACATCCACAGTGTAGAATTGTTGCACCTCAGATCGTGGCCGTACCCCCCTAGATCACACACACAAGCAGTCTCTGTATAAGTACTTTTATTTAGAATAAAAGATAGTCCAAAGGTTAGAAAAAGCAAGGCAGGTCAAAGCAAATCCAACGATAGTCCGGTAAAGTCCTCAAACTGGCAAGTCAAACTGACTTAAATCCCATAGAAAGCAATCATCCGTAGGCAAGGCAAACCACTCCTACGGTCAACGTGAACTTAGAGTCTTGAGAGGCAAGGCAAACCGCTCCTGCAGTCAACGTGAACTTAGAGTCTAGGACCCGAGTCCTTCCAAGCTGAACGTAGCTTCAGGTCTGACGAAACCCTTCCCAGCCTGGTCTAATAAAGGAATCTAACTTCTATGTGTCCACCGCACCCCCCTCTTCAAATTCCAATCCTTTTGGGTGGATCTGATGCTCGCCCTTCTGTCGAAACTCTGCTCATTAGAGCTCCCAGGTGCGGTGCTATCAGGCTGGGAAACATCATCCTCCCCATCTCTGGAATTCTTGCTTGAGATCGAGGGAGTGAAACCACTTTCTTGGGAACCAAGGCCATCCTGGCTCTCACTGCCGAACTCTGAATCAACATCCATCTCTTCCTCCTCATCCACCTGCTCATTAACAGCAGGCTCACCAGGCAACCCCTCATCCCTGGCTAACTCATCTGGCAACCCATCACCCCTGTGCTGTCCAAATGTACCAGGCTGGAACACCACAAGAATTAATGCAGGTTGACACCTCTTTCACTGCCATGGCTCAACGAGAAGGATTATGGAAGTTGCAGTTTTACAAGGCTTTTGGATGTCTCTATCAAAGAGTGCTGGTGCCTCAACAAACTACAACTCCTAGGAGTCCATAGCAGGGAGCCATGGCCAATAAAGCCATCTCAAACCACAAGTGTAGATGCATCCAAGGTCTTCTCCCTCAATTATAGAATACCCTCCCAAAGAAAACCTGCCTGGCTCCATCCCTTACAAAAAAAAACCTATATTGTTCCTTCTGTCCCTCCAAGCCAGGGAGGCGGTTCACAGGTTCAAACCATCCCCCAAAATTTTCAGGTAAAGTAAAACAACAACCAGGTTTACTCACAAATTTTTAATGGTTAACCAAATCCCGCTGCCAAGTCTATGAGAAGCAAAAATTGGAGTCCCTCCAAAACTACAAACACTATCTCAACCAAATTTTGATTATTCACACTATCATTACCTACTTTTCTACCAACTGACATTGCAATAGCAGAAATAGCTGACATAGTGGAAGCTGCCAAAATGTGGTAACCAACAGGTAAAGCCTAAGGTGCAGGACGGGTCCTGGGGGGAGGAGGCATTTGATCTGAATTGTAGGTGGAAACTGCAGTGTCTCCCACTGACTGGTTCCTCTAATCAAGTGGTTCCCAAACTGTTTTTGACCAGGGCCCACTTGACCAAGTACCACTTTGACAAGGGACCACTTTGACTAGGACCCAGTTTGACCAGGGACCACTTTAATCAGGGATCAATTGACCACTTTTACCAGGGACCACTTGACCAGGGATCGCTTTAATCAGGGTCCAGGGACCAATTCACCATTTTGACCAGGCCTCACTTTGAATACGACCCACTTTGACCAGGGGCCACTTTGACCAGGAACCACTTTGACCAGGACCCACTTGATCAGAGCCCACTTTGACCAGGGCCCATTTTGACCAGGGCCCACTTTGATCAAGGACCATTTTGACCAAGGACCACTTTAACCAGGGACCACTTTGAATACGACCCTCTTTGACCAGGAACCACTTTGACCAGGACCCACTTTAACCAGGGACCATTTTGACCAGGGACCATTTTGACCAGGAACCACTTTGACCAGGAACCACTTTGACCAGGGGCCACTTTGACCAGGGATCACTTTGACCAGGGGCCACTTTGACCAGGAACCACTTTGACCAGGGATCACTTTGACCAGGGACCACTTTGACCAGGGACCACTTTGACCAGGGTCCACTTCACCAGGGCCCACTTTAATCAGGGACCAATTGACCACTTTGACCAGGGACCCCTTTAACCAGGGCCCACTTTGACCAGTGATCAGTTTGATCAAGGACAACTTTAACCAGGGACCAATTGACCAGGGGCCACTTTAACCAGGGACCAATTCACCAGGGGTCATTTTAACAGGAGCAAAGCACCTAAGATTTCAACCCAAATAGTTCGGCAGATTTCCCTGGCTTGCCTATTCATTTCATCTACAAGGTGCACTCTGTAAGTATAGAGTGGTGTTTGGAGGAGAAGTTGGGGGTCAAGGAGGTCATCAGAAGCTTGGTGCATGGGTTGCTAAACCATTGGTGTGATGAGAAAATGCAACAGAAGTATTCCATAGACACCAAAAAACAGAGTCCTATCTGTCATGCCCCAGCCTGACTCTAAGCAAGACCACAGCCATGCTAACTCCAAGATTTCAGCTAGGTCAGAGAGCAAGCCTTTGCAGAGGCCTCTAGTTCAACCAACGTTCAAGGACAGACAGCCTTGCTCCATCCCGAGCCGATAAGAAGCGCAGGGAAAGTGGAGCCTGGTTGCCTCCCTTCCTTCCAGGTGCAAGCACTAATGAGTTGACATACCATCCTGGTTCGGGAAGCATGAGAAAGCCCAGCCAAGGAACTGTTCTGGGAACCAGTTACGACGCAGCCCGCGTCTTAGAGATCAAAGCCTTGGGGGGCCTATATAAGTTAGGACCCAGAGATGCACGGCATCTCGTGCCAACGTTAAGCCTCCTTGCCAAGCTCCACGGAACCCAGCCTGGGCCAGGGGGCCTTCCAGTCTTTGGACTCTATTATTTGCCAAGCCTTTGTTGCCAAGAACTTATCCTGGATTTAGCCCATTGGGGCATCAAGGCTCTTTCTGCATTTATTGATTCTTTTACCTTTTGGACTATTGCATTGCAATACCCTGATGCTTGGGCATTAATGGACTATATTCCTATTTCTTTTATTCTTCTCCTTATTCTAAATAAAGCATTTAATCACGGCTGGTCTCAAGTGGTTTACTGAGGGATCCTTCAGGTCTAGAGTGCAACACTATCAGAACAACTTGTGCTGGGCTGAAAAGTTCTTGCTAAGTCACAGTGGAAAACGTCTCAATGAACAAGGAAGTAAGAAGAAAGTATAAGAAAACAGAAAGAAACTTCTGCCAGTTGTTGAAATTATTATCTTTTGTGGCCGACAAGAACTGGTTTTAAGAGGAAGCAATGATTCAGGATCTATTACCTGTGAGGAACCTTTGTATAATGATGGTAATGTCAGGGCCTTGTTTAGATCTTGAGCTAGATCAGGAAACACTGGCCTGAAAAGCCATCCCGGGGTGTGTGTGTGTGTGTGTGTGTTAATCCCTCCTGAATTTTTTTTCTGGCTATGGGCCTGTGTTTCTGGGTTACCTTTCAAAGGTGGCTTCTTAAATCATGGGTGGCTATTTTCCACCTTTCTTTTAATGCACATCGCTTTGGAGGCCCTGGTGGGCAGGACTGGAGGAACCTTTGAAATAAATAATAATGGTAACAATAATAATAGCTAGCATTAAGTCATCATACATTGTGCAGGCTGTCATTTCACAGAACTGCTGTTGCAAAAGATTGTTAGAGATGACACGCGGCAGTTTTGTTTTTCAGAGTGTATTTTTAGCCCCGGAGCATTGCAATCCCATGAGTTGCAAAGGCAATGCTAGAGGAAGTGGCTTAGATCCAGGATCTGGGCACAGAAAAGATGCACTTGCAGAAGGAGATTCCACCTGAATATGAGGAAGAACTTTCTTATTGCGAGAGCTGTTCAGCAGTGGAACTCTATGCCCCGGAAAGCCGGTGGAGGCTCCTTCTTTGTTTGTTTGTTTAAATTATTTTTATTTGCAACCTTTTCAAAATAACAGTAAAAGAGGGGGAACATTTCGGATGTGAAGGAAAGTAGGAAAAAGTAGCGGAGGGGTGGGATGTGCTGAGGTGGGTAGTGAGGGTTGGGGAAGGGGGTGGGTTGATATTATATTATTATATTATATATTACATTGTACTATAACAGGGCTGTCCAACTGGCGGCCCGGGGGCCGTATACGGCCCCCAGCCCCTTCCCTACGGCCCCCTAAGCTTTTTAATAAAAAAAGTTGAAAAATAAAATAGATAATAATAAAAAAAAATACCTACTTCCGGGTTCGGAGCAAGTATCGTGAGAATACGCAATCCACACGGGATTTTGCTGTCAACGCGAGATCACGCCGGTGTTGACAGCGAAATCCCGTGTGGATTGCGTATTCTCACGATACTCTTCGGCTACTCTACTACTGGATCACTGAGGCCCACAGATGCGATTAGGACCTTCTTCGACTCAGTCGGTCATCGTCTCCCTCGTCGTCCGGGTACTCCTGGATCCTGCGCGTTTGGAAAAGGTAGGCCGAAGCAGGGGGCTCCTCATTCCCTCCCCCCATCTCCCCTCATGTATTAAATATAAAATTAAATATATTTAAAATGAAATGAGGGGAGATGGGATACATTAAAATAAGGGGAGAGGGGAGGATGGAATTAAATATATTTAATATTAAATAAAAATAAGGGGAGAGGGCGCCGGGGAGGGGGCAGAGCCGGGGGAGGGGGCAGACCCTAAGGCCCCCCAGGTCCGGAATTCAGGCCCCTGGGCTGGTAGAAGTTGGACAGCCCTGTACTATAACATTATACTGTAACATTATTAGTAATATAAAATATATAATTATAATATCATATAAGGATATTGGCGCAGCTGGCTAAGTGTCAGCTGCATAAGATCTCTCTGACCAGTAGGTCATGAGTTCGAGGCCTGCCCGGGTCGAGGTGGGTGCTCAGCCTTTAAGTGTAGCCTGTTGTCGACCTTTGCAACCTGAAAGACAGTTGCAGCTATCAAGTAGGAGATAAAAGTACCACATTAAGTGGGGAGGCAAATTTTGACTGAATTATGAGGCCATAAAAAGAATTCTAGTCACGCTGAGGAATGCGGAAGGAACAGCGAGGGACACTGGAACGCGGAGATAAGGAGTGCATCAGCTCCCCCTGGTGGCCAGATTTGCCTCTGTTCGTTTATATGTTCGTTTATATGTGTGTAATATGTCAAAAATGTATGTACTGTACTGTGTACTGTGATAAACGGCAGGGATTGTCTGCTTGTATGTGTACCTGTAATCCGCCCTGAGTCCCCTTCGGGGTGAGAAGGGCGGAATATAAATCTGTATACCTTTATAAAACGGAATGTTTGTGTGTATGTGTGTATGCGGAGGGCGGAAGGACGGATATGTGGCAGCTATTTGCATAAAGTCCTTTGATTGGACAGCCTCACCACTCCAAAATTCTAAGGCACCAGACAGAGGGCATTGCTAGCCACTGATTAGCCAGCATAGCCAGGCCTCTACATTCAAACAACAGGATTTCTTCCCACTGAGGGAAAAAAAACCAGCAACCCAGAATCCAGGCCTCTACATTCAAACAACAGGATTTCTTCCCACTGAGGCCAGCTACAGGCCTCTCATTCAAACAACAGGATTTCTTCCCACTGAGGGGAAAAAAGCCAGCATCCCAGAATCCAGGCCTCTACATTCAAACAACAGGATTTCTTCCCACTGAGGGGGAAAAAGCCAGCATCCCAGAATCCAGGCCTCTACATTCAAACAACAGGATTTCTTCCCACTGAGGGGGAAAAAGCCAGCATCCCAGAATCCAGGCCTCTACATTCAAACAACAGGATTTCTTCCCACTGAGGGGAAAAGCCAGCATCCCAGAATCCAGGCCTCTACATTCAAACAACAGGATTTCTTCCCACTGAGGGGGAAAAGCCAGCATCCCAGAATCCAGGCCTCTACATTCAAACAACAGGATTTCTTCCCACTGAGGGGGTTAAAGCCAGCAATCCAGAATCCAGGCCTCTACATTCAAACAACAGGATTTCTTCCCACTGAGGGGGAAAAAGCCAGCAACCCAGAATCCAGGCCTCTACATTCAAACAACAGGATTTCTTCCCACTGAGGGGAAAAAGCCAGCATCCCAGAATCCAGGCCTCTACATTCAAACAAAAGGATTTCTTCCCACTGAGGGGAAAAAAGCCAGCAACCCAGAATCCAGACCTCTACATTCAAACAACAGGATTTCTTCCCACTGAGGGGAAAAAAGCCAGCATCCCAGAATCCAGGCCTCTACATTCAAACAACAGGATTTCTTCCCACTGAGG
Organism: Anolis apletophallus; assembly: GCA_030556195.1. NCBI lineage: Eukaryota > Metazoa > Chordata > Lepidosauria > Squamata > Anolidae > Anolis > Anolis apletophallus. Next base: position 16,736,493 of record JARBWK010000013.1, read on the forward strand.
GGAAAAAAGCCAGCATCCCAGAATCCAGGCCTCTACATTCAAACAACAGGATTTCTTCCCACTGAGGGGAAAAAAGCCAGCAACCCAGAATCCAGGCCTCTACATTCAAACAACAGGATTTCTTCTGTGAAAACAAAATGGATTCCTGTATTCTCCTCCCCCTCAGCTTTTAGAAAACGGCTGCCTGCCATTCGGCCTTTTAAAGTTACCAATAGCAGGCCATAACATTACAGGCCCCAAAATAGAGTTTAGGGGCGGATATGTGGCAGCCACTTTCACAGGCCAGGGCGGATATGTGGCAGCCACTTTCACAGGCCACAGCGACCAGCGCGGGTGATGGACCTGCACCAAACTTGGTACACATAACCCCCCTATGACATGACCCACGTATTATGGGATTTGTAGTACTTTCCAACACTTTGGTTCCCACAGGCCACTGAGGCCACCAAAAAGGACCAATACAGACCACACTCAGCACACACAGCCCCCATGACCCACTCTACGTCCTGGTGCAGTTCAGAGGAGGGTGGGCCATGGATGATGGGACTTGAAGTGCCTCTACTCACTTCCCAAGTCCGCTGCAACCCTCATCCAATCACTGATCGAGACCAAACTTGGCATACATAACCCCCATGACTGCCTTCACGCCCTGGTGAGGTTTGGGGGAGGACTGACAATGGATGATGGGATTTGTAGTACTTTTACACCCCTCTGTTCCCACAGACCACTGTGGCCCCCAACAAACACCGAGAAAGTCCACACTTGGCACACAGAGCCCCAGTGACCCACTCTACAGCCTACTGAAGTTTGGAGGGGACAGAACATGGATGATGGGACTTGCAGTACCTTCCCTCACTTCCCAATCCTGCTACAAACCTAATCCAATGACTGATCAACACCAAATCTGGCACACAGAGCCCTCATGACCCACTCTACAGCCTGGTGCAGTTTACTGTGAGACGGACCACGGATGATGGGACTTGAAGTACCTTCACTCACTTCCGAAAAACAATGCATCCCTCATCCATTCACCAATACAGACCAAACTTAGCACACAGAGCCCCCATGACCCAATCTACATCCTACTACACTTTGGGGGGACGGGACACACAGAGATGATGGGACTTGCACTACCTTCAGTAATTTCATGATACCACTGCAACTCCCAATAATGATGGATCAAGACTAAACTTGGCACACAGAGCCCCCATGACCCACTCTACATCCTGCTGCACTTCTCAAATGACCCGGGCAGGGCCGGGTCCCCAAGCTAGTAAATAAATAAAAATAAATAAATATTAGTACTAGGAGTATTATATTGTATTACATTATAATATTAATATTATATGTATATACAATATATCATATTAATTATATTATATTAATTATATTATATTATAAGCACAGTGCTTATATAAATATATATAAATATATTTAAATAAATATATAAAAGAGTATAGGTTTTTAATTATTCCATTTCATTTTCTCCTGTAGATATGTTCTCAAAGATTTCCAGCTGGTTTTTCTTGCTTTGTTCTGATCTTTTAGAAGCTGCAGCCATGTGTCCATGTTCATATATTCTACTATCTTAATCAGCCAGTCCTCAGTAGATGGAGGCTCTTTTTCCCTCCATTTCTGTGCCAATACTATTTGCACCACTGCTGTCAGATAGAATAAAATCTTCTCTTTGTTTTTTTTTCCACCTCAAAGTCTATTATATTCAGCAGGTAGTACTCAGGTTTCAGGTTGTATTTTAACTTAACAATATTGTGTGTATGTTTATGAATTATTATCCAATATTTTTATTATTTTCCAGCCTTGCCATAAATGGTAATAGGTTCCAAGTTCTTTTCCACATTTCCAACACTGGTTTTTGTAATTTTTGTAATACTTCGCTAATTATACTGGCGTTAGATGCCAGTGATAGAACATTTTATACCCGTTTTCTATTATGTTGATAGATTTTGTATACCTTAGTTTTTCCTTCCATATTTGTTCCCACTCTTATTGTTATTATTTACAGTATTTATATTCCGCCCTTCTCACCCCGCAGGGGACTCAGGGTGGATTACAATGTACACTTACATGGCAAACATTCAATGCCATAGACACACAACACATATAGACAGGCAGTCAGAGGCTATTTAACATTCCAACTTCTGGGAATGACGCTTCACTGTCCATCTGCAACACTGATGAAGTACTTTCTGCAGTCCCCGCATGCTTTTGCTGGAGATTTTTATGGCCTCATAAAAGTTGTTAAATTAGCCTCCTCACATATAGGTGGTACCTAAATTTCCTACTTGAGAGATGCAACTGTCTTTCAGGTTGCAAATGTCGACAACACGCTACACAATTGGCCGGAAGCTCACTCCAACCCGGGCTGGCTTTGAACTCATGACCTTCCGGTCAGTAGTGATCTTTAATGCAGCCGACACCCAGCCAGCTGCGCCACAGTCCTGTATAGAGTGTCCAATATCTATCGACCATTTTATCATGTTTCCTTTAACTAATTCCTTCTCTCTGTCCCATTCTAATAAGCCTCGATATAATACTTTTATTAGGTTTTTTTTTTCTCTTTTTGCATTATGATGTCCCAGCATGTCTCTTGAAAATCAAAGCCTTTCTTTGAAACATTCTTTTATGTGTATATGATGGAACTAGTGGAGGTTCCTTCTTTGAAATATTTGAAACGGAGGCTGGTTGGCCATCTTTTGGGGGTGCTTTGAGTGCAATTTTCCTGCTTCTTGGCAAAATGGGGTTGGACTGGATGGTCCACAAGGACTCTTCCAACTCTAGGATTCTATGATTCTGTGCAGACCTGATATTTGAGGGTCTTTCCCATTCCTCCATAAATCAGATTTCAGTCCCTAATGCAAAGTCTCCAAAACTGCGGTGGCACCAACTTTTTGTTGGTGATGATGGTGGTATCATCACAAAGAAATGTTGGCACCCCGTTAGGGACATACACATGGAAGATTCCCTTATGTTATGTCTCCGTCCATTTTGGGGGTCCTATAAAAGTTCAATTTTCTGCATCACCCGAGGCTCCCAACCCAACCCAACTTACTCACTTATTTCTTTTCCTTTATATATTCTTCTGCTATTGCAGGAGAACTTCTCCCAGAAAGCCAATGCGGCTTCAGAGCTAATAGGAGCACCAGAGAGATGGTTTTTGCACTTAGACAACTGCAAGAGAAATGTAGAGAGCAGAACAAAGGACTCTACGTAACATTTGTCGACCTCACCAAAGCCTTCGACACTGTGAGCAGAAAAGGTCTGTGGCAGATCCTGGAACGTCTAGGATATCCCCCCAAATTCCTCAAAATGATAATCCTGTTACATGTGGGCCAGCGCTAGGGTTGCCATTTTTTATATAAGAAATAAGGGACATTTACGGGATTTTTCACAAAAATAAGGGACACTTCATTAAAAACTTGAAACTCAAACATTAGGTAGAAATAGTTTTATTAACAGAATAAGATAATGATTGAAACTCACAAAAGAAACTGACTTATACCCTCTTAACATGGTATGTTTCTGCATGCTTTGTCATGCAGAAAAAACATTTATTTATTTATTTATTTATTTATTTATTATTCGGTTTTATATTCCGCTCCTCCCTGCAGGCTCGGGGCGGATCACAATAGCAACAATATACAGTAAAACATACAATAAAATGCAATAAAAACACAAATACAGGATCAATAGCCATTAGTCACAGCTTTGAGTCTTAGTTCGGGCGATAATTTACATCTCCATTCAGGCTAGCCGAATGCTAGTCTGAAGAGGGCAGTCTTACAAGCCCTACGGAAGGGGCCGAGTTCGTGAATCGCCCGAGCGTGACTAGGCAGCGAATTCCAAATCATGGGAGCCACAGCTGAAAAGGCCCGCTGTCTTGTGCTGGACAGATGACAGGAGCAGAGGGCGTTACAGTAGTCCAGCCTCGAGATGACCGTCGCCTGGATCACCGTGGCCAGGTCATCCCTGGACAGGTAGGGTGCCAGTCGCCTAGCCTGACAGAGATGGTAGAACGCCGTTTTGCTGACCATGGAGACCTGGGTCTCCATGGTCAGCAAAGGGTCCAATTGGACACCTAAGCTCTTTACGAGAGGTGACGGGCTAAGCCGCTCGCCATCCAGGGTAGGCAACCGGCACTCATCCAGCCCAGGGCGACCAGGCCACAAGATCTCCGTCTTCGACGGATTCACCTTCAGCCGGCTGGCACGCAGCCAACCAGTCACGGCTTCAAGGCATAGATGGAAACAATCGGGTACGGCGTCCTGCCTGCCGTCCATTCTCAGCAAAAGCTGGGTGTCATCTGCATACTGATAACACTCCAGACCAAAGTCGCGAACCAGCTGGGCCAGGGGGCGCATATAAATGTTAAATAATAAGGGTGAGAGAATGGCCCCTGGGGACCCACAGCTTAATGGGAGCCTCCCGGAGACCTCCTCCCCCCTCTCCACACGTTGTCCCCGATCCTGGAGGAAGGAGGTCACCCATTTAAGGGCAATCCCCCCCACCCCAGTCACGGCTAAACGGTGGGCCAACAATGCATGGTCTACGGTATCAAACGCTGCTGTTAGATCTAACAAAACAAGCAGGGCTGACCCACCCTGGTCCAGCTGGCGGCGGTTGGTCTGTAATGGCGACAAGCACGGTCTCCGTCCCATGCCCAATACGGAAGCCGGACTGGAAGGGATCAAGTCCAGCTGTGTCTTCTAAGAACTGCTGCAGCTGATCCGCTGCTGCCCTCTCAATTACTTTGCCTAAAAAGGCAAGTTGGAAACAGGCCTGTAATTGAGGAGCCGAAGGATCTAAATTCGGCTTCTTCAGCAGCGGTCTTACCATCGCCTCTTTCAATCCCCTGGGAAGACTCCTTGCTCAAGGGAGCTATTTATGATCGTGCCCAGGGGCTCGTAGTCCCTCCTGGCAAGATCTAATTAGCCAGGAGGGGCACGGGTCGAGGGAGCAAGTAGTTGGTCTAGCTGCAGCCAGTAACCTATCGACAGCTGCTGCGTCCAGCAGTTGGAAGCGGGTGAAGGTGGGCCCGCCGAGTGGCGGCGGAGTCTCGAGTTCAGCCACTGTATCAAAAGTGGCTGGGATATCCCGGCGGAGTGTCGAAATCTTGTCGGCAAAATAGTTCTGAAAAACCTCAGCTGTAGGAGCCAATTCCTTATCATTTGGGACCGCCGAGATTGTTGTCAATGACCGAATTATTCTAAAAAGTTGAGCTGGGCGTGAACTAGCCGACTCTATCAAGGAGGAGTAGTAGACCTTTTTGGCCTCCTTGATAGCTCGCTCATAAACATCTTTAAATTGTTTATAAGCTGATTTCGATGCTCCGTCACGGAGGCCCCGCCACACGTCCTCTAGCTGTCTCTTCCTCCGTTTTATCGCTCGAAGCTCCTCGGTAAACCAAGGGGCGCGATTTCGTCGGGGGATGAGAGGGCGTCTGGGGGCGACCTCGTCTAAGGCCGTGGACAGAGAGATGTTCCAGCAGTCCACTTGCCCATCGACTGAGCCGCTGGGGAGTTCCAATTCCCTCAGAGCATTCAGGAACCTAGTGGGTTCCATAAGTCTCTTTGGGCGAACCAAAATAGGTTCGGCACCCTTACCGGGAGGGGGGGCCACTTCAAGACGGACTTCCAGGACACTGTGATCCGACCATGGAACCTCTTCTAAAGAGGCTAGGGTCACTTGAATTCCGGTCACGAAGATCAAATCCAGGGTGTGCCCGGCCTGGTGCGTGGGACCGGTCTTACAAAGTGAGAGTCCTAGTGCCTCCATGGTGGACACCAGGTCCATGGCCGCCGTTGAGGAGGTGTCGGCGTGGACATTGAAGTCCCCCAGAACAATAAGCCTGGGAAACCTCAATGCCCACTCCGAGACCACCTCCAGCAGGTGGTTCATTAGGTAGTTCATTATTAGAACTACCTAATTTTCTCCATCTGTATTTGTCACGATGCACGGACTTGACCGGCCCCTTAATCACACACACAGAGACGGACTGAAGGCTAACTACTTTATTGAATATAAAAACAGTTCAAAGATAAAGTCCAATAGAATATAAAGGCAATCCAAAAGGCTTGAAGTAACAATGTCCAAGGTAAACGTAGCAAATAGGCCAAAAGCTTAGCACGGCTCACAAAACTATGCGGATCAGGAAACAGGACAAGGCTCCGCACAACCATGCGGATCAGGAACAAAACAAGGCAAGGCAAGGCTTGATGACCACTGGCTAGCTTAGCTTCGTGGTCCCACTCCGCTCACGCCTATTCAGATGAGACGTGGTCGAGCACTGAGGATTCGTTCCCACGGTTCCTATACTTAATCCTTCGGCCGAGGTCCCCGACGCTTCTTCGTCTCCAATCGCTGCTCACGGACCTCGGCCGGTCTATGCTCTTAGACCATTCCCTTCTGCTAGACTCGATGTTCCGTCTCCTATCAAAGGTTCGACCTTGTCTCTCCGCAGCTGTGTTTCTATCTCCTGAGAGCTCTCCTCCCTAGCCATTTCCCATGCGCTTTCTTCCATGTTTTCCCTGGAGGCTCCTGAGAATTCCTTCCTCCCGGATGTTCATAGCTGCCCGAATCGCTGTCCATCTGCACCTGGTTCTCTATCTCTTCGCTAGGGCCAAACAACATTTCCTCCCATGCCAAGCTCTCTGTGGGCGAAAGAGGCCCATCAGGGGAAAGCTGCCCTTCGCCCCAGTCATCTAGCTCATCCTCTGAATCCTGTTCTGGCACTGCTGGTTCTAATGCTAATGGGACCCCAGGTCCTGACCCCTGCCCTCCAGGCACAAACGAGAACTGCTGTGCTACAGTATTTAGTACTTGACTTTGCTGACTTTAAAAGTGCACTGTCTAAACATTAAAATAAAATAATTTTTATAAGACAGTACATCTTCATGTTTATTATGTCAATAGTTAATGGTATAGTATAGTATGAGATACACAGCATGGTATAGTATTGGGATGCACAGCTAGGCCTATTTTAAGAGTAACTCTCAAGCAACCAGAAACTATCTTTATCCAACATGATCCAACATTCCCCTTGGGTAATGGTTAATTGATCTACTGTACTTTGAAAAAGTCCTGTATCGCCTCTTCCTTCCAACGGGGACGCAGGCTGCCCTGAGAGTTGGAATCCCCGGGCAGGCATTGCCATGGAAACCACAGTGCGCACCTTCCTCTGGTCAACCCCGCCCAGTCCTGTCCTGCTAGTCAAAACTAAGGGACAGGGCCTGAAAATAAGGAACACAAATTTTAGGGCCAAAATAAGGGACGTCCCTTAGAATAAGGGACATATGGGAACCCTAGCCAGCGCGGTCAAGTCAGATATGGCGATGCTCTCTCGGAGCCCTTTCTAATAACTAATGGAGTGAAACAAGGTTGTATTCTTGCATCAACCCTATTTACAATCTCCTTCAGCATGATGCTCCAAAGGGCTATGGCAGACCTCGAAGACAGCATATATATATATGCTATCGTACTGATGGCAGCTTGTTCAACTTAAGCCGCCTGACGGCTCGCACTAAGACTCTAAACTATCTAGTCCGTGAGCTGCTTTTTGCTGACGATGCTGCCCTTGTCGCCCATTCAGAAGCAGCCCTGCAGCACCTCACATCCTGCTTTGCAACAGCTGCAGAGCTGTTTGGGCTGGAAGTCAGCCTGAAGAAAACGGAAGTCCTCTACCAGCCCGCACCACAGGAAGAACACCATCATCCCCACGTCAGCATAGGCAAATCTGTGCTTAAGTCCATTCAACAGTTCACCTACCTGGGAAGCATCATCTCTTCAGATGCCAAGATTGGCAAAGAGATAGATCACAGATTATCAAAGGCATATAGTGCATTAGGAAGGCTTCACAAAAGAGTCTGGAGCAACAAGCACCTGAGGCAAAGCACCAAAATCAGTGTGTACAGAGCTATCGTACTGTCTATTCTCCTCTATGGGTCTGAAACATGGGGCACCTATCGCCAACACCTACGACTCCTCGAACGCTTTCATCAGCGCTGTCTTCGCACAATCCTAAATGTACACTGGACTGACTATGTGACGAATGTTGCTGTCCTTGAGCAAGCAGGGATCACCAGCATTGAGGCCATGCTATTGAGAACACAGCTGCGCTGGGCAGGGCACGTCTCTAGGATGGAGGACCACCACCTCCTTAAGATACTACTCTATGGTGAACTCACCATGGGTCAGCACAAGAGAGGCACCCCCAAAAAGAGAAATAAGGACTCCCTGAAACAGCACCTCAGGCTCGGCCAGATTGATCACCAACAGTGGTCCACCCTGGCCTCACATCAGGAGGCGTGGAGATGCACTATACACAATGCTCCGGCCTCTTTCAAGAAGACACGCCGAATGGGTCTCGAAGAGAAACGACAACGCAGAAAGAACTGCAACTTGGAAACAACATCACCCAAGGAGACTTTCTGCTGTGCTTTCTGCAACCGAACTTGGCTATCTCAGATTGGCCTTTTTAGTCATCAACGCGCTTGTAAAAAGCGTGGGATGAGTCCTTCCTAAGAATCTTCATTCGCGAAGTAATGCTGAGAGAGATATATTCAAGAAGGAAGAGATGGCAGAGCACGAGCCCCTCCAGCCAAACGTGAAGATTTCCATCAATGTTGATAGGATTACCCTGTCAGTCCTTAAAAGGAGTCTATTTCCCCCTTGTTTTGGATATGGAATTAGCCCCTCAGACTAATGTTGTGTCGCATTACCTTTGTGCCCGTGCCCCATCCATTTGGAGCTGTTAACAGGACGGAGCCCTTCTTTGTGGCCCATCGCTGATAAACTGGCAGTCTCCCGATCAGATTTCCTTTCTGAAAATGGCATAATGGGATTTTATTAGCTCTCTAATCTGCTGTTCAGTAATTGGTTTTCAGGGAAATCAAAGGAACTGGAGACAGACAATCTGAGGAGGAAGAAAAGGAGACCTCCACGGACGACGGTCCTTCGGAGCAAAACAAGCCCGTTGCCAAAGTTCAGGTGCATCTACGCTGTAGAATGAGTGCGGTTTGGCACCACTTTAATTGCCATGGCATCGTGGGAGTTGTAGTTTGGCGAGGCACCAGCCCTCTTTGGCAGGGAAGGCTCAAGGCTTTCAAAAACTACTACTCCCAAGATTCCATCATCTTGAATCATAGACGTTAAAGTATTCAGTATAGCAGTGTTTTCCAACTTTTTACATTTTTGAGCTGACACAAAATGACACTCGCACAGTAGTTTTATGTTTTCTTTTACATTTACAAAGCCCCTGGGGCACACCACCACCACCAAAATGACACAAAATGACACTCGAACACAGTAATACATATAGTTAATATGTGTTTAAATGTATTTATACACTCAGTGTGAAACCTGGACCTGTTTCGATGAACACAACATAGAAATCCTGGCAGGAATGATAGAAAGACACAAACTTCCCACACAGAACTCCCATAACCAAGAGAAAATGATATAAGAGTTTGGTGGGCATTGACCTTGAGTTTTGGAGTTGTAGTTCACCTATATCCCAAGAGCACTGTGGACTGAAACAATGTTGGATCAGGACCAAACTTGGCATGAATACTCAATATGCCCAAATGTGAACACAGATGGAGTTTGGGAAAAATAGACCTTGATATTTGGAGGAAGGCTGAGGAAGGCTGGCGAGGGAGTCCATCACGGAATTCCGCCTACCTTTCCTTCCTCCGAGGGCCCTCCTGCCAGGCCCCAACCCCCTTTTCCCCCACGAAGGAAGGCCCGTTCTCCGCTTTGGGGCCCTTCCTCCCCGAGGGGCTTCGGGGGGTCCAAGCCGAGAGGAAGGGCGCCCCGGGGTATCACCTGGGACGTAGCAGGGCCGAGCCGGGGCGCCTCCGGAAATAGCTGGCTCTTTCGCTTCCTTCACTGCCACAGGAGGAAGGTGAATGCGTCTGCCACCCTCAGCACCTAGTGCGCATGCGCTCAGACAAGCACACTTCCACTTCCGCTTCCGTTCCCCACCCTCCCTTGATTTGAGGCTGAACTCCTGCTGCTGCTGCTGCTTGGGGGAGGAGGAGGAGGAGGAGGAGAAAGGAGGCTGGAAGAAGGGGCCTGGGAAACGGCCGAAGGAGGCGGCACCCTGGCCCCTTCTTCTTCGCCTTTGCCGCCGCCCGGCCCTTTCTCCTCCTCCTCCTCCTCCTCCTCCCCCAAGCAGCAGCAGCAGCAGGAGTTCAGCGGGAGGTGGAAGAAAGGGGGGAAGAGAGGTTTTCCCGCAGCACACCAGATGATCGCTCACGGCACACTAGTGTGCCATGGAACAGCGGTTGGGAAACACTGCAGTATAGCATCTCATTGAATAAATTTTGGAAGGATAAAGCAACAGGTAAATCTCCTTGATTCAATGCGTCTACTCTAGTCTTTCCACCTCTTTGAAGGTAGAAAAACAACATAGAGTATTATTATTATTATTATTATTGGAAACACAACAAGATGAGTCCACAGCAAACAAGATTCCTCTGCTGGCTGTTGTATTGGATCACATGTCGGACACTTCCCAAGTGTCTAGGACTATGTGATATGTCAGTGTATAATGCGTGCAGATCCTTGTCAACTTTTGCAGATGACAGATGGTAGTTTTGTCAGTGCTGATTGTGTTTAAGTGCAGGCCAAGGACTTGAGGCACTGCACCCAGTGTGCCAATCACCACTGGGACCACCTTGACTGGCTTGTGCCAAAGTATTATTTATGTTTATGTTTGATTATGTTTATGTTTATGTTTGTTTATGTTTATTTTTGCCCCACTTTTTCTCCCCATAAAGGAGACTCAAAGCAGCTGATAGTATGATAGTTCGGAGAGGCTCCTTCACTGCGTCTCATCCATAGAGCAAGCCCAAGGCTCTGCGGATGTCCACAAAATTGAAGGCCTCCTGGCCCAACATTTTCTCTCCTGCCGGAAATCCTTCAAAAACCCATTAGCCTTTATGGCCGGCTTGTCTCCATCAAGGAAAGGAATCGCTTGCCAGAATGCTGTTTACCAACCGTGGGTCGCCACAGTGCCATCCAACCACTACAGGGACGTGATGAATGCAGAGAACACATTTATCCTCTTTATTAATTGCATTCGAAATCACAGAACTCTGAAACGTTGCGGTACGTTTAAAGGGGAAATTTCCAAACTCTACAGCAGTGTTTTTCAACCTTTTTTTTTGAGCCACGGCACATGTTTTACATTTACAAAATCCTGGGGCACACCACCAACCAAAATGACACAAAATGACACTCTAACACAGTAATACATATAGTTAATATGGTTTTAAATGTATTTATACATTCAGTGTTAAACCTGGGCCTGTTTCGATGAACACAACATATATATGACTTCCTCTCACATATTTATACAAGGCTATCATGTCTTCTCTCAGGGGTCTTGGGCAGGGAGGACATCAGTCTGAGGAAGAGGGACCGGCTCCCTTAGTTGGGACCCCTTCCTCTGAGGATGTGCCCATATCCTCTTGCACCGAGGATACTTCTCAACGGGTGGTAGGAGGGGGGCTTCTTGTAGTGGGCGATTCGATTGTCAGGAACATAGAAAGCTGGGTTTGTGATGAATGTGATGACCGCATGCGACAACATATGCCTGCAGCTGAGTCAGTTTTTTCAGGGAGGGAATTAAATGAATTAAACCAGATAGAGATAAACAAGGAAGATGTTCTCACATGCCTTACTAAACTAAATGTCAACAAATCGCCAGGGCCAGATGGCATCCACCCCAGAGTTCTTAAGGAACTCAAGTGTGAAATTGCTGAAATTCTAGCCAAAATATATAACCTTTCTCTAAGATCAGGCACTGTACCCGAGGACTGGAGGGAGGCAAATGTAACTCCGATCTTCAAGAAAGGATCCAGGGTGATCCAGGAAATTATAGGCCAGTTAGTTCTAACCTCAGTTCCAGACAAAGTGATGGAACCATTATTAAAGGAAAAAATTACTAAGCACATAGAAGAACAGGCATTGCTGAAGGAAAATCAACATGGTTTCTGCAAAGGCAAATCATGTCTTACTAACTTGATAGAATTCTTTGAGGGTGTAAATAAACACATAGATAAAGGGGACCCAGTCGATATTGTTTACCTTGACTTTCAAAAGGCTTTTGACAAAGTCCTCACCAAAGGCTCCTAAATAAGCTCTTCAGCCATGGAATCAGGGGACAGGTCTTGTCCTGGATTGGAACCTGGCTAAACTGTAGGAAACAAAGGGTGGTAATAAATGGACACGTCTCTGGATGGAAAGAGGTGAGAAGTGGCGTACCCCAAGGTTCAGTTTTAGGACCGTTACTTTTTAATTTATTCATAAATGATCTGGATGTAGAAGTAAATTGTGAGGTAGCAAAGTTTGCAGATGACACTAAAGTGTTCAGGGTAGTTAAAAATGAAACTGACTGTAAAGAGCTCCAGAAAGATCTCTCGAAATTGAGTGAATGGGCAACAAAGTGGCAAATGCATTTTAACCTAAACAAGTGTAAAGTCATGCACATCGGGGCAAAGAACCCCAAATACACTTATCAACTGATGGGATCAAAACTTTCTGAGACAAACCAGGAAAGGGATCTTGGGGTTTTGGTGGACAGCTCAATGAAGATGTCAACCCAGTGCGCTGCAGCAGTGAAAAAAGCAAATTCTATGCTTGGCATGATCAGGAAGGGAATCGAAAATAGGTCGGCAAATGTTGTATTGCCTCTCTACAAATCTATGGTGAGGCCACATCTGGAGTACTGTGTACAGTTCTGGTCACCGCACCTCAAGAAGGATATAACGGAACTGGAAAAGGTACAGAAAAGGGCAACAAAAATGATCCAAGGGATGGAGCGGCTCCCTTATGAAATCAGATTGCAACGCCTTGGTCTTTTCAGACTTGAAAGACGGCGTTTAAGAGGTGACTTGATCGAAGTGTATAAAATCATGCATGGGATAGAAAAGGTGAATAAAGAAAAAATATTTTCTCTGTCACACAACACTAGGACTAGGGGGCACTCCCTGAAGCTCCAAGGTAGGAAAGTTAGGACTAATAAAGGGAAATATTTCTTCACCCAGAGGGTCATTGGGTTATGGAACTCACTTCCAGAGGAGGTTGTGACAGCGGTCAGCCTGGACAGCTTCAAGGCAGGATTAGACAGATTCATGGATACCAAGGGAATCAGTAGCTACTGAAATGGACATCCAAGTGCCACCTCTGTGTTGATGGAGGCAGGCAGGATTTTCCCCGGGTACTGGTTGTGGGGGGTCGGGAGCAGGTGAGGGTTTTGCCCTCCTTTCTGCTAGAGATCCCTGTGTACAACTAGTGGGCCACTGTGTGACACAGAATGCTGGACTAGATGGGCTGAGGCCCGATTCAGCATGGCTCTTCTTATGTTCTTATGTTCTCTTCTTCAGGATAAACATGCCCAGCTCTTCAAGCCACTCCTCATAGAGCTTGTTCTCCAGACCTTTGTGAAATTTCACCCTGAGTGAAACTTGCTTCCAGTTAACTATGGATGCCATGAAGCTGTTATAAACAGTTCCTTGGGGGGGGGAACTCTTGAAAAATCCAGTAAAATGGTTTTTTAAAAAACACAAACATTTACAAGCAGAGAGGCTCAATTTGTATCTTGGAAACCTGTGAGGGGGCTGCTAGGAGGGGTCAGAGTGCCAATTTCCCACAGCATACCTGCTGATCGCTCACGGCACACTGGTTGGAAAGCACTGCTCTACAGAAACGTTTATAGTTTTTAATTGGGGAATTTTTCAGCCTCCAAAGTTGTGGGGAAAGAGACCTGTCTTATGCCAAAATGGGATCCTTCTGGATCCTTCCAAGGGCAGACCATTAGGATTTCTAGTCCCCCTTGTCTCTGCGACATTAACCATCATAGGGAGCTGTAGTGCCATTTCTGTGCTTCTTAATCCTTCTCCATCTCTTTCCTTGTTGAGGCCACTTCCATGATGCACTTCTTATTTGGGGAAGGACAGAGATGTCTCTCCATGCGCGATTATTACTGTGGCATCACGATGCAGGCACATTGAGGCAGCAAGCTTCCAAATTTGGACGCCACCAGGGACTTCTCTTCCTCTTGGGTAAAGCTTGGTGGCCATTCAGTTTTGTCATGCTGCCAAAACCATACATCAGTGTAAGGATCCCCAATATGAATGCTGCTCTTTATGCTTCTTGCAAAACCATGGGTCCTTTGCAGCGGGAGGTTGAGCCAGGCACAGAAAAGGACCAAGAGAGAACTGCTCTAATCTAATCGCTGTCATGGGTCATTTCAGAAGCTGATGGGTTTTTTGCTCCTTCGCCAAGAGGCAATCTAGGGCCCGAGGTCTCCAGCGTTGCGCTGTCTTGCTAATTATGAAGCTATAAATGTCTCTTTAAGTAAATAACTCACCGTAAATAGAGCTGGATGGAGAGGGGGCAGGCGGAGCAGAGCATGGGTGCACCTACACTGTTGAATTAATGCAGTTTGACACCACTTTAATGTCAACGGCACAATGCTATGGAATCCTGGGAGCTGTAATTTGGGGAGGCACCAGGCCTCTTTGGCAGAGAAGGCTAAAGATCCTGCAAAACTACAACTCCCATGACTCCATAGCATTGCATTGCATCCTGGGATGTGGACTTGCACCGTTTGGCAGTGAAGGGTACCAGCACTCTTTGGCACACTTTGGCAAAGGAGGCTAAAGATCCTGCAAAACTACAACTCCCATGACTCCACAGCTTTGGACCCTGGGATTTGTAGTTTTGGGAGGCACCAACCCTCTTTAGCAGAGGCTAAGATCCTGTTACTACAACTCCCATGACTCCGTAGCATTGTATCCTGGGATTTGTAGTTTGGGGAGGCGCCAGCAATTTTTGGCAAATAGAGATCCTGTAAAACTACAACTCCTGTGACTTCATAGCATTGGACTCTGGGATTTGTAGTTTGGGAAGGCACCAGCACTCTTTGGTAGAGAATGGATGCTAAAGATTTTATTAAACTACAATTTTCATGACTCTGTAGCATTGAAGACTGAGAGGTGTAGTTTGGTGAAGGACCAGGGCTCTTGGGCAGAAAATGCAAGGGAACTTGCAAAACTACCACTCCCTTAACTCCATAGCACTGAGCCATTACAGTTCAAATGGTATCAAAGTGCATTCATTCTATGGTGAGTAGATGCACCTAGGAGAGATTCTGTGCCAGAGTCCACAGCAATGATATTCCCAAGCCTAAAATACCAATGACATTGGATTATTTCCTTTTTTCTTTTGTCATCTGATCGGAATTGAGCCGACCCATGTGCTTGTGTAGAGTCTTTTGCTGTGAGTTTCCCCCTTTACCTGTAATTTCCTCTTGCTCCCTTCGGCTTTTACGAGAGAGGCCAACAGAGAAGAGATGTACGTAATGGATTCCGGATTTATTTCCCCGACTCCTTGGGAGTCGGGATTTATGATCGCGATAAGAAAACTTCCCCAAGTTGTCTTTCCCTGCTTAATAATAAAAGTGAACAAGGCCAGTAAATCTCCACTTGGAGGAACGTGAGGTGCGGAGTCCAGGCATCCTTCTACTGTATTTCATGGTTTAATTATCCATTGCAGGGATTGAGGGTAACTGAGCCCTCATTCCCTTCAAAACCAAACAGGGACCTGGATCAAGATGAGCCTCAGCCCTTCAGTGCAATCAAACATCCCATTTTGAGAGAGAGCGGATTTGGGTTTTTCATCCACTCTGGGTTGTAGTCCGAACTTTTATAAAAGGTTACGTACGCAGTGCAGTGGACAAATGAGAAGACATTGTTCCGTTGCACGGAGAAGGCTATAATGTGTTGCCTTTGGACAGAATCATTACTCCTCAGTCAGTCTCTCAGTCAGAGGTACTCCTGGTCAGTCGCAAGGCCGAACAGGGCATAGGGTTACAGCCTGTGCTTGATAGGGTTACACTCCCCCTGAAGGCGCAGGTTTGCAGTTTGGGAGTGATCCTGGACTCATCGCTGAGCCCGGAGCCCCAGGGTTTGGATGGTAACTGGGAGAGCTTTTGCACAGTTAAAGCTTATGCGCCAGCTGTGCCCATACCTTGGGAAGCCTGACTTGGCCACGGTAGTCCATGCTCTGGTTACATCCCATATAGACTACTGCAACGCTCTCTACGTGGGGTTGCCTCTGAAGACTGTTCGGAAACTGCAGTTAATCCAACACTCGGCAGCCAGGTTACTAACAAGAGCGGGATACAGGGAGCATACAACCCCCTTGTTGTGCCAGCTTCACTGGCTGCTAATTAGTTTCCGAGCACAATTCAAAGTGCTGGTTTTAACCTACAAAACCCTATACGGTTCCGGCCCAGTTTACTTCTCCGAACGGATTCTCCCCTATGAACCATCAAGGACATTAAGATCCTCTGGAGAGGCCCTGCTCTCGATCCCACCATCTTCGCAAGTGCGTCTGGTGGGGACGAGAGACAGGGCCTTCTCTGTTGTGGCCCCTCGGCTGTGTAAACTCCCTCCCAAGCGATGTTAGATCTGCCCCCCCCCCCTGTTGTCCTTCAGGAGGTGGGTGAAGACTTGGATGTGGAACGAGGCCTTCCCAGAATAAGCTGAGATTGATTTCAATCTGAAATGGGTGACCACTTTTATAGACCGAGTTGAATGTGGTTTTAATGGCAATGTGGTTTTTATGTATCTCTGTTTTTATGTATTTTAATATGCTGTTTTAAGATGTTTTAAATTTGTATGGCATTGAATTTTGCTGTAAGCCGGTCTGAGTCCCTCCATGGAGGTGAGAAGGTCAGGGTACAAAAATTTTAAATAAATAAATACATAAATTGTCCTCTATTGGTGGGAAGTGAATCCATTCTGGGTTTTAGTCCAAACTTTAAAGGAATAAGAGAATCCTAAAGTTGGAAGGAATTCCAATGGCCATCGAGTCCAGCTTCCTTGCCCTGCAGGGAATAAACAACCAACGCTCACCCAACCTCTACTTGTCCTCTTTTTAGTGGAAAGAACAACTTGATATTGCTGAACCATGGATAGAAATATAGAATATGACAGATGGGTTCGCAAAGGCCATCTAGTCCAACCCCATTGAGCCAGGCAGGAAGACACAGCTAGGGTAGGCTGAACAACAATCAATGGTTTCAACCTCAGCTTCAAGGAGCTTTCCAGGGTGCTCAAACCCATCTCTCCAGAAGGTCCAACAGCTCAGATGGCCTCTTTGAAGCTCAAAGTAAGACCAGAATGGATTTACTTGCCCATCATCAGCGGGCCTTTTCTGTCATGGCTCCCATGAGTTGGAACTCACTGCCTAGCCACGTTCGGGCGATCCACGAACTTGGCCCTTTTCGAAGGGCCTGCAAGACTGCCCTCTTCAGACTAGCGTTTGGCTAGCCTGAATGTAGATGCATATCACCGTCCGAGTTAAGATCTGTAATTTACTGGCTACTGGCTATGTATTGTGCGTTTTACTGAATTTTACTGTATGTTTTATTGTGTATTTTATTGCTATTGTGATCCGCCCCGAGCCTGCAGGGAGGAGCGGAATATAAAACCGAATAATAAATAAATAAATAAATATTTACCGTATTTTTCGGACCATAAGATGCAGTTTTTTTCCTCCCAAAGTAGGAAGAAAAATTAGCTGCGTCTTATGGAGCGAATACACTAACATGGAGGGGGGGGAGGCGCTGATGTCAGTTCGTCGCGCTTCTGACGAGGAGGAAGCCCTCGCTGGCTGCGCGCTAAGAACGCTGTAAGCGCGCAGCCGGCGAGGGCTTCCCCCGTCAGAGGCGCGATGAACTGGCGTCACCGTCGCGCCTGTGCCGAGGGAGGAAGGGAAGCGGCACGCGGCTGTAAGGAGGCCTAAAGAGAGGCCGGAGGGAGGAGGAACTCTTCCTCCTTCCCTCCCTCCCTGCGGCCTCTCTTTCGGGCGTTCTTACAGCGCGCGGCCTCCTCCCCTTCCTCCTCGGCAGAGGCGCTTCTTCCTGACGTCAGGAAGAAGCGCCTCTGGCTTCGGGCCCTTCCGCTGCTGCTGCTGCTGCGGCTGCTGCTACGGCTGCCGCTGCGTCGCCATGGGGGCCGCCCTCGTGGCCTCCCCCCTCCTCCTCGGGTTCGTGAGTGGCGAGGCCGCCCCACGAGTCCCGTCTTCCGCCCCCGTTCCTCGCGCGCCCGGCTGGATGCAGCGACACGGCGGCGAGAGTATGGGCATGGGCAGGAGCCGCCGGGAGCCGCCGGAGGGGGCGCGAATATAGCGTAAGTACATCGCCCCCCCCCCTCTGCTCCAGCACCTCCCCCCCCTCCATGTTAGTGTAACCAGCCCCCAATTTTTTTTCCAATTTTGTCCCTCAAAAATCAAGGTGCGTCTTATCATCAGGTGCGCCTTATGGTGCGAAAAATACGGTATATCCTGCTTTATCTCTCTTGAAGGAGACTCCAAGTGGTTCGAAGGAGACGTAAACATGGACACCATTAGGTGTTGTTGAACCCCATTTAGCCAAGCAGGAAGACACAGCTAAAGTACTGGGAATGTGGTGCAGCTGGCTGGGTGTCAGCTGCATATGATCTCTACTGACCAGAAAGTCATGATTTTGAGGCCTGCCCGGGTCGAGGTGGGCTCTTGACTTATTGTGTAGCCTGTTGTTGACCTTTGCAACCCGAAAGACAGTTGCATCTGTCAAGTAAGAAATAAAGGTGCCACTTAGTGGGGAGGCTAAATTTAACTGATTTACGAGGCCATAAAAATGTCTCCAGAAAACATGCTGAGGAATGAAGGAGTGCGACAGCTCCCCCTGGTGGCCAGATGTTAAATTGCCTCTGTCTGTCTTGTGTGGTTGTGTGTCTAAATGTAATGTGTAAGCTGTAATCCGCCCTGAGTCCCCTGTGGGGTGAGAAGGGCGGAATAGAAATGAAGTAAATAAATGAATAATAAATAAAGTAGGCCTGAACAACAATCAATGGTTCCCAGGTTTAAACCTCAGCTACAATGAGCTTTCCAAGGTGCTTAAACCCATCTCCCCAGAAGGTCCAGCAGCTCAGATGGCCTCTTTGAAGCTCAAAGTAAGACCAGAATGGATTCACTTGCCCATCAAATGGATTCACTTGCCGGTCTGAGTCCCTCGAGGTTGAGAAGATCAGGGTACAATTATTTTAATAATTAATTGATTA
The DNA here is from genome assembly GCA_030556195.1 of Anolis apletophallus. NCBI lineage: Eukaryota > Metazoa > Chordata > Lepidosauria > Squamata > Anolidae > Anolis > Anolis apletophallus. Next base: position 16,755,626 of record JARBWK010000013.1, read on the forward strand.
ATTAATTAATCATCATCATATTTATATCCTGCTGTATCTCTCCTGAAGGAGACACCAAGTGGCTTGAAGGAGATGTAAACAAACATGGACACCATCAGCCGTTGCTGGCCCCTTTTACACTCTATCGTCATCTGTTGTCAGCAACCTGTCTTCTTCGTAGTCTCTCCCAATATGATCAGTGCCCCAGATGGAGCATAACCAACCTCATTTGCAGCTCTTGTTTCACTTAGACCAGAGGGGATCCATGCAAATCCATTTGGGATGATGGAAAACCCTCTTTGGGGTCTCTTCAAGACAATTAGAGGAGGAACCACAACAGAACAAGAGGATGGACGGCTCCTGCCGGCCCCCATTTCCTGGCAGGGAGAGTTTACATCATAGCTTTCATGTCTGTGATGGTGAGTTCATACTTTAGCCAAGTCTTTAAGGGCTATATTTTAGGCAATTGACGCTATCATTAAAATAGGTGAAGCACTTTAAATAGCTCCTCTAAAACCCATATGAAAACCTGGTTGGATCCACTATCCAACTGATACCCAAAAGGCCTTCTCTTGCATATGACGGTGGCTAGGACCTCTGAAGAGCAGCCAGGCTCATTTGGGAGAATATAGTCCTTTAAATAACCTAGATCAGAGCTCTATGGGTTTTTTAAAACCTGGATCAGGCTGTGGTGCAGCTAGATAATAGCCAGCTGCATTAAATCACTACTGACTGAGAGGTCATAAGTTCGAAACCAGCCCGGGTCAGAGTGAGCTCCTGACCATTAATAGTCTAGCTTGCTGTTGACCTATGCAACCCGAAAGAGTTGCATCAAGTAGGAAATTTAGGTACAGCTTTATGCAGGGAGGCTAATTTAACTAATTTACAATACCATAAAACCTTCCAGCATTGTGTGCAAGAATGAGGAAGTCCTTCATCAAGGACTTGGTGTCCCAAGTGGACAGTGAAGTGGCAGTTCCCCGGAATCGAACATACCCCATGAAGTCGGAAAACTGGAAAGTTAGATTGCCACTGGGTCTGTCTATATATGTTGTATGTCTACGGCATTGAATGTTTGCCATGCATATGTGCCTTGCAATCCTCCCTGAGTTTCCTGCGGGGTGCGAAGGGCGGAATATAATTACTGTAAATAAAATAAATAAAATTAAAGGTCATAACCAGCACTCTGAATGGTGACCAAATATGATCTGGCAGCCATTCCTGCAATGAGAAAGTTGCATCCTCCTTTTGGCCAGGCCTAGTTAACATTAACAATCTGGTGGCTGCCCAAATAAGCAAGACAAATGACAATATTAAGGAGCATTATTATATGAACCAAAGCTCATATGCTTGCAAAGGAAACATACTGGATTATGGAACCTGCTCGCTTTTCAAATGTAAATAAATGAATTGTTACCTAGGGTGAGATTCTATGTTGAAGAGATGGAGCATAAGTCTGCACTCATAGGGTGGCACAGTGCTAGTGCACAACCACCTCCATGAATTGTGATGCGAGGCAAATGGATGCATGAATATAATATGCGTGCCCATGTACAATAGCAACCTGGAGTCCATAACCTTTAACCCAGTGTTTCTCAACCTGGAGGTCAAGACCCGAGGGGGGAATCTTGAGGAGGGTGTCAGAGGGGTCACCAAAGACCATAAAAAAACACAGTATTTTGTGTTGGTCATGGGAGTTCTGTGTGGGAAGTTTGGCCCAATTCTATCATTGGTGTGGTTCAGAATGCTCTTTGATTGCAGGTGAACTAGAAATCCCAGCAGCGACAACTCCCAAATGTCAAGGTCTATTTTCCCCAAATTCCAACAGTGTTCACATTTTGCACATTGAGCATTTGTGCCAAGTTTGGTCCAGATCCATCATTGTTTGAGTCCACAATACTTGCTGGATGTAGATGAACTACAACTCCCAGACTCAAGGTCAATGCCCACCAAACCCTTCCAGTATTTTCTGTTGGCCATGGGAGTTCTTTGTGCCAAGTTTCATTCAATTTCATCATTGGTGGGATTCAGAATGCTCTTTGGTTGTATGTGAACTATAAGTCCCTGCAACTACAACTCCCAAATGACAAAATCGGTCCGTCCCCCCAACCCCACTTGTATTCAGATGTGGGTATTTGTACCAAATTTGGTCCAGTGAATGAAAACACATCCTGCATATCAAATATTTACATTATGATTCATAAAAGTAGCAAAATTACAGTTATGAAGCAGCAACGAAAATAATGTTATGGTTGGGGGGTTACCACAACATGAGGAACTGTATTAATGGGACATGGCATCAGGAAGGTTGAGAACCACTGCTTTAACCAAATGCAGACATTCTGGACCAAAAGCACAATTGGCTTCCATTGAGATAGTAAACATGTGTATAGCTCAGACACCAGCAGGTCTATTTACTGACATTCTCCACTATCTCACATCTACATGAAATATTAGATTCTGCAATAAATGTCCATGCAGGGGACAAATACTTCAAATACAAGATGGTCAAGATGGGGAAAGAAAGAGACAAATATAATTTCAGCGTCACATAGAACCCAGGTACTTTCAGGCCCAGATTAACCCTTTTTTGTGCTCTAGGCCACACTTTGGAATTACACCCCCTTTAAGCCAACCTCCCGTCACCTCCAAGGTCCCCATTCCCACTGGCTGGAAAGTTTCGCTGTGCTCTGAAGGTCTCCTCGGGAGTCAGGAGGCTTGGGGAGACAGCGGGTGCAAACCTGCTCCAAAGGCACGCACGAGAGAGAGAGAGAGAGAGAGAGAGAGCAAGAGAGAGTGCGAGAGAGAGCGAGGGGGAGAGAGAGCATGAGAGAGAGCGAGAGAGAGCACGTGCATGAGAGAGAGAGCGCAGACGAGAGAGAGAGAGAGAGAGAGCTCGCGCGAGAAAGAGAGAGAGAGACGGAGGGGATGGAGCAGAGACTTTGCTGGGAGAAGGAGTGAGGAGGGGCATGAGAAAGGGGGAAAGAGGGGCGCAGACCAGGGGTTTTTTTGGTCCGTGATCCCCCCCCCCCCCCGGCTTGCACCCCTAGTCCATGGCCTCGTTGGCCTTAAGGTTAATCCGGGCATGGGTACTTTGGGCATTGAGGTGTCACAGAGATTGTGCTTAGACAGATGGATGGAGTGATAGAAGGCACAGAAAGACGGACAGGGTCTGGAGGTGTCCCTGCAGTGCATCCCTTGCCTGTTTCCTCAGATCCTGAAGAGGTCAAAGCACTGGGAGAGGGAGCTTTTTGGAGGAGGCCATTCGAGAGCTGCTGGATGCTGGCTGTTTCATTAGCGAAGGCAGGAGCGTTTCACGGGCAATTAGCCCTAAGTGCCGGCAATGACAATGACAGCGGCAGCATCAGGTAAGAAGAGACTCTCCCTGGACCGGCTCTTTTGCAGAGTAGAGAAAGGGAGGGGGCTTCTCTATCAGACTTGGAGGATACAGTCAATGCAATGTGGGATGATTTCCCTCCCATTATTCAGCAGGTGTGGGCCACCACTCAACCCTCTATCAATGCAGTGAAGTTTGACTTGGTCCCAGGGAAGCACGTCTAGATTCCACAAGGCATAGGGCCTATTCAGTCCTGGCTCCAATCCTGTGGAACTCCTTGCCCCCATAAGTTAGAGAAGGGGTGGGCAACCTACGGCCCATGGGGCGGATGTGGCCCGGCAGCCAATTCTGTCCGGCCCGGGGAGAAGGGAGTCGCGGGTGGGGCCAAGAGGAAGGGGTGCTGCTGCGCCATCCCATCGCGGGCTCTGTGGGGCCTGTGATGGCAGACAGGGCAGAGGAGTGGCGGCTTTGGAGTGCCTGGCATCCCTGGAGATGATCCGGGCCTGCAGCGGGAGCATTTGGCGACCTACGGTGGCTGATCACCCTGGCAACCCAGAAGACTTGATCGCCTTCCGGGTCGCCACAGCAATCAGCCGCCTCAGATTGCCGACTGCTCCCCTGCATGCCCGGATTGCCTCCAGGAATGGCAGGCAATCCATAGCAGGGCAATCAGCTGGGGAACGGCTGAGGGCGAGAGCGGGCGGAGACCTGCAGCCTCCGATTGCCTGCTGCTCTGCTCTCCTCTGCTATAAATAAATAAATAAATAATGTAGATTAGAATGTAGTTCCGCAGTTAGGTGCGGCCCTCCATAATATTTTTTGGTTCTTGTGTGGCCCCTTGGAAAAAATAATTGCCCACCCTGTGTTAGAGCCATGCCCAATTTGCAGTCATTCACCCAAGCTCTTAAAACCTGGCTCTTTGTTAAAGCTTTTAACTTGTAATCATGTGATGATATATATGTATGTTTTATTGCTGTTGTAAGTCACTCGGAGCACTCCGGTGGAGAGCGACTCCTGAAATAATAAATTGAATTGAATTAATATGAACTTTAAAGGTACTTCATATCTTTAAGCATCTTGAGCCTCCCCTTCAAGCTCTGGAGAAGATTCATCTCCTCGCTGACATGAGCTACCACTCAGTTGTCCATATAACATGGACTGGAATCACATTGTGCTCGAAATGAGGAAAGACTTCCATGTTCTGCTGCTGAGGAATGCTGGAAATTGACAATACAAGGATGGAAGGAAGGAATGAGGGGAGAAGAAAGGAAGGAAAAAGGAAGGAGAGCAGGAAGGAGGGGAGGGGAAAGGAAGGAAGGAAGGAGGGGAGAAGATAAGAATGGAAGGATAGAAGGAAGGATGGATGGAAGGACGGAAGGAGGGGAAAAGAAAGGAAGGAAAAAGGAAGCATAGCAGGAAGGAGGGGAGGAGAAAGTAAGGAAAGAATACAAGGAAGGAAGGAAGGAAGGAAGGGATAAGGAAGGAAGGAAAAAGGAAGGATAGCAGGAAGGAGGGGAGGGGAAAGGAAGGAAAGGATAGAAGGATGGAGAGAAGGGAGGAAGGAGGGGAGAAGAAAGGAACACATACACACATACCCAAGTTACAAACATCCCACAGCAATGCTTGGCCGGGTCAGCTAGTATATATATATATATATATATATATATATATATATATATATATATATATATATGCTCCCTAGTGGCACAGTAGATTAAACTACTGAGCTGCTGAACTTGCTGATCAAAAGGTTGGTGGTTCAAATCCAGGGAGCGAGGTGAGCTCCCACTGTTAGCCCCAACTTCTGTCAACCTGAAGTTTGAAAAATGCAAATGTGAATAGATTAATAGTACCACTTTGGTGGGAAGGTAAAGATGCTCTATGCAGTCAAGTTGGCCACATGACCTTGGAGGTGTCTATGGACAACGCCAGCTCTTTGTCTTAGAAATGTAGATGAGCACCAACCCCAGAGTCAGACATGACTAGACTTAATATCAGGGAAATGAATGAATATATATATATATATATATATATATATATATATATATATATATCACATTGAATCAAGAAGAGACTTGTCATCTCACTTTGGGCAATATTCTGTCTCCAGCACATTCCCAATATTAGCGCCGACAGCCTGAAAAATACCTTCTCGGGACGCTAATGGATAATGAAATGGTGGCTTACTCTTTCTCACCAACACCTGAAGGTTGTCTAATGATAAATGTGGATGAATCAAAAGTGCTTCTCTCTTTTGCTTACTTCCTGTATTATTATTCTTTTCTTGGAGGAATTTAGTGGCAATGAGCTTGGGCTTTCAATGGCTAGGAACACGGCACAGAAAGCTTTGGAAATGGAAATTCAGGACCAGGGAGAGCTCCAATGAGCAACTGGCTGGCAAAGTGGTGGAAGAGGAGTGGCAGAGAGATCTCTTCAAAAATGTTATTGCACCCGTTAATGGGTGCCAAAGTGCATTGATTCTATAGTGTAGATCAGGTGTGGGCAAACTTGGGCCCACCAGGTGTTTTGGACCTCAACTCCCACAATTCCTAACAGCCAGTCGAAGTCCAAAACACGTGGATGGCTCCAGTTTGCCCATGCCTGTTGGTAGGTGCACCCTTAGATAAAGCTTCTTCTTATTTATTATTTATTTATTATTATTTATTAAGTTCAACTTAATATACCGCTCTCTCTTGAGCCCAGAGCGGTTTACAGAGTTAATAACAGGTAAAACACATAAAATGCAATAAACCCCAATTTAAACCCCTAATTAAAAATATATTCCGAGCTAAACTACAATGGCAGAAGAACAATGCTGGTAGCGGCACAACAGGATGCTGATGAAACGGCATTAGTTATGGGCCAAATGCCTGTCTAAATAGCCGGGTCTTAACGGCTCTGCGGAACAGCATTAGGTCCCGGGTGGCTCGTATCTCTTCGGGGAGGGTGTTTCACAGGGTTGGCGCGGCAACGGCAAACGCCCTCCGCCGCGTACTAGCAAGTCTGTAAACCTTAATACCAGGCACATCCAGTAGGTTGAGCCCTTCTGAGCGCAGCGATCTCCTGGGCACATGATCTCTCTCTGATCAACAATGAGCTCTTCTCTTATGTACAGAAACTGGTATGGAATGTCTTGCAGAGGAAGAAACTATACACAGCATAAATCATAGACTCATACAGCTGGAAGAGACCCCAAGGGCCATCCAGTCCAACTCTCTTCTACCATGTAATGTGAAGGCAACCAAGATGATGGCCACATCTGTGACAATGCCCCATTGTATTGCAGAGGAGAGATCCAAAGCTTTCCACCAAGTTTCCCCCCCAAAAAGGTACCTCAGGAATCAACTTCTAATCCATAGGTCTGAACTTTAAAGCTTATGAACCTCATCCCAACACATATTAGGTTCAGCACCTTGGATAGCTCCTTCAATGCTCTGGCTATGGGCCAGGTGGACTTCAAGCTAGTCATAACACAAAGGCCAGGGGTGCTCACACTTTTTCAGCATGGGAGCTACTGATTAAAAAACCAAGTCCCAAAGATCACCTACCCAGAAATGTAAAACATATAACTATTTTCTTATTTATTTATTTATATTTATTATTCATTTTTATGTACTGCTCCTTCCAGCAGGCTCGGGGCAGTTTACATAAAATGAAGTTATAAAACATCAACATTTCAATTTAATAACAACAATATAAAACAAAGCATAAAAATACATCCAACCACCCCATTTCTCCCACACTGCCATATTACCACACATATTATCAGCCAGAAAGTAAGAAGAGAGGCTTTTGAACTGCAAGGCCATTTAATACTCAGCAAGGTAAACAAAGGGGCATGCAAAAATACATCCAACCACCCCATTTCGCCCACATTTCCATATTCCCCAACATATATTTCTCAAGGAACAAAGCAAGCAGAGAGGCTTTGGAGCTAAAAGGCCATTTTTAAACATTAAAAATAAACAAAGAGACATGCCACAGAACAATCAAGCACCCACCCCAAAGTAAAAGACCGACCTTTGAGATGCGGTAAAGAAATGACCCCAAAGCGTCCTTCTTCTTCTCCTCCGTCATTGCTCCTATTTCCACGCCACCAGCATGCGTGCCGCCTCCAAGAGCTCACGAGAAGTCCAAGAGGCAGAATGGGCACTTCTGCGCATTCGTGTGGGGCCAGCCATGCATCGCGTCATCCAGGCCCGCTCCCTTTGGTCTCCTACGACTCTGAGTGGCTGGAGAAGGACGGAGGGAGGAGGAGGAGGAATCCAAAAGAGGGGGCCCATTCTGCCTATTGGACTCTGGAGCTTTTGGAGGCGGCGCGCGAGCAGGGAGGAGCAACGACGGAGGACTTCTTTGCAGCGTGCAGGGGCGCGTGAAGAGGACCAACAGCAAAAAAACCTGGTCAGGGGCCTGAAGATCACCAGGATGAGGCCCGAAGATCACCCTGGTGATCGCGATCACCGTTCTGAGCACCCCTGACAAAGGCCTTTCCTGACAAACTGGCCAGAACTGAATAGGAATAACCAGGGAGGATAAGTTCCTCCATCCTTCTGTCTTTTCCGTAGTATCACTTTGTGGGTCCTGACCCTCTCAGGTGCCTGGCTCCATCTGATGTTCCTGGCAGCCAATTACCATGGAAAGAAGGCATGTGGCCAGGACTCAGTGTTGTGAATGAATTGCCTGTGTCTGTCAGTCACACTCTTTCTCCCTCTCGTCCACATTAATTAGTTACTCTGACATTAATCAGGTTGCTAAGAATAATGCATATTCTCTGCCACTGAAAAGACAACAACCGAGCTGTGTAGCCGAGCGACATTTGCAGCCACAAAAGCCAACATTTGGATAGTGGTTGCAAAATAAGTTTACATACTCTAAATGCACTGGGTTGTGTCTTATCTTGGGATCTAAGTAAGGTGTATCCTGTTTAGGACTTGGATGGGACACTGCCAATGAATACCAAATTCTGTAAGTGGCAAGACCTGCCCTAAGACTACCCATTGAAATCCATGAGATTCCTTACATCAACAGGCAACATAAAGGCATCCATGGGCAGGTGAGAAAAATTGTGTTGTTAAAGATTAGATTTTCACCGATAGTTGGAGCACTGTTACAAAAACCAAGTCAGAATTGGACCCTGATTCTTTCTTGGTTGTCTGTGTTTCTCAACCTTCCTCATGCCGTGACCCCTTAATACAGTTCCTCCTGTTGTGGTGACCCCCAAAAATAACATTATTTTCATTGCTACTTCATAACTGTAATGTTGCTATTGTTATGAATTGTAATGTAAATATCTGATATGCAGGATGGATTTTCATTCTCAGGACCACATTTGGCACAAATACCCAGTATGCCCAGATTTGAATACTGGTGGGGTTGTGAGGGAGATTAATGTTGTCATTTGGGAGTTGCAGTTGCTGGGACTTATAGTTAACCTACAATCAGAGAGCATTCTGAACTCCACCAACGATGGAATTGGACCAAGCTTGGCACACAGAACTCCCATGAACAACAGGAAATACTGGAAGGGTTTGGTGGGCATTGGCCTTGAATTTGGGAGTTGTAGTTTGCCTACATCCAGAGAGCACTGTAGACTCAAACAGTGATGGATCTGGACCAAACTTGGCATGAATACTCAATATGCCCAAACGTCAACACTGGTGGAGTTTGGGAGAAATAGACCTTGATATTTGGGAGTTGTAGTTACTGAGATTGATAATTCACCTACAATCAAAGAACATTCCGAACCCCACCAATGATGGAATTGGGCCAAACTTCCCACACAGAACCCCAATGACCAACTGAAAATACTGTGTTTTCTGATGATCTTTGGTGACCCCTCTGGCATCCCCTCGTGCCCTTCCCCAGTCGTCCTGACCACTAGGTTGAGAAAGGCTGGTCTCCAACTATTGAAGGTTCCTTTCTTTCTTTCTTTCATTCTTTCTTTTATCCCAGAACCTTCCTCTGCTTCCTCCTATCTCTTCAGACTCAGAGACAGGAGAAAAAAGAAACTTGTGAAGCTTGAATGTTTTCTTTTGGTGTTCCTTCCTTTGCCAGCTGGCCAATATAATTCCCCCTTCTTCCGATCCCCTTCCATCTTGCTTGTTAAAAGCCATGGATATTTGGGAGAATGGGGAATTCATTAGTCTCCCTCACATAGGAAGCCTACTTAGCCTGAAATTGGTGGTTTGGAAACATCCAGATAATTCCTTCGCTTTTCTTGTTTATCTCCGCTTCGGCATCCGGTCGGAACAGATGCCTTGGCGTCTGTCTGGGAGGCACAAAGCCGGCGGAGTGGAAGGCAAAGGTACCAGGAACTTGGGTGTCGACGAAACTCAATCTAAACAAATTGGAGCACTTTCGCCGTCGACGAGATTAATCCGCCTAATCAGATTTCCCCAAGGTCCCCCTAATAAGTGGAGATGCTCCAACGGCTCCCGGCTTTTATGTGCGGGGAACAGGAGGCAAAAGATCAGCAAAAGGAGTCGGAGGCGAGGCAAGGGTTTGCGCCATGTGCCTCAATGGCGGTGGAATGGCTCCTCTATTAAGTGCACACACCTGCCATGGCTTCGTCGTGCACAATCTCTTTCTTTTTTAGTGCCTCCGGCTTCTGACAACAGCCATTCGGCAGCCCCAAATTCCTCCCCCAATCGCTGCACAAATTGGGTTGCTTTCGGTGGAAATTATCTAAGTCAAAGTGTGTATGTAAGTTTGTTTGCCTGACTATCACAAAAGCTGCTCCTAGGTAAAGTGGCCCTCTGTGATATCACTGCATTGGCAGTTGCTGGGTGGAGTGGCACTCTGGGGTGTTGGGCAGGCCTACTTGGTCAGTTTAACTATTTAAAATTCTCTTTCTATGTTTATTGTGTTTCAACTTTGTTCCTTGGAATTTAATATGTTTAGGAATATGTTTCAAACTGTGCTTTTATGGGATGCATTTTGGTAAAAGATAAAGACAAAGGTTTCACCTTCACATTAAGTCCAGTCATGTCCAACTCTTAGCCGAAGAGCCGCCGTTGCCCGTAGACACCTCCAAGGTAATGTGGTCAACATGACTACACGGAGCACCGTTACCTTCCCTCCAAAATGGTACCTATTGACCTACTCACACTTGCATGTTTTCTAACTGCTAGGTTGGCAGAAGCTGGTCCTACAGCGGGAGCTCATCCTGCTCCTCAGATTCAAACCACAGACCTTTTGGTCAGCAAATTCAGCTGAGCAGTTTAATCCATGATTTAACTATATTGTGTCTTATTATTTATTTACTTATTTATTTACGTCATTTTTATCCTGCCCATTTCAGCCTGTATGCTCAGGGTGGCATACAGACCAGCAACAATTAGATGACATATATATAAATAGGACTTTCTTCCTCCAACGAGTTGGGGGAAGTGAGCAGTTTGCCCCCCCCCCCGGAGAGAATGGAGAGAGCAGGGGGAGTGGCCAGTGCTGCGTTGGCCACTCCCTTAAGTATTCATTCTGACCTGATCTTCGGCCCACCACACCCGCCCATTTAACAGTATAGTATTGGTTGTCGCCGGAAATGGCGGGACCGGTTGAGGAATTTCCCCTTTGCATGATCTGGGAAGGTTTTTGCCTAGCCCTAGACTGTTTAGGGGCTAGATGGTATGGTGGGTTTACATAAATAGGTTTAGCGGAAAATAGATAGGAAAATACAAAGTTTGTGTTCACACAAGACCCCCCACCTTTTAGGGGGGGGGGGTCATTTGCAAAACACTCACCGGAAAGTTAGATTATTGGTGAGGTAAGATTTGATGGCCCAGGAATGGCAGAGTCTGATATCGACATGTTCGAGAAGACTTCTGTCCATTTTCCTTAACAGTTGTCCGATTTTGGTTACCGGGGAATCTAGGTTTTTGCCCCAGTTAGCCGAGGGGTATAACCGGATGGGATACCTCCTTGGCTTTGTTCACCAGGTTCTTGACACCTATTAGTTTAGGTTAAGGCAAAAATTAAATAGGTAGCAATTAAAAATAAAAGTGGCCCAAATTTGAACCCAAACTTACTTGTGTGGTCTCGTTATTTCGGGGGTGGGCAGGCAAATGCATATATTGGTTAAAAACAAGTAAATCACCTCTTAAATTCATATAAAAACCGTAAAAACTATTAAAACTATAAGAGCCTATAAAAACAGTATCTTCCAGTCCAATTCCTCATCTGTTTACATCGTCTTAGCTGTTCCGTGTTCATATTCCAGTTTGTGTTTATTTGATCATGCTGAAGTTTCAAATGCCTGCTCAAAGAGCCATGTTTTCACTCTTTTCTGAAAAGTCAGGAGGGAGGGGGCCGATCTAATATCCCTGGGCAGGGAGTTCCACAGCCAAAGGGCCACTGCTGAGAAGGCCCTGTCTCTTGTAACCACCAGATGCACCTGTGAGGCAGGCTGGATCGAGAGCAGGGCCTCCCCAGATGATCTTAAATGTCTAGAAAGTTCATAAAGAGAGATGTGTTCGGATAGATAAGCTTGTGTCCCACCTCAAGCCAAAGTTGAGGCAAATATTTTCACTGGACAGACAAACAAAGGTTCCTCCTGGGCAACAACGCAAGGACACAATTGCCTCTTTTTCCAGTGGCAACTTCTCTGCTGTCTAATTTGATGTCTCAGATTCATCACTTTCCCCCCAAAAACTCTAAAGTCCCTTTAATTTTTTGGATAATAGACTCTTGTTTCCTGCTAATGGGCTTTTTCAGTGCTGTCTCCAGCAGATCTCATGCAAGAATCTCCACCAAGAAAAGTGAATGCGGAATGGGAATTAGTGAACCCAGAAACCCATGTGGTTTGAAAACTAATGAGATTTTTGTCTGATGCATTCCCGTACGTTCTCTCCTCTTTCATATGAAGTCGCTCCAAAAAAAAATCAGTTTGCATAGGAGAAAGTGTATAAGAAGGGAAGGGGAAGACACGGGAATGCAGAATATTTGGGTACAAGGGAGTGGAAGCGATATGGAGAGGCAAAATTGCAAGTGACACTTTCCTGAGCAGCCCTTTTGCAAATGCAAAAGAGATGCGCTTCTTCTCCCGTTCCGGCCGGCCCTCTGGGACTTCGGTCTCCTGGACTCATTGGGCTGAAGCAAATTGCCAATGTGTGCGAGTGCAATCTCATCTCGCCGCCTCCGGACGACGCCTCTGATCGTTGTTTTGATGAGCTGCCGAAGCTGCAAGGGCTGCAGCAGGGACGTGGAAATGAAATGTCTTCTCTCGGCTGGTTCGGTCCATCTGTGGCTGGTTTCTAGGAAGGAGATTGGCTAAGGAGCCTTGCCCATCTTGGCCATGAAAAGGCTGAGAAAGCTGGCTTGTAGCAATATATTATATACATCTATCTGTCTATTGTAGGTATGTGCAAACTTGGGCCCTCCGTGTGTTTTGAACTTCAACTCCCACCATTCCTAACAGCTTAAGAGGCTGAGAGGGAAAAGGAAAAGGCCCGAGGCTGCCAAGGGGGAAAAGGAAAGGGCCTGAGGCTGCCGAGAGGGAAAAGGAAAGGGACTGAGGCTGCTGAGGGGGAAAAGGAAAGGGACTGAGGCTGCTGAGGGGGAAAAGGAAAAGGCCCGAGGCTGCCAAGGGGAAAAGGAAAGGGCCTGAGGCTGCCGAGAGGGAAAAGGAAAGGGACTGAGGCTGCTGAGGGGGAAAAGGAAAGGGACTGAGGCTGCTGAGGGGGAAAAGGAAAAGGCCCGAGGCTGCCAAGGGGGAAAAGGAAAGGGCCTGAGGCTGCCGAGAGGGAAAAGGAAAGGGACTGAGGCTGCTGAGGGGGAAAAGGAAAGGGACTGAGGCTGCCGAGGGGGAAAAGGAGAGGGCCCGAGGCATGCCGAGAGGGAAAAGGAAAGGGCCCGAGGCTACCGAGGGGGAAAAGGAAAGGGACTGAGGCTGCCGAGAGGGAAAAGGAAAGGGACTGAGGCTGCCGAGGCAGAGAACGAAAGAGCCTGAGGCTGCCGAGGAGGAAAAGGAAAGGGCCTGAGGCTGCTGAGGGGAAAAAAAAAGGGCCTGAGGCTACCGAGGGGGGAAAGGAAAGGGCCTGAGGCTGCCGAGAGGGAAAAGGAAAGGGACTGAGGCTGCCAAGGCAGAAAAGGAAAGAGCCTGAGGCTGCCGAGGGGGGAAAGGAAAGGGCCCGAGGCTGCTGAGGGGGGAAAGGAAAGGGCCTGAGGCTACCGAGGGGAAAAAGGAAAGGGCCTGTCGCACCCCAAGGGCTTCAGACCGCATCTTTCCTTGGGTCTACATTTTGCCCGCCTGACTCTGAGAAGCTTTCCAGCACAGCTGTGTTAACTCCCAGCCCCTGTCAGGGGCCTCTTTACTGCTCTCCTGTACTGTCCGAGGGAGATGCCATGCTAAAGGCATGTCAAGGCCAAACGAAGCCCACCAAGCTGATAGCAGAAGCGGGTACTCGGAGCAGTAAGCGCTACTCCCCAGTCCAGGTGGCTCACACTAACGAGGGCCTGCATTCTTCGGGACTGAGGTTCTCAAAACAACCCAGGGCTCATCCATCATCCAGTTGATGTCCGACGCACTGGGCCCTGCTGACAGAAATCCTATAAAAGCTGTGAGATCCTGCTTAGCAGTATCTCGTACCAACGACCGCTATTGCCATGATGTCTATGTGAACCAGGCCTTTGGGCCAGCTACTAAGATCCAGCCAGCCAGCCTTCATCGGCTGCCTCGTTCCAGCATTTAGCCTTGTTCCTGTTCATTGTCGAGTACTGCAGGAAGCTGCATTGCTTTGCATTGACTTTGCCTGCAGTAACTAAAGCCGCCAACCTTCTTGCACCGGTTGGGGGCTCAGAGACTATCTATCGCATCCCGCATTTGTTCCTGAATTTCCTCCGCTTGAGATCCTGCTGTTGCGGATACTCAAGCCCTACTGATTCCAGTGTCTGCTGCTATCTGGAGGCTGCATACTAAAGGCCTCCTGGACTTATTATCCACTTTGCTACTTTATAATCAATAAAGCTTGTTGTACCTCAGCTGCCTTGTTTGTTGTCCGGGGGGGTCAAGTGCCAAGAAGCCTCAGAAGGCGACAGGGCCTGAGGCTACCGAGGGGGAAAGGAAAGGGCCTGAGGCTACCGAGGGGGGAAAGGAAAGGGCCTGAGGCTACTGAGGGGGAAAGGAAAGGGCCTGAGGCTACCGAGGGGGAAAGGAAAGGGCCTGAGGCTACCGAGGGGGAAAAGAAAGGGCCTGAGGCTACCGAGGGGGGAAAGGAAAGGGCCTGAGGCTACCGAGGGGGAAAGGAAAGGGCCCGAGGCTACCGAGGGGGAAAGGAAAGGGCCCGAGGCTACCGAGGGGGGAAAGGAAAGGGCCTGAGGCTACTGAGGGGGAAAGGAAAGGGCCTGAGGCTACCGAGGGGGAAAGGAAAGGGCCTGAGGCTACCGAGGGGGAAAAGAAAGGGCCTGAGGCTACCGAGGGGGGAAAGGAAAGGGCCTGAGGCTACCGAGGGGGAAAGGAAAGGGCCCGAGGCTACCGAGGGGGAAAGGAAAGGGCCCGAGGCTACTGAGGGGGTATGGAAAGGGCCTGAGGCTACCGACGGGGGAAAGGAAAGGGCCTGAGGCTACCGAGGGGGGAAAGGAAAGGGCCTGAGGCTGCTGAGGGGGAAAAGGAAAGGGACTGAGGCTTCCAAGGGGGGAAAGGAAAGGGCCTGAAGCTGTTAGGAATGGTGCGAGTTGAAGTCCAAAATACCCAGAGGGCCCAAATTTGCCGAATCCTGATATATCTAGCCAAAATATGTATGTATGCTGGTTTGTTTGTGTCACAAAGGCCCATCCGTGATGGATCGGCACCAAACTTGGCCTGCTGTGTCCAACAATGTCCCCAGTTTTCTCCAATTAGCTCTGGTTTTTGAGACACAGAATATGTGCTGTCTAGCAGTCACCATCTCCTCACTCATTAAAAAAATCATGATGACCATATCTAAGGAACTAGGGCTGATGATATCTATCCAATGCAATTTTCTGAATCAGTGACATCCAAACATTCCTAAAAACCAAGACTCTATGCATTATTTTTTGCTGGGTGGTGTTTGTTGTTGTTTATTCATTCAGTTGCTTCCGACTCTTGGTGACTTCCTGGACCATCCCAGGCCAGAGCTTCCTGTTGGACATGGCAACCTGCAGCTCCTTCAAGGTCAAGCCAATCACATCAAGGATAACATCCATCGACCTTGCCCTTGGTCGGACCTTCTTCTTTTCTCCTTCGATTTTCCCCAGCATAATTGTCTTCTCCAAGCTTTCCTGTCTTCTCACTATGAACCCAAAGTACTTCATCTTTGCCTCTAATATCCTTCCCTCCAGTGAGCAGCTGGGCTTTCTTTCCTGGAGGATGAACTGGTTGGATCTTCTTGCGGACCAAGGCACTTTCGGAATTTTCCTCCAGCACCACAGTTCAAAAGCGTCTCTCTTCCTTCACTCAGCCTTCCTTATGGTCCAGCTCTCACATCCATAGGTTACTATAGGGAATACCATTGCTTTAACTATGTGGATCTTCATTCCCAGTGTGATGTCTCTACTCTTCACTATCTAATTGAGATTGGTCATTGCTCTCCTCCCAAGAAGGAAACATCTTCTGATTTCCTGGCTGCACTCTGTGTCTGCAGTCATCTTTGTGTCCACGTTTTCTCCCTCTATTTGCCATTTGTCGATTAGTCCAGTTGCCATCATCTTGGTTCGTTTTTGTTTTTTTATGTTTAACTGCAACCCAGCTTTTGCCCTTCTTCTTTCACCTTCGTTAGAAGGCTCCTCAGCTCCTCCTTGCTTTTGGCCATCCAAGGGGTATCATCTGCATATCTAAGGTTGTTCAAGTTTCTTCCAGCAATTTTAACTCTAGCCATGGATTCCTCAAGCCCCGCACGTTGCGTGATGTGTTCTGCATACAAGTTGAATAGGTTGGGTGAGAGTAAACAGCCCTGCCATACTCCTTCCTCAATCTTGAACAAGTCTGTTGCTCCGTGGTCAGTTCTGACTGTTGCTACTTGGTTGTTAGACAGATCTCCAGGAGACAAACAAGGTGGCTTGGTCTCTCCATATGTGCCACGATTTATTATTATCCACTCAGTCAAAGGCTTTAGAATAGTCAATAAAACAGAAATTGATGTTTTTCTGAAACTCCCTGCCTTTCTCCATTATCCAGCATTGGCAATGTGGTCTCTCGTTCCCCTGCCTTTTCTAAACCCGGATTGTACATCTGGCAACTCTCTCTCTCTCTCTCTCTCTCTCTCTCTCTCTCTCTCTCTCTCTCTCTCTCTCTCTCTCTCTCCATGTATTGCTGGAGTCTTCCTTGCAGGATCTTTTTTTATTATTATTATTATTTTATTTTATTTTTTATGGTTTTTTGACAGAAATAAAATATAGTTGGGGAGAAAGGGTGTCAGGGAAGGGCTTGAGATAGAGTAGGGAGGGAGTGAAGTGGAATAGAGTTGGGATAAATAAGGGGGGGAATAAAAGAGAGGGAAGGGGAGAATATAGCAGGGTATGGTGCAAATAGAAATTGAAATACAGAATAAATCTTCCAGATCGGTCTGCGGGGAGTACATTTTATACTAGAATCGTCACTCCCCATTCTTCTTTAAACCTGCTTCCCCTTCTTTGGCTGCGAGAGCTCTTAGTCAAATCTTTAATGTTTTTAAATATAGTTCTAAAGGTTGCCAGTCCGTTCTAGTTTTGTAGCTTTGGTCATTAATGAAACTGTTCAGTTTGTCTAGTTCCATTAACTCGTATAATTTGGCTAACCATTCTTCTATTTGTGGAGTGTCTTCTTTTTTCCAGTTTTTTGCCAGCAGTATTCTGGCCGCCGCCGTCATATGACACAAAAGTTTGTCTTTCTTCCGGTCAAATTTCTCCTCTGTTAGGTTTATCAAATAGTACTCGGGTTTTAGGTCAAATTTCTCCTTCCATATTTTTTGTATATGCGAGTGAACCATTTTCCAAAATTTTTGTACTTTTGGGCAAGTCCACCAGCAGTGAAAAAAAGTCCCTGGTTGTTTCCTGCACTTCCAACATTGATTGTTCGTATTTTTGTAAAATCTTGCCAACTTCTGAGGAGTCAGGTACCAGCGGAAGTACATCTTGTACCAATTTTCTGCTGTGGTGGTTGACCCTAGGTATTTGATTACTTTCTTCCAAGTAGATTCCCATTCCTGCAGAAGAATTGTGTGGCCCAAGTCTTGGGCCCACTCGACCATTACCTGTTTCACCGATTCCTCTTCTACATCCCAGTCCAATAAAGTATTGTATAAATACCTTATATGCTTCTTCTTGCATTTCTGTAACTTCTCCCATACTAAATCCTCTTTTACAAAGCCTTTTTTGCTGTCAATTTTGAAGTATTCCATTATTTGTATGTAATGGAACCAAGAAACTTTGTTTCCCGCCTCTCTTAACCTATCTTGGGTTTTGAGCTCCCACTTGCTGTCTTTCCATTCTAATAGGGATCTGTAGGTAAGCCATTTTCCCATTGGGATTTCCCTTCTGTGCTGGGCCTCTAAAGGTGATACCCACAGGGGCGTTTCCTGATATAATTTGACTTTATATTTCTCCCAAGTCTTGAGCAGAGCTGCCCTGACAAAGTGGTCAGTAAAACTCCTTTCTAGTTTGGCTTTCCCATACCATGTATACGCGTGCCAACCCCTTCTTAGATTGGAGCCCTCTAGTTGTAGTAGTCTAGGATTCTTAAGTGTAGTCCATTCTAAAATCCAGCTCAGGGCTGCCGCGTCATGGTACAATTGTAGGTTTGGGAGAGCCAGCCCCCCCCCCCCTCTCCTTCTTATCTGTGAGGATCCTGTGGTTCACTCTGGCTTTCTTTCCATCCCAAATGAATTTTAAAATGTCTTTTTTCCAAGTCTTGAAAATACACGACGTTCTCAAGATTGGGATGGACTGGAAAAGGAAAATCATTCTGGGGAGAACGTCCATTTTTATTACCGCAATTCTACCTAGTAAATTTAGTTTTAAATATTTCCATTTTTCCAGCTTTGCTCTTATTGATTTCCATGTTGCTTCATAATTATTTTTTAATAATTGATTATTTTTAGCCGTCAATTGGATTCCCAAATATCTGACCTTTGTCGCCACCTCAATTTTTGTTATTCCTTTCAGCTCCTCTCTTCTTTCTGTTTTCATATTTTTTGTAAGAATTTTGGTTTTTGCATAATTTATATTGAGACCTGCCACTTTTCCATATTGTTCAATTTTCTCTATCCATTTATTCATTGTCTCTATCGGATCTTCGACGATGCAGACTACATCGTCCGCAAAGGCCTGGAGCTTAAATTCTTCTTTTTGTATTTTTAAACCTTTTAAATTCTTATCCGCTCTTATATCTTGCAATAGTAGTTCTAGCATTAAGATAAAAAGGAGTGGCGACATCGGGCAGCCTTGCCTCGTGCCCTTCTGGATTTGGATAGAGCCTGCTGTGTTACCATTTACGATGATATTTGCCCGCTGGTCTTGGTAGACTGCTTTGATTGCGTTTATTAACTGAAACCCCATGTCCTTTTCTTTAAGAATCTCAAATAAAAAATCCCAATTAGCATTGTCAAACACCTTTTCGGCGTCCAAAAAAAGGAACCCCACTTCTTTCTGAATATTAATGTCGTAAAATTCTATTGCGTTTATTATGGTCCTTAAGTTATTTCTCATATATCTGCATGGTAGAAAGCCAGCTTGGTCGTCGTTGATAGTTTCGTTTAGAAATATTTTAAGCCTGTTCGCCAAAATCATAGTAAACAACTTATAGTCATTATTTAGGAGGGAGATGGGCCTGTAATTCCTTACCTCTGATGGTTCAGCTCCCTCCTTCTGTAAAAAAATAATGTTGGCCGTCTTCCATGATTCTGGAATTATCCCTTGTTGCAACACATCATTAAATATTTCCTTAAGGTATGGCGTGACCTCTGCCTCTAGTACTTTGTAATACCTGGATGTTATGCCATCCGGGCCTGGTGCTTTATTGCTCGGGAGGTTCTTTATGGCTTCTTTTATTTCTTTTGTACTTACTGGATTGTTTAAAAGTTCTCGTTGGGCTTCACTTATTCTCCCTAACTTTTTCTCCGCTACATAGGAGACTATATCTTCCATTGCTATATTCTCTTTTTTATATAAATTTTCGTAAAATATTCTGAATTCTTCCCCTATTTTACTGTTCTCAAATATGTCTTTGCCCTTTACAGTTAGTTTCACTATGTGTTGTCTTTGTCTTTTTTCCTTCAACTTTTTAGCTAGTAGTTTACCTGGTTTGCTGACGTTTGCATAATGATTCATCTTCATAAACTTCAGGTTTCTCACTATTCGTTCTTCTGTCTCCTTGTTTATTTCATTCCTCAATCTGTTTATATCCAGCTTAAGTTTCCTATTATCCGGTTTTCTTTTTAGGAGTTTCTCTTTCTCTTCCAATTCACCATTTAGCCTTTTTTGCTTTTCTAATCTTAGCCTGTTCCTGAGTGCCCCTTGTTGTATTAGGTGGCCCCTCATAACGGCTTTGCTTGCCTCCCACAAGATTGTTCTTGAGATCTCCTCTTTGTCGTTCAGAGCAAAGTATTCTTTGATTAAGTCTTTGTTGCGTGCTATATCCTCCTCTGATTGCATCAGGTTGTCGTTTAGCCTCCATCTTCTTTCTCTCTTATATCAATGAAAGGATATTAATAGAGGACAGTGGTCGGTGTTGATTCTGGGTAAGATTTTAATATTCTCCACTTTCGTTACTAGTGTATTGGAGGCCCAAGCCATGTCTATTCTGGACCAGGATGCATGGCGTGCCGAAAAGAAAGTATAATCTCTTGTCTGTTCATTCCTCATTCTCCATACATTGCAGGATCTTGAACATTACCTTACTGGCATGAGAAATAAGAGCCACTGTACGAAAGTTTGAGCAGTCTTTATCATTTCCCTTTTTTGGTATGGGGAGATAAGTTGATTTTTTCCCCAGTCTGATGGCCATTTTTGTGTTTTCCATATTTGCTGGCATATGGCCTGCATCACCTTGACAGCATCACCTTTCAAGATTTTGAACAGTTCGGCTGGGATCCCGTCGTCTCCTGCTGCCTTGTTGGTAGCAATGCTTCTTAAGGCCCATTCAACCTCACTCCTCAGGATGCCTGGTTCTAATTCCCTCACCACATCGTCAAAGCTATCCTCGATACCATTATCTTCTGTATAGTCTCACCACCTTCTCTTGTCTCTTCAGATTCTGTTAAGTCCTTGCCATCTTTGTTTTTTATCATGCCCATTTTTGTCTGAAATGTACCTCCGATGATTCTAATTTTCTGGAAGAAGTCTCTCATCCTTCTCATTCTATTGTCTTCTTCCACTTCCATGCATTGCTTGTTTAAAAATAGTCCCTCATCTCTTCTGGCTAACCTCTGGATTTGTGCATTCAATTGGGCATATCTCTCCCTTTCACTATTTCCTTTTGCTTTCCTCCTTTCTTGGGATACTTCCAGTGTCTCAGCAGACAACCATCTTGCCTTCTTGGTTTTCTTTTTCTTTGTGTTATTTATCTAAAAACAATAACTTTTCAACCAATTCCGTTTTCTGATACTGGTCCGGTCCCTAATCCATCAGATCAATGGGTTTGGTAATGTTTTTTTGTCTCGATGCAAACAACCCACTAGAACCCATTTAAGTCCCACCAAAAAATAGAACAAAACAGTCAGACTTCCACCTGCTGCTCAGAACCAGAAAGTCGGAATTGTTTTTGGAGGTTTCCATGGGGACAGGCAATTGCTTAAAAGGGGGAAGTTAATGACGGGTCTAAAAATAAGCCTAATAACGATCCATTGTCGGCTGGGGGAGAATAGGATTCCAGGCTCGGTGCCCACCTGTCCCCATTGCGGCTGCCATTGAGGAAAGTGATGCTCAGCCTGGGCTGCCATCCAGCAAGAAATATGGCAGATCCTCCTTAGGAACAGCTCGAGATCCATGCAAAATGAGACTCTGGCGGCTCAACAAATAGACATTCCTTAAATAGGACACTTTTCCCAGGTAATAGTGGCAGAGGCGGGAAAGACAGATTCCATGTTTCTCTATGGGTCTCCTTTGAGTATCTGTTTCTTGTGTCAAACATACATTAAGAAATGCCAGAGGAGTCTCTTCCCATTTTGGCCACAATTTGGAGTATTTCAGCACAACGCAGCTGTGGGTTGTCATGGAGAAGCATCGTGCGTGGTGAATGAAACATCGTGCATCCAAAGGCAGCATTCAGAGCCCTCCCATTCAGTATCCACTTATGATGGTAAGATTCCACTTCAGTTGCCACGGCAATAATATTTCCCAGTCTCAAGATTTGTCATTCCGGGGGAATTACAATACTAGTGCCTTACAAAACAGCCAGGGATAGGAGTTTCAGTTTTACAAGGTCTTTCACTTTCTTTGCTGGTGCCTCACCAAACGACAATTCCCAGGGTTCCATAGTTACTCAAGGTTATTCGAACAGAACTCCATTGAGGCTACTGTGTCAACTCCAAATACTCCTGATAGCATACTAGGAGTGCAACTACACCAGGCATGGGCAAATTTGGGCCCTCTGGGTGCATTTCAGTCCATTTATCTGTGGTTTTGTCATTTCTTGAGGAATCCATATAACGACCAAGTAGCAACAGTAAAAACAGACCATGGAACAGCAGACTGTTCAAGAGTATGGCAGGGCTGTCTACTCTCACCCAATTTATTCAACTTGTATGCAGAACACATCACACAACGTGCGGGGCTTGATGAATGCAAGGCTAGAGTTAAAATGGCGGGAAGAAATATTGCATGTGCAAGCGTGACACACCTCACGCCAAGAACAACATGCAGACACAATTGGTTGGATAAAAATGGCCACAACTCATTTATTGAAAACAGGAATGAAGGGTTGGCGGCCACGCTTGGGTCCTGGATCAGGGTCGAACAGCCCCCACGAATGTCCGAAGGCGATACCAAGCCTGGGGTGTGAGCGGCCCAATGCCTGTCCACAGAAACTCGGCACCCCAGGGGGCCTGGGCGTTATCCCCCTGATCCAGGATCATGCCACATGCCAAACACGGAGTTGC
This sequence comes from Anolis apletophallus, assembly GCA_030556195.1. Classification (NCBI taxonomy): domain Eukaryota; kingdom Metazoa; phylum Chordata; class Lepidosauria; order Squamata; family Anolidae; genus Anolis; species Anolis apletophallus. The sequence continues at coordinate 16,777,967 of JARBWK010000013.1, forward strand.
GACAAAGAACATAGCAAAAACATGAAACCATGAACAGAGCAACAATAAAGAGCAGATAAACAAAAGGACACCAACAAGCAATGCAATAAGTAGCGGGGGAGGCAAAACAAGACTGCCTCCGAATGAGGCCAGGTAGCCCTGGGCAGCTTACTTAAGGCAGAAGTGCGGGCCAGCTGGAAAGAGGGAGGGGCGGGGCGGAGCCAGCCCCCTCATTGGCCAGCCGACCTTGTTGGCGGGAAGCCTTCCCGTCACCCAGGGGCTTCTAGGGAAAAGAAGCCCCCCTCAGGCAAACAAGATGGCGGGAGGGCATCGCTGCTTGACCGGTGAGTCGGTCAGGCCTATTAATAACCTTAGATGTGCAGATGATACCACTTTGATGGCTGAAAGCAAGGAGGAACCGAGGAGCCTTCTAACCAAGGTGAAAGAAGAACGGGCAAAAGCTGGGTTGCACTTAAACATCACAAAACCCAAGATGATGGCAACCGGACTAATCGATAAATGGCAAATAGAGGAAGAAAACATAAAGGCAGAGGAAGGGTTTATATTTCTAGACGCAATGAGTGCAGACACAGACTGTATGCAGGAAATCAGAAGACATTTCCTTATTGGGAGGAGAGCAATGACCAATCTTGATACAATAGTATCACTGGCAACCAAGATTCACATAGTTAAAGCAATGGTATTCCCCGTAGTAACCTATGGATGCAAGAACTGGGCCATAAGGAAGGCTGAGCGAAGGAAGAGAGACACTTTTGAACTGTGGTGTTGGAGGAAAATGCTGAGAGTGCCTTGGACCGCGAGAAGATCCAACCAGTTCAAATTCCAGGAAAGAAAGCCCGGCTGCTCACTGGAGGGAAGGATAGTAGAGGCAAAGATAAAATATTTTGGCCACATAATGAGAAGACAGGAAAGCTTGGAGAAGACAAAGAGGGGCCGACCAAGGGCAAGGTGGATGGATGGTATTCTTGAAGTGACCGGCTTGGCTTCAAGGAGCTGTGGGTGGCCATGGCCAGAGATCATGAAGAGGCAGAAATGGCTGAATGAATAGACAACAACAAAATCCTTGTTTTCTCCTCCTCTGCAACATATCCATATAATGGCGTGAAAACAACAAATGGGAATCCTAAATATTGCATTTATTATTATTATTATTTATTCAAACTTGTGAGTCGCCACTCCCGGATGGCTATGGGCGACTTACAGCAAATTCAAGATTAAAACAAGATAAAAACACCATAAACACTCAAACACAATAAAATACAGTAAAATACATCAGCACAGTACAGTGCAGGCCAAGGCACAAATGTAGGTGGCTGCATCGATTTAGTGAGGAGAGATTGGGGAAAGAGATGAGGAGGCCACCCTAAGAGGAGTGTCTTTATTGCACCAGGAATCTGGCGCAGCTGGCTAAAGTCAGCTGCATAAGATCTCTCTGACCAATAGGTCATGAGTTCGAGGCCTGTCCGGGTCGAGGTGGGTGCTCGACATTTAAGTGTAGCCTGCTGTCAACCTTTGCAGCCCGAAAGACAGTTGCATCAGTCAAGTAGGAGATAAAGGTACCACATTAAGTGGGGAAGCAAATTTTGACTAAATTATAAGGCCATTAAAGAACTCCAGGAACGCTAAGGAATGCGGAAGGAACAACAAGGGACGCTGGGAATGCTGAGAGATGAGGAATGTGTCAGCTCCAGTATCACACGAAGCTATACCATGGGATATAGTGGGGCAGAACTGAAGGAGAAGTCAAACACCAGTCATCGCGTCATACAAAATCACTTTGAGTGTATTAATAACATATGTGCTCAATGGCTTAACAATATCACAATGGTGCAATGTCATGCATTTCCTTTCGGCTTTTAGTAATATGGTTTGCTTGTCACAATGTGGAGGGAAACGCACCTTCTCTAAACCTGTCACTTTTAAAGAAGCAGGATCAAGTTTATGCTCCAAAATGCGGATTTTAAGACAGCGGGAGGTCATCCCGGTGTAGTGACGGTTGCACCCACGTACCAAAAACCAAAGAGAATACCTCATACACAGCAACCATATGGTTCGCACCCAAACTATCAACCCACGCCCAGGTACCAAAAGATGTGGGTCATGCTCTGTATGTCCTTTAATTTCTCCATCCACCACAGTGCAAAACAAACGCACAGGCAGGGTATTACACCTTAGAGACGAAATAACATGTGCCTCCTCGGGGGTTATTTACTGCATCCAATGCAGTTGTGGGTGCAACCGTCACTACACCGGGATGACCTCCCGTTGTCTTAAAATCCGCATTTTGGAGCATTTATCTAAAATCAGGTGTGGGTCCCTTGACTCTGAGTTCTACCAACATTGTGTAGAAAATAAACTTGATCCTGCTTCTTTAAAAGTGACAGGTTTAGAGAAGGTGCGTTTCCCTCCACATTGTGACAAGCAAACCATATTACTAAAAGCCGAAAGGAAATGGATTTTATTACTGTCCTGCGAGTCCCCGTATGGGTTAAACGAAACCTTGTCCGTGCAGACTTTACTGCTGTAGTTACACCTGTGTCCGTGTCGTGTACTTAAGCCAGCTAGCCCAGAAGCCCGATGCTGATTGCAGCCCGGGAGATCACTCTTAGGATCGATTTGTATTACATTGCGGAAACGCGGTAAGGATTGGCACTGCTGCTGTAATTTTGCTTTATTGCTATATTGTTATTGAATGTACCAGGCCATGTTGCCTATATGCTCACTTAATGTTATTCCTGTTTAGAAATCTCCTGTCTTCACACTGAGTCTAAAATTGTTTCACTATCATCCTGGGGAGGAGCGGCTAGAAGTTTCAAGCGCCCTGAGGAAGCGGTTCACGCGAAACGGCCATCTTGGCGTCAGCTTACCTCCCGCCGTAGGCGCCTGCCAACCGGGCAGTTTGCCAGCTCTTCCATGCTTCAAGACTCCCCCACTGACTCAGAACATAGGTCGTGAGTTATTAGACTCCGACTATTTGTTGGGTTACACAGACTGAGTGCGAGCGTCGTTTTTGCCCGATAGACTGTAAGGGCTTGTTGTTATTATTGCGATATGTATTCGCTGTACTGCGCTCCACCAGAAAAATCCATTGCACAGGCTCGAAGGACACATCCAACTTCCGAAAAAGCCCTGTAGCGATAGGCGAGGGACGAAACGGTAGGTGTAAAGATGCACTGGAAGCCGCAGACCCAACCCTGCATGCAGGCGGTTCAGGACTTTGGTCGCTCGAGACTGACCCGGGAGATGACAGTCTTGTTCGGCAGCATCCTGAACGACCAAGCAGCCTTTTTTAAGGAGAGCACTGCTTGCTCCATAGTGAGAGGGGGCCTAGAAAGGTGGCCTAACAGCTCATCCCGTCTACCTGGTTGGCTAGCCAACGGGCATCTTCGATGCGGTCGAACAAAGACAAAGAAACAAAGGCCAACACCTGCCTGCAAAGGTGCAAATAGACTGACACTTGCATGCTGGAACATCAGAACCATGCAAGATTCTGCAGATAGTGGACGTCCTGAGCGTCGTTCTGCTCCTAATAGCCCATGAACTATCACGGCTTAACATTGACATCGCTGCTCTTAGTGAAGTTCGTCTCCATGAGGAAGGCAGCCTTAAAGAACACGGTGCCGGCTACACACTCTACTGGTCTGGCAAACCCAAAACTGAGAAACATCTTTCAGGAGTAGGCTTTATGATTAAAAATTCCATCGCCTCTAAACTCGAGACGTTGCCGACAGGTCACTCTGATCGCATTATCTCCTTACGCCTCCCACATGCTGTTCTCTTCAGTATATATGCCCCAACTATGCAAGCTGACCCTGTGGAGAAAGACAAATTCTACTCAGACCTACGCCACCTCATACAAAAGGTCCCTGCAGAAGATAAAATCATTATCCTTGGTGATTTCAATGCCAGAGTAGGAAAAAACTTTGAAGCCTGGAAAGGTGTATTAGGCAAGCACGGTGTTGGAAACTGTAATGATAATGGCGCCTTCTGCTAGAGTTTTGTGCAGAACAGCAGCTGACTATTACAAACACCATCTTTCAGCAGAAAGATAGCTTGAAGACCACCTGGATGCATCCCGATCCAAGCAGTGGCACCTCATTGACTATGTTTTAGTGCGCCAGAGAAACATTCGTGATGTCCGTCATACTCGAGTGATGCCCAGTGCAGAATGTCAAACAGACCATCACCTTGTAAGATGTAAACTAAATCTACACCTTAAGCTCAAACCTAAGAGGGTGGCATCTTAAAGAGGAGACTCCAAGTCAACAGTCTTCAACAGGCTGTTGTGAGAGACAACTTCCAGGTAAATCTGCAAGCAAAACTTGAAGTCCACCCTACAGATTCTTCTCCTACAGCGCTCTGGCAACACATCAAAAACAGTATCCTGCAGTCTGCTGGAGAATCCTAGGATTCTCCCTTAAGAAAAACCAAGACTGGTTTGATGAAAACAACCAAGAGATCCAGGAGCTGTTGGCAAAGAAGAGAACCACTCACCAGGCATTCCTCGCCCAGCCATCTTGCCATGTAAGAAAAGCAGCCTTTCGTCTCGCATGTAGTAAACTCCAACAAAAACTCAGAGACATCCAGAACAAGTGGTGGATTGATTTATCAGAAAAGACACAACGCTGTGCAGATCTCGGTGATCACAGAGGTTTTTATGAAGCTCTCAAAGCAGTGTTTGGACCTACTTATCAGGTCCAAAGCCCCTTATACAGTACAGATGGTCAAACACTAATTACTGATAAAACCTCCATCCTGAACCGATGGGCTGAACATTTTCAGGGTCTCTTTAATGCCAGCCGAGTAGTCCAAGGTTCAGCTATCCAACACATGATACAACAACCAATGAAAAATGAACTGGACACAGCTCCCACTCTGGAAGAGACCCTTGAGGCCATACAGCAGTTGAAAAATGGCAAGGCAGCCGGGATCGATGGAATCCCACCTGAAGCTTGGAAACAGGAGGTCATGTACTGCATGCTAAATTCCACGAGCTCCTTGTGAGTTGCTGGGAAAAAGGTGAACTGCCATCAGATCTCCGAGATGCAGTTATCATCACCCTGTATAAGAAAAAGGGACCAAAATCCGATTGCTCAAACTATCGAGGTATAACACTGCTCTCCATTGCTGGAAAAATCCTTGCAAGGATACTCCTGAACAGATTAGTTCCGGCTATTGCAGAAGAACTTCCCCTGAAAGCCAATGCGGCTTCAAAGCTAATAGGAGCACCACAGATATGGTTTTTGCCCTTAGACAACTGCAAGAGAGAAATGTAGAGAGCAGAACAAAGGACTCTATGTAACATTTGTCGACCTCACCAAAGCCTTCGACACTGTGAGCAGGAAAGGTCTGTGGCAGATCCTGGAACGTCTAGGATGTCCCCCAAGTTCCTCAAAATGATTGTCCTGTTACATGAGGGCCAGCACGGTCAAGTCAGATATGGCGATGCTCTCTCGGAGCCCTTTCTCATAACTAATGGAGTGAAACAAGGTTGTGTTCTTGCACCAACCCTATTTACAATCTTCTTCAGCATGATGCTCCAAAGGGCTATGGCAGACCTACAAGAAGAAGACGGCATATATATACGCTATCGTACTGATGGTAGCTTGTTCAACTTAAGCCGTCTGAGGGCTCGCACTAAGACTCTAAACTATCTAGTCCGTGAGCTACTTTTTGCTGACGATGCTGCCCTTGTCGCCCATTCAGAAGCAGCCCTGCAGCGCCTCACATCCTGCTTTGCAACAGCTGCAGAGCTGTTTGGGCTGGAAGTCAGCCTGAAGAAAACAGAAGTCCTCTACCAGCCCGCACCACAGGAAGAACACCACCATCCTCACGTCAGCATAGGCATCTGTGCTTAAGTCCATTCAGCAGTTCACCTACCTGGGAAGCATCATCTCTTCAGACGCCAAGATTGAGAAAGAGATAGATCACAGATTATCAAAGGCATATAGTGCATTCGGAAGGCTTCACAAAAGAGTCTGGAGCAACAAGCACCTGAGACAAAGCACCAAAATCAGTGTGTACAGAGCTATCATACTGTCCATTCTCCTCTATGGGTCTGAAACATGGGTCACCTATCGCCAACACCTACGACTCCTCGAGCGCTTTCATCAGCGCTGTCTTCGCACAATCCTAAATATACACTGGGCCGACTATGTGACGAATGTTGCTGTCCTTGAGCAAGCAGGGATCACCAGCATTGAGGCCATGCTATTGAGAACACAGCTGCGCTGGGCAGGGCACGTCTCTAGGATGGAGGACCACCGCCTCCCAAAGATACTACTCTACGGTGAACTCGCCACGGGTCAGCGCAAGAGAGGCGCCCAAAAGAGATATAAGGACTCCTGAAACAACATCTCAGGCTTGGCCAGATTGATCACCAACAATGGTCCACCCTGGCCTCACATCGGGAGGCATGGAGAAGCACTATCCACAATGCTGCGGCCTCTTTCGAGAAGACACGCCCGAATGGGTCTCGAAGAGAAACGACAACGCAGAAAGAACCGCAACTTGGAAAAACATCACCCAAGGAGACTTTCTGCTGCGCTTTCTGCAACCGAACTTGCCTATCTCAGATTGGCCTTTTTAGTCATCAACGCGCTTGTAAAAAGCGTGGGATGAGTCCTTCCTGAATCTTCGTTCGCGAAGTAATGCCGAGAGAGAGAGAGACTGTGTGTGATTTGCATGACATTGCACCATTGTGATATTGTTAAGCCATTGAGCACATATGTTATTAATACACTCAAAGTGATTTTGTATGACGCGATGACTGGTGTTTGACTTCTCCCTCAGTTCTGCCCCACTATATCCCATGGTATAGCTTCGTGTGATACTGTTGCTCTAGTGACATACTGTGTTTGAGTATTGAATGTGTCAGCTCCGCCTGGTAGCCAGAGTTTGCCTCTGTTAGTCTATATGTTGTATATGTGGGAAACGGCAGGGATTGTCTGCTAAGTATGTGTACCTGTAATCTGCTCTGAGTCCCCTACGGGGTGAGAAGAGCAGAATATAAATAAAGTGTATTATTATTATTCTTTGTGTTGTCGAAGGCTTTCATGGCCGGAATCGCTGGTTTGCTGTAAGTTTTTTGGGCTGCATGGCCATGATTATTGTCCTTATTTGGAAAACCAGACCTCTTAGTGACTCAAACTGGGGCCTTTGCATAAATAACTGCAAGCCAAATAGCTCCCTCAATCAGACGTCTTGGGCACTGGGAATGGATGGAGGTTCTCTTTTCTATACTGTGGGATTAATGCAGTTTGACGCCACTTTAGCTGCCCTGGCGGAATACAATGCAATCCTGGGAGTTGTAGATTCACAAGGTCTTGTAGTTTCTCTGGCAAAGAGTGCTGGAGCCTCACCAAATTGAACTTCCCAGGACTACAAAGTGGTATCAGACTGCATTAATTCTCCACTGTAGACACACCCTAACCTAAGAGATAGTTGGGGAGGCTCTTTTCCCATCTGCTTCTCAAACTTTTATATCCCATTACGGAATGGAAATGGAGGCATTTCTCCCTTTTATTTTTGCTCTTTCTCCCCCTTTTCCCACCATATAAGCGTTCGCTTATATGGGAAAGCATCAATCCCGGGACGGCCGCTGGAATTTATCGAGACGGTGAAAGGTTTATTATGCAAACATAATAAACGTAATAAGGGAACGTGTTTATTATGCAAACAGCGACTGAGTTATGTGTCCTTTAAGACTACTAAATAGTTTTTAATTACTGCTATATCAGTAAACCCCATAAATATGCAAATGCAATTAGTTCGCAAAATAGGCCCTAAATATCTTCATTCCTCTCCAACAAAGTTCTTTGAAGTTAATCGCCGGCTCCCTTTGTGCGCTTCCCTCCGCAGAGCTGAGCAATGATAGGAATTAGGACAGATGTACAAATTTAGGTTGGAAGGGGAGGGGGGAGGAAAAGGCATATTTCCCTGCCTTCATCCCAATGCCACATCTGGACAACGCGCCCTCCCCAAAACTTGCTCTATTATTATTATGCTTCGCCTTGCAAAAGTGCTTCAAGTTCTGCATGACAAACATATCAAGGCAACTGGGATTTGCAGCAACAAAAACTGAAGGCAAATATGTTCCAGCGCCATTCCAAGTTTTCCCATTATTATTATTATTATTATTATTATTTGATACACAACAAGATTAGTACACAGCAAAGAAGATCACTCTGCTGACTTTTGTATTCGATCACATGTCGGACACTTCCCAAGTGTCTAGAACTGTGGGATGTATAGGCAAATAATTCATGCAGATCCTTTTGCAGCTGACAGGTGGTGATTTTGTCAGCACCAATTGTTTTTAAGTGCAGGCCAAGGTCTTTAGGCACCGTGCCCAGTGTGCCAATCAGCACTGGGACTCCTTGATTGGCTTATGCCAGAGTCTTTGCAGTTCGATCTTTAAATTGTCATATCATGTAAGCTCATATCAAGAGCTTCGGCGTGGGCTGGTCCGTGAAGTCACAAAGAGTTGGAAGTGACTGAATGAATAAACAACAACATTGTGTAAGCTTTTCCAATTGCTTCTCGTTCATCTGCTGTCACCTGGGATTGCAACATTGAATATCCATACTTGGTTTTTTTTCCCCCACACACACACACACAATTGTGAGATCAGGAGTCTTGTGCTCCAAATCTCTGTCTAAATTTGGAAGTCCCAGAGTAGCTTGATGTGTTCATTTTCCATAACTTTTTCAGGCTTGTGATCCCACCAGTTCTTTGCCACAAGTTCCGATGGATCATCTGAGCAACGGTGTTGTGCCTCTGTTTATAGTCTGCCTGCGTAATCTTCTTGCAGCAGCTGAGCTTGTGATCCATCATTTCGCCTGCTTCCTTGCAGAGTCTACACTTGGAATCTGTCATCAACATTTTTTGGCTTTGATGGCATTTTTTCTAATGGCTTGTTCTTGGGCTGCCAGAATCAGGCCCTCTGTCTCCTTTTCCAAAGTGCCACTTGTGAGCCATATCCATATTTTTTCCTTATCCATTTGGCTCCCAGGAACTGTCCATGGAGAGCCTTCTTTGGCCAGATTTCTCTTCTGCTTTATATTTTTACGGTATTCTTTGTCTTTTGCACAGTCTTAAGCAGTTTTCGACTATTGACTTCCATCAATGTTGGTTCTCGACTGTCTTTCAAAAAATCTGCCAGAGCATGTTTCTCTTCTTCTACTGTTCGTTTCACTTGCAGAAGCCCTCTCTCTGCCTCCTGATTTTCTGAGCAGGTCAAGTCTGTCGACGTCTCGGAAAGAGTCACCCTTGAATGTGGGGTCCCCCAAGGGGCCATCCTTTCCCCTCTATTATTTAACATCTATATGCGTCCACTAGCTCAACTGTATGCTGATGACACCCAGCTGATGCTGAGGATGGAAGGCCAGCCGGACTCTGTACCCAATTATTTCCATCGGTGCCTTGAAGCCGTGACTGGGTGGCTAAGGGCCAGCAGGTTGAAGGTGAACCCGACGAAGACGGAGATCCTTTGGCTGGGTCATCCGTGGGGGGGGGGGGAAGCTCCAGCTGCCTGTCATGGACGGTGAGGCAATTTGCCCGTCGTCCCTTGTAAAAAGCCTGGGGGTCCAATTGGACCATCTTCTCACAATGGAGACTCAGGTCTCCACGGTGAGCAGAGCGGCATTTTCCACCTGCACCAGGCCAGGCGGTTGGTGCCCTACCTCTCCGAGAACGACCTAGCCATGGTGATCCAGGCCACGGTCATCTCAAGGCTAGACTACTGTAACGGCCACTACATCAGCCTTCCTTTGTCAGTGATCCGGAAACTCAAGCTAGTGCAGAATGCTGCTGCTTGACTGCTGGCTGGAGTGGCATCGACATGTCACATCACACCAGTCCTTCAGCATCTGCACTGGCTTCCTATCGAGTACTGGATTGCCTTCAAAGTGTTGGTGTTAACCTTTAAGGCCTTACATGGTCTGGAGCCAGCGTACTTGAAGGACTGCCTTTCCCCATATATTCCCCAGAGATCACTACGGTCTGAAGACCAAAATCTCCTGGATATTCCATCTATCTGAACTTGCCGGCTATCATCTACGAGGCAGCACGCCTTCTCGGTGGCAGCGCCCAATTTATGGAATGCCTTACCTGAGGAGGTTCCAGCTATAACAGATCTGCCCTCTTTCCGAAGGGCTTGTAAGACCAACCTCTTCCGGCAGGCATTCAGTCTGTAATGGTCCGGCCTAGTCATCACCTTTCTGCATTAGTTATAAACTGTTGTACTGTGTTTTAAATTGCTATTTTATGATTGCTTTTGTATGTATTGTGAACCACCATGAGCCACTGGGAATGGTGGAATATACATTTGAAATAATAAATAAATAATAATAAATTAATTAATATTTTCCTAGTTTCCAACAGACCTCACAACCTCTGAGGATGCCTGCCATAGATGCAAGCGAGAATGCTTCTGGAACACGGCCAGACAGCCCGAGGGGGTTTCAGTGGGGTCACCAAAGACCATCAGAAAACATATATTTCCAATGGTCTTAGGAACCCCTTTGGCAGAGAAGGATGAAGATCTCTCCGCCTGTCCTTCTCTTCCTTTATGGAAACAGATGGAGAATATTCCCACCAAAAGCCCTCCTCTGCAGTGATTGGCCGGCTTCTTAGCCGACCTCTCAGCCAAGGGGAGGGCTGTATCTGAGACTCCAAGCAGGGAGGGGAGAGCAGGCGTGCTTTGTGCATGGCAATGTAATGCAGTGCTTCCCAACCTTTTTTGGGCCGCGGCACATTTTCTACATTTACAAAATCCTGGGGCACACCACCAACCAAAATGACACTCTAACACAGTAATACATATAATTAATATGTTTTTAAATGTATTTATACACTCGGTGTGAAACTTGGGCCTGTTTCGATGAACACAACATAGAAATCCTGGCAGGAATGGTAGAAAGACACAAACTTCTCACACAGAACTCCCATAACCAAGAGAAAATGCTATAAGAGTTTGGTGGGCATTGACCTTGAGTTTTGGAGTTGTAGTTTACCTATATCCAGAGAGCATTGTGGACTCAAACAATGTTTGATCAGGATCAAACTTGGCATGAATACTTCATATGCCCAAATGTGGACACAGATGGAGTTTGGGAAAAATAGGCCTTGGCATTTGGGAGGAAGGCTGAGGAAGGCTGACGAGGGAGTCCCTTACGGAATCCTGCCTGCCTGCATTTCCTTCCTCCAAGGGCCCTCCTGCCAGGCCCCAACCCTTTCCCCCCGCGAAGGAAGGCCCCTTCTCCCCTTTGGGGCCCTTCCTCCCTGAGGGGCTTCGGGGGGGAGGCAGGCCGAGGGTAAGGGCACCCCGGGGCCTCACCTGGGACAGAAAAATTTTGAGTTTTAAGCCAGAATATTTCCTGTTGGGGATATATGATTTTGAGTTGCAGGGCCGAGCCTAGGTTTTGGGAAAGGGGCACCTCAGGAAGCAGCTGGCTCCTTCGCTTCCTTCACCACCGCAGAAGGAAGGTGAATGCGTCTGCCACCCTTGGGACCTAGTGCGCATGCGCCCAGACAAGCACACTTCCACTTCCGCTTCTGTTCCCCGCCCTCCCTTGATTGGAGGCTGGCTGGCTGGCTGGGGAAACAGCCGAAGGAGGCGGCGCCCCGGCCCCTTCTTCGCCACCGCCGCCCGGCCCTTCCTCCTCCTTCTCCCCTTCCCCCAAGCAGCAGCAGCAGCAGGAGTTCGGTAGGAGAGGGAAGAAAGGGGGGAAGAGAGGTTTTCCCACAGCACACCAGGCGATAGCTCACGGCACACTAGTGTCCCACGAAACAGCGGTTGGGAAACACTGATGTAATGTGCACGTGCGGGCGAGGGAAAGCATGTGAGGCTGGAAAGAGGCTCGCTCCAGTGAGTCCCTTCAAGGCATGGGGGTTCTGTGTGGGAGGTTTGGCCCAATTCTTCACCAGTGTTCACATTTGGCCGTATTGAGTATGCGTGCCAAGTTTAGTCCATATCCATCATTGAGTCCACAATGCTCGCTGGATGTAGGTGAACTACAACTCCAAACTCAAGGTCAATGTCCACCAAACCCTTCCAGTATTTTTGTGTCGGCCATGGGAGTACTGCGTGCCAAGCTTGGTTTAATTCCATCATTGGTGGAGTTCGGAATGCTCTTTGATTGTAGGTGAACTGTAAATCCCAACAACTACAACTCCCAAATGATAAAATCAATCTCCTCCCAAGCTCACCAGTATTCAAATGTGGGTGTATTGGGTATTTGTTCCAAATTTGGTCCAGTGAATGCAAATACATCCTGCATATCAGATAATTATTTACGATTCATAACAGTAGCAAAATGACAGTTATGAAGTACTACTTTCACTACTACTACTATTATATTCTATCATTACTACTATCTTCTATCATTACTACTCTTATCATTACTAGAACATATAATTTTGCAAAGGGATTCCAGGTTGTGCATTCTTGATCAAGAATTTCAAACTCTGAAATGCTCCAAAGTCCAAAATTGCTTATGAAATCTTTCTGAAATCTCTTTTATCCTCAGTCAAGAAGCAACTTGAAGGTCTGCAAAGCTCTATCCTGCACATTATATATAGTTAGAGCACCATCTGGAGGCAACAGAATTCTTTTTTTCCTACAAACTTGAAAACAAAGCAAAATATAAATAAACACAAAAATGAAAAGCAGGAAGACTTGTTTTAGTTCTTTGTTTTTGTTACTGGGTGCATCTACACCACAGAATTAACCCATTTCCATACCACTCTAAATGCCATGGTTCAATTTATGGGATTGTTGAAGTTGGTAGAAAGGGCTAAAGGCCTTGTAAAATAGCAACTACCAGAATTCCATCGCATTGAGCAGTTAAAGTGGTGCTGAATGGTCTTCATTCTGCTGTGTCCATCCATCGGCAATCCCTTGTGCCTGAATAAGATGGCCTTCCAAGCGCAGGGTCTTGGCGCTGGATCCATAGGTGGCTGTAAAGCCCTATTCTTGACCCACATGTTCTTCCACAGTGAGGACATGAGGTTATAAAATTGTGTTATTATTGTACTATATCACATTATATTATGATTATTCTTTTATATTATTACTATATTATTATTATTGATTATAAGGTTATAATATTGTATTGTCATTGTACTATATCACATTATATTATTATTCTATTTTATTATTATAATTATATTATTATTATCATAAATTATAAGGTTATAATATTGTGTTGTTATTGTACTAGATCACATTATATTATTATTCTATTATATTATTACTATAATTATATTATTATAATTTATAAGGTTATAATATTGTGTTGTTATTGTACTATATCACATTATATTATTGTAGGGTTGCAGTGGTCTATAAGGATTCCATCTCCTTGACCAGGTGCCCCATCCCGCAGTTAACCATGTTTGAGTGTGTCCACCTGAGGATTGGAGGCCGGGACAGAATAGGGATTCTGTTAGTGTACCGACCACCCCACTTCACTGCAGTCTCCCTACCTGAGCTAGCTGGGGTGGTCTCGAGCCTGGCATTGGAGTCTCAATGGCTTATAGTGCTGGGAAACTTCAATGTCCATGCAGAGTCCACCCTATCAGAAGTGGCTCAGAACTTCATGTCTTCCATGGCAACCATGGGGCTGTCCCAATTAATATCAGGTCCCACTCATTGTGCTGGACACACATTAGATCTAGTTTCTGTCAAAGATGGGAGGAAGGTGGCGGGGTAGAGGAGTTAACTATCTCTCCGTTGCCATGGACAGACCACTTTCTGATCAAGTTTAGGCTCACTGCACCCTTTAAACCTTTTAAACCTTTAAACCTTTAAGGGGTGGAGGAACCATTAAGATGGTCCTGCCCAGGAGGCTTATGGATCCGAATGGATTCCTGATGGCTCTTGGGGATTTCTCTGCCTCCTTGGTTAGTGATCCTGTCGATGCTCTGGTTACCCACTGGAATAGGGAAATGACTAGGGTAATAGACAAAATCACTCCAGAACATCCCCTCTCGAGTAGCCGAGCTAAACCATCTCCTTGGTTCAACGAGGAGCTGGCAGCAATGAAACAAATTAAGAGGAGACTAGAGTGTGTGTGGCGGAAAAAACCTAATGAGTCAAATCGAACACGGCTAAATGCCTATCTAAAGGCATATGCCGCGGCAATAGAGGCTACAAGGAAATCTTTCTATGCAGCCAATATTGCGTCTGCAAAGAACCGTCCGGCGGAGCTGTTCTGAATAGTCAGAGATCTGTTAAATCCTGTTACCCAAGATGGGATCCCTGACAACTTGGCAGCCTGCTGTGAAGCATTTGCTTGATTCTTTGCAGACAAAGTCTCCTTGATCCGCTCTGGCTTTAACTCCATACTAGCTGTACCCGGCACGCGTTGCTGTGCCTTATTTAGGAGATGTGAGGAAGTGTGGGTATGTAATGGTTGTTAATGTTGTGACAATGTGTTTTGTGTGTGTATATATGTGTATGTGTGTGTATGTATGTGTATGTATGTTTGTGTGTCTCTGTGTGTGTCTGTATGTGTCTGTGTACGAATGTGTGTGTGTCTGTGTATGTATATTTGTTGGTGTATGTATGTGTATGCTTGTTTGTATGTATTTGTGTGTGTGTGTGTATGCATGTGTGTGTGTACGTTTGTGTGTGTGTGTGTGTATGTATTTCCCGTCTCTCTCTGTCTCACTCTCCCCTCTCTCTTTCCCCCATCTCTATCTCTCTGTTTCCCCCTTATCTCCCCCTCTCTCTCTGTCCTAGGCCTCCCCCTCTGTCTCTCTCAGTCCCTCTCTCTCACCCTGCCTCTCTCCCTGGCGCGCATGGGGACGCAGGGCCGGAGATGGGCGATCCGCTCTCCGCCGTGGGCCCCGCGGTTGCAGCGACGGCGCCTCAAAGAAGGTAAGCCCGGGAGCTTACCTTCTTTGAGGCGCGGTCGTTGGATCCGCGGGGGGCGGCGGCGGAGGGCGTTCGCCGATCTCCGGCCCTGCCTCCCGCCCTGGCGTGCATGGGGGAGGTGGGCAGGGCCGTAGGAGAGAGACGGTGCGGCTCCCCCCTCGGCCTCGTCCCGGGCAGCGGAATGGAGCCGGCGGGTAGCGCGGAGAGCCCTTGCCGCCTCTCCTCCCGGTGGCCGAAGAGCAGGCCGAAGGGGAACCGGGGGAACCCCTCTCCCTGCGGCCTCCTCCTCGGGCAGCGGAGGCCGCAGGGAGAGGGGTTGCCCAGTTCCCCTTCGGCCTGCTCTTCGGCCACCGGAGGAGAGGCGGCAAGGGGCTCTCCGCCGCTACCCGGCGGCTCCATTCCGCTGGCCGAAGAGGAGGCGAAAGGGAGAGACAGCGCGGCTTCCTCCCGGCCCCATCCCGGGGAGGACGGGAGGAGGCAGCGGAGGGGCGGAGGAAGCGGACATGGCGGAGAAGGCGTGGCCGTGCAGGGGACTACGGCTTCCAGAATGCTCTGCGCGGGCATTGTGGGCTATTTCCGGTGCTGTTTCCGCCGTTCTTTAGAGTGAGCCGCGCGGAGCCTTCTGGGAGTTGTAGTCCCATGGCTGCGCCGTTCTCCCTCGCCGTTTCGTTGGCTGTCCTGGTGGAGGGTCGGTTGGGCGGGGCCGCGGCGGCGTCCTCCCGGGATGTGTGCTGTTGGGTCCCGGGAGCCGCGTGGAGGATGTCACCTCGAGTGGTTCGTAAGCGGCGGAGGAGGGGGGCATGGCGGGGGATGTTGCGCATGCGTGGTATTGTGTTGGTTTTATGGCGGCCATGTTGTGTGTGGGGTTGTTTGCGCATGCGTGTTAATGTTGTTTTTTGGGGGATGTTTTGGGGGTGTTGTGTTGTGTTTTGGGATGTTTCAGTGGGTGGAGTTTGTACCTCGGGGTGCGGATGAGTGGCCCTGTGTTTTTTGTGTGTGTGGGAAATGTAGTTTTTGCGTGCATTTGCCCCGTTGCACGACCACTTCCCTTTTATATATATAGACTAGCTGATCCCGGCACGCGTTGCTGTGCCCTATTGTAGCACAGCAGTTCTCGTTCGTGCCTGGAGGGCAGGGAATAGGTCCTGGGGTTCCATTAGCTTTAGGGCCTGCGGCAGCAGAGGTGGATTCAGAGGATGAGCTAGATGACTGGGGTGAAGCACAGGGCCCTTCGGATGGGCCTCGCTCGCCTGCAGAGAGCTTGGCATGGGATGAAATGATGTTTGGGCCCAGTATAGATTCCGATCACCAGGTGGAGATGGGAAGCAGCGAAGGGAGTTATGAACACCCGGGGGGGAGGAATTCCCAAGAGTTTGAAAGTGTAAACATGGACGAAGCCGAATGGGAAAGTGCTAGGGAGGAAAGTTCTCAGGAAGATAGCGACACAGCTGCTGAGAGGCAAGGTCGCTCCTTCGATAGGAGACGGGACATTGAATCTACCAGGAGGGCTTGGTCTAGGGTCCTAGACCGACCGAGGTCCGTGAGCAGAGATTGGAGACGGAGAAGCCTAGAGCGTCGCGGACCTCGGCCGAAGGATTAAGTATAGGGTCCGTGGGAACGCATCCCCAGTTCTCCGGCCACGTCTTTCCTGGATAGGCGTGAAGCGGAGTGGGACCACAAGCTAAGACGTGGTCATCAAGCCTTGCCTTGCATTGCCTTTGTTCCTGATCCACATAGCTTTGTGGAGCCTTGCCTTTGTTCCTGATCCACATAGCCTTGTGGAGCCTTGCCAAGCTTCAAGCCTCTTGCTACGTTCCTTTGGACAATCTTGCTTACTACCTTTTGAACAATTGCTTATCATTGGACTATATATATTCTTTGGAACTGTTTTTATACTCAATAAAGTAGTTAGCCTTCAGTACGTCTCTGTGTGTGTGATTAAGGGGCCCGCTAAGTCCGTGATCGTGACACCTATTTAGGAGATGTGAGGAAGTGTGGGTATGTTAGGGTTGGTTATGTTTTGGTGTTTTGTGTGTGTATATTTGTGTATGTGTGTGTATGTATGTGTTTTTTTATGTGTTTCTGTGTGTGTCTGTATGCTCCCCGTCTCTCTCTCTCTCACTCTCCCCTCTCTCTCCCCCATCTCTCTCTCTCTCTCTGATTCCCCCACTTATCTTTCCTTCCCCCTCGGTCTCTCTCTGTCCCTCTCTCTCGCCCTGTCTCCCGGCCTGGTGGGAGGCAGGGCCGGAGCCATCCGCGATGCGCCCTCCGCAGGCGCCTCCCGTGGATCCAGTGGCGGCGCCTCAAAGAAGGTAAGGCCGGGAGCTTACCTTCTTTGAGGCTCGGCCGCTGGATCCACGGGGGCGCCTGCGGAGGGCGGATCGCCGATCTCCCGCCCTGCCTCCCGCCTTTGCGCGCATGGGGAGGCAGGGCCGAGGATCGGCGATCCGCCTCCGCCTGGCGGAGGGCGGTTCGCCGTTTGGAGATGGCGGAGAAGGCGTGTCCGGCCAGGGGACTCTGGCTCCCAGAATGCTCTGCGCGGCCATTGTGGCCTTTTTCCGGTGAGCCGCGCGGAGCCTTCTGGGAGTTGTAGTCCTGTGGATTCGCCATTTGGATCCTGGGCCGGGCCGGTCGCTTCTTTCGAAGCGGCGGAGGAGGGGTGCATGGAGTCGGCCGTGCTGATCGTGTTCGGGAGTGGCGTCGAGGCGGCGAAGGAGGTAGAGTAGGCAGCGGAAGAGGTGCGTGTGTTTTTTTTTTCTGTGGGGTAGTGGGCAGGTATGTATGGTGCTTGTTGATTGGTGGTTGTTTTGAATTTCTGACTGCACGCATGCGCGGAGGCTGTATTCTGCCGCTAAGGGTCTTGGGTGATGTAGTTTTCAAAGGTAGGAGTGACGATGGCGCCGGGTGAGCTTGTGAGGGAGGTTTCGGGGCAAAGGTAAGGAGAGTTTTTAGGTTTTTCCTGTTGTGTTGGGGTGGTGGAAAGGGGTGAGGGTGTGTGTTGTTTATTTTGTGTTGGGATGTTTGTTGTGGGGTCGTGGGGAGGGGGTTTGGCTGAATCGCGGGTTTTTTATGTATGTTGTAGTGCGCAGGCGCAGTGGCTGTATTCTGCCGCTAAGGATCTTGGGTGATGTAGGGGTGATAGGTAGGAGTGACGATGGCGGTGGGTGAGCTTTGGAGGAGTTTTCTGGGCAAAGGTAAGAAAAGTTTTTGGGTTTTTTGCTGTTGTGTTGGGGTGGTGGGAAGCGGAGGGAAGTTGTGTGTTGTTTATTTTGTGTAGGAGTGTTTGTTGTGGGGTCTTGGGGAGGGGGTTAGGCTGATTCGCGGGCTTTGTAGGATGTGGTCGCTAAGTTTTGGCGGCCATGTGCGTTGGAAGGGGTTGGTTATGTTGTTTATGTGTTGTTTTATGGTGTTTGGAAGCGGTGAGGGGGCATTGTGTGTATTTTGGTTAGGGATATTGGGAAGGGAGGGAAGTTGTTTTGTGGGCAGATTTAGATTGCGGCGTGGGCTGAAGTGGCGAACTTTGTAGCATGGGGCCGCAGCGTTTTGGCGGCCATGTGCGCGGGAAGGGGGGCAGGGTATGTTGTGTATGTGTTGTTTATGTGTTGTTTTGGGGTTTTAGGATGCGGTGAGGGTGCATTGTGTGTATTTTGTTTAGAGATAGTGGGAAGGAGCGAAGTTCTGTTGCGGGCAGATTTAGATTGCGGCGTGGGCTTAATTGGCGAAGTTTGTAGGATGGGGTCGCAGCGTTTTGGCGGCCATGTGCGCGGAAGGGGGGGCACGGTATGTAGTGTTTTTGTTGGTGTCGTGTGTATGTGTGTATTGGTTATTGATTGTGGGTAGGGAGGTGTGCTGTTGGCAGGCTTTGAGTAGGGCGTGTATTTCTGTGGCGAAGTGTTTGGGATCGGTCCGCAGTGCTTTGTCTGCGATGTGTGAACGTTCTAAATGTTCGTGCTGGCAGCGCAGAGGCCGGGGTGGGATTTCCGTTGGTTTTTTTTCGGGGGTGGTGTTTTAGGGTGTTGCGAGGTATCTAGGTCCGGTTTTTTTTACTGTTGTCTGTACCTCGTGGTCAGGGCCAGTCAGTTGTTGAGTTTGGTGTTTCTGCGACGTATAGTTTCGTTGCCTATATACGACTTTGCACGACCGTGTCTCCCTTATATATATAGATTAACGGCAGTCTCTGAGAATGTAACACAAGCACCTGCTTGTCCAGTTTTAAGGGATTCATTTCAACCTGTGCAGCTCGAGGATGTGGACAAGATTCTTGGAGAGGCGAGAGCGACCACATGCATCCTGCCCATCCTGACTGATAAAGGGGGGATTTGGCAGGGTGGGTGAAGGTGGTGGTCAATGCCTCCTTACAGGAGGGCAAATTTCCAGGTAGCCTAAAAGAGGCTGTTATAAAACCGCTGTTGAAAAAAACCATCACTGGAACCCACTCAATTTGTCAACTATCGGCCAGTTTCCAATCTCACCTACTTGGACAAATTCCTGGAACGTGTGGTGGCCTCACAGCTCCAGGGATTCTTGGTAGATACTATCTAGATCCGGCACAGTCTGGCTTTAGGCTGGGACATAGTTCCGAAATAGCCTTGGTCGCCTTAGTAGATGATCTTCGCCAGGAACTAGCCAGGGGGAGTGTGTCCCTGTTGGTTCTGCTAGACCTCTCAGCGGCCTTCGATACTGTTGATCACAGTATCTTTTTGGGATGCCTCAGGGACATGGGACTTGGCGGTACTGTTCTGCAGTGGCTCCAGTCCTTCATTGAGGGGCAGTCCCAGAAGGTGTTGCTGGGGGATACCTGCTCAACCCCAAAACCATTGACTTGTGGGGTCCCACAGGGGTCAATACTGTTCCCCATGTTGTTTAACATTTACATGAAGCCACTGGAGACATCATTCGGAGTTTTGGGGTCAGATATCATCTCTACATGGATTATGTTCAGCTCTATCACTCCTTCCCACCTGTCACTAAGGAGGCTGTGCAGGTTCTGAACCAGTGCTTGGCCGCTATGTCGGTCTGGATGAGAACGAACAGATTGAAACTCAATCCAGACAAGACAGAGGTACTCCTGGTCAGTTGAAAGGCCAAACAGGGGATAGGGTTACAGCCTGTGTTAGATGGGGTTCCACTCCCCCTGAAGGTGCAGGTTCACAGTTTGGGGGTGATCCTGGACTCATCGCTGAGCCTGGAACCCAAAGTCTCGGCAGTGGCTGCGAATGCTTTTGCACATTTAAAACTTGTGTGCCAGCTACGCCCGTTCCTTGGGAAGTCTGACTTGGCTGCGGTTGTCCATGCTCTGGTTACATCCCTTATAGACTACTGCAACTCACTCTACATGGGGCTGCCTTTGAAGACTGCCCATAAGCTTTAACTACTCCAATGGTCAACAGCCAGGTTGCTCACCGGGACTGGGTACAGGGAGTGCACAACGCCCTTGCTACGCCAGCTCCACTGGCTGCCTATAAAGCCCTGAAAGTTTCTGGCCCAGTTTACCTGCCTGAACATATATCTCGCTACGAACCACCTAGGGCCCTGTTGGTTCATCCAGGAAGACCCTTCTCGTTGACCCCCTATTGTTGCAATCGCGTCTGGTGGGGACAAGGGCCAGGCCTTCTCTGTGGTGGCCCCTCAGCTATGGAACTCCCTCCCAAGTGAAATTAGATCTGCTGCATCCCTCTTGAATTTCTGGAAACAAGTGAAATCCTGGCTATGGGATCAGGCCTCTGTAAATTAGGTTGATTTGCTGACATGACGACTTTTATAGAACCGACTGACTGCCCCTTGGATGATGATTCAAACCGGCGACTGCTGACCGCTTGATTGTTTTTATATTGTTTAATACTGTCTTATACTGTTTTATACTTTATGCTCACCGGAGTGGAGTACAGGGAACATACAACTCCTTTGTCACGCCAACTCCACTGGCTGCCGATCAGCTTCCAAGCACAATTCAAAGTGCTGGTTAATAATCTTTAAAGCCCTAAACAGTTCTGGCTCAGACTACCTGCCCAAACGTATCTCCTGCCGCGAACCACCACAAAGTTTAAGATCTTCAGGAGAGGTCTTGCTCTCGATCCCAGCATTATCGCAAATGCGGTTGGTGGGGACGAGAGACAGGGCCTTCTCAGCAGTGGCTCCACCATCTGTGGAACTCTCTCCCCAGGGACATCAGGTTGACCACCTCCCGCTTGTCTTTTAGAAGGAAAATCAAGACCTGGTTACAGGGCCAAGCGTTTGATCAGTGAGCAGCAAGTGGAAGAAGATCACACAACTTATGGCAATGAATTTATTTATTTATTTATTTCCCGGGCTTCTAGGCCGCCACTCCCAGGAGGCTCGGGGCGGCTCACAACAAGTAAAATGTACAATAAGACACATTAAAATAGAGCACTCAATAAAACACACAATAAAACATCCAATTAAAATGCGGTATGCTGTGCAAAGTACAGAGACAGCAAAATGTAGCAAGGTATGCGCACAGGCATCTAGAGGCCAAAGGCCTTCCTAAAGAGAAACGTTTTACAAGCCCGTCTAAAGGGCAGGAGGTCTTGGAGGGCTCGGGTTTCAGCCGGGAGAGCGTTCCATAGCATAGGAGCGATTACAGAGAACGCTCTCCTCCGGGTCGCAGTTAGCCTAAAGCCTCCGGGTCAATAGGCAGTTAGCCTATTGACCGGGATGGGTTTTGGGGTTTTTTTTGGATTTTGATTTTAATGGATGCATCTTAATTAATTGCTTTAATTGTTGTTTCAATATTTTTAATATTTTGATTGTCCAGTGGTAGTTTTTATGATGCTAGCACAATATGATACTTTTGTTAGGCTGAGAAGGACGGGGCATAAATATAGGAAATAAATCTATCTATTATCTATCTATTATCTATTACATATAATAAAAGTCAGTGTTTGCGGGCGGTGGTGCGGCTGAGCGACTGAGCGGAGGGAGGAATATGTGCAAGCGTTTCGATTGGCTGCCACTGTGGGATTATTTGCATAACGGGCTCTGATTGGCCAGCCTCAGAACTCCAACATTCTACGGCCCCAGACAGAGGGGATTGGTTGCCACTGAAATGGTATTTGCATAAAGTACTCCGATAGGCCAACCACATTCCACCATTCCAAGGTGACTCAGAGAGAAAAGGAAATGCCTGAGGCAGTCACCAACTGCAGCAATGACGAATCCCGACCAAACTTGGCAAACAGGGGAACAATGGCCCACTTCACAACCTGGTGTGGTTTAGGGCAGGGTGGCCACGAATGATGGGATTTGCAGTACATTCACCTCATACACTTACCAAACAACACTGTAACCCCTAAAAATCACATACCACGCCCAAACGGCCTCAGGCAGAGGGGATTGGCTGCCACTGAAATCGTATTTGCATAACGGACTGCGAATGGCCATCCACATTCCAACATTCTAAGATGACTCAGAGGAAAAAGGAAAAGCCTCAGTCAGTCATACACTGTGGCCCACAGCAGTGATGGATCAGGACAAAAACTGGCAAACAGGGGCCCAAAGGCCCACTTCACAACCTGGTGTGGTTTAGGGCAGGATGGGCAACGAATAATGGGATATGAAGTACCTTCACCTCATTCACTTCCAAAACAACATTGTATCCCCTATACATCACAGACCAGGCCCAAAATTGACAACAAGACTCCTTAACTTGATTTTCCTGACTAGGCCCCCGGGACTCGCAGTACCTTCACTAAGTTCCTGAGACCACTGCAAGCCACATAAACATCTAATAGGAACCAACCTTGGCACACAATGCCTTCCTCAAATAACCCGGGCACCGCCGGGTCCTCAGCTAGTATATATATCTATAGATATAGACACAGAATAGAATATAGACTATAGAAGATATAGATACATATAGAATATGGAATAGATGGAGATAGATATAGATAGTAGGCCTGGGCAATCATGGTTCTAAATCAAGCCTGGGCAAACTTCGGCCCTCCAGGTGTTTTGGACTGTAATATACCAATTAGAGAGTGAATCCCTTATCTCTGAGAGTATACAGAGTCCAACGACAGGACTACAACTCCCACAATTTCTAACAGCCGATAGAGTTGTAGTTCAAAACACCTGGCGGGCTGAAGTTTGCCCAGGCCTGTTCTAAATGGTTCTAAAGTACTTACAAAACTAAAGTTCTGGTGGTGAACACTTGGTGGCGCTGGTGCTTTGCTTCTACAGTGTGGCTAAAGTTCTGGTGGTGAACATTTCAGAACAAAACTTTCAAAATCTGTTATAAATGGCAGTTCCTAATTGGTTCTGTCTTAAAAATTGCCAATAATGAAATAATAATGAAGTTTTGAAAGTTTTGTTAGAGTTCTGAAATGTTCGCCACCAGAACTTTAGCCACACTGTAGAAGCAGAGCACCAGCGCCACCAAGTGTTCACCACCAGAACTTTAGTTTTTTAAGGACTTTAGAACCATTAGAACTATGATTGCCCAGGCCTAATAGATAATTAGCAGGAGAGGGAGGAGGCGTGACTTGTGGCAGAGCCCAGCCAATCACCAGCGCGCGCGGGGAGTGAAAAACTGACAGGCTTGAATGAGGCGGGCGGGTGAGGATGCGGGTTTCGATTGGCGGAGAGGCGCGAGGGGCGGGGGCAGGCGCGTGCCGCGGCGGTTGGGCAGCAGGGCCGGGTGGGCGTGGCCGGGCGCGCGGGCTGCCGTCCGTTAAGAGCGAGGGAGGGTGGAGTAGGTGAGTGAGGAGACAGGGTCCCTATTGGCGGGGAGGCGCGAGGGGCGGGGACGAAAGCGCTCGCGGGCGGCGACGATTGGGCGGCATGGGCCGGGTGGGCGTGGCCGGGCGCGCGGGCGTCCGTTGTGGCGAACAGAGGGACGGCAGACGCTGCTGAAGCGCGTCTCCGGGCGGAGAGGGATGACGGCGGAGTGGCCAGCGGCGGGGCCCGACGGGGAGGCGGCCTATGAAGGGAGCCCCGCACCGGTGAGCAGGGCAGAAGGGCTGCGGGACCGCGGCCTGGTACAATGCAGGCCTTGGCCAACTTCGACCTTCGCTCCTCCGGGTGTTTTGGACTTCAACTCCCACAATTCCTAACAGCCCGTACGCCTGTTAGGAATTGTGGGAGTTGAAGTCCAAAACACCCGGAGGGAGCGAAGGCCGAAGTTGGCCAAGGCCTGTGATAGAATAATATTATTTTAATGTATTCTGATAATAGTATAATAATGGAATAGCATAATATAATAATAATGTATTGTATTATAATAACACAATATAATAACACTATAATCTATAACAGTAATGTCATATAATAATAATAATGTACTATAGTACGATAATAACACAATATTATAACCTTATAATCTATAATAATAATATACTTATAGTAAAATGTAATATAATAATAATATAATGTTATATAGTACAATAATAACACAATATTAAAACCTTATAATCTATAATAATAATACAATTATAGTTAAATGTAATATAATAAAAATATAATGTTATATAGTACAATAGTAACACAATATTAAAACCTTACAATCTATAATAATAATAAAATTATAGTTAAATGTAATATAATAAAAATATAATGTTATATAGTACAATAATAACACAATATTAAAACCTTATAATCTATAATAATAATATAATTATAGTAAAATGTAATATAATAATAATATAATGTTATATAGTACAATAATAACACAATATTAAAACCTTATAATCTATAATAATAATAAAATTATAGTTAAATGTAATATAATAATAATATAATGTTATATAGTACAATAATAACACAATATTAAAACCTTATAATCTATAATAATAATATAATTATAGTTAAATGTAATATAATAATAATATAATGTCATATAGTACAATAGTAACACAATATTATAACCTTATAATCTATAATAATAATATAATTATAGTAATAATAGAATAATTACTGTATATTACATTAATAATAATATAACTATAGTAATAAAGTAATAGAATAATATAATGTGACATAGTACAATAATAACACAATATTATAACCTTATAATCTATAATAATAATACAATTATAGTTAAATGTAATATAATAATAATATATAATAATTATATAACAATATAATAATATAATGTTATATAGTAACACAATATTATAACCTTATAATCTATAATAATAATATAATTATAGTAATAATAGACAAGATTATTATATTATAATTAATAATAATGTAACTATGGTAATAAAGTAATATAATAATATAATGTGATATAGTACAATAATAACACAATATTAAAACCTTATAATCTATAATAATAATAATATAGTAATAATAACATGTGATAAAGTACAATAATAACACAATGTTATAACCTTATAATCTATAATAATGTAGTAATAATATAAAATAATAATATGTGATATAGTACAATAGTAACACAATATTATAACCTTATAATCTATAATAATATAATTATAGTAATAATAGAATAGAATAATTATATTACATTTATAATAATGTAACTATAGTAATAAAGTAATAGAATAATATAATGTGACATAGTACAATAATAACACAATATTAAAACCTTTAAATCTATAATAATAATATAATTATAGTAATAACATGTGATATAGTAAATAATAACACAATGTTATAACCTTATAATCTATAATAATAATATAGTAATAATATAAAATAATAATATGTGATATAGTACAATAATAACACAATGTTATAACCTTATAATCTATAATTATTATTATTATAGTAATATCATAGAATAATAATATGTGACATAGTACAATAATAACACAATATTATAACGTTATACTCTATAATAATATAATTATAGTAATAACATAATAGGGCCTTCTCTGTGCTGGCCCCTCGGCTGTGGAACTCTCTCCCAAGTGATGCTAGATCTGCCCCCTCTCTGTTGTCCTTTAGGAGGCTGGTGAAGACTTGGATGTAGAACCAAGCCTTCCCAGAATAGGCTGAGATTAGCTATTGTCTGAATGAATGACCATGTTTACAGATCGAGTGGAATTGTTTTAGTAGCGATGTGGTTTTATGCTGGGCTTTTATGTATTTTAATATGTTGTTGTAGTTGTTTTTAAATTGTATAGCATTGAATCTTTGCTGTAAGCCGGTCTGAGTCCTTCTATAGAGGTGAGAAGGTCGGGGTACAAAAGTTTAAAATAAATAAATAAATAATAGAATAATAATATGATATAGTACAATAATAACACAATACTATAAACTTGTAATCTATAATAATGTAATTATTGTAATAATATAATACAATATTAATAATGTGATAAAGTAAATAATAACACAATGTTATAACCTTATAATCTATAATAATAATATAGTAATAATATAAAATAATATGTGATATAGCCTAGTACAATAATAACACATTATTATAACCTTATAATCTATAATTATTATTATAGTAATAATATAATAGAATAATAACAATAATATAATATGTTATAGTACAATAATAACACAATATTATAACTTTATAATGTATAATACTATTCGTGTAATAGAATGATAGAATAATATAATAATACAGTGTTCCCTTGCTACTTCGCAGTTCGCTTATTGCAGACTCGCTGTTTCGCGGATTTCAAAAAATATTAATTTGAAATATACATCATGGTATTCTTGTGAGGTTTTGCCACCGCCACTCTCCAAGGCGCTTTCCCTCTTCAGTCTTCTCTCCCTTTCCTTCTCTTCCTTTCCTTCACTTTATTTTAAGTTTATAAAGACTTAAAATAGTGTATAACTACTAAAATAATGTATAAATATTAAAATAAATAGAGCATCCCTACATCGCTGTTTTTCACTTATCGCGGGAAGTTCTGGAACCTAATCCCAGCAATAAGTGAGGGAACACTGTAATGTAATATAACAATAACAAAATTATTATACTATATTACAGTGTTTTTTTATTATTTATTTATTTACATCATTTTTACCCCGCTCGTCCCCCCCCCCCCCCGCAAGGCGGCTAATATGGCATAATTCGATGCCGTAATAAATACAGTAAAATAAAAAGATAAAAAACATACATATAGCACAGATTAAAACAACATTAATTACAACAATGTTAGCTACACAAGCCAAAAAGCCTTTTCCATCTCAACAATCACAGGTCAATTTCAATGTTCAAGTGCCACTATATTCATTGTCCAAACGCCCTGTTCCACAGCCACGTCTTTAGTTTCTTTCTGAAAGAGAGGAGGGAGGATGCCGATCTAATTTCGCTGGGGAGCGAATTCCATAGGCGGGGGTCACCACCGAGAAGGCCTGTTCCTCGTCGCCATCAGCCGTGCTTGCGAAGCAATTATGATAGAATACTAGCTTGGGGACCCGGCGGTGCCCAAGTTATTTGAGGAAGGCATTGTGTGCCAAGGTTGGTTCCTATTAGATGTGTATGTGGCTTGCAGTAGTCTCAGGAACTTAGTGAAGGTACTGCAAGTCCCATTGGCCATGGTCTATCCCCCTCCAAACAGCACCAGGATGTAGAGTGGGTCATGGGGGCTCTGTGTGTCACATTTGGTCTTGATCATTCTTTGGTTGAGGGTTGCAGCGGTCTCGGAAGGTGAGTGAAGGTATTTCGAGTCTCATCATCTGTGGTCCAGCCTCCTTGAAACAGCACCAGGGTGTAGAGTGGGTCAAGGGGGCTCTGTGTGCTAATTTTGGGGTGTAGTGGTCATTGGGTGAGGGTCGTGTTGCAGGTTTGGTCCTGATCCGTCAATGCTGTGGGCCGCAGTGTCTGACTGCCTGAGGCCTTTCCTTTTCCCTCTGCATCACCTTAGAATGTTGGTTTGAGGATGGCCAATCGGAGTCCTTTATGCAAATACCATTTCAATAGCAACCAATCCCCTCTGTCTGGGGCCGTAGAATGTTGGAGTTCTGAGGCTGGCCAATCAGAGTCCTTTATGCAAATATTTCCATAGTGGCAACCTATCGAAATGCTGTCACATATTCCTTGGCACCTCCCAGAAAATGAACATTCCTTTTCCAACGGAAAAAAACCTGTCATTTGGCTAACTCAAGCATTCAGTTGCATTCTGTTATGCTGGCCAATCAGTCCTTTATGCAAATTGTCTCTCAGTGGTACCAATTCCTTCTGTCTGATGCCTTAGAGTGTTGGAGTTCTGAGGCTGGCCAACCAGAGTCCTTTATGCAAATAATCCCACAGTGGCAACCAATCGAAAAGCTGGCACATATTCCTCCCGCCCTCCGCACCTCCACAAACACTGACTTTTATTATATACATAGATTTATTGTGGCAGGAGCAAGTTGAGGGTACAGTTAAACTGCATTTAAAAACACAAACATTAAAAAACACCATGTTATACTGTGTTACTATTATACCATATCGCATAATACATTATAATATATTACTGTATCATTCTATGCGGCTTGCAGCATAGAAAAATATAGTAAGGCTGTGTACTATAATTTACTATGTGATATAGTATAATAGTAACACATTATAATATTATAATCTGCTATACTAATAATACAATAATAATGTAATCTATATATATAAAGGAGACACGGTTGTGCAAAGGACTTTATGCACGGCCAAACTACGCCCCCCAGAAACACCAATCCAACGAGACACAATCCCACAAACCACAAGGTATTGCCATCACACAAAAAACCCACCTTCCTACCTTCCAACCCCCAAAATCAGCCCCCAAAAACCGCCCATTGGCTCCGTTCTGCGCTGGCCACAAGCGCAGAACAGAGAAGAGCCATCGCGCAGGCGCACTCCAACCCCCCCCACCCCCCAACGCAGGACAGAGGGTGAGCCAACCCCCTGCGCACGCTGACTCCCCCAACCCAGCCCATCCCCCTCTCTCCCACACACCAGCAACTTCACCGCCACACCGGCGGCGACCAACCCGCCTCCTCCGCCGCCTCACAGAGGGAGACCCGCAGCCGCTCTCCAAAGCATCGGTCGCTTCTGGGGCTCTCCGGGGAAGCAGCACTGAAAAAGACCACAGAAAACTACAAAAACAAAAGATTAGCCCGAACAGCTTTCAAAAATAATAACGGAGTCGATCCGTCAGGTAATGGTGGTCCGGCCGGAAACTGACACCCAAACAATGCCGAGCATCACTTTCCGACGGACCTTTTCCTGACGGAATGACTTCCGTCGAGCCTTTCGGCCGGACAGGAAGCTGTTCGGCCGCCATGTTCTTTGTAGTTTTCTGGGGCATTTTCAGAGCTGCTTCCCGGAGAGCCCCAGAAGCCCCTCCTGGCCGAAGTGCCACAAGAAAATATGGCAGCCGCCACGGACGAGGCGTGGGGGACGCTGCCCTCGCTACTGCCCTCCGGATGGCAGAGGGTGAAAAGGAAAGGACCGGGGTCGCTGCTGCCGCCTTCTTTTCCCTCCTCAGCCCCCTTCTTTTCCTCCATCAGCCTCAGGGCCTTTCCTTCTTCCCCTCAGCCTATGGCCCCAAACCCCCCTCCCCCACGTCAGCCCCAGGCTCCTTCTCTTCTCCCCCTCACCCTCAAACCCCTTCTTTTCCTCTCAGCCTCAGACCCCTTCTTCCCCCACCCCCCCTCATGTGTATGTACACATGCACAAACATATACAGTACCATACACACGTATACATATATAAACATACATACACATATATACATATACACACACATATATACACTACATACACACATATACACATGCACACACCCACCAAGACCATAAGTAGCATCATTTCAAACCCTTACATACTCAGACTTTCCCCCATCTCCTAAATAGGGCACAGCAACGCGTGCCGGGTTCAGCTAGTATAGTATAATAGTTAGGGAATAATAGAATATTAGCATGATATCTTATAAAAATAACACAATACAATAATATAATATAATTTACTATGTGATGTAGTATAATAGTAACACAGTATAATAAGATTAGAATCTTCAATAATAATAATAATAAGTAATGGTGCGCCATGCAGTCATGCTGGCCACATGACCTTGAGGTGTCTACGGACAACGCTAAACTGGCTCTACATCTTAGAAATTTCTAAGCTGGCTCTTCAGTTTAGAAATGGAGATGAGCACCACCTCCCAGAGTCAGACATGACTAGAGTTAATGTCAGGTGAAACCTTTACTTTATCTTATATCAGAATAACACAATACAATAATATAACATTATAATATTATAAATTTCTATGTGATGTAGTATAAAAGTAAAACAATAGAATAATATAACAATTTAACATTATAATATATTATAATTTTCTATAATGATATAGTATAGTATAATAACAAAATAAGATAACATTATAATATTGTAAGCTATTTTAATAATATAGTATAATAGTAACACAATATAATAATATAAATAATGTAACATTATAATATAATTTACTATACTAATATAATATAGCATAATAGTGACACAATATAATGTAGCATTGTAATATAATATTATAATTTGATATAATGGTAATGTGGTATAATAGTAACACAATATAGTGGTATAATGTACTATGATATGAAATATTATGATAAAAACAATATATTACAATTTATAATATAATAGAGTATAAGAATAACGCAATATGATGCAGAATTGTAATGTAAAATTATAATTTACAATAAATATAGTATAATGACATAATATTATATTAATATATTATAATAAATGTTATAAATTACCATAGTAATAATATATTAGTAACACAGAATAATATAATGTTTAATATAATAAACATATGCATTATAAAACCATGTATATATGCATATATATTCACTATAAATGCATATTATTTTACATATGAGTGTGAAAAGAAATATGTACAGTATATTTGTGTATGTCTGTTTCTATGTGTGTGTCTCATTGAGGTCTTACTTCTTGTAGCAATACATTACCTTTATTGTTCTGGAAGCCCACCTTTTGCCACCTCTAACACCATCCTGACTGGCATTAAAATTTAAAGGGTCTCCATACAATTCATTATAATTTATTTTAATACTTCTAGCATTTATTGTTTTGAATGTCAGTGTGTCATTGTTTTGTAAATTCTCATGTTTACACGTGTGTTGACTTATGTATTGTGTTTGACTTCTATTGTTTCATTGTGTTAGCTGCCTGGAGTCCCACAGTTGGGGAAAAGGTGTGGTATAAATTATTACTAATAATAGTGTGCATGTACATGTATTGGGGGTTATTTTTCTTCCTCACCCCATTTCCCCCTCTTTCCACAATTTTCCATATTTATATATGTTATGTGGTTCTCATTACGAGAGAGAGAAAGTGCATACATTTAAACACACACGCACATATATACACACACACCATCCTAGAGAGCTGTTCCTAGTGGTCAAAGGACGGCTTTACCTGGGATCCCTGCCCAATCGGCAGTTCATTGTAATGAGTTCGCTAGTTTCTTCACTGATAAAAGTGCCGACATGACACCTGTGTTGATGCAGTCTCCGTAGATGTAACCGAAGCAGCTTGCTTATCCTCGTTTAGTGGATTCTTTTCAGCTTGTGCAGCCCTAGGACATGGACAAGATCCTGGGGGAGATGATGGTGACCGCCTGCCCTCTGGATCCTTGCCCCAGGACTGGCCGGAGTAGGGGTGGGGACTGGCAGAGAGGGTGAATGTGCTGGTCAATGCCTCCTTGACCCAGGTCATTATGACACTTAGTTTCAAGAAGGTAGTAATAAGACCTCTACTAAAGAAACCAGCACTAGATCCCACTCAGTTAGACAAATACAGGCCAGTATCAAATCTCCCCTTCTTGGGCAAGGTTCTATAGAAGGTGGTGGCCTCTCAACTCCAGTGTTTCTTGAAGGAAACCGATTATCTGGATCCATTTCGGCCTGGTTTCAAACCTGGTTTTGGAACTGAGACAGCATTGGTCACCTTGGTGGATGATCTATGAAGAGAGCTAGATAGGTGGTGGTGGGGTGTCCCTACTGGTTTTCCTGGACCTCTCAGGGGCTTTTGATACCATCAACCATGGTATCCTTCTGGGTCGCCTCTCCAAAATGGGGCTTGGGAGCAATGTTTTACAGAGGTTCCGGTCCTTCCTGGGGGGTCGTACCTAGATGTTGGCTCTGGGGGACCCCTGTTTGACTCTGTGGCCTGTGGGGTCCCTCAGGGCTCAATTTTGTCCCCCATGTTATTCAACATCTACGTGAAACCTCTGGAAGAAACCACCCAGAGTTTTGAAGATAGTTTGAAAGCTTCAAGTGGTCCAGAGATTGGCAGCCAGATGGCTAACTGGCACGCCGTTTAGGGAGCGGACAACTCCCTTATTATGGCAGCTCCACTGGATTTTCCATCATTGGAAACTTTGGTGTTTAAAGAATTCTAAGCACAGGTAGCAACTCTGGTGGCCAAATTGCAATGACTGCACTCTTGCCACTGTTCATTGCATTCAGCAGCAAATACTCTTCTATTTCAGAGTTTTGAACATTGAGGTGTACATTATATTTGATGGTGTATTAGATCAAGGAAACGGGAACCCCAGCAGTGCCCTTGTTCCTTGGTCTACTTCCCTCCTTCCTAGAACACTTAAAGAGGTTGGAAAACTCAAAAGAGCCTACGCTCTTCTTAACCAGCAGATTGCAGGGCTGTTTGGACCGTGTTTTTGGCACCTTGTTCCAAATGAGAGATGACCAACCCCCCAACGGCATGCGCTGGGTGGCTGAAAATAGCTCCCCGCTGAACCCCCTGCAAATTCCCCAGGCTCCTAATATGTCAGGCAGCATTTTCTGATGCTACGTTTGGCTGGAATAAATATACACAGGCTCTTTCTCTATTTTCCTTCCATCAGAGGCTGATGTTTCTTAGTGCTTTCTTTAATTGACATGAACCTTTTTTCTTATAAGGAAGTCTTTTACTTTATTAAAACAAACAAGTTGCCTTTTACTTTATTAAAATCTCCTGGTATTACAAAATGCAAGCTTTTCAAGGGGCAGATTGCTTGACGGAGATGCAGGCTAACTACAGAACCAGCTTTGCATCTCAATCTAAAATACAAATATAGCCATCATCTTCAGAGTCTGCCTCTAAATTACAGAGCTAAAAGCAGGAGACAAAGAAATATGATATTATAAGAATCCTGCTCATAGCAGAGGCTGCCATATATCTAGCTAACACTTAGTGCTTGCTATACTATGGTAGGATTCGTTCCTAAAGAGGATACAACAACAACAATAATAATTTTATTTCTTATTCACCTCTCCCCGTGGCTTGAGATGGGTCACAGCACAGTCAAAACACACAAACATTGCAAAAATTATATAAACGCACATTAAAATATAGTTCTATAAAATATACACATTAAAACATATTTCTATAAGATACATATGAGAGTGTTGTCGAAGGCTTTCATGGCCGGAATCACTTGGTTGCTGTGAGTTTTCTGGGCTGTACAGCCATGTTCCAGAAGCATTCTCTCCTGATGTTTCTGTGGCAGGCATCCTCAGAGTTTGAGGGTGATGTTTATCTGTCTGTGGAATGTCCAGGGTGGGGGAAAGAATGCTTGTCTGCTAGAGGTATGTGAACGTTGCAATTTGCTATTTTGATTAGCATTTAATGGCCTGCAGTTTCAAGGCCTGGCTGGTTGCTGCCTGGGGGAATCCTTTGTTGGGAGGTGTTAGCTGGGTCTGATTGATTCTTGTCTGGAATTCCCCCGGGTTTTTTTTTTGAGTCTTGCTCTTTATTTATGAAACTTTTTGGTATGAAGCTATTCATTTGATATCTCATCCAATTATTATTTTTTAAGTCTCTGGTATCTATAGAACTGTCTTCCAGCACCATGTTTGAAAATTTGTTTAAAATAATTTTCCATTAAATTTCCAGCTTTTAAAAAATATCTTTGGCTTTGATCAATGTTTATTGTCATCCACAAAAACTTCTCCAAGCTCTTGTGCATCAATGTATTGTTCCTGGTCTGAGGAATTGAATTTGTTTTAGTATATTGTGACCTTATGAGTGAGACACTTCAACCAGCTGCTCTTGACCACCCATGTAACATCTCTAGGACCTTTGGGATTGGATTGCACAAAGGCAAACTTGTCAAGACAGGGACCCTTTCCTCCAATACATTGCCTGTCTCAGGTCTATGCCAAAGCTCAATTCAGCAAGCAACCATTGTTCTTCAAACTTTGAATCGCTGTGGCAATACAGGCCTTTTGATGTGGTGCTTCTGTTTGTACGATTCCCTGTCTGACATCTTTTCTGTTTCATTGCAATCCAGAACTGCAGTGTTCTCATCAGCCAGCTGAGAGAGATAACGGGCATCCAAGATCCTTTGTTCCTCCATGAGGCCTTAAAGGTAAATGTCCTCAGCTGACAGTCTGGTCCACCTGAGGATCCTCTAGGTGTCCTCTTAGTTTCCATCAATACTACTGCACTAGTCCTATGAGGTTGCTAATGCAGAGGTGTGTTGTGACATACAGCTATCCAGCCCCAGTTCAAAGAACTTCAGAGAAGGTGACTCCACCAGACCCCCAAATAGTCTAAACTTCACAAGAATTGGAAAAAGCCCCTAAAGGGCATCTAGTCCAACTCCCTTCAGTCAGGCAGGAATACACAATCAGAGTGGCCCATGGATGGCCAACCAGCCTTCATTTAAAAACCTCTGGAGAGGTTTAATCGCCACAGAAACAGAATCCTGGTGCTGTTCAAGTGTAGGGACTGTTATAACTTTATGTTTTGCACAATTAGTTGATTGAGTTGTAGTTGTAGTTTGATTCAAGTGTGCAACAATTGTGTAGCTTTTGAGCATGCCTCATTGTTCCTTGCCTTTTCTTCCTAGGCTGCCAATGGAAACCTTGTACAGGCAGTCACCTTCCTCTCCGAGGCTCACGCCAAAGAGTCCAGCCAAGAGGGCACAGTCACAGAGGCATCCAATGGGGGAAGAAGTGCACTTAACCTGGAGCAGACAGCAGGTGAGTGCCTTTTAGCCATGTGTTTGTATCATTGAGGCCTGCTTCAAACTCCTTATGACTCAGATAAGGGAAAGGATGAAAGGGCATTGGAGAGCTGGTTGTGTTCCCTGTGTGTGTTTGTGTTTACTTATATCTGCTCTCCTTGGTTTCCAGTTGGTGTAACACAAGATGATGGAGCTCCTCTTCAGGAAGGCATTCCTTCTGATGTCCAGGATTTTCAAGGTGCCCAGGTCACAGAGCGGGATCCAAACACAGCTGTGAATGAGTAAGATATTTTTTGCTTTCTCTTCTTTGTACACACCTGTCCCTTGTGGAAGTTTATGCAAGTCTCCTAAATTGTAAAGTGTAGTGGAAGGATGAGTGCATTTGTTACTGTTTTCCCCAGTTCCTGCCTTGGCTTGGCCAAACATCCTTATCTAGCTCATCTCATGTATTGGCCTGGTCTCCCTGTAGCAAACCATCTAGGAAACCCAGCTAACATATATTCTGATCTCCCTTCCTGAGCAAATTGCCCATGTGGCCAGAATTCAGCCAATATAAGGCCATTTTGCCTTATATGTCTGCCTGGCAGGTCCTGTGCATCTGATGTGGCCGAAAACACAAATCGCTCAAAGAGGAAACGCTGCGAAGTCTGGGGAGACCAAACCACCCTGAATGACTGGCGGAGGAATGGGGATTGGCCGGTGGGGCTGAAAAACATTGGAAACACTTGCTGGTTCAGTGCAGTCATACAGGTATGAAAAAAGGCTTTTCAGTGTCCTGGGCCAAGAGTTTTTTGTCATAGCAAACTAGGCAAGTATATGAGTAGTTGAAAAAGTAAGGCCCTGGAGAGTCGTGGCTGCCTGTTAGAGTTTGCACTTTTAGGAATTAGTATAAAAGAGCTTTCTGGGTCCCTATTGTGTGCTTGTTATAGGTTAGCTCAGGCATGGGCAAACTTTGGCCCTCCCTCCAGGTGTTTTGGACTCCAACTCCCACCATTCCTAACAGCCTCTGGCCCCTTCCTTTTCCCCCTCAGCCACTTAAGCGGTCATGAATTTACTGAGAGAGAATGGATTTGAGGTTATATTATGTGCTTGTTTGGATTCAGTGAGGTAGTAGTTTAATTTAGGGCTTTTTCTCAGTCTCTTTTCCAGCTTCCAGAATTCCGGCGGCTGGTGCTCAGCTACACTCCGGACTCTGGAAGTGACAACTGCTGCACCCGAAGCGTATGTCTCGTGCCTTGCTCCTATGTCATTGTCTAAATCCAGGGTTTGAGACCATGTTGATGAATGTGCAGGAGAGGGCTGGTACCTTGTTTTTCTTGGCTGCAAATCGAGTTGCTGCTTCCGTGGCCTGTCCATGACGCATAGAGTGTGACGGTGAAGCCCAGGAAAGTTGATCAGATGAGCTGCCTGTATGAATCTCACCTCCCAAATAAATCTCCTGCAGATAGTCCAGCAGATCTGGATTCTGAACATCAGCAGCTGTTCCTACAACTGACTTCATTAAAAAAAAAACCCTGTTCTTTTAATAGTATGCACTTCATTAATACTTTCCAGAGGGCAGCAGTTCAAGTTGCTGTTTATTTCAATGCCTTTATCATGTTCTGTAGCCAAAGATAATAAAAAATAAGGCAATTCAAGCAACTTAAAACAGGACAGTCTCTCCCCACACATGACGAAACATGTGAAATTCCTTATGTATGTTTCCCCCTTGTAGAAAAAGAGGAATATCGCCTTCATGCTGGAACTCCAGTGCCTTTTTGCTTTAATGCTGGGAACGCGGCGCAAATTTGTGGATCCCACTGCAGCCCTTGATCTTCTCAGAGGCGCCTTCAGGTCTCCTGAGGAACAGCAGGTAAAGCAACTCATGGGTCCTTCCCTAGATCGCTGCCATCCTCTTGCAACATGGTTGCTCATCATCTTTGCCATTTTAGGCCATATTCAGATGTTTTAAAAACCCTGCAAAAGCAGGCATGGGCACACTTTGGCCCTCCAGGTGTTTTGGACTTCAACTCCCACAATTCCTAAGAGCCTCAGGCTGTTTCCTTTGACCAGAAGCTGGCCACTTAAGAGTGCCTCTGGTGTTGCTGTAAGGAGGTCTTCCATTGTGCATGTGGCAGATCTCAGGTTGCATTGTAGTAGGGGGCCTGTGATTTGCTCTTCTTCACACTTACATGCCATGGACTCTACTGTGTAGCACTATTTCTTAAGATTGGCTCTGCATCTCGTGGTGCCAGAGCGCAGTCTGTTCAGCACCCCAGGTCGTCCAGCTTTCTGTGTGCCCAGGGGGAGATTCTCATCTGGTCTCAGCCACTCATAGCAGTTCCTAGTTTTAGCCTACCACTTTTGAACTATCACTTGCTGAGATGTTCCTGCGATTATCTCTGTGGATCTTAGGAAGCTGATTCTTGACTTAAGGCATTGGTATGCTGGCTGATATCTGAAGAGAGGATGAGCCGGAGATGTCCTTTCATTATTGGCTGCTTCTTCTCAACGGATGTCAGGTGGTGCAGTACCGGCTAAACAGTATAATTTCTCCAGTGGTGTAGGGTGCAGACATCCTTTGATAATCAAGAGCCACATCCACTGTTTAAACGTGGTGATATGTATTCCATACTGGCATACATACTCAGCAGCAGAGTAGCAAAGTTCAAGGGCAGATGTCTTCACTGTATCTGGTTGTGATCCTAGATTGTGCCAGACACTTTTCATATGATGTTATTTCTAGCACCCACTTTTTGCTTGGTATTCAAGCAGTGCTTCTTATAAGTCCGTTCCTGGATATGCAGTTCCTATATTTCCACATAAATATACTTGAGCAAATCGCAAACAGAAAATGCAAAAAGCTCTGTAATAGATTTTAAAAATGGAACCTGGGACTCATGAAAATATTTCCCTCTCTTTTACTCTTGTTAGCAAGATGTGAGTGAGTTTACCCACAAGCTTCTAGATTGGCTGGAGGATGCTTTCCAGTTGGCTGCTAATGTTAAGTAAGTCCATAGAAACTTTTGCTGGACAATTATTTTGGGTGGTTGGCATGGAATGGAGCTGAATTTTAACCTAACGTTGTAGAGGATGAAATCTAACGTGGGGAGATTAAATAGGGTATTCCTCACTGTGTTGCACCGTGTTTGTGGGTTGAATATGGGCTCTTGAATTAAATAAAAACCTGTGTCTGCCACTATGTTATATGGCTGTCTTAATTCTAGGTAAATGCAGCACTTGGCTAATTGGGGAGTTTACTTCAATTCACCCATCATGAACTTGAACATAGATTAACTTTGTGGCCAAGCTGGCTACTTAAATCTGTAAACTGGGTTTAAGCTATCCAATGAACTCAGTTTAATGTTTAAGGAACATACAAGGTCAGTGTAACTTCTTGCTCAGTCCCCTGATGGTAAAAGTACTGGAACTTTTAAAAACACATTGCTGTAGTAGCAATCAATTACAATCATTACACTATGTAACATGATTTTTTTCCTGGCTTATAAATGTCATTTCCTAATTAGTTCCTGGCTTATAAATGTCATTTCCTAATTAGTTCTATCCTAAAAACATGGAAAAGGTTTATTAAACTGCACAAACTTTGTTTTTAAGGGACATTTTGCTCTAGTTTTTCAATAAATATCTTGTAGAGTCACAAACCATTTAGCCTAGTTCATGGCAGCCACAAAAACAAAGTTTCTGGAGTAGAACAACTACTTTCGAAGTAAGTACCACACAATTGAACAGGAAATAACGCTTTCAAACCAGGAATAGAAAATATTCAGATTATATTACATAGTGTTATATGTAATGGATAAATTTAGAATAATGTAGAAGGGATACAGTTGACAGAGTGCTGGATGTTTATAATACTCTGCCAGTCATGAGAGGGTTGGGAGAATATAGATCTGGGAATAGAAAGATGTGGTAAGACAATTGTATTAGGTTTTAAATGTTTTGGAATTCTGTAATATTTAATTAAAATATTAGAAACAGTGAAAAAAGACCCACATTGTTTTACAATATTCCTTTATTTTCCCCTGAATCTGTAGCTCCCAGGATAAGTCTGAGAACCCTATGGTTCAGCTCTTTTATGGAACTTTCCTGTCTGAAGGTATTCATGAAGGTAAGCTGGTGGTTCATTAAGTGTCTGGTTGATGGTTGCAGCTTATCACATTGTAGGCCAATAATAGATGTGCCAAAGAGCAGTGGCCAAATCCAACCAAAGCAGAATGCTTTCCTACTGAAGTCTGGGAACAAGAGAGAGGTTTATTTGTTTTGTGGTGTTTTGAGCAGGGTGGTGAACTTAAATGATGTATACACAAACCACACCATAACATGGCATGAGCCAACTTCGACCCTCCAGGTGTTTTGGATTTCACCTACCACCTGTTAGGGATTGTGGAAGTTGAAGTCCAAAGTTGAAGTCCAAAGTTAAAGCTTGTGTGCCAGCTGCGCCCGTACCTTGGGAAGTCTGACTTGGCCACGGTGGTCCACACTCTGGTTACATCCCGAATAGACTACTGCAACGGTCTCTACATGGGGTTGCCTCTGAAGACTGCTCAGAAGCTTCAGTTAGTCCAACATTCGGCAGCCAAGTTACTAACAGGAGCGGGGCACGGGGAGCATACAACTCCCTTGCTGCGCCAGCTCTGCTGGCTGCCAATTAGCTTCCGGGCACAATTCAAAGTGCTGGTTTTAACCTACAAAACCCCATACGGTTCTGGCCCAGTTTACCTGTCCGAACGGATTCTCCCCTACGAACCATCAAGAACGTTAAGGTCCTCCGGAGAGGCCCTGCTCTCGGTCCCACCGGCTTCGCAAGCGCGGCTGGTGGGGACAAGAGACAGGGCCTTCTCTGTGGTCGCCCCTCGGCTGTGGAACTCTCTACCAAGTGATGCTAGATCTGCCCCCTCTCTGTTGTCCTTTAGGAGGCTGGTGAAGACCTGGATGTGGAACCAAGCCTTCCCAGAATAGGCTGAGATTTGCTATTGTCTGAATGTATGACCACATTTACAGATTGAGCGGAATTGTTTTAATAGCGATGTGGTTTTATGCTGGGTTTTTATGTATTTTAATATGTTGTAGTTGTTTTTAAATTGTATAGCATTAAATTTTTGTTGTTATGTCGGTCTGAGTCCCTTGATAGAGGTGAGAAGGTCGGGGTACAAAAGTTTTAAATAAATAAATAAATAAAGCATCTGGAGGGAGAGCCAAGGTTGGCTCATGCCTGTTTTAAATTGATCTTCCATTTCCTCCTCTTGTGTCCAGGCAAGGCCTTCTCCAAGATTGAGACCTTTGGCCAGTATCCCTTGCAGGTGAATGGCTATAAGGACTTGCAAGGGTGTCTGGAAGGAGCCATGCTGGAGAAGGAGGCCGAAGGATCTTCAAGCAGCCACTCGGTGCAATACAGGCAAGAAGTGAGTCTCCTCTACTTGCGCAGAATGACAAAATCCCGGCTGCCACAAACAAGAAAATGTCAGATATAGTTAATGTGAAAGTGTAGACATGATAACAAATGTACAGCAATTATGGCTGACATATGCAAAGCTAGTGGTGCCAGATACATAAAATCACTACCCTGTGAGACCTGTGCCAGGCTTTTGCTTTTTAAAGTAACTGTACTATGTCAGCCTGATAAAAATGTCTCTCTTTCTGTTGAAGCCTGCCTGTTAACTGGGCAGACAAGAACATCTGCCTCTGTATTTTCGGAGGGTAAAAGTACTGTGCTTAACTTTAGAGTAGGCTTTCTTTTTGCAGTTTGTTATCCTGCCTTTCAGTGTGCCTTACCCTCTCGCCTTCTCTCTCTGTAAAAATCTTCAGTCTTCACTGATTAACTGCGACCATACCTCGTGAAGTCTGACCTGTCCATAGTGGTCCACGCCTTGGTTGCCTCTATATTGGTTTACTGCAATGTGCTCTACGTGGGGCTTCCCTTGAAGACAATCCGGAAACTTCAGCTTGTCCAACGCTCGGCTGCCAGATTAATAACTGGGGCAGGTTACAGGGAGCGGTCAACCCCCCTGTTTAAAGAGCTCCACTGGCTGCCGTTTATTTTCCGAGCCCAATTCAAGGTGCAGGTGATTACCTATAAAGCCCTAAACGGTTTGGGACCTGCCTACCTTCGTGACCAGCTCTCCTCCCATGAACC
Source organism: Anolis apletophallus (assembly GCA_030556195.1). Lineage (NCBI taxonomy): Eukaryota > Metazoa > Chordata > Lepidosauria > Squamata > Anolidae > Anolis > Anolis apletophallus. The sequence continues at coordinate 16,818,894 of JARBWK010000013.1, forward strand.
AGCCCGAGCCCTTCGCTCCTCAGAGGAGGCCCACCTTTTGCCCCTGCCAGTCTCACAGACGCGGCCTTCTCTGTGCCCCCCCCCCCAACTTTGGAATTCCCTCCCGGGAGAGATTAGGAATGCCCCCTCATTGGAATCCTTCAGGAAACAACTGAAAACCTGGTTCTTCCACCTGGTCTTTGGAGGTTAGACTCCCAAATGCCCCCCTTTCTGGTAAAACCTTTTGTCCCTATGTGACCCTTTATGTTTCGATACTACTCCAGTTATCTCCCCGAGTTTTTAAAATATTTTATATGTACTTGTGTCTGGTCCTGTCGTTTCTGCTTTGGAGTCACTTGTGCTGTTGTGTTTTCACATTTTATTGTGTATTTGATTGTGTTTATTGCTTTTATTGTGTTTACTGTTTCTTGATGTTTTTGATATTCTGTGATGTGTTGTTCGGGCATTGCCCCATGTAAGCCGCTCCGAGTCCCCTCCGGGGAGATGGATGCGGGTTAGAAATAAAGTATTATTATTATTATCCCAAAATACATCATGAACCAATCGTAGGCCTGACAAATGCGTAGGAATGCGATGCTGAGCAGATTAAGGAAGTGATGATCAAATGGGCAAAACTTGTTGGTCATAGCATCTCCTTGGCAAAATGGGAAGAGGTATGGTCAAAAAAGCTCAAATACGCATACGCCAACGAAATCAAAGAGAATTGGGCCAAGATGTTTTACATGTGGTATTTAACCCCGGAAAAGCTGGCAAAATACAGCAAAGGAAAAATCAGTGACAAATGTTGGAAATGTGGAAAGAAAACAGGGACCTTCAAACACCTGTGGTGGGACTGTAAAGTGGTGAAAAAATTCTCGCTTGAAATCTTTCAGAGGATAAAAGAAATTTTGGCAATGAAATTTGAGTTTAAACCGGAATACTTCCTACTAGGAATATTTGATTTCAAGATTAAAGACAATGAGGATAAGATGCTCTTCTACTTCACAACAGCAGCACGAATCTGTATTGCACGCAGATGGAAAGAAAAGGAAACAGCCACAGTAGATGAATGGATAATAAAAGTAGTGGACATTATGAATATGGACCTCCTAACCCAGAGATTGGTGCAAAATAGAACATGGACAAATAACACAATAAACACCAAGTGGGATAAGCTCATTGAATTTATTAAAAGAAGCAAATACAAATATATATAAGGAGTGGAAAAAGGGAAGACTGGAAAATGGGAAAATACCCTCACCAGACTGAAACATCAGAACATAAGAATACATAAATAAAGACTTTAAAAACGCCCGGGAGGCAAACAATATAATCAAAAAGAAAGGAAAATCACAAGATCATCACAACTGCCTAGGAAGCACTAGTTCTGTTTGGTTTTCGGGGGGGAGTGGGAATGAAAGGGGGGTGGGATGGAAGGTGATTTTTGTGGGATGTAAGATGTATTGTTTATCTATCTCTTAAGCTCTAGGTATGTCCTTTCTAGATTTATGCATGTTGAGTGGAGGAGAATGGGATGTCGATGTTACTTGTTGGTTTGTCTGTACTCTTTTTTATATGCATAAAATTAAATAAAAATTAAAAAAAAAAGGAATGCGATGCTCTAAATGCTGCAGTTAGATGCTGAATGTGTGGCGACTTCAGCGGATGAAAAACCATTCCTGCTTTGAAACCTCCCATCTCTTTCCAGCGCTGGTTCACCAAGCTGCCTCCTGTCCTGACTTTTGAACTTTCCCGGTTTGAGTTCAACCAGTCGCTTGGGCAGCCGGAGAAGATACACAACAAGCTGGAATTCCCACAGGTCATTTATATGGACAGGTGAGGGGTTTGCGAGTATGTGTTCTTGCAAATGTGGTGAGGATTTTATTTATATAATTAAGTATATTATTTTTCTTTAGGTTCCTGTACAGTAACAAGGGGCTGATTCAAGCTAAGAGAGAGGAGATAAAAAAATTAAAAGAGCAAATCACAATTCTGCAGCAGAAATTGGAACAGTAAGTGGGTTTTCCATGCAAACTTGTGACCTTCAGATCCACAGAAGCTAAAAATACAGTCAATAAAGCTTTGACGTGTTCCTCAGTCTTAAAGAGGAAAACAATATCACTTACTGTGTTTAGTTTGGTTTGAGAATGGAAGTGGTTAGTGTTGGAGGAAGCAACCTTCTCAAGCCTCCTCTATATGATGTTTGTCTGTTTCTATAATGTGCTGTTTTATAACCTGAAGTATATGTCTTATATGATTTGCAGTTTCCTTATTTCTATACTAGCTTGGGGACCCGGCAGTGTCCGGGTTATTTGAAAGGGGTATTGTTTGTTTTTGGATGTTAGGTAATATCAGTTTAGTCATATATTACACTATGTCTTAATCAAACTCAAGTTTGGTCCAGATCATTGGTGGGAGTAACAGTGGTGTCTGAAAATGGGTGAAGGTGCTGCCAATCCTATCATCTCATATCCATCCTCCAACAAACTGCACCAGGATGTAAATTGGGTTACCAGTTGTCTGTTTGCCAAGTTTGGTCCAGGTCATGTTTATTTAAGAAAAAGGGTTTTTTTTTATTTAAATGAATTGTTTCAATAGTAAAAAGGGTAAGGTTGTAGATGGACGCACATCATACTAAGTCATCCCCCTCAAACTTCATCATTTTGCTTAGTTTCTCCTGCTCTGGATGCTGTGGCCTTGTGTTGTTTTTGTTGAAGCCTGGCCCATCGCTGTTCTGGGGTCTCTGCTGTTTTTAACATAGAGGCTCTATCTTGCATTGCTTGATGTCTGGCCTGACATTGTTCTGTAGTCTCTGCTACTCTGGATGCCCTGGCCTTTTCTCGCTTTCGTTGAAGTATTCCGAGTCTGGCTTGACGTTGTTCTTGAGCCTCTGCAGTGCTTGATGCATTAGCTGCTTGCTGGTTTTCCTCATGTTGGCAATCAGTTGTCTCACATGATTGCTGTTGGTATTTTCCCTTTTTTGCTGTTGTTGGGATTTTTCCAATGATTTTTTTTCTTTTCTGTGACATGTTTATGCTGCCACTTTGCTGGAAGGATGACTGTCTTTTTTGGGGCCTAGCTTGTAATGATAGTAATGCTCTCAGTACATCAGGAAACCCTCTCACTGTAGTGAAATCCTCTCAAAATGAACATTCCATTGCCAATGGAAAAAAAACTGTCAACTGCCTAACTCTGTCGCCAATCAGAGGCGATATGCACTGCTCGCAAGCATTCAGTTGCATTATGTTTTCCTGACTAATCAGAGTTCTTTATGCAAATTGTCTCTCAGCGGCAACCAATGCCCTCTGTCTGGTGCCTTAGAGTGTTGGAGTTCTGAGGCTGGCCAATCAGTGCCCTTTATGCAAATAATCCCACAGTGGCAACCAATCGAAACGCTGGCACATATTCCTCCCTTCGCACCACCGCACCGCTGCAAACACTGAGTTTTATTATATACATAGAAACTTAAAGCAGTGGGAGGGGCTGCAGTGCACGTGACTGACTCAATGACAGTTTAGAATGTTCAGTTTTTTTAATAAAAAAAACCAGGATGACAGTTAAGGAATGTCAGTTGGAGCTTGAGCCTGTTAGAGTGCAGAAGCTCATGATAGGAACTTAAAAACTAACAGTTCATGATCCATTACCCCCAATAGCTGCTGTGATTCTCTCCGATTATTCTTTTTTTGCTTTTGTTCAGATATATGAGATACGGTTCCGGTGCCGGGCGCTTCCCCTTGCTAGACATGCTGCAGTATGTTCTTGAGTTTGCCAGTTCCCGGCCATTGACAGCCAATACTGAAGCCTCAACAGAATCCCAAATTTCTAAGCCCCCTTCCATCCAAAGCAGGTAAACATTAGTATCTTTTGAGGTCAGGGGGACACTTTGGTCACTTTTCTCACTTGGCAGCCTGACATCCTGATCTGAAACTTTGGAGTCGCTTCATTTACCTTTCCTGCTTCTTTCTTCATATGGGATTTGGTTGAATTTGTGATGCTGTGATGGTTGCAGCTTGTTTAGCCAGGCATTTAAAGTGGGGCTTTCTAGGTTTTGATTTGTGGAAGTCCAGGCACGAGGCACCTGTCCCATCCGTTCCATAGGGTAACAGTAACACCAAGCGAGGGAGGTGAAGATGCCTCTGCTTCCCAAGCTGCAGTTCCTCTGGGGGATGCCATTGGGCCCTTGAGGACTTCCACACCACCTGTGGAGATGCCCGAGTCCCCGGCTCCCCATGGGATTACAGAAGAGGAAGTCCACCTGGTGATGACCTGCCTGCAGCGGTGGAGAAGAGAGGTCGAGCAAGACATCAACGGTCAGTGCACAGATAGGGATTTTAGCTCAACAACAATAAATACATTACCTGCATCTCCCTGCGGCTCAAAGTATAATTAAAATAAGAGACGAAACACTACTAAAACACATACAACAAGAGACACAGAGTTAAAATACAAGTTAAAATCCACTAAAATATGGAACACTTCATGAATTTGGGAGCGGAGCCACTGGTTTCCATCAACTGCCCAGGGCTGGTCAGAGATTGTCCTAAGAAAACACTGTTAGAACACACGTAAATGTACTTCTTCTGAACCCTGATGAGTAAAATAATAATAATAATAATAATGGGGTTACTGTGAGTTTTCCAGGCTGTATGGCTATGTTGCAGAAGCAGTCTCTCTTGACGTTTCACCTGTCAGTGCTAGAATGTATGACAAAATGAGTTTAAATTGTTTTCTATTAAATGTGTCTATTTTCTAAGCTGTGATATAGTTAGGCCATTATAGAGTTAACTGGAGAAGGAGGTTCATATCTGTGATGGAAGCAAAGTTCCCGTATGTTCAACCTTTGGAATGTAAACATTTGTAGATAAGGACACGCTCCAGTCGCCATGAGTAATGTGCTTTGAGACACCGGCTGTAGGAATGCTCCGGTAAAATGCTTTGCTTTCTTTACTAATAAAAGGACTTTTATAGTTCCAACCTGGCTCTGCATAATTTATCCTTGACATCACCCACATCTATGGCAGGTCTCCTCGGAGGTTGTGGAAATCAGGACAAGTGAGAATGTCCAGGGTGGGAGAATTTTTGTCTGTTGGAGGCAAGTGGGAATGTTGCAATTTAACACCTTGATTAGCATTGAATAGCCTTGGAGCGTCAAAGCTTGGCTGCTTCCTGCCTGGACACAGCCTATTATTTGAGAACACAGAAATGCAGAACCACTCTTAACAACCACCATGTCAGACTACACAGAGAAGCCATTGTAATCTACAAGCATGTGGACAATGTCAACAGAAAGGAGGAAACCATGAAAATGAACAAAACATTTTTTTAAAACTATAAAATCAGGACAATAAATAAAAACAACACCCAAAAAAACAGGGAATTTCAGTCAAGAATCAACCAGGGCCAGCTAATCTCCCAACAAAAATTCCCCCAGGCAAGAAGCATCCAGGCTTTGAAGCATTCAGGCCATTCAATGATAATCAAGGTGGCCAATGGCAACATTCACACTTGTCTCAAGCAGACAAGACTTTCTCCCACCCTGGACATTCCACAGATAAATAAACCCACTTGCCTAGTTTCCAACAGACCTCCCAACCTCTGTGGATGCCTGCCAGAGATGTGGGCGAAATGTCAAGAGAGAATGCTTCTGGAACATGGCCAGGCATCCTGGAAAACTCACAGCAACCCAGTGATTCCAGCCATGATAACAACAACAATGTATCACTTGTTATCATCACTATCAGTAAAGCTTGTTTTACTGAAACTACGTAAGTTGTCAAAGTGAGTACAGAATTGAGACCAAGTACTGAGTTATATTTCTGTCACTTGTGTACTTGTTGAATCAAGAAGAAGCATAGTTATTATGAGTGAGTGTCTTAAGTAGAATAAGCACCTTTTAGATGTTGGTAGGAAATAGTAGCTTCAAACCTGAGTGTTGGATTGCTTTGACAGACCTGAAGAACTCGATTGCGCTGCTGACTGCCTCCGTTGACCAGATGTACTGCGAACCTCGGCTGCAGCAGGTAGGAAGACATTGATGTCATTGGTCTGTGCCCGTTCTTCTCCCTTCTTCTTGCTGAGACCGTTCAGCCCATTTTGTGGAAAGGAAGAGAGCGCACTCTCTCCTGCTTGGAGGAGTCGCTGCTGTTTCCCTCTCTCACGTGGCATACCAGGCGACAGGTGTGTTTCACACTCTGCAGGACCTGGCTCTTGGCTTCTCCTTTTATAAAGCTAAAGTTTCAGCGTCCTATTTACAGTGCCGTTTTGTGTGGTGTTGCTTTGCTGGCTCCACGTTGGGTTCCAGACGGAATAGCTTTCCCCAAACCTGAAGAGGACATTGTCACAATTGCTCTCTTTGGAGCCCCGTTTCTCTGGGATGTAAGGAATCTCTGGGCCAAGCCACAGTTGTGTGAATGGATAGCTCTAAGGAGGTGCAACAGCTGGGAATGCGTGCCGGCGTCTGCCTTGAGCAGCTGTTTTGCTTCATCTGCTGAAAATAGACCTTAAAGTCAGCGGTGTGCCTCTTTTGCAGGTCCCGTACCACTTGCATGCGGTCTTGGTCCACGAAGGGCAGGCCAACGCGGGCCACTACTGGGCCTACATCTACCACCAGCCCCGGAAGTGCTGGCTCAAATACAACGATGTCTCCGTGACTGAGTCCTCCTGGGAAGAGCTGGAGAGGGACTCCTTTGGGGGCCAGAGGAACGCCAGCGCCTACTGCCTCATGTACATCAACAAGAAGCTGCCACACTTTGCTGACAGTAAGGCCCACCAAAGGACCTGAGAAAGGCAAACATGGCTGGTTATTAAAAACCGTTGGGAAAATGGACTGGGAGCAATGGCTTCAAATGACAGGAAAGGATATTCCAAACAGAGTGAAAAAAGAACGCCAAACACAGAAGCAGCTTTTCAAAATCAAATAATTCTATTTCTTGGTATATTTTCTTTCAGTTGTCATACAAGTACGGTTGCAGTGGAAACAAAATAATGAAGATTGCATTCGCAAGTCTCAAAATTATAAGGAGTCAAGGTCTCCGGGTTGTCCAAATAATCAGTATTTTCAATAATATATTAATCGCATATAGTTCATAAGGTGGTCAACCCAGATTGGTCGACGGTCTAGCCGTTTCCGCCATCTTGGCTTCGTCGGAACCTTCAGACCAATGCTCCAAGAAATAAAGTTTCCAAAGTGATCCGGACAATGTCACGTATATAATCAATAATTCTCTCGGTTAATACCATCAACAATCTTGCCGGCGACCAATCTGGGTTGACCACCTTATGAACTATATGCGATTAATATATTATTGAAAATACTGATTATTTGGACAACCCGGAGACCTTGACTCCTTATAATTTTGAGACTTGCGAATGCAATCTTCATTATTTTGTTTCCACTGCAACCGTACTTGTATGACAACTGAAAGAAAATATACCAAGAAATAGAATTATTTGATTTTGAAAAGCTACTTCTGTGTTTGGCGTTCTTTTTTCACTCTGTTTGGATTACTCCGAGAACTAACGCCTTTGGATTTCAGGAAAGGATATTCCACCTGAACATTAGGAATAGCTTCCTGACCATAAGGAGAGCTGTTCAACAGTGGACCTTTGGAGGCTTTTAAACAGAGGCTGGATGGCCATCTGTCAGGGGTGCTTTGATTGTGCTTTTCCTGTATGGCAGAATGGCGTTGGACTGGATGGCTCTTTTGTGAGTCTCTTCCAACTCTTATGATTCTATATTGGATTGCTCATCCTGCCAACACAGAATCTTCGCATGAAGCCCAATTTCTCATTTTGCAGAAACCGCTTGCTCCACTGATGACCTTTTTCCTCCCCAGACTACATAGGAATGGACTAAGTTAGGCTGTTTGAACTAAGTGGTCCCCTTCCAGGACCCTCCAACTCTTGACTTTTCTCCATAACTGGTTCATGTTAAATCCCAGTAGAACTAACTGAGAGATCTAAGTAGAGGAATCATTTCATCCTAGAGTTGGAAGAGACCCCAAGGGGCCATCCAGTCCAACCCCCTTCTGCCATGCAGGAAAAGCACAATCAACGAACCCCCTTTGTTTAAAAGCCTCTAAAAAGGAGTCTCCATTGGACTTCAAGGCAGAATTCCATTGTCGCACAGGAAGGTAGCTATTGCTTTGATTTTGTCTTGGGTGGAAGCAATCACTGCATAACATGATGATGCTTTTAATGTTGATGTTTTAATTGCCCTGTTGCGATTGGTGTGTGAGCCGCCCCGAGCCTGCTGGGAGTGGCGGCGAACAAATTCAATAAAATAAATAAAATAAATAACTTAACGGAAATTCAGACATCCTTCTGAATCAAAGGGGGTAGAAATTATCTTCAGTGGAGAGAAAAAAAGTCCGGTGAATCTTGGGGAATTTAATGGGAATACACACACACACACACACACACACACACACGAAAAGCAGCCTCGATTGGACTATCTGCACCCCTTCTGCTCCATTTGGGATTCAAAATGGCGCAAGAATCCCTGAAGCAAAGGCTGCGGGACATTGCCCTGGGAGAGTATAGAGCCCACTCAAATTTAAAACTCCCCCAGAGTTTTAAATTTACCATACAGGGAGCCACAAGTCTTGCGGTTACCTAAAAAGTCTTACAGTGATTAAATATTGCAGACTCTTTACAAAGACGAGATTAAACGTAAGAGGCAGACTGTCTAGAATTCCTGACTCCCAAAGACTATGCTCCTGTGGAGGAAAGGAAATAAAAACAATAGAACACATTTTATTGCAGTGCTGCTACAACACAGTGCAACGTAGCCAACTTTTACGTATATCCAATCTTGTCGCACATGACCAGCCATCCCCCATATGCAGGGTATTGTTAGATATCTTTTAGAGTGCCACAGGGTGACTCCCATAGTGGCAAAATTCCTCACAGTGGCAACAAGGCTGAGAAAGCAAATAACCTCTGGCAGGGGGTATTACTTGAAACCATGTAGATGCATTTTGTACAGTGGTCTTCTCCTGAGATGGGATAATTTATAATGACTGTTGGTTTTACTGATGGGTCTATGGACCATAATAAATTCTAAAAATAAAAATTGTAACAATAGCTTAATGCAGGAGTTCTCTTTCAGAGAGAAGTTCTCTTTCAGAGAGAAGGATTTTGGAGATGGAGATGCAACTTTGTCTTTATATGAGGTTTATCCTTTGTGTAGGATACTGTGTGTTCCCTGTCGTGGTCCCTGTGAATACGTACATATGGTAATTCCTGCGCCTGCGCAGACAGTTCGGAATCTTTTAGAAAGTTATTATCACTTTAAATGGTAGCCCCGCCCGCTCCCCTTGAGTATATATAGCCAGTGGGAGGGGCTGCCACCTCAGATCCTTTTTTTCCGCCGCGTTGCGACAGCTAGGAATCTCTCTCTCTTTGACTAGCTTTCTGGACTGCCTAAATTTTTACTTTGTTTTCTTTCTTTGTAGATATTTTATTTTATTTTAATTATTTCCACTTTTATCTTGTCGTGGTGGTGGCATGTTAATCAGCAACGCCACCATCGCCACTTGGAAACCTTCGTTGGATTATATTTCTCTTCAGCCTGACTGCCTTTGAGATTGCCTCAGGCTTGTAATGTGCCAGGGTTTTTGCCCCAAAGGGAAGGTTCAGACCTGGCCTAAAACAGACTCTCAGAGATGGGATTTTCTTTTTGCCTCGGCCCCTTTCCCCCCCAATTTTTCTCAAAAAACTTACTTCAAGATGGCCGCCAACCTCCTTATGACGTTCCAGTCTTGCAGGCAGGAAATGTTCTCTATTTGGATTTCTATAATCTTACAGCCTTCTTCCTCCCTCCATGGAAGCCTTGGCTGACCCGCAAACGTGAATAACCGAGAACCCAAGCCCACCCGGCCCCCTCCCCCTGCCTTCTCAGGGGCATTGGGCTTATTTTATAAGTAGGTCTAACTGCCAAAGACGAGGTGTAGCCTAGAATGTGAGGAGCCAAAGATAATGGTTAGTAGCTTTTCCAAGCATCATGGCTCCATAGCAGGCATGGGAGACCTTCAGTCCGACCAGCTGTTAGGATTTGTGGGAACTGAAGTCCAAAACACCTGGTGGGTGGACCGAAATTTGCCCATGGCTGCTCCATAGAGTCAGACTAAAAAGGGCTCAGAGGTAGGACACAAGAGCAAGCAGACATTCCTTTTTCTTTCCTTGGCAGACTCTGATGATGGGCAGATCCAGGGGGAAGTGGAGGCCCTGCCCCTAGCACTGCAGCAGCACATTCAGGCAGACAACTGGCAGCTGGAGCAGGAGGTGGCCGAGTGGGAGGAGCAAGCCTCTAAAATGGCCCAGATTGACCAGTCGTCGTCATCGGTGGAGTCTCAGTACCTGTCTTCAGACTCAGCACAAGGTGAGAGAAACAAGGCCAATTCAGGCAGCATCCCTTAACCTACAGTCTCCTTGGGTACAATGAGTCAAGGCTGGAACAGAAGTTGCACAATTTTGCAGAGTGCATCAGACCCTTTCAGAGAAAGAAGTAGGCACACTGACTCCAGTGCTAGCTTTATAATAGCTATATTAGTTACACAGACAGAGGAGAAAAGTCATATTTATTCAAGCATTCACTAACCTTCCATACATTCGAAATAGATATTCACCATCCCTCCTCGTTCAGCCTGTTGCTGGGAGATAAGAGGCAGGTAGACAGACGCTACATATCCCGGAGGGTCTGGCACACTCTCCTGTTGGCTGCCAAAAGTCATTCCATATTTAATCTGCTTGTTTATTCTGTGGTAAAGGTTTGTGATGTATTTTGTTTATTTAAGTTGTCAATGTTGATAAACTTTTAGTTCTTTTAGGGATCAACTATTATAAGTTTTATACTGTCATTGTTTTTATTGTTTGTTTTTGAGTTTATCTGTTATTTGTGTCATTGGCATTAAATGTTTGCCTTTTTTATTGGAAACTGCCCTGAGTCCCCCAAGGGAGACAGGGCATGTTATAAATAAATTATTATTATTATTAGTTAGATTTCTTTCTCCAGAAGACTCCAGTTCCCCTGACAGCAGGGCGCGCTCGCTCTCCTCTCAGCATGCTACCATTGCCAAGGCACAGACAGCTCTAGCCATTGACAAGGCGGCTGATGCCTTCAACAAGGGTGGTGTAGAGGCAGCGTACAATCAGGTGAGAAAATAATTGCTTTGGGCATGCTCTTGAACTTCCACTCTCTTACGCTGTCCTTCCGCTCATCTCCTCTCCTTATCCTCGATTTCTTTCTCTCACTTCTTCCTCTCTCTGCTGCCGCAGTCCACGGAGGCAGAACTGGCCAAAGCTGTCTCGGAAGAAGAAAGCCTTCCTGTTCAGGCAGAGGAAGAGCAGGAGGTGGCTGTGGGGGAGCCTCCCACTCCTCCTAGCTCCCAGCTCTCTGAAGTGGAGATCCCTAGTGTGGGGAAGATCCTGGTCAGGTCGGATGCGGACGGCTATAACGAGGAGGTACACGACTGGGGGGCCAGTGCGTCCCTGCAATAGGCTGCTTTGGCAGGAGAACTGCGATGCCAGGCTCAGACCCCAGCCTTCTCTTTCAATTCCTCAGTCCTCTCCCAAATGCGCTCCAGACCTATCATTAGGGTCAAATTTTTGAGAGCCTTCTCTCAAACCAGCTTCAGATTGTAATCTTTCTTTCCTCCACTCACTTTTTTCCATTTGGGAAGAGCACTAAAGTGGCTTATAAAAAGCAATAGAATCTGCTCTGAGCTTTTTGTTTTCTTCATCGTGGCGAACTGAAGTGCACACATATGGTATTTCCTGCGCCTGCGCAGACAGCTTTAAAATCATCTAGAAAGTTCTTCCATTTTAAAATGGCAGTAGCCCCACTCACTCTCCCCATAGAATATATATAGGCAGTTTTGGGGTGGGGTGTAATACCTCAGTTCCTTTTAACCACTGCTTGTGTGGCAGTTAGGGAATCTCGGTCTTCACTGTTTAGGTTATTCGGCTACTACTGGTTTTGACTCAGACTTATATTTGAACTGTTAAATTCTCCATCCCTGATCTGGACTGTTCCTCGATTTGCTGTCTTCTCTTGCCTTAACTTGAACTATTTGCTCGCCAGTAGCCCCTCCCACTGGCTATATATACTCTATGGGAAGAGTGGAAGCAACTACTGCCATTTTGAAACAAAAGATCATTCTAGATTATTCTGGAGCTGCCTGTGCTGGTGTAAGAAATACCATATGTGCGAATTTTATGGGTGACCATGATAGAGAAAAACGGTTACAGGTAAGCAGCCTTTACTTATCCCTGTGATACAGATCATTGCTCAGGGATAGCATTTCCTCTTTACACTACTACTCCAAACGTATTTGAGCACTGTTGATCTTTTTTTAATACTTTCCCATGGGTCCCATTAGCCACCACTTACTGTTAGGTTGTTGGCAACCTTGCTCTGTGCTCATGCTCTGGACTTAGAGGCCTTTTCACCATGCTGGGCAGAGATAAGACAAATCCTGGCTGCTTTCTCAGCATGGCTGTGGCAGGGAGGGTGCACTGTTTTCAGTCCTAAAGGTTTAAAATCCTTGAACAAAATGGACTACCTTGAAACAAGCCCACACATTTTGGTTGATCATAGAGTAGGCAGATGTGCATGTATTGGCCCTGTCCAAGAGCTGACCCTGCCCAACTTGGCATAAGAGGTTTGCAGTCAGAACTCCTCAGGCGATAGTGGCTGCAAGTGGACAAAACTGGCAGTTCTGTAACAATCCCTGACTTCTTGAGCTGGAATTTGTCTCTCTCTCGCTTGAATGGCTTGGGACAACTTGTCCTTCTCAACCTCCCTCTCTCTTTCTGCAGCTATTTTCCTGATCTTCTTTATGCTTCCCTTTCTCTTTTCCTTCCTGTTCTTTGTGGCAGGTGATGCTTAGTCCCGCCATGCAAGGTGTGATCCTGGCGATTGCTAAGGCCCGCCAGACCTTTGATCGGGATGGGTCTGAAGCAGGGCTGGTTAAGGTACCCTTGCAAGTGTGAGCGTGCAGATTTGTTCCTCTGAGGGTGGCATGTCATGTCTTGTTCCAGATGCCCCTTCCACATGGCAATTGTGTGTTCATGCATGCAAACTGGTACCCCTCTCCCCTAGAAATGCATAGATATGGAGTGCCCAAATGTTCAGGAAATCCTCTGATAGGAAAACCTCTTCAGGTGAGTCCAGTGTTCTGGGCTTTGGTTCCCCCAGTCTGCTATATGCAGGCCCAACTCAAGGTGGAAGCAAACCATTAGATGGAAAGCCCCGTTTTCACTGCAAGAATACTGTTCATATACTTAAAGTGCTTGCGTGCCTCCTAGCAACAATCTTTGCACGGGTGTGTCTGTATCTGTTCAGTCCTTGAAGTTACCGCTTGATTTAGGGCAACCTTCCTAATGCCATGACCCCTTAATCCAGTTCCTCATGTGGTGGTGACTCCCAAACATAACATTATTTTCATTGCTACTTCATAACCCTAATTTTGTTCCTGTTATGAATCGTCATGTAAATATCTGATATGCAGGATGTATTTTCATTCACTGGACCACATTTAGCACAAATGCCCGATAGGCCCAAATTTGAATATAGGTGGTGCTGGGGGGTGGTGTGATTTTGTCATTTGGGTGTTGTAGTTGCTGGGATTTATAGTTCACCTACAATCAAAGAGCATTCTGAACTTGGCACGCTGAACTCCCATGACCAATAGAAAATACTGGAAGGGTTTGGTGGGCATTGACCTTGAGGTTTGAAGTTTTAGTTCACCTACATCCAAAGAGCACTATGGACTTAAACGATGAATCTGGACCAAACAAATACTCAATATGCCCAAATGTGAACACTGGTGGAGTTTGGGGAAAATAGACCTTGGCATTTGGGAATTGTGGTTGTTGGGATTTATAGTTCACTTACAATCAAAGATCATTCTGAACCCCACCAACAATAGAATTGGGCCAAACTTCCCACACAGAACCCCCATGGGCAACGAGAAACACAGTGTTTTCTGATGGCCTTTGGCGACCCCTCTGACCCCCCCTCAGCGACCCCCCCCCCAGGTCGCGACCCTCAGGTTGAGAAACTCTGACTGAGGGTGACCCTGACACTATTTTTATTTTCAAATTGGTATATTTATCAAAAAAAGAACAACAAAAATCTATACAAATGTATATATACATAAACAAATGCAATATTTCCTAACATCTGTACAGCAGTTGGACCTGAATGATCCCTTCCCTCCTCCCTTGCATTCTGTTGAAGTGATTTCCACCGAGTTATGTTCTAACTTCCTATTACAATATTTTTCCATTCTTCCTCCTAGCTTGATAGTTATTATTTTAACATTCCATACAAACATTCTGACATTGATGCACCCATACAACCCTCTACAAGAGGGATGTTTCATTGGTTTCCTCTCCGATATGCAAAGCAAGGCCCTTGTGGCTTTGGACTTCATACGATTCAGATACAGGGATTGAGGGAGCTCTTGGTCATCTACAGAATACGAGGCGGCAGTCTTGCATGGAATATGAATGACAGTCAATTTAATAGTGCAGTTCTTATCAGTCTGAGCTCACATTGCTGGAGATGACTCCTTCTAGGAATCGCAATCCAGCAACATCAAGTTGGGAAGGGTTTGCATGGCTTTCAACCCCCTTCATGGTCGTGTTTCTTCATTTGGAACATTACGACCCCAACTTTCTCCTTCCCAAGGCGTTCCGTGAGGAATACACTCGACTATACGCGCTCTCCACCGAGGAGCCAACACCACAGAACGACCCCCGGCTTCAGCACGTCTTGATCTACCTCCTGCAGAACAAGGCCCCCCAGCAAGTGGTGGAGAGGACCCTTCTGGAGCAGTTTGCCAACAAGAACCTCAGCTATGATGAAAGGTTGGTGGATGAGGTGCATCCTATTCAAAAGAAGGTAGAGAAGGGCAGCTAAGTTTGAAAAAGAGAGGAGAGATTCTCTTGTGTTGGAAGGTGTACTGGACGAACATTCTGCTGCAGGCATGGGCCAACTTGGGCCCTCCGCATGCTTTGAACTTAAGCGGCTGAGGGGGAAAAGGAAAAGGCCTGAGGCTGTTGGGAATGGTGGGAGTTGAAGTCCAAAACACCTGGAGGGAGGGCACAAGTTGGCCCATGCCTGCTTTAGTGTGACCTCAAGAGCTTTGATCTGTATACTGTGAGTTCTGAAACAGAAGGAGCTAAATGTAAATAGTAGGCGTGTTTGATCCCCAAAATAATGGTTCAAAACTCGTTTCGGATGTAGGGGGCACTGGTGGTTCAGATTTAAAGTCAATTCCGATTTTCACAGAAAAAAAAGTTCAAAACTTTTCAAAATTTCTGAGACTTCCGAATCCTTTGTTAATGGTTTCAAAGTGTTATTTCCTGTTTCATTGGGTGGTCTTTACTTTGAAAGTAGTTGTTTTACTCCAGAAAAAGGGGTTGGGGGAAGCAAAGGGGAAAAAAGCCATCCATTCTGGTTAAAACCGAAAGTAATCCATCCACACTGGTTTAAACTGACGCGGATCCATCCCATCCACACTGATTTAAGCTGACACGGGATAGAAAGGAAAGTAATCCATCCACACTGGTTTAAACTGACACAAATCCATCACATCCACACTGGTTTAAACTGACATGAATCCATCACATCCACACTGGTTTAAACTGGCACGTGAGCAAAAGGAAAGGAATCCACACTGGTTTAAACTGACATTTTTCCTGCTGTTTTTCTCCCTTCCCTTCTCCTCTTTCCTTATCTCTCTTCCTTTCCCTTTTCCTTTTCTCCTCCAAATCCCAGCCCGTTCAAGAAAACATGGGGGAGCATTTTACTAGGTTCCCCAGGTATGTTATTCCCTTGCAAAGCGGTGGCATGGCACTTTCCCACCCAAACTGCCAAGTCCCTTCCCGTTCACGTCCCCGGCTGCCGTGCCAGAACCCCAGCCCTCCCGAGGTGGTTTCCCCTCATTGGCTGGAGGCAAACATTCCAGCATGCAAGTTGCTGCTTGCCTCCAAATGCTGGGTCTTTTCCGAATCACTTCCTGAGTCAGAACAAAAATGGCAACAGTGGTTAAAAAAGGACAAGGATACTTCCGAGTTCCCAGATCGCTTCAAAATCACTTCAAAAAGGAATTTGATCTGAATTTAATCCGAATTACGAAGATTCCTACTGGACCTAACCATGCCTAGTAAATAACAGTCCAACTGATATCCTTCTCGGCTTGGCTTCATTCCTGCTTCCACTTTTCTGCAAACAGGTCCATCAGCATCATGCAAGTGGCGAGGGCCAAGTTGAAAGAGATTGGCCCCAATGAGATGGACATGGAAGAGTACAAGGTAAAGAACCAGCCTGAGAACTGGTCATTCAGCAGGGTGTGTGTGTGTGTGTGTGTGTGTATATATATATATATATATATATATATATATATATATATATATATATTCTGTGTGTGTATGTGTGTGTGTATATATATATATAAATTTTAATACTGCGAGACAGATTTCATTCCTTTTCATATATAAAGAAAGCCAGCCTGTTTTCTTGAAAAGTGATTTGTGCTGCTATTCCTTTGGATGTTTGCTGTCTAAAACATTAGTCCACAAGGAACATCTCATCTCAATAATGGATTGCTACGACCCTTCTGCACAGCTCTGGCATTGGGGTGGGAACAGCAGCAGAGTTGCAGTGATAGTAGAGAGCAGAGGTTGTCCATAAATATATCACAGGATCTTGTGATTAGAAAGTAAGCTGTGCTGGCAATTACCCATCCCCTTCAGAAGAGAGGAACTAGATAAGAAAATAAGGTGGGAACAAAGCTGGATGTGGGGCGCCACACTGTCTGTCCTGATCCTTTTCTGTTTCTGGGCAGCAATGGCACGAAGACTACAGTTTGTTTCGCAAGGTGTCTCTTTACCTCTTAACCGGCTTGGAATTCTACCAGAACAAACAGTAAGTTATATGCTCTGCTCTTGAATGTTGTTTCAGTTTAATTGGGTTTTTAGGTGGCAGGTGAGGACATTGAAGTGTGTTTGGCCAATGTATACTTGGACCCAAAGTGGAAGGGTGAAGCCTTACGATGGTATGTAGCAGACAATGTCTCCACTTTGGCGATTTCTTCAAATGAACAAAAAGGGGGAGGTTCAGTTCTGTGAGGCCCTGAGAAGCCCTTGGGCTTAAGGCAGTGTTTCTCAACCTTCCGAATACTGCGACCCCTTAATGTTATGGTGACCCCCAACCATAATATTATTTTTGTTGCTACTTTATAACTATATCTTTGCTACTGTTAGGAATCGTCATGTAACTATCTGATATGCAGGATGTATTTTCATTCACTGGACCAAATTTGGCACAAAGACCTGATACACCCAAATTTGAATACTAGTGGAGTTGGGGGGGGGGGGGTTGATTTTGTCATTTGAGAGCTGTAGTTGCTGGGATGTATAGTTCACCTACAATCAAAGAGCATTCTCAACTCTACCAACGATGGAATTGAACCAAACTTGGCACATAGAACTCCCATGACCAACAGAAAATACTGAAAGGGTTTGGTGGGCATTGACCTTGAGTTTTGAATTTGTAGTTCACCTGCACCCAGAGAACATTGTGGACTCAAACAATGAGAGATCGGGACCATACTTGGCACCAATACTCAATATGCCCAAATGTGCATACTGGTGGAGTTTGGGGAAACTAGACCTTGACATTTGGAAGTTGTAGTTGCTGGGAGTTATCGTTCACATACAATCAAAGAGCATTCTGAACCCCACTAATGTTAGAATTGGGCCAAACTTGCCACACAGGACTCCCATGTCTTGAAGGGACTCGCTGGCATGAGCCTCCCTCCAGCCTCGCACACTGTCCCTCGCCTGCATCTGTGCATTATGCTGCCATGCGCCGAGCATGCTTGCTCTCACCTCCCTGCTTGGAGTCTCAGAAATAGCCCTCCTCTTGACCAAGAGGCCGGCTGGGAGGCTGACCAATCACAGCGGAGGAGGGCTTTGGTGGGAGAATTTGCTGTCTGTTTCCCATAAGGAAGAGAAGGACAGGCAGAGAGATCTTCAGCCTTCTCTGCAAAAGTGGTTCCTAAGGCCATCTGAAATACATGTTTTCTGATGGTCTTTTGTGACCCCTCTGAAACCCCTGTGACCTCCAGGTTAAGAAATACTGACTTAAAGCATTAAGTAGTTGTCCAAAGGAGAGCTAGCAATCTTTGGGTTAAGTTGAACAAACAATACCCCAGTTTACAGTTTACAGTCTGCCTTTCTCTCCCAAGATTGAAGCTGGGCATTGCAATGGACAAGAGAGCGCTTGCAGGGGAGCTTCATGTATCTGCCTGAGAAAAACCCAAGCAATTGTCCAAAAGCTCATGCAGATAGTTGGTATTTCCTTGAGGAGAAAACCCAGTTGTCCTCTGACCAACCTTGGGCTCATTGTTACTTGAGCTTTTCTGTAAATGTCTCACCTGTCAGACAACTTGTCCTCCAGAATAATGGGATGAGAAATGTTTCCCACACAGGCCTGATGTTGCACAAGTCGTGCTTGTAATGATGGCAGAAGGTGCAACTCTGCCTCTTGTTGCCCCCCTTCAGGTTCTGTGAGGCTCTG
This sequence comes from Anolis apletophallus, assembly GCA_030556195.1. Lineage (NCBI taxonomy): Eukaryota > Metazoa > Chordata > Lepidosauria > Squamata > Anolidae > Anolis > Anolis apletophallus. The sequence continues at coordinate 16,837,465 of JARBWK010000013.1, forward strand.
ACCTACCTGATCCACGCCTACGAGAACAACCTGACCCTGCAGAAGAAGGGGCCTAGCCAGGGCGCTGATGGGTCGCTCATTGCTCTCTACAGAAGGAAATGCCTCTTGGTTGGTACCAGTAGCTCTGCCTTTCCTCCATCTTCGCACCTCGTCTTGTTGGCTTCTAAACCATTGCTTTATGGTTTAGCTTTATGTTCAGACCTAGCATTCAAATCTTCTAATAGGGGTCTTCAAATATCCCTAAAAACAATGATACAGCCACTTCCTCTCATCGGAACCAGCATTTAGTCTACAGTTTAATTTTTGAAGGCTTTGGGTCTTTATTCCCACCATATTCGTGATATAGTCTAGTCCTCTACTCTTGTCCAGGAAAGCAAGAAAAAATATCGTCCCAACAGACAAAACAAAAAAAAGCCTCATTGGATCTTGGCAATGATTGCGCTGGTGTGGACAAGCCTGATTAATGATATACACTTTACTACATGTTTTGAGTGTTCAGTCTCGTTTTAACTTTTGTAACTTGTGAAGTTGTAAGGATATGCCTTTTAATTGAATGTAAGCCACTTTGAGTCCCCAACTGGGAAGAGTGATGATGATGAACAAGAGACAAATGCTCTTTCATTCTAAGCATAGGCCACCCTTGAATCCTGGACTCTGCTCTGACAACCACCCCTTGGCTTGTTTCTGGTTTCCTTTGTCTCCAGAAGCTGAATGATATGGCCGCGGCTCTGCTGGGCAGCAACGCAGAGCTGGACGTGGGCGAAGGCCTGGGCCTCCTGGGTGAGGTGATCATCCCCTGTGTCCACGTCATCGCCAAGCGCAACCTCTCCCAGGACGACCTGGAAGCCATAGAGCTCATGCGGGGCGGCTGGTGCGATTACATGGCCAAGGAAATGGATGGTAAGGTTTGCCTCCCAGGCTTTTTGCTTAGGGATCACTTGCCTTCTCGTGTCTTCTCCTCCTTGCAGCTCCCAGGAGAGTGCTGGAAATAGTTGCACCCTCTTCTGCCTCACTTGGAACAAGAGCCCTATTGTCCTGTTCTGGACAAAGCCATCGAAGAAGAAAATTTGACAAGAGGGAATGTGTCCAGAGAAAGGCCACCAAAAGGGTCTAAAGTTCTAGGTAATATGAATCCCTCTGAGAGGCAGCTGAGGGAGCTGGAGAAGGTTAGCTTGGAGAAGAGAAGGCTAAGAAAATGAGACATTTGATCCCTGTTTAAATCTTTGGAAGGATATCATAAGGAAAGGGGAGCAGGCTTGTTTCTGCTGCTCCAGAGATTAGGACACAGTGGATTCATGTTTCAGTAAAAGAAGTTCCCTGTCGTGGTCCCTGTGAATCGCACATATGGTATTTCCTGCGCCTGCGCAGACAGTTCGGAATCTTTAAAAAGTTATTATCACTTTAAATGGTAGCCCCGCCCCACTCCCCTCGAGCATATATAGCCAGTGGGAGGGGCTGCCACCTCAGATCCTTTTTTTCCTCCGCGTTGCGTGACGTTGCTGGGCTCATGAGTTCCGAGGAAGATGGCGGCCATTTTTGGAGGCACTTCTCCTTAGCCTTTTTTGCCAGATGTGCTGCCATCTTGGCATCCAACGGTAATTTCAAATGTGTGAGGGAAAGACGTTTGGCAGATAACATAAGACCCCAAGAAAGATCATTTTGAAGCCTGATTGCCAGCTTTCATTTCAGAGGATTAAAAATCCTCTAATTTAGTATTAAAATATATTAAAATATAATAAAATCCTATAAAACGAGAGTGGCCACTTAGGCTCTTACATATAATAACGGCGAGTGTTTGTAAACATACCCCAACCACAACCATAATAAAAACACATAAAAATAAAATAAAAAGTAAACAATATAAACCAAATTAAATTTAAATAGAATAGTGGAAATTACGCTAGTCAATAATAAAAGAACGATTCCTAGCTGTCGCAACGCGGTGAAAAAAAAAGATCTGAGATGGCAGCCCCTCCCACTGGCTATATATGCTCGAGGGGAGTGGGGCGGGGCTACCATTTAAAGTGATAATAACTTTTAAAAGATTCCGAACTGTCTGCACAGGCGCAGGAAATACCATATGTGTGATTCACAGGGACCACGACAGGGAACTACGGTTACAGGTCAGCAACCAATAATTCCATGTAAACATTAGGGAGAACTTCCTGAAGATATGAGATATTTGGTTGAATATACTGAGTAGCTGTGTGATGGAGTTCCCCTTCTCGGGAGATTTTTAAATAGAGACTGCCTGGCCATCTGTTGGGAGGGCTTGGGTTGTGTATTCTTACATGGCAAAAAGGGTTTGGGCCGGATGGCCCTTGAGCTCCCTCCCAACTATGATTCTATGGCAGTATGGAGATGATTTAAAATTCTCCTTGGCCCTGAAAGAGAAGCAGGAAGTGAATGGCCCTCAAGATAATATTGGACTCAAAACTCTCATTGGCCATAGTCAGTAAAGCCCAGTCATGTGCAAATTTTGCTCCTGCGGGTGTTTTGGACTTCAACTCCCACAATTCCTGGCCTCAGGCCCCTTCCTTTTCCCCCTCAGCCGCTTAAGCGGCTGAGGGGGAAAAGGAAGGGGCCTGAGGCCAGGAATTGTGGGAGTTGAAGTCCAAAACACCTGCAGGGAGGGCCCAAGTTTGCCCATGCCTGATAAAGCCAGTTGAGAGGGACGATTAAAGCTGGAATCCAACAAGTATATTGTGTTGGATGAATATTTCCGTCTCTCCAACAAAACCTTGCTTACCTCTCCACTAGCCTGCTTTTGTTGGCTCTTCTGCAAGTCAAGGAAACGACCGCGGTTCTCATTGGGATTCCTTTCTCCGCTCCCTGGTAAAACATGACGGCGTCTCAAGGTCCGCACGCCTCAAACAGACGAGTTGTAGCTGTTAACACGAAAGAGTGCCCGTTCCGGCGATTTGCCCAAACCCATCTCCCCGGTGCCCCAGGACATAAACGTCAAAACGATGAAATAGCCAGCTTCCTCTTCAACGCTGGTCGTAACTCTGCAGCAGTTTTGTAGAGCTGGCTGGGTGGGGCAGGTTGCTGCTTGGTGGTAAAACATCCCGAGCATTTGCTTTTAGGTTGTGTCCTTGCAGATTGTGGGGCATTGGCAGGATTTTCCGTTGTGGGTCTCTGACTGCGATATCCTCCTCACAAGGGATACAGATGGTGTCTTTCTTTCCCATTGAAGTGCACTGAGTCCCATTTGGAGAGAGTTCTCCATGCAATAGGGTTTTCTTCCTTATCCATTCTCCTTCCCTTCCTTTTTTTTCTTTTTTAAGATTTAGGGAAGTTGATTTCAACCCAAGCCAAAGCTTTGCCATCCTTCCCATGCTATGTCTTTCTTTCCATGGAACCGCTAGGTACTGATTTGGAGAGGGTTCCCCATGCAATATTTTCTAACACAATTTTCTTCCTTATCAGTTCCCTTCTTTCCTTTTTTGAAGTCCTTAGGGAAGTTGATCTCAGCCAAAGCTAAATTTTTGCTCCTCGTCTTGTGACCCTTTCCCTCTTAATTACTCTATGTAACAAAATTTGAAAAAAAAACCACATTCTGTTCTTGGTTGGAAAGTGTTATTTCCTGTTTAATTGTGCGGGTCTTACTTTGAAAGTCGTCGTTCTACTCCAGAATATTTTTCTTTGTGGCTGGCACAAACTATGGTTGAATTGCTTGATGAGATATTCATTGAAAAACTAGAGCAAAATGTGCTGCAACGTGTCCCTCCCACAAAATACAAAGTTTTTGCAGTTCAATAAATGTTTCCCACGCTTCTATGACAGAGACAATTATGAAATAGTAATAATAATAATAATAACTATTTATACTCTGCCCTTTCTCCCTGTGGGGACTCAGGGTGGATTTCAACATACAATGGCAAACATTTAATGCCTCCATAGAACAAACAAGTACCGACATAATAATCCCAGAAAAGCTCCACATATGAAAACAACATTAGAACTTAACATCAATAAATTAAACGTAATCAAATAAAAATTACATAATGACATAAAATTTGAACATAAAACATCCACATTGACTTACAGAAGCCAACTATTGTTCACAACGTTGTGTAGGTTGGTTGTGTGGTCTATGATGGTAACTGGGCTAACATGAACTAGCAGAGCCTGGATACGAAATACTTCTCAAACCAGAGGACTGGTAGTGATTTCTCATTGTCTAATCTTCCTTCTCTCCTTATTCTACTGAGCAAAAGTAGGTTTTCGGATGTTTTTTTAAGAAGGGGGGGGGGGCATCTTTTTTGCTTTAGGGAGGACATTCCAGAGGAGGGGGCGACCACAGAGAAGGCCCCCTCTTGTTCCCACCAGTCATATTTGTGATGGAAGTGGGACCGAGAGCAGGGCCTCCTCCTCTGACCTCAGTGCCCAAGTTGGTTTGTAAGAGGAGATGCAATCGGTCAAGTAGCCTGGATCAGAGCCATTTAGACTTTAAAAATAATGACCAGCACTTTGTATTTGCCCCAGAAGCAGACCGGCAGCCAGTGGAACTGCTGCAACATGGCAGTAGATCTCTCCTTATACTGGGCTCCAGTTAGTAATCTGGCAGCCGATCTCTGAACCAGTTGAAGCTTCCAAACTATCTTCAAAGGCAGCCCCACGTAGAGAGTGTTGCAATAGTAGTAGTAGTAGTAATAATAATATTAATAATAATACGGTTTTTTTCTAGACTGCCCTCTCTCCCCGAAGGGACTCAGGGCGGTTTACAAACACAAAAGAAAAAGGCAAAAATTCAATACCTCAAATGAATACAAACACATCAAAATAATACAAGGTAATGCACAGTAATAGCAATAAACTTACAACAAAGAATTAATCCTCGAAGTGAAAATAAAAAGCAATCCAATAAGACACAGTAAACTGAAACATGAGTAAAACATTACAACATATACCCTAAAAGCAATTAAGATACAATTACATTAAAATGGCTAACACCAGCATTCATTTAAGATCTATCATAGTAGCCATAAAATACAAGTGGACTAGTCAGTGTTCCAATGGGTTAAAATGTCCTAGTCCTCCTTCTCTCCATATACTAAGTGCATAAGTGCGCTTTCAGAAGTTTCTTAAAGGAGAGGAGGGTGGGGCAGTTTTTATTTCTTTGGGGAGTAAGTTCCAGAGATGGGGAACGATCACGGAGAAGGCCCCTTCTCTCGTTCCCACCAACTGAACTTGTGACTGGGGTGGGACCGAGAGGAAGGCCTCCTCCCCTGACCACAGTCCATGGGATGGTCTGTATAGCGAGATGCAATTAGACAAATACCCTGGACCTGAACCATTCAGTAGTCTAAGTGGGATGTAACTAAGGTGTGGACTACCATTGCCAGATCTGATGTCTCAAGGTATGGGCTGGTGCACAGGTTTTGATTGTGCAAAGGCTCCCCTGGCCACCGCCAACACCTGGGGTTCCAGTCAGCAATAAGTTCAGGAAAACTCCCAGACTGCGGACCTGTGTTTTCAGGGGAAGTGCGACCCCATCCATCACAGTCTGTAGTCCCATATCCTGGTCTGCCTTCCAACTGATCAGGAGTACCTCTGTCTTGTCTGGATTTAATTTCAACTGAAATGACATTTCTAACTCGGGAACAAGTCATGCTGTATAGTGTTATCTGCTATCTTCCTCCCTTGCAGAAGACCTGCAGCTGAAGCTGAATGAACTCCTCTCCCGCCTCTTCGACTGTTCTTCGGAAGGCCCGATCCTGAAGGAGCCCCCCAAGATCCGCCCCAACTCTCCATACGACCTCTGTAGCCGCTTTGCTGCGGTGATGGAGTCCATCCATGGGGCCTCGACGGTGACAGTCAAATAAAAGCCATGGTTTCTTTGAATGGATAATCCTCCTGTGCCACAAGAGAGCGGGGAACCTGGGTGCCCACCTCCCTTGGGGTCAGTTACTGAGAAAAGAACCACCACACTGGAACAATTTACACTTGAACTAAACAATACTATATGTGCCTAGGAAGGGGAGGAGAGAGACATTGCTCCCTTTGCTGGGCAAGCACTCACCAAAACGCACACTGAAGTGTCACGGAATGCTCTGCCTTGGAACAGAATTGCCTTCGCTTCTTACAGTTACAGAGTCTGGGGAGTCCTTTTTCAAGCAACTGCGCTGTTCCACTGATGATGTAATGAACATGGTAGCACACCATGTTCCCTGTTTTGTCGGCGGCTGTGTTCGCGCCACAACCTGGAGCAAATTTCATCTCAGTGGGGCCTATTTTGGAGCATTTGGTGAACAGTTGTCCCACCTCTTGCTCAAACCAGGCCCCAGACTTAGTTCACAAACAAGCCAGATTGAGTCTCTTCAGTGAAGAGTCTTTAAGTTTGACTTAAAGATGGCATTTCTACTCACACATTTTGTCTCTAGAGAGTTGAAAAGCTTAACCTGAGATTGAATTGAGGCCCGAATCCTAGGTTCTTCTCATAGTGAGGATGGAGCTGACAGTTCATGTTATGTATGTGATGGAGCAGGCATGGAAAACTTGGGTCCTCCAGGTGTTTTGGCCTTCAACTCCCACAATTCCTAACAGCTTCAGGCCCCTTCCTCCCCCCCTCCTCAGATGCTTAAGTGGCTGAGGGGGGAAAGGAAAGGGCCTGAGGCTGTTAGGAATTGTGGGAGTTGGAGTCCAAAACACCTGGAGGGCCCAAGTTTGCCCACATCTTGTGATGGAGGCATGTGTGTGCCAAATTTTGTACACTTATCTTCACAGCTCTAGATACAATTGCTTCTGATTCCCCGACAAGGGAGGGCAGGGTTGCGATGAGGGTAAAGCCAACCAAATTGCAGGAGTCATTCCAGCACAAGCGCAGAGAACAAAAGCAACCACGGAGCTTTAATCACCAGCATCACATAGGTGGCAACCGGTGCAAAGCGACAGGGCAAAACAATTTTTAATGACACATTCTTCAACTGGTATTTTTTTGCCTTCCAGTATTTTTAAGCAACATTTGGTTTTTAGCAGAACGGTTGATAGATCAGGATGTACGTGGAAATCCATATTTGATAAGTGCAATAAAGAATTTTATCCTCTCAACCTGGAGTGCCTTTCTTTGAATCTTCTGAAGCCTTCATGATAACCCCCCCTTCTTGCTCTACTCTGTAATCCTTGCAACTGATGGATGCAAACCCGTGAGAGTATTTCTCATTTCTATCAATCCAGTATATTCATATTTGTAAGAAGTTTCTTCTGTCAGGATAGGTCTACTGAACAAGGGCATTTAGCAATGGAGACATTGTTACACGAGTGGGCTTATTAACAAAAGATCCTCCTCATACATGCACAGCAGAGTAACTTATTGGCAGCAGCGTGATACAGCACCAGTAGCCCAAAGTGATAAAAAGAACAAAAACACAGACCAATGTTACCTCTTCCACAGGAGGCTTTTCTTTATAGCAAAATAATATGGTTGTACTCTTTACAAGAGCAAGGTTTCCATAACATGAACTAAGTTCTTTATACTTCCTTACTTACTTCCATGCTGGGCTTCTTTCTCATGCAGATACAGTAAACTGCTTTGCTCTCACAGAGCCTCCTCTCACACTGAAGGTACACAGGAGCTTTTTACACTCAGCAGCCTTCACACATGATGCTCTTCAACCTGGGGCTTCCTCTCACGGAAGCTTCTCACACCAGGCCTTCTCATACTGAGGCCTATCTCCCACTGAGGCGAACAAACACAGGCCTTCTCATACTGAGGCCCTTCTCCTGCAGAGACTTCTCACACTGGGCTACAGGCACGCCTGCTTATATTGAACTACAGCTTTTGCTGAGTCATTGTGTCTATTTAACCCTTTCGGTTCTTGACTCACATTTTTGCAATTAAAAATACCTGGTTAATATTTTTCTGACGTTCACAAAATACTGCTATTCAAAAAGACGACTCAAATTGCAATGAGAAGCGTCCTGTCTGCCTTCCAGAATTACAACCACTTTGTCTCAGATGCCAGAGATTTCTGATCCATGCCATGCAAAGAGAGCAAAAACAAATTGAGTAAACATTTGTGTAATCTCTTTTAACTTTTAAAGCCATTTACTGTGTTGTAAACCTCACCTTTGTGTTGACCTTGGCTCTGCGCCAGACTCATGTCCTCCTAACTGAAATTGCTTATCAGTACAGAAGTATGTCCATTAACCACAGACTTTCTGTCAACGAGGAAGGACGAAAACCCGCTTTTTCAAAATATGTATTGCATACAAGTGAGACCAACTCCCTAAAATTGTACAAACAATCATTTGTAAATATTCAACTTTTTATTTCAATGCCTCTTAGGCTCCTTACAATGCTCTCACTCAGAGGATCACATGCCTTTGAAAATCCCATACAACCCAATATATTTTCCCATTAAAACAAGATCTAAGTCATGATCCATTGTCCAACCAACCAATTTCGCACAATTCCGAAAGTCAGTCTCATTCTCTTTTCCTGCCTCATCGCCTTCTTCCCCCATATTCTGGGATTTTAGATGACAAGGTATTCATTCTTCGGTGATGAATTCTGGCAACGATTTGGTGACATTTGTGTCCTGATTGTCTGGTGGACAGGAAGCTGCCTTGATGGCATCCTGTTCATTAGGAAACAGCCAGAGCAGAGAAGAAGAAAGCCACCAGAGATAAGGAATAAACCAGCAAACCAGCCCAAGAACAATGCATCGCCCAAATCCCACCTCGGGACAATATCTGGCACCGTTTCATCCCAAAATTCTTGCACAATGTTGTAAGCGGTCCATGAAACGGGCACAAGCGTCGTCATTCCAGAAAGGCATGAGAAAATGCCACCACTGACCAAAAGTCCTGGTTTTTGGCCTCCTGTCTTCATCCAGTCTGACCCGCAGACAGAAAGGATGGCAGCAAGAAGCCCCATGGTGTTAGAGGCCACCATGACGACCCTGGAGACTTGGGTGGCAAAAGGCAGAGCGAGGAAAGAGTCGTCGCTTCTGCACTCCATGACATCCCCGTCCCAAACCACGCAGGCCTGCCAAAGGCCCACGTTCCAGGTCTCGATCTCATTGAGGTCCAAGTTGCGTTGCTTCCACAGAGGCACGTATGTTGTGACGCAGGACAAGACCCAACCAAGAAGCAGGAAGGTAAATCCGGCCAGTTGGGCTGCAGCGCTGGGATGCCAAGTCATCTCCGATCTTGGATGGAAACACTCCTGGAGATTGGCAGGTCTCTCCACAGTGCTTTTGGTTGCCTGCTTCAAACGGCGGAGCAGCAGGAGGTGGCACTGAATCACTCCTGGGTGGGGCCGGGATCCGTTTTCATGTCTGGTTGGCTGCTGATTTTAACCTTCAAGACACCATCTTCCTAACAGTGCTATAAATCCCTAGTTGACATGTAAAGCAGAGACACCGGCGCTTGTCCAAATCACCAACTTGCCCCTTTCTGACACTTATTTCTGCCACTATAATGTTGGAAGCAGAGGTTATAAACTTGGGACTGCGCTTCTTCAATCCTAAGACACAACCTTTCCCCTGTAGGAACACCTTTAAAAACAGGATGCGTCTTGGAATTGCAGGTAAGATAGATAGATAGATAGATAAAGAGAGGGGGATGAAATAGGTAGATTGAGAAGGAGCTGAAAGAGAAAACGATACGAAATAAGTGGATGAATGAGAGAAATGAAATAGGTAGATAGGTAATAATGATAATATAATATTAAGGTACTAAGGTAGGTAGATGATAGATAAGAGAGAGTTGAAATGGGTAGATAGAGAAAGATGAAAGAGATAATAATAATATTTATTTACACCCCTCCACCATCTCCCGAAAGGGGACTCGGGGCGGCTTACATAAGGCCAAGCCCAGTGATACATTATAGCAAATTAAAATACAGAACAACAAAAAATAACTCGTAGATGAAGTAGATGGCTGGATAGATGAGAGAGAAAGGAAATCAGTAGTTAAGTGATAGAGATAGAAAGATATATAGATAGATCAGGCATGGGTAAACGTGGGCCCTCCAGGTGTTTTGGACTCCAACTCCCACAATTCCTAACAGCCTCAGGCCTCTTTCCTCTTCAGCCACTTAAGTTTAACGAAAAGAGTTAGTAGGCCAAATCCTGTAAGTGAGCAGGGGCGGTCTAAGGTAATTTTAAATGGTAAGCGAACATTATTTTGGCGCCCCCCCCCCCTCCGCGCATGCCCAGAATCTCCTGTGCGCAGGCGCAGAAGCCTGTAAACACAGCACTCCCTATTCGGCACGCGGGGAGGTTTGCTACGGTGCGGCGTCGGAGCGCACAAGGCCCAAAAGCGGAACATCGGCCGGACGCTGTCTGGTGGGCGGGGGAATGCGCCCTTTACCCATATGGTGCCCCACACAGCGGTGTCCTTTGCCTACCGGTAGGACCGCCCCTGTAAGTGAGCAAAAGCTAGTGTCATCCTGAGGAGTGTGAGGTAAACCTCAGTGTGAGAGAAGCCTCGTGTGAGAAAAACTCCAGTATGAAAGCTGTATTTTTGTAAATAGTGCAATCATGTTATTAAAGGAAAGGGTCTGAACACCTGGAGGGAAGACCAATGTTTGCCCATGTCTGAGAAAGATGCTTTTTTCTAGTAGTGTTACTGAAATTAATGGTGCACCTTAGACTCAAAGCAATATGGTAATTCCGATTTCCGTAGAAGTGATGGGAGCTGCAGTCAACCATATCTGCAGGAAACCAGACTACAATGCTGGAAAGTAGGGAAGAAGATGAGGCGCAAACCAAAAAAAATCACTGTGATTGTTATGAATGGATATAAAAAGCCATCCTTGTGCAATGGTTTGAGTATCGGACAACAGGAGGCCTGAGTTCAATTCCTTACATGGTTGCAGGATCAGACTGGATGACATTGGATGCAGGTAGGCCATGGCAAACCTCCTCTGAATATATTTGTTTTTAAACATTGCTTTGGGGATTGTGGTCTTGTTCTTGGCTTGGCACCAAAATCTTCTGCCTTGCAAAAACACAAATCCTTCCTTGCCTAATAAATGCTGGTAGAAACTCAGAAACCCTTGGGTCCTGCCTGCCGCTCGTTCCCCATTTGCAGTCTTACCACATTACGGCCTCTTTTCTTTCTTTTTTTTACAACTGCCTTCCCATCTGTTCCCCTGTCTGCAGATTTGCCAAGAAGAAGGAAAAATATGCCTCGCTCGCAGGGGATTTTCGGTCTTTATTGCGGGATTACCGGCTTCATCTTCCACTCCTCCGTCTGCTTTGGGTATCGAGTAAGAGTCCGGGCTTAATAGGATGTTAGGTTTTGCATTGTGAGAACCGGTCTGGTGTTGTGCTTTGAGTGTGGTGTTTGGACTCTGGGAGAGCAGGTCATGGGAGCCTTTTGGGGAAGTCACGCTCTCTCGGCCTCCAAAGAAGAGAAAGCAAAACTCCTCTGATGAAATACATTGACCTGAGGGCACACAACAACAGCAAATGTTGCCTCTTCCAAAAGCTTGATTAAGCATGGAGTTATCAAACAATAAAGAATCTCTGTGCATGTGCAGAGTGCACAGTCACCAAACCTGCTTGGAATTAACGTCATTTGGATATTTGCTTAAATAACACTATATAATATTGTGGGGCGAGTGGGCTTAACAAAAGACCCTCCTCATAAACGTATAACAGAGTAATTTATTAGCAGCAATGGGATCCAGCACTAGTAGCCCAAAACACACAGACCAATGTTATATCTTCCTTAGGAGGCTTTCTCTCTCCCACTGAGGCTGCTGTGTCGGACTGGATGAGGGCTGGCAAATTGAAACTTAATCCAGACAAGACAGAGGTCCTCCTAGTCAGTCGAAAGGCCGAACAGGGCATAGGGTTACAGCCTGTGTTGGATGGGGTTACACTCCCCCTGAAGATGCAGGTTCGCAGTTTGGGAGTGATCCTGGATTCATCGCTGAGCCTGGAACCCCAGGTCTCGGCGGTGGCCAGGGGAGCTTTTGCACAGTTAAGACTCGTGCGCCAGCTGCGCCTGTACCTTGGGAAGTCTGATCTGGCTACGGTCGTCCACGCTCTGGTCACATCCCGAATAGATGACTGCAACGCACTCTACGTGGGGCTGCCTTTGAAGACAGTTCGGAAATTGCAATTAGTCCAGCGGGCGGCAGCCAGATTACTAACTGGAGCTACATACAGGAGCATACCACCCCCTGTTGTGTCAGCTCCACTGGCTGCCTATCCACTTCCGAGCTCAATTCAAAGTGCTGGTCTTGACCTTTAAAGCTCTATACGGTTCTGGTCCATCTTACTTGTCCGAACGCATCTGTCGCTACATCCCACCTCGTAATTTAAGATCATCCGGGGAGGCCCTGCTCTCGATCCCGCCGACTTCTCAAATGCGGCTGGTGGGGACGAGGAGACGGCCTTCTCGGTGGTGGTTCCCATCTGTGGAATGCGTCCTAGTGACATACGATCAATTCCATCCCTCTTGACATTCAGGAAAAAGTAAAAGCCTGGCTATGGGACCAGGCGTTTGCACACTAGCACAAGGCAGCACCTTTTAAAAAAAAACTTAAATGAATGTGTATGATATGTTGATGTAATTGTATTTTAATGTGTAATGTTTGGGGGGTTTATACTGTGTTTTATGTGTTTTACTGTGTTGCCATCGAATTGTGCCTTTTTGGAAGCCGCTCTGAGTCCCCCCCTCGGGGGTTGAGAAGAGCGGGGTAAAATGCCGGAAATAAATAAATAAATAAAATAATTCGGTTGTACTATTTATAAGAGGAAAGTTTCCACAATACAAATAAAGTTTGTTATATTTCCTTCTTTGCTTCCACGCTGGGCTTCTTTCTCATGCAGATAGCTTCACTCTCACTGAGCTTCCCCTCACACCAAAGTTACACAGGAGCTTCACACAGTAGCTTTTTTCACACAGCAGCCTTCACACTGGAGCTTCACCAGGCCCAGATTACCTCCTTTTGGCGCCCTAGGCCACACTTTGGAAGCCCAGCCCCGCCCCGCCCCCAGGGCGCTGCTGGGCATGTGCCGCAGCGCCGGGCGGGGCTTCCTCCGCTCTTTCTCTTCCCTCCTTCGCAACCGCCTTCCTTCAGTCAAGGAAGGCGGTCACAGGGAGGAGGAGGAAGGGAAGCCCCACCCCTGGGGCGCTGCTGGGCATGTGCGGCAGCGCCCGGGGGCGGGGCTTCCCTCCGCCTCTTCCTCCTCCCCACGACCACCTTCCTTCAATCAAGGAAGGCAGTCATGGGGAGGAGTGTTATCGAACAACCGTCAATCCCACAGGCCTGTTGTCGGACAATCGGGCAAGCCCCCGTGGACCGACCACGGACAGAGACCGCGAGGGTTCAGTTAACCTGGCGAGCCCGGAGCGACTAGGTCCTCGTAGCCTACCCGGCTCCCTTAGGTCCAATTATGCTCACCAATGCTGCAAGGTAGATGCCACGAAATTGTTTATTCTGCTCAGCTGAGAGGATGCGAACCGCAATACCCTGATTCCCGCAAAGAACGCATGCATATACATTCAAAAAAATTGGCTTTTAAAGGTTACAGAACTGTCAAAACAATTGAATTTCCCGCCCGCCTTCTTCTGGGCCGGCTCTGCTGGTGATTGGTTGGAACGTTTGAGGCCAGCTGATGGGCGGGAGGCCGGTCAGTTCCAGGGAGCCTATCAGCGCCGCTCCCATTTGCCAGCTTCGGCCAATCAGAGGTCTGTGGCCATATATGGAGTTCCAGGAAGGAAGGCTTAGGCGGGGATTACTGACAGGTTGGCATATGAATGTAAACAGAGAGTCCGAGCCAGGTAACGACCTGGGGCAACACCTGCAAGTGATGAAATCATTGAGTTGATGTGTCCCATCCGTATGTGAATGGGGGAGAAGGGGAAGAAGGCCTGGTGATTTACTCAGACCCTTTTGGTGACAAAAGGACTTATTTTGGGGCACACCTGGTTTCCGAGGCCAGCTGTGACACCCGCTGTGAAGAGCAAACTTTTATTGTCCAGGTTCCAAAGACGAGTTTAGTTAGACTGGAAATCCGACCGTTAAACTGCCTCAGGACTGATGAAACGTGGGGCTTAAGTCAAGAGCTTAGCTTATCCATAACAAGATTTCCATCAGAAAGCGCATGCAATATGAATAATGGTGATCCATAAAGGTTTTGGGAACAGGGCTCAGCCGCATTTCCTCTTGCCAAATGCAACAAAACACTTTCAAGGCAGTCTTTTCTCAACAAGGACAAAAGGGGAAGGGAAGGGTTACAAGGGGTCAAGGGAGACATGGAGGCAATATTGTACAGATGCACAGATACAAAGATGAACCCTCATTTATGATTTCTGCTTTCCTGCTGTCAGCCCAACACAAACAGATGTGGCCCCTGCTTCATAGGCCAATTCCTTTTCTCAAAACCTTTCTTTCTGAGCTCAGAGGTGTCCCAAGACAGAAGAGAAAAGGGGAAAGATAAAAATAAAGATAAAAATGTAAAAGCAAAAATAAGTTCCTTTCCTCCCTTTGGGGTCCCGAACGGGACTCCTGTCCCAAACGGCCTTGGCCCTGCCGCTTGAGCTACCGCATGATCTTCCCTTGGACGCAGCTCTCCTCGCAGTCTTAAGGCGCCCGGGAAGCGGGAGGAGAGAAAAAAAAATTCAGGAGAAATGGGGAGAAAGTCAGAAAGAGAAAGAACCCTTTTGGACAGACTCCAGCGGAGCTAAGGGAAAGGACGTGTGGGTTTCCACCCGGGAACAGGCGTGCATGCTGAAGTTGGGACTTGTTCACTCGCGGAACGACCTGCGGCTTGAGAGCTGTTGGCCTCAACAACAGGAGGAGGAAGGGAAGCCCCGTCCCCGGGGCCACTGCCGCACATGCGTGCACTGCAGGAGGGCACTTCTGCCTCCTCTGCCATGTTCCTGGGTGCCGCGCGTGGCCGGCAGCGGCCCCAAGGGGCTTCCCTTCCTTCCTCCTCCTGAGGAGGAGGAGGAAAGAAGGGAAGCCCCCGGGGCTTCCGTCCGCCTCATCCTCCTCACGGCCTCCTTCCTTGACAAGGGGGCGGGAACGATGGCAGGGGGGGCGCCATTCCCTCCTCCCCTGCCCCCTCGCAGCGCTCTCTTTTTTGGTGCTTGATCTGGCACCCCGCTGTCCACTCAGGCCCGGATTACCCATAAGGCCAACCTAGGCCATGCCCTAGGGGCGCAAGCCGAGGGGGGGTGCAGATCACGGACTAAAATAATAATAATAAAAATGTTGAAACAAATAAAAACGCAATACGCATGGAGATGAGGAAAGGGCCTTGGAGACCAAAGGCCCTCTCCTGCTTCTGGAATCGTCCTCGAGGTGGAAGAGACCCCGCTGGCCCTGCTGCTGCTGCTGCTGCTGCCACTGCCACTTTCCTGCAGGAAAGGCCCACCCACCTCCTTGGCCTTGGGGAGGAGTGTTGTGACCCCGCGTCCATGCAGGGGGGAGGAGGGAGGCCTGCCTGGAGCCCCTGTCCCCTCCTTCCCACCCGGCTTCGGCCCTATTCCTTCCCCCCGCCCCCTCCTTCCCGCCCGGCTTCGGCCCTTTTCCCCCCCCCCCCCCGCAGACCTGCATTCCTTGCAGAATAAATGCAGCAGAATAATTTGACCCGCAGGTCAAAGCATGGGTGTTCTCCCCCCCCCCCCCCCCACCCAGCCCCCCTTGCTGTGACAACTGGGGTTTGCAAGGCACTTCCGGGCACCGGGCCCCTGGCCGGCTGGCCAGAAAGGGTCTTTCCTTCGGGGGTGCTTTGGGACGACCCCTGCCTGTGGGGGAGGGGCGGGCCATCACCAGCCAGCGAGCCAGAGGCGGCACCTGGTCCCCCGCAGTTACCAAATTCCCTGCGCGGCAGCGACCTGTGCTCTCCTCGGTCGTGACCTTCCTTCCTGGTGCAAAACCCTGCTCACGGCAAGAAGGGTGTTCTCTTTTTCTAGGGGGGGGGGGGCCTCTTCCTTTTCGATGGCCAAAACCCATCAGCAGCACTCCTGCCTTGGTTTGCCAATTCCATTGGAGAGGGAGTGTCCTTCCAGCCCTCCAGTGGCTTGGATTTGGGCTCCCCTCGCAGAGGCCTGTCGGGGGCTTGGGCGCAGGTTCCCCTTGCGATTTATAAGATAAGGTTTTATTTTTAGTGTGGGTCTGAGTGATGTGGGGGGGGGGGGGGTGCGGTAGAGGTTGACTTAAAGGGGGCATAATTCCAAAGTGTGGCCTAGGGCGCAAAAAACTGTTAATCCAGGCCTGTGTCCACTAATCGAACGCCTGGTCCCAAAGCCAAGTCTTCAATTTTCTTCTTAAGGACAGGAGGGAGGTGGCCATTTTTGAGTTATGTTACTCCCAGAAGCAAACATTATATTTTTATTTATATAGATTAGATAAGGAGGAGGAGAGAGAAAAGGAGGTTGGTGCTTTCAAGATATGCCCTGGAATGGTTTCAACACGGCCAAGCCAAACTACACATTCCAGGATTTGAAAGCATATAGCCTGGGAAGCTAAACTGGTGTCGAACTGCATTAACTCCCTAGTGCAGCTGCACTCTTAAGTCCCTGCTCTGTCTGGAAAGTACCCTCGCTTTACCTGAACTCTGGCAGTAAGTCACTAAGCGATTAAACCCTGCTGCGCTTATTAATAAACTCCGAGCCGTTTACGACACAGGCTAAAGCAGGTTATAAATAACCAAGAAGACAACTCCAGCTATTTTTACACCTGTGTGGTGTGTGTCTTTCTAGCCTTTGCTCTTTGTGGATTCAGAACCCAGCAAAAGGCCAATGTTTCAGGCATGTGGCCCGTCCTCGGCGATTCAGAGCACTTTTTTTGCCTGATCAAGGTCACTGTGATAATCCCAAACGTGGACCTCTTCTTGGTTTGGATCCTGACCCTGGTTTTGGTCTCTTAGCAACAAGAGCCCTGATCCAGAAAAGGAAGGCTGGTTCCTGGAAGAGGAAATCCCCATTAGAGCCGGGGGAATCCCTTCCTTTCGCCTTTGAGAGGCCAGTATGGCGTTTGCCCATATCTTAGGAACTGGGAGGCTTAGCTCTTTGAGGGTTTCACCTCCATCAGAAGTGCAGTGTGGGGCAACTCTAGAACTGGCCCGTGCATTGTAATGCTTATTCCTTTGAGATTTCTGCCTCTAACTCAATTTTATCGTGGGTTTTTTCAAATTTCACCTTGGGCTTCTTATCCAAAATCCTTAGAACCAGAAGCGTTTGGATTTTTTAAAGTTTTTTTTTTTTGGAGTTTTGCATACATACATCTATATAAACAAAAATGTAATGTTCGTTTGTGGGATGAATATAACTCAAAAACCACTGGACGGATTGACACCAAATTTGGACACAAGACACCTATCAGGCCAACAAGTGACCATCTCTCATAAAAACACTGAAAAACAGAACAGAAGGGAGTTAAAAAGCCAAAAACGCAAAAAGACGCAGCAGCGCATGCGCAAAAACACATATATACATACACAAACACATAAATATACATAATATATTTATTTATTCACTTTATTTATATTCTGCTCTACTCACCCCAAATGGGACTCAGAGCGGATTACAGGTACACATACTTAGCAGACAATCCCTGCCGTTTTCCACATACACAGTACACACTATACACAGTACACATAGTACACAGTACACACATTCAAATGAACAGAGGCAAATTCTGACGCACTCCTCATCTCTCAGCGTCCTTTGTTGTTCCTTCCGCATTCCTCAGCGTTCCTGGAGTTCTTTTATGGTCTCATAATTCAATCAAAATTTGCCTCCCCACTTAATGTGGTACCTTTATCACCTACTTGACAAATGGAACTGTATTTCGGGCTGCAAAGGTTGACAGCAGGCTACACTTAAGGTCGAGCACCCACCTCAACCCGGGCAGGCCTCAAACTCATGACCTATTGGTCAGAGAGATCTTATGCAGCTGGTACTTAGCCAGCTGCACCACATTCCCGGTGCTAGACACATATACACACATATATGCATATATACACAGGCAAGCGTATACACAGACTGGACCACGACAACATGTGGCAGGGGATGGCTAGTACACATACATATATCCTGAGATGTCTTGGAAATACCTATACACATAGGTAATGATATTCTTCATCATGTTGTAACTGGAACAAAGTTTGCACCCATTGAACCCTCATAAAGTCAAAGGTTCGCAATCTCAGCCATGTTTTGTGTGTGTTTTATTGCAGAGATTTGGCAAAAGTGCTTTGGGAAGGGTAGAGAAGCAAATGTCACATTAGCAGCTGTTTTGGGGTGGTTTAAGCTGGTTTCGGTGTGAAAATTCGTCTTAAAAATGCACATTTTTAAACAAACAGGGAGATCTAGTCTCCCACACTTTGGGGATATCAACACAGGAGAAATAAATGTGGTTGGGCACCACTTGAACAGCCGTGGACCAATGCTGTGGGAGCTATAGTCTTGCAAGGCCTTAATAGCCTTCTGTGTGCAAGACAGCTGGTGCCTTTCCAAACTTCAACTTTGGCAGTTAAAATTTTGTCAAAGTGCATTAATTCTGTAGTATAGATGAACCCTTAATCTGTCCACTAGTTGCTGGGTGGAGACTGAGGAGATGGAACAGAAGGGTCTCCAAAAGGACCTCCGTGTGTTTTGAAGTAACACTGGTCCAGAATTCCCTTCTCTGAGCCTGGCATTTGGAATCTGCAGCATCTCATGGAAAATTCCATACTTTCCTGGTGCCAAATGCCAAGAAGTTGGGTCTCTGGAGAAGTTCAGACAGACGCCAGCGGATGCGAGGAGGGCTTTGGCCGGGGCAATATAGTCCCCATCGTCGTCATCACCGTCCCCATCGTCATCCTTCCCCGGGAGATTAACCCTGCGGGCCCCGGAGCCCTCGTCCTTCTGCTCCTTTTGCCCAGGCCTCTCTGATTAAATCATCTTGAGGTAATTCGGCATGTCATTGAGACAGATTAACGGCTGACCTTCTTCTCCCAGGATAGGGCTGGGAGGCTGCCGGGGCCTCGCCTCACTCAATCTCCAACGCCACAGAGAACCAGGGGCAAGGAAACAGGTTCGGTGACCTTCGGACGGAGCAGAAGAGGACTCCAAAGTGCCATGGAGCTCAAGGAGAAGCTCCGGCTTTGATCCTGAAGGAGGAGGAGGTCCAGAAGGAGCAACGGCAGTGGGCCGAAGGGATTTGCCACCGGCCCAAAGCTCCTTGGGCCTGGCCCTCGCCGGAGCCCACCATAAAGATGAGGTAGGTCACTCACTGGCGTTTGGGCTGGTCTCCGTTAAGGGGAGACCTTGGATCAAAGCGACAGGTCTATCACCGGCATCCTGACGCATATATGGCTTCGTTCTTGGCTGGGGTTCCTCATGAGGCTTCTGATGGGCAGCTCTCGCTTCATGTCTTGGGTTTCGGTTTAGTCAAAGCAAGCCAAGATGGGTTGGGAATCCTTCTTAGTGCTGCAAACAGGTGCCGATAAGTCCTTGCCGGTTTCTCATTATTATGAAGCCTTTAAGAAAGCAAACAGAGCGGTCAGCTGAAATGCCCGTCTCGTGCAACGCTGTTTCACAGCTGGAACATGTCTCAATTCCAAGAAATATATACAGAAAGAGAAGGGGGAGATATGTATGTATGTACAGTATGTATATGTGCGTGTGTGCATGTTTGTTTATATGCACATCCCTGTTCTTGTGTAAGGAGGGGATTTTAAGGTCCCCCCAATCTTTCCTTGGTGAAGATAGAAATTGTACTTTTGTTGAGCATCTTTCCATTTCCATTTCCATGGAGAGAAAGAAGTTACAGCTGGAGCCCGACATGCCTTTACATGAGAGTCAATGCTAGCCAAGTTGACGGGACTTCCCCACGAAAGGTGCTACGTTTTCATGTTTCATTTGTCCAACAATCTTTTGCCATTCTCGCTCCTTTTAAAATCTGATTTTGAGACTACAACCCTGGAACATGGTTAGGGTTATCAATCAACGGAATCAATACATATTGGTACAAAGGTTCCTTAGGCTGCGCTCCCTGGATCATAAGGGACTAAATTTCGAAAATATTTGCACAATATTGTGCTGTGAATCTCTTCTCCCGGCGACAAAACGGGTGCCGCTCAAATACCGTCCGGCCAGATTGGCTGTCTAGGAGGAATTATAGGATTTCCAGGTGAAAGAAGGGGCAGGGCCGGGTGCTTTTAATAGTTACGTAGAAGAGGGAATTTCAGCAGGGATGGATGCCCAAGGGTGCTGGTACCTGGCCAAACTACATACCATTCAGTGGTGTCAAACTGCACTCAGAATCATAGAGTTGGAAGAGACTTCATGGCTCATCCAGTCCAACCCCATTCTGCCATGAAGCACAAACATCCATTCAAAGCACCCCCAACAGATGGCCATCCAGCCTCTGTTTAAAAGCCTCCATAGAAGGAGCCTCCATAGAAGGAGCCTTCAGAGAGTTCCTCTGCTGAACAGCTCTCACAATCACAAAGTTCTTCCTAATGTTCAAGTGGAATCTCGATTCCCGTAGTAGTGTAGATCAGTGTTTTTCAACCTTTTTTGAACCGCGGCATGTTTTTTACATTTACAAAATCCTTGGGCACACCACCAACCAAAATGACACAAAAGGACACTCTAACACAGTAATACATATAGTTAATATGTTTTTAAATGTATTTATACACTCAGTGTGAAACCCGGGCCTGTTTCAATGAACACAACATATATATGACTTCCTCTCATATATTTATACATGGCTATCATGTCTTCCCTCAGCCTTCTCTTCTTCAGGCTAAACATGCCCAGCTCTTCAAGCCGCTCCTCATAGAACTTTGTGAGATTTCACCCTGAGTGAAACTTGCTTCCAGTTAACTATGGATGTCATGAAGCTGTTATAAACAGTTCCTTTGGGGGTGCCTCAAAAAACCCAGTAAAATAGTAAAAAAAAAAATCCAAGCAGAGAGGCTCAATTTGTTTCTTGGAAACCTGTGAAGGGGCTGCTAGGAATGAGGAGAGTGCCAATTTCCACGGCACACCAGATGATCGCTCACAGCACACTAGTGTGCCATGGCACAGTGGTTGGGAAACACTGGTGTAGATGAAGCCTGGGTGTCTTCCCCACGCCTCAGTGATAGCTCTTGAACCAAGCATGAGCAAACTGCCAGGCACCAGTTCAGCACAGGAACCGCTTCTTTGGAATTAGGTGAAAAGGAGTGATAGAGTTGGGTGTCATCTGCATACACGTCATTGCACTCCAAAACATCATCCCCCCCCCCCCCCAAACACCCATAGCTTCCTAAGCAAAATGTCCTCAGATGCACTTTAACTCCCTTTTGGGTTGATCTCCCCACATTATGCTTTTAAACCCGCCTGCTAGATACATCTTACCTCTGTTCACGTCCAGTGTTTATTTATTTTAAAATTTTAATATATTACAATTGGCCCAGCCATTATGGTTTTCAACTTTGTATGTTATTGCTTATATGTGAGTTTATTGATTGTATTGTCTTATTATTTGCTGCTTTATTGATGTGTCATTGGGCTTGGCCTCATGTAAGCCGCCCCGAGTCCCTTCGGGGAGGTGGTGGCGGGGTGTAAATAAAGATTATTTATTTATTTATTTATTTATTTACTTTATTTATATTCCGCTCTTCTCACCCCGAAGGGGACTCAGAGCGGATTACAAGTACACATACTAGCAGACAATTCCTGCTGTTTTCCACATACACAACATATAGACGAACAGAGGCAAACTCTGGCCACCAGGGGGAGCTGACACACTCTTCATCTCTCAGCGTCCCTTGTTGTTCCTTCCGCATTCCTCAGCATTCCTGGAGTTCTTTTAATGGCCTCATAATTCAGTCAATATTTGCCTCCCCACTTAATGTGGTACCTTAATCTCTTACTTGACAGATGCATCTGTCTTTCGGGCTGCAAAGGTCGACAGCAGGCTACACTTAAAGGTCGAGCACCCACCCTGACCCAGGCAGGCCTCGAACTCATGACCTACTGGTCAAAGAGATCTTATGCAGCTGACACTTAGCCAGCTGCGCCACATTCCCGGTGCTTCCTGGATATTATTATTATTATTATTATTATTATTATTAAGCAGCACACCCTTCATCCTACCCCAAAGGCCTTCTGTGCACTCTTTCCCCCACCTATTTTCATAAATCTATACAAGGCATGGGCAAACTTCAGTCCTCCAGGTGTTTTGGACTTCAACTCCTACAATTCCAGGCCTCACAACCCTTCCTTTCCCCCCTCAGCCACTTAAGCTTAACTAAAAAGAGTTAGTAGACTGAAACCTGATAGTAGGCAAAAGCTACTATCATCCTGAGGAGTGTGAGGTAAACCACAGTGTGAGAGAAGCCTCATGTGAGAAAACTCCAGCGTGAAGGCTGTTGTGTGTAAACTTACGATGTATTTGTTTATTTGTGTTATGAAAACCTTATTTTTGTAAATAGTGCAATTATATTATTAAAGGAAAGGGCCTGAAGCAGTTAGGAATTATGAGAGTTAAAGTCCAAAACACCTAGAGGGAGGACCGAAAGTTTGCCCCTGTCTGAGAAAGATGCTTTTTTCTAATAGTGGTACTGAAATTAATGTGCATCTTACAATCCAGGCCATCTTAGACTCAAAGCAATATGGTAATTCCAATTTCCATAGAAGGGATAAGAGCTGTAGTCCACCACAACTGAAAAGAGTTAGTAGGCCGAAGTCTGTTAGAGGGCCAAAACTAGTGTCATCCTGAGGAGTGTGAGGGAATGTGAGAGAAGCCTAATGTGAGAGAAGCCTAATGTGAGAAAACTCCAGTATGAAGGCTGCTGTGTGTAAAGCCACTACGTATTTATTTGTTTTATGGAAGCCTTATTTTTTGTAAATAGTGCAACTATGTTATTAAAGGAAAGGGCCTGAGGCTGTTAGGAATGGTGGGAGTTGAGGTCCAAAACACCTGGAGGGAGGACCAACGTTTGCCCATGCCTGCTCTTGAACAATGAGCCAATCTATGTATATAATAAAAGTCAGTGTTTGCGGGCGGTGGTGCGGTGGTGCGGAGGGAGCAATATGTGCCAGCGTTTCGATTGGTTGCCACTGTGGGATTATTTGCATAAAGGACACTAATTGGCCATCTACATTCCAACATTCTAAGAGGTGACACAGAGGGAAAAGTTAAGGCCTCAGGCAGTCAGTCACTGCGACCCACAGCAATAACGGATCAGGAAGAAACTTGGCACACAGGGGCCCAATGGCCCACTTCACAACCTGGTGTGGTTTAGGGCAGGATGGGCCACGAACGATGGGATTTGCAGTACCTTCACTCACTTCCTGAAAACAACACGACCCTCATCCAATGACCAATACAGACCAAAATTAGCACACAAAGCCCCCTTGACCCACTCTGCACCCTGGTGCTGTTTCAAGGAGGATGGACCACAGATGGTGGGACTTGAAGTACCTTCACTCAGCTTCCGAGACCGCTGCAACACTCATCCAATGAATGATCAAGACCAAACGTGACCCACAGAGCCCCCATGACCCACACTATCTTTTACTGCAGTTTGGAGGAGGGTGGACCGTGGATGTTGAGACTTGAAGTACCAAAGACCACCTTGGCACACAATGCCTTTCTCAAATAACCCGGGCACCGCCGGGTCCCCAAGCTAGTACATCATGACATCCAATTGATTCAATAGGATAGAGGCCAACTGCATGGATATTATGGACCTACTATCAAAAATATTGATGTACCAGTGTTGATTCTAGATACCTCATGAAACTACAGATCCCAAGAGTCCATAGGATGCATCCATGATTAGAAACAAAATTCTGTTGTTGTGTCATGTGGAATCTCCCCTTGTCTCTGTGATACTAAAGAACTTGCCCAGCTAGACGTCATGCATTGAGTTATTGATCTGGGTGAAGGTTCTGCTTTCGTCCAGAAGTGTTAAGAGTTAAGGTTTGGAAATCATAGAATCCTAGAGTTGGAAGAGACCTCATGGGCCATCCAGTCCAACCCCATTCTGCCAAGAAGCAGGAGAATTGCATTCAAAGCACCCCTAACAGATGGCCATCCAGCCTCTACTTCAAAGCCTCCAAAGAAGGAGCCTCCACCACACTACATTCCCTAGAATCCCACAGACAAGGGTAACCAGAGCCTCCCATGTCAGTTGCATGTGGCTTTTGATCATATTCTATATGTTACCGAAGAGACTGCAACTTTTAGGAAGGAATGAGTTTGTGTACCTAAGGTGAATCTTTTAAATTTCCGACTAAAAGCCGGAGTGGATTTGCTGCCCCACTGACATGGGACTCAATGTTCTTAGCCTGGAGGATTCTGGGAGTTATCATCCAAATATAAAACCTTATCAAGCTCTGGCCCAAACTTGTCGATAGTTATTTATATGTACCCTACTACTCTCCCAAAATTGGGACTTTGACCACTGAGTCCTACCCTCTTTTGTATGTCTCCTTGGAAGCAAATTGTGCATCTTTCCAGTATTTGCTTCAACATCTGTGCCTGTGAGATGACAGCCATGCAATTGTCCTTGATGCTCGACATGTGAGGTCAATCTGGGCAGTTCTAAGAGATGGATCTGGGGCTGGATCCTATGTTTCTCAAGTCTCCGTCTATAGCAGTGGTTCTCAACGTGTGGGTCCCCAGGTGTTTTGGCCTACAACTCCCAAAAATCCCAGCCAGTTTACCAGCTGTTAGGATTTCTGGGAGTTGAAGACCAAAACATCTGGGGACACATAGGTTGAGAACCACTGGATAGTTCTTTAGTTTGTA
This sequence comes from Anolis apletophallus, assembly GCA_030556195.1. Taxonomy (NCBI): domain Eukaryota; kingdom Metazoa; phylum Chordata; class Lepidosauria; order Squamata; family Anolidae; genus Anolis; species Anolis apletophallus. The sequence continues at coordinate 16,862,177 of JARBWK010000013.1, forward strand.
TTTTGCTTCTTCTGTAAACCACCTCAGTTTCCTTCAACTCCTTGACTATATTAGGAAGAGAAGAACAGGATTCTTGTGGCTTCATCCTAACCAGTAGATGTTGGCATCTCCCATGGGATGCATTCTGTTACCGAACAGAATTTAGGTTGTCTCTGCCCATAAGAGGCGAGAACCCTAATGCCCAAAAAGAGGGATCGATACCCTTGGTGAGCAAAGGCAGGACACATAAAAACCCACCCCAAGATCTCCCAATAAGTCTCACCAAGTTGAAGAAAAACCACCGAGGTCTTTATTTCTCATCAGCTGAAGAGGATGACAGCCGCAATATCCTTGGCGCAAAGCAGTCATAAATTTACATTGAAATTACATGCCACTTTATAAGGTTACAGATTCAAATTTCCCACTTCCCACCCCCAGACCAGCTTTGTGTTGATTGGATGGAATCGCTGGGGCAGCTGGAGTTTGATCCAATAGTGAAACAGTGCCACTTCTGTTCTGGCGAATGGGGAGCGAGGAGCAGGAATGTGTTCAAAACAAAGCAGTTGGAGTTTCCTTGTGTAGATTTGTCCAAATGTTAATGAATCCAAGCCCCTGACCTTTTGGGTCAGAGAAAAGTCTTTTGTTCTTCTGTGGGAAATGGGAACTGTCCTTAATGGCCCCTTCCTGTTGACAAGAGGCCAATACAGATCTTTCCATGAGAGTTTCAGTTCTTTGGATGGTAAATAAATGAAAAAGCTGTAGCCATGTGCCAGTTTCCGAGGCTGGCAGGGGTGACCATTTATGAAATATAGAAAGATTTATGCCATTTATCCTTCATTGGGAAGAGGGAACAAAACTTCGAGGCTCTTCCCCCTGAGAGATGAGGGGTCTTCATTGAGAAAACAAAAACAGCCTTTTTTTTCTACACCAGAAAAGCCCTATTATCATGCAAATGAGGCTAGTGGAGGGATGATTGAATCACAAGCTTTGCAGCTGGCAAGCCTCAAGGTAGCTGGCTAAAGGTAAACAGTGGCACTTTCATGTTTTTTAAATTACATACATGGGGGAAACATGAGGGGAGATACATTGGGGTTTATGGGGAAAATATACCATCCTGATGACCCCTGCCTACCCACCAAAAAGATACACAGTTTATTATATTAGGAGTCCTAGACAGATAGGGGGAAAGGCTTTGGGAATGAGCAAAAGTCCATAAGAGTAATGCAAAAGGAAAATAACTGGGTGTATTCATAAAGTGTGGGTTACAGAGGCATTGTCATGTGGGGCCATGGGAAGGGCCTTAGGTTCCCATGTGGGGAGGGTTAGGGCTTTATGGGATCACTTCCAGCCTGGTGCTCTTGGGAAAACTATGAATCCCTTAATCCCTTGGTTTTAAACTATCTTCTACACAGCCCAGGGAAAAAAAAGGGGGGGGGGTCACCTCCAATATCAATTCCAGGTTTTGGCTAGTTTTAAGAGAGCTTTCCAAGGTGCTGGCTGTTTAGAAACAAGAGAAATCCATTAAAACCTGGAGTGGGTTTCCTGTTTTGTTGGTGCAGGAAGCAGCAGGCATTTGTGGTCCCAACTAGATATGGCCCAACTATACCCATAATCTATCTATACACATAATAAAAGTGAAAATATGTATGTATGTAGCTGGGGTGCCCACTTAAATAGACAGTCTCCTGCCTCCATAAACAGCTATAACTCTCACTACTCAGGAGACACCATTGGTCCTCCGTCCAATGACATTGCAGGTTATAGTGAGCGCCATAAACATGTCCAAGAGCCCTGCCAATGTCCTCCACAAACACCATACTGCCTACCACCCAAGTCAAGGCTTTCATATGGGAACAATTCCATCCTAGATTGTATGTGTTTCCTCCACCACAGGCATCCCAGTGTTTCTGACTCTCTCCATTGGTGTGGAATTTGCATGACCCCGCCCACTGCCTCTTCCTTAACCCTTTCCTGTTCTTTTCTATGGCACACAGCAAACAGAGGAATTGGTCAGCAACTGAACATACTAGAGGGGTTTGGGAAGAATTCAACATGATTTATAGGAGTTGTAGGTACTGGGATGTATAGTTCACCTGCAATCTAAGAGCACTGGACCTGGAACTAACTTGGCGCACAGAACCCCCATGACCAACAAAATGCACTGGAGGTCTTTGGAGGGATTTTTAGGAGTTGTGGTTCACCTGCATCCCGAGAGCACTATGAACCCATACATTGATAAATCTTAACCAAACTTGGCATGCATACCTGATATTCTCACCTTTTAAGGGGAATTAGCCTGCACATTTTGTAGATACTGGGATTTATAGTTCACCTGCAATCAATGAGCACTCTGAACTCCACCAAAAATGGAATTGGATCAGACTTGGCACACACAGTCCTCATGACCAGCAAAAAATACTGGAGGTCTTTGAGGAAAATTCACCTTGATTTGGGAGAGTTGTAGTTCACCTACTTCCAGAGAGCACTGTGAATCCAAACACCAATGGATCTGGACCAAATTAGGGACACATACCTAATAAGTCGAAAATTGATTACTGGACGGGTTTGGGGGAACCGACCTTCCTTTCTGGGAGTTGTAGTTCACCCACAACCAGAGAAACAGTGACCTCTACTGATGATGGACCTGGACCAAGCTTGGCACGCAGAACCCTCATGACCAACCAAACCTACTGGAGGGGCTTGAGGGGATTGACTCACCATAGTGGGAGTTGTAGTTTACCCTGCAGCCAGAGAGCACACCGAACCCCACCCATGATGCATCCAGACCAAACTTGCCCAACATAACAAACTTTAAGTACTGTTGGAGGTTCTCAGGGTTAACCTGGCATGAGGGGAGTTGTAATTCACCCACGACTTTATGCATTCGGTACAATTTTTAAAAAATGACTTTTTCAAATAACCCGAGCAATGCCGAGTACCCAAGCTTGTTGAGTGATAAGTCTTATTGATTCTGGAGATCTAACAATAGGTTGCAGGTCAATAGAATGGATGTTATGAGATTGTAGCAATAGGGTTTTCTTAGGCAAGGAATCCTCACAAGTGGTTTTGCCAGTTCCTTCTTTTGAAATAGAGGCAACATTACCTGGTGTCCATTGGTGGTCTCCCATCCAAGTACAAACCAGAAGCCAAGATGAGCCAGGATCTAGTGCCTTTGGGGTATTTATTTAGGCACAACTGCTATGTTCCCATTCCCCTTTTCTTGGTGTGCCAACAAAGATCTCAAGGGAATGGTAGTCAATGCTTCTTCGTAAGGACCATACCCTCCTTGTGTCCTTTCTGTAGCAGGCCCAGATTACCTATAAGGCCACCCTAGGCCATGGCCTAGGGGCGCAAGCCGAAGGGGGCGCAGTTCACAGAAAAAAAGTTGAAACAAAACCGCAACGCATGGCATGGAGATGACTCACTCTCTCTCGGGGGGTGGGGGGAGAGTGCTGCGAGGGGGCGGGGGACGAGGGAATGGTGCCCCCGCTCGCCATTGCCCCCGCCCCCTTTTCAAGGAAGGAGGGCGTGAGGAGGAGGGAAGCTCCCGGGGCAGCTGCCAGGCATGCGCGGCACCCAGGAACATGGCAGAGGAGGCAGAGGCGGCTTGAATCCCGGCGCAGTTGCCGCCCCGCAGCAGCCTTCATGCCGAAAGGTCACGTGAGCACGGGAAGAAGGGCTCGGCGCCTGCGGGGAAAAAGGAGAAGCAGGGTTGGAATTAGGCCAGGATTCTCCTTGCTCCTTTTTCCTTTTGGGGGGCAAAGCACTGGCAGTGGAAAGAAGGAATGTGTGTGTGGGGGGGTGCGGTAGAGGTTAGTTTGGAGGCTTAATTCCAAAGTGTGGCCTAGGGCGCCAAAAGGGGTTAATCCGGGCCTGTTCTGTAGCAGCATCCATCACTAGGAGGGTCTTCCAAGCCCTTGCCTTTTGAATCTAATACTGGAAATGTATTTCCTGAAACTTTTGCTTTTTGCCAGCGAAGAAGGCTAAGCCCCAATACGTCAACCTTCCTGTCTCCACCCTCAAATTGAGTGAAGACTCTCAAATTGAATTAGGACCTCTGGGAAAATGAATCTCCTCATCCTTGCAATGACGGGTCATTCAAAGGGATGGATTCTGAACCTTTCTCCCTCCACTCTGTTGCCTTGCTTCGCTTTTATGGAGAGCTGCATGCATCTTTCAAGAGAAGGAAACCATAACACGTCTCACCCAATGGGACTTATCCTCACACCGTTACCTCCCTCACTTTTTCCACCACTGAGGGTTTCCAGGAATTGGGCATTTCATAACAGCTGTCTCTGTGCGGATTACACCAAGAGCAGCCGATCCGCCTGGGAAAATCAGCAGGGCCCAAAGCCGATTGGGACACAGAAGCTGGGCTTCCCTTCAGATCGATTGGTTGAAATATCTGTGCCTTGCCCTGAATTGTGCACCCTCCAGGTGAAGTCCAATGGGATCAGGTTCAACTGTTCCGACAGTATGCAAGAGGTCAATCAAACAAAGCAAAAACATCTGGAACAATTGGAGAAGTTGGGACAAAGCCAATAAAACCAATTCCAAATCATGCACATGCAGGCCTGGATTAACACCTTTTTGCGCCCTAGGCCACACTTTGGAACTACGACCCCTTTAAGCCAACCTCTACCGCACCCCCCTCCCTTAGGGCCCCGCATCCAGCTCTCCCGGTGTGGCCCCACTAGGTCCGCCATAGGAGTTTCCCTCTCGGCAGGCACTATGGATGCAGACATGGGGGGAGGAGCCTCCTCCCCGATGCCAGGGCTTGAGGCACTTGGCTCCTACCCGATAATGAGGATTGCGCATGCATTGTAGTCAGCAGCTGTACCGATGCTGCGCTTCTCCCCAATACCGGGGCTTGTCGCGTTGGGCTTCTCTCCTGTACTGGGGTTTGCGCATGTGCCGTAGCCAGCGGTTGCGCTTCTCTCTCCAGTAAGGAGAAGTCTCCTCCTTGTGTTGGATGAGGAATACCAGCTTTCATGGTGTTAGGGCATGCGCAGACTGCTCAATGGAGTTTCCTGTACTTGCACTGAAGGAGCCAGCAAGTGGATGCTGTCGGCATCAAGGGAGTTAATTGTTTCTCCTGTCGACGTTGACGCCAGTGTCGAGAGCCCCTGCGGTATCATTCCTTCCTCATCTCCATGAGCGTTGCATTTTTATTTGTTTCAACATTTTTACTATTATTATTTTTGGTCCGTGATCTGCGCCCCCCCCCCCTCGGCTTGCACCCCTAGGCATGGCCTAGGTTGGCCTTATGGGTAATCCTGGCCTGTGCACATGAACAGATCTGGATGAAATGTGTATTGTCCACAAATATTTTTAATTAGTACCATATGCAAAGAGTTCTTAGGTTGTCGAAGGCTTTCATGGTCAGAATCACTGGGTTGTAGGTTTTTTGGGCTGTCTGGCCATGTTCTAGAAGCATTCTCTCCTGGTGTTTCGCCTGCATCTGTGGCAAGCATCCTCACAACCTCTGAGGATGCCTGCCACAGGTGCAGGCAAAACGTTAGGAGAGAATGCTTCTAGAACATCTGTAACTGGTTAAGCAAACAAGGCCAGAAGGTGATTCTCCCCAATGCTTCCTCTTCTTCAACCTGGAAAGAAGTGACATGCGGAGTGCCATCAGCTGGGATCCATCCTGGTCCTGTTTAACCTCTTCAATAATGACTTAGATCAAGGAAGACTTAAGAACATACAGAAAGGACTGTTAATTGCTTGAAAGTTTGTTGTGCTCTAAATTTATGTTTCGTTTTAACACTTTCACCACTAACCCCCCCCTTTTCTATATCAACCTCTTCCCTGTCCCTCTGATTCCCCCTAATTTCTATTCTTCGCAGATTCTAGCGAAATACCTGTATTTGGCCCCTCCCCGGCTCCAATTTACTTACAATTGACCTTGAGTTGTGGAGTTGTAGTTCACCTCCATCCAGAAAGCACTGTGGACTCAAATAATGATGGATCTGGACCAAACTTGGCATGAATACTCAATATACCCAAATGGGAACACTGGTGGATTTGGGGGAATATTTCCTAATACCTTTGAGTTATTTGAGTCCACACTCAAATTGGGACACACCCAAAAAAAACCAAACACCTCAATGCCGTCGCAGGGCTTGATGGGGCCTCCTTTCCCAGAGGCGAGGACCCCTCCCCCCCTCCCCCAACGTCCCACTGTTTTTAGATTGATTGATTAGAGCCAGGCCCTTCCGTACCCATACTGTGGGAGCCCCCCGCCACAGGGCCGAAGCGCCAACGCCGCCGCCATCCCCGAAGAGCCCCGCTGGAGCCGAGGCCAAGCTCAGGCCAGGCGCGGCAGCTCTCCCATCCGCAAGGCGGGAAGCGAGGGCCCTCCACAGGAAGAGGACGGAGCCAGGAGGGGCTTTCCCTGCCTCACTCCCCTCCTCCCTCTTTCTGAGGGAATGGGGGCTGGCCTGGAAGCAGCCGCGAGGGGGAGGAGGAGGCGCGTGCCCAGGCCGGCCGCAAATCCCGCGGGACCCAAGATTTCGGCAGTTATTGCGAGACTATGCAGCCACAGACAGGATTTTGACCTCCCTCGAAATCCCGTCTCTGGCTGGTGTAGTCTCGCGATGCTTGCCTAAACCCAGAAGTAGGTATTTATTTTATTTTATTTTTTTTATTTGTATTTTATTAAAACAAGTTAGGGGGCCGGAAGGAAGGGGCTCAGGGGCTGTGTACGGCCCCAGGGCCGCCTGTTGAACAGCCCTGACTTAGATGAAGGGTGAGAAGGAATGATCATCAAGTTTGCAGACAGGACCACATTGGGAAGGAGAGCCAATACTCCATAAGACAGGTACAGAATTCAAAACGGTCTTCACAGATGAGAGAGGCAACTAACACAATGAGGCTCAATGGGGACAAATGCAAGATGCTCCACTTAGGCAGGAAAAACATGAAATGCCAAGAGACATGGGGGACGATGCCTGGCTCGAGAGCAGGATGTTGGAAAAAGATCTTGGAGTCCTCATGGGGAGGAAGGCGAACAGGAGCCAAGAATGTCATGCAGCAGCTCAAAAAGCCAATGGGATTTTGACTTGCATCCAAAGGAGTGTAGTGCCTAGATCCAGAGAAGTCATGCTCCCCCTCAGACCACTTTACCCGGAATCCCACTGTGTGCAGTTCTGGGCACCGCAATTGAAGAGAGATGTTGACTCTTAGCTGGAAGTTGTCCAGAGGAGGGCAACTCAAAGGATCAAGGGTCTGGAGAACAAGCCCTATGAGGAGTGGCTTAAAGAGCTGAGCATGTTTAGCCTGAAGAAAAGAAGGCGGAGAGGAGACATGATAAGGGCCATGGATCAAGAGATGAGGGGAAGTCCAAGGGAGGAGGGAGCAGGCTTGTTTTCTGCTGCCTGGAGACAAGGACGCAATGGAACAATGGCTTCAAACGACAGGAAAGGAGAATCCACCTGAACATTAGGCTGAGCCAGTTCTAATATATTAAAATTTTAAAATAAATAAGCACTGGATGTGAACAGAGGTAGGATGTATCTAGCAGGCGGGTTTTAAAGGATAATGTGAAGAGATAAACCCAACAGGTAGTTAAAGTGCATCTGAGGACATTTTGCTTAGGAAGCTATGGGTGTTTTTTGGGGGGGGGATGATGTTTTGGAGTGCAATGATGTGTATGCAGATGACACCCAACTCTATCACTCCTTTTCACCTAATTCCAAAGAAGCGGTTCCTGTGCTGAACTGGTGCCTGGCAGTTTGCTCATGCTTGGTTCAAGAGCTATCACTGAGGCGTGGGGAAGACACCCAGGCTTCATCTACACCAGTGTTTCCCAACCACTGTGCCGTGGCACACTAGTGTGCCGTGAGCGATCATCAGGTGTGCCGTGGGAAATTGGCACTCTCCTCCCTCCTAGCAGCCCCCTCACAGGTTTCCAAGAAACAAATTGAGCCTCTCCGCTTGGATTTTTTTTTTACTATTTTACTGGATTTTTCAGTCCCCCCCCCCCCCAAGGAACTGTTTATAACAGCTTCATGGCATCCATAGTTGACTGGAAGCAAGTTTCACTCAGGGTGAAATTTCACAAAGGTCTGGAGAACAAGCTCTATGAGGAACGGCTTGAAAAGCTGGGCATGTTTAGCCTGAAGAATAGAAGGCTGAGGGAAGACACGATAGCCATGTATAAATATGTGAGAGGAAATCATATACTGTATATGTTTTGTTCATCGAAACAGGCCCAGGTTTCACACTGAGTGTATAAATACATTTTAAAACATATTAACTATATGTATTACTGTGTTAGAGTGTCATCTTGTGTCATTTTGGTTGGTGGTGTGCCCAAGGATTTTGTAAATGTAAAAAACGTGCCGCAGCTCAAAAAAGGTTGAAAAACACTGATCTGCACTACTACGGGAATCGAGATTCCACCTGAACATTAGGAAGAACTTTCTGACTGTGAGAGCCGTTCAGCAGTGGAACTCTCTGCCCCGGAGTGTGGTGGAGGCTCCTTCTATGGAGGCTTTGAAACAGAGACTGGATGGCCATCTGTCAGAGGTGCTTTGAATGCTTCTTGGCAAAATGGGGTTGGACTGGATGGCCCATGAGGTCTCTTCGAACGCTAAGATTCTATGATTTTACATTGCTTTCCCCCAATATGGCCTCTTCCAAAGGATGTTCTCTTCATGGGTCTGAGGTTATTGCAAAAATAAGACATTGTCTGGGCACCCAACCTCTCTTAAAAACCTGCAACGAAGGAGGACCCAATGACTTTTGAAGGAGGTGTGTGGAAGAATTGGATTCTTCTTCTTCCCTTATGAAACTGGGTCCATCGTTTTGAAGTACCCGTAGCTTGCAGGAAGCACGAAACGCCTGCTCCCAAGAGGATTCTTGGTGTGACATTCCCCTCCCTTTTCTTAAGGTCAAGAAATTGTGCAAATATGTGAATGTGTGCATTTGCCGTCTGCATGAATGCCAGATTAAACCATGACTAAGTGCTGCAAAACCCTGGGGTCAAGAGGTGCCCAGTGGGGCAGGAGGTTCTCAGGCGCGAGCCACCCACCTCCCACTTTCCCTCCCCTTTCTCCTCCGCTTCCTTCCTTCTCTTCTTCCTTCCTTCTTTCTCCTTTTCCTCTTCCAATTTCTTTTCCTTTCTTCTTCCCTCCTCCTCATTTTCCTTCCTCTCCTCTTCTCCTTCTCTTCTTCTTCCTTCCTTCTCTTTTTCCAAATTCTTCTTTTCCTTTCTTCTTCCCTCCTCATTTTCCTTCCTTCCTCTTCTCCTTCTCTTCTTCTTCCTTCCTTCTCTTCTTCCAATTTCTTTTTCCTTTCTTCTTTCCCTCATTTTCCTTCCTCTTCTTCTTCTTTCTCTTCTTCCTCTTTTTTCCAAGTTCTTCTTTTTTCTTTTCCCTTCTCATTCTTCCTTCTCTTCTTCCTTCCCTCCTCCTCCTTTTTCTTCCTCTTCCACTTTCTCTCTTTTCCTTTCTTCTTCCCTCCTCCTCATTTTCCTTCTTGTCATTCTTCCTTTTTTCCTTCCTTCCTTCTCCTTTTCCTCTTCCAATTTCTTCTTTTCCTTTCTTTTCCCCCGTCCTCATTTTCCTTCCTCTCCTCTCCTCCTTCTCACCTTCTTTCTTCCCTCTCTTTTTCCAAATTCTTCTTTTCCTTTCTTCTTTTCCTCCTCATTTTCTTTCTTGTCATTCTTCCTTTTCTTCTTCCTTCCTTCTTTCTCCTTTTCCTCTTCCAATTTCTTCTTTTCCTTTCTTCTTCGTCCTCCTCATTTTCTTCTTCCTCTTCTCATTTTCTTTCTTCCTCCATTCTTCCAAATTCTTCTTTTCCTTTCTTCTTTCCTCCCCATTTCCTTCTTCCCCTTCTTCTTCCTTTTCCCTCTTCTTTCTTTTCCTTTCTTCTTCCCTCCTCCTCATTTTCCTTCCCCTCCTCATTTTCCTTCTTGTCATTCTTCCTTCTCTTCTTCCTCCCTCCCTTCTCCTTTTCCTCTTCCACTTTCTCCTTTTCCTTTCTTTTCCCTCCATCCTCCACATTTTCCTTCCTCTTCTCCTTCTCGTCTTCTTTCTTCCTTCTCTTCTTCCAATTTCTTTTTCCTTTCTTCTTCCCTCCTCATTTTCCTTCTTCTCCTTCTTCCTTCTATTCTTCTCCCTTCCTTCTCTTTCTCTTCTTCCAATTTCTTTTTCCTTTCTTCTTCCCTCCTCATCCTCTTCTTCCTCCTCCTCATTTTCTTTCTTCTCCTTCTTCCTTCTCTTCTTCCTCCCTCCCTTCTCCTTTTCCTCTTCCACTTTCTTCTTTTCCTTTCTTCTTCCCTCCTCCTCATTTTCCTTCTTGTCATTCTTCCTTTTCTTCTTCCTTCCTTCTCCTTTTTCCTCTTCCAATTTCTTCTTTTCCTTTCACATCCTCCTCCCAACTGGCGCCAGCCCAGAGGACTGCTTTCCACCTCGAAGGAGGAGAGGCACAATGCCCACTGCCTTGGCAGCTGCTATTATATCACCTAATTGGTTTAGCCATCTGAGATTACACTGTCGCCCCCACATCCCAACCAAACATGGACGTAAACTCATTATTTGGACACAGGCAAATGAGGCGGGAGATCCAGGAAGGCCAAACCCAGCCCCGATCACATAACATGCGTATATGCCATCTGGCAGGATGCAAAGGGGGGGGGGGGGACTGGACATTCTCTCCCCAGACATTAGGCATCTTAGCTGCATCCCTCTCTTTTCACCCCTAATGGCTTCTATTAGGAGCAGAAGGGTTGCCCAGCGGGGGGTTTGCGCACAAGATGGTCTCTAATACCCATTTCTTTTCTCTCTCCAGAAAAGCCTGATTTGGGGATTACTCCCCAAGATTGCTTGTTGTACGTTTTTCTGTGAGAGTAGAAGGCTCGCTGCGTAGCTTTACGCATCCCTTATATGCTAAGGCTGGATTGTCACCTTGTTGTGGTGAGAGGACTTGTGTGTTCCAGAGAACCCACGAGCAAAGCCATCAGAATCATGTGCTCCCATGGTATCAAAGTCACAGGGGAGGAACAAGACCAAGCACCATCTGAAGTCCTGAACGGCTGAGCAGGAAGATGATAGCATAGCACATGTTACAATGGCCATGAAGGCGGAAGAAGGCTGCATGAGATGAGAGACTAGCAGTTGTTGTGTGAACCATGCCAATGGATCAATGCCTCTCTCTGTGAAGGCTGTGGGTTGATGATCACTTTGCACTGATCTGCATACATAAATTTATTTACCATGCTTCTATACCGCCTCTCTCAGCCCGAAGGCGACTCGAGGCAGTGAACAAGCGGCAACAAGTGCCCATATACAATACATCACAAGATAAAAACAGTCATCTAAAAACATGTAAAATAAACAGTTAAAAACTACAAAATACAAATCTCAGCTCCACAATCTTAAAATCAGTTTCCGTTTCGTCGTCATAGTAATCCTTGATCTCAATTAAAGTTCGTCTGCGAATGCTTGCTCGAAAAGCCAAGTCTTGACTTTCTTACGAAATGTCAGGAGGGAGGGGGCTGATCTGATGTCACTAGGAAGGGATTTCCAAAGCCGAGAAGCCACCACTGAGAAGGCCCTGTCTCTCGTCCCCGCCTGACGCACCTGCAAAGCAGGCGGAACTGAGAGCACGGCCTCTCCGGATGATCTTAAGCATCTTGATGGTTCGTAGGGAGAGATGCGTTCGGACAGGTAAGTTGGACCAGAACCATTTAGAGCTTTAAAGGCCAAAACCAGCACTTAGAATTGTACCCGGTAGCAAACTGGTAGCCAGTGGAACTGGCACAACAGGGGAGTTGTAGGCTCCCTGAGTGCCGCTCCTGTTATCAACCTGGCTGGTGTCCGTTGGACCAATTTAAGCTTCCGAGCAGTCTTCAAAGGCAGCCCCACGTAGAGAGTGTTGCAGTAATCTATACGGGATGTAACCAGAGGGTGGACTACCGTGGCCAAGTCAGACTTCCCAAGGTACGGGCGCAGCTGGCGCACAAGTTTTAATTGTGCAAATGCTCCCCTGGTCACTGCCGAAACCTGGGGTTCCAGGCTCAGCGATGAGTCCAGGATCACACCCAGACTGCGAACCTGCATCTTCAGGGGGAATGTAACCCCGTCCAACACAGGCTGTACCCTATGCCCTGTTCGGCCTTTCGACTGACCAGGAGTGCCTCTGTCTTGTCTGGATTCAATTTCAATTTGTTCGCCCTCATCCAGTCCGACACAGCGGCCAAGCTCAGGACCAAAACAGCCTCCTAGGTAGCAGGTGGAAAGGAGTGACAGAGTTGGACATCATCTGCGTACAGATAAAACCAATTCGTGCAAATGTGTCTTCCAAGTCAAACCAAAATCAACAAAAGTCCCATGGCGATTGGCAAAGGGGACAGGACTGTGCAACCTGGAAGCCTCTTGCTTACGGACTGGCACACGGACAGTGATTATGAATTCAGTCTTTCTAGCTCAAGGTCCGTTGAGCCATTCAGCAGCTATATCCACATCTGAGCAGCCCTATTTAGGATCCATTGTGCTCACCCTATATGGGGAGGGGGCCAGAAAATGTGCCCTAAACATAGTCTGCCTCTTTTACTTATTCCTGACTGGACTGCCGTGTAGAGAAGGGTCAAAAAAAGACAAATGAACTTTGGAATGGGGAGCATATGGACACTGTTCCATCAACGTTCCCTCCAAAAAATCCTACTAATCTCTTGGGAAGAAGACAGACTGATGAAGATCAGTATCTGGAAGAAGAGAAAAGCACTAGAATCGAAGCCATGATTTTCCAGCATCCACTTCGCTGGACCAAATGCCACATTGTCTTAAGGCTCTCAAAGCGGCAATTCTATTCTCAGTAGGCCTGGTTGACCCCCCCCCCCCCCAAAGGTTCAAAACTCGTTCCGGATGTTGGGGGCGCAGGTGCTTCAAATCTGAATGCCTTCCAAAAAAATTAGGAAAAAAAATTAAATTGTTTCGGATTAATTCCGAAATTTCGGAATGGCTTCGTTAATGGCGAACATGCATATTTAACCCAGTTTGGACGCGGATGCCTTCCCTCCACGTGAGAACTGTTCTCAGAAGGAGGGAAGAAATCTGCATTCAAACTGGGCGTTAAACACGGTTTTCGCCCCAGTTCTCAGGCAGAGGGAATAAACCCACGTTCAAACTGGGTTAAACTGTGTTAAACCCCCCTCCTTCTTCTTCCTCCTCCTTTTCCCCACTCCTTCCCCCCCCCCTCCCTTCCTTCTCCCGCCAAAGGGCAACCATGAGGGATGGGGGGGGGGGGAGAGTCTGATGTGGGAGGGAAGAAATGTGCTTCCAAACTGGGTTTAACACGGCTCGTGGGAGAGAAGGACCTGGGGCAGGAGCCCTGTCAAACCCAGTTTGGAAGTGCATTTCTTCCCTCCTGTTGCACCTCAGAACGCAGCCAGTCCCCACTAGATCGCACACACCAGGCAGATACAATAAATGCACTTTTATTTAGAATGAAAAAGAAAGGATAGTCCAAAGATATAAAAATAAAGCAATCAAAAATAGTCCAAGAAGTACTCGAGCTGCAAACCCAATTGGCTTAAATCCCAAAGGAAACAAAGGTCCAAAGACAAGGCAAACCGCTCTGGCAGTCAAACAGGAAACATGAGGCAAACTGCTCCAGCGGTTAAACGGGAAACTTGAAACAAACTGCCCCGGCGGTTAGCATGGAACTTAGAGACTTGAACGTGACTATCCAAGCTGAACGTAGCTTCAGGTCTGGCTAGAAAAACCCGGGCACAATCTAATAAAGGAAATTACTTTCTATGTGACCAGCGTACCCCCTTTCTCAAACTCCAATCTCTACAGGAGGATCTGATACTGGCTCTCCTGTCAAATTCCTCCTCATTAGTGGCCTTAGGTGCAGAACTCTCATATCCCTGTAGCCAGCCATCATCCCATTCTAAGTCTTCCTCTGCAGACCCATACCCATCCGGCCACCCATCATCCCCTTGATCCGGGGCAGCTGGGACCCCCGGAGTCTGTCTCTGACCACTAAGCTGGAACACCACACTAGGCTGGGACACCATACCTCCTGAATCATTTCCAACTCACTTACAGATTCTGGGGGGGGGGGGACCTTTGAAATGGCAAGGATACTTGCTTCAAAAAGGAATTTGATCAGAATTTATTCCGAATTAAGAAGATTCCGAACGAACCTAACCACGTACCCAGGCCTAATTCTCAGCTCAAGAATGAAAACGGAATGTCGGTGGACAGGAAAAGAGATTTAAATATGTGTTAAAAGCTAACCTTAATGTGGCACAAACACTGAGAAGTGGGAAGCCCTGGCCCTCAAGTGTTGGAACTGGAGGTCAACTGTGAGCAACTTTCCTATGGGTTTTGAAGAGGCATGAATAGAGACTGAATAGGAGAAATGGCTCAAGAGCAGTGGTTCCCAACCTTTTTATTTTGAGTGGGGACCACTTTGACCAGGAACCACTCTTCAACATTAGGACCAAAAGGGTTACAAATCAGTTTTTGGTCAACCTTAGATTTGGTTTGGTTGTTTGGGGTGCTGATTCAGAAAATTGCATTGGCTAGACCACATCAGCTCTAGTTTTGGATACAGAACACATGCCATTCAGTAGTTGCCACCTGCTTGCCCACAGGAAACCATATTTAATAATCTAGAGCTGATGTGCTAGTAGTAATTTTTTGTGGGTACCCCAACATCCCTGTGGCCTCGGCACCATAAGAGGGTTTCACGAGACCAGTCACTCTCATTGCTGCGTGGTCTTGAGGCAACAGTGTAGTAATGGTGAGCTGGTAGACCATATTTTTGTTCCTGTGGACCGCCGGTGGTCCATGGACCACAGGTTGGGAACCACTGGTCAAGAGGAAGAAAGTGGATCAAGCCAACTCTTGTCATGACTGCCTTCCTTCTGGAAATGTTTGTTTTCACTGTGAAAGTAAGACCATGCGGATCCAGAATAGGTCTCCACCATCACTTATGGACGCACCACCAAGACTCTACTTCTGGAAGACAACCAGACTCATGGGCTACCAGGGATCGCCTATGATGATGATGATACTGCTAAGGCAACATCCCATCTCTATCTCTCGGCATTACTTCGCGAACGAAGATTCTTAGGAAAGACTCGCCCCACACTTTTTACAAGCGCGTTGATGACTAAAAAGGCCAATCAGAGATAGGCAAGTTTGGTTGCAGAAAGCACAGCAGAAAGTCTCCTTGGGTGATGTTGTTTCCAAGTTGCGGTTCTTTCTGCGTTGTCGTTTCTCTTCGAGACCCATTCGGCGTGTCTTCTCAAAAGAGGCCTCAGCATTGTGGATAGTGCGTCTCCACGCCTCCCGATGTGAGGCCAGGGTGGACCATTGTTGGTGATCAATCTGGCCGAGCCTGAGATGTTGTTTCAGGGAGTCCTTATATCTCTTTTTGGGGGCGCCTCTCTTGCGCTGACCCGTGGCGAGTTCACCATAGAGTAGTATCTTTGGGAGGCGGTGGACCTCCATCCTAGAGACGTGCCCTGCCCAGCGCAGCTGTGTTCTCAATAGCATGGCCTCAATGCTGGTGATCCCTGCTTGCTCAAGGACAGCAACATTAGTCACATAGTCGGTCCAGTGTATATTTAGGATTGGGCGAAGACAGCGCTGATGAAAGCGTTTGAGGAGTCGTAGGTGTTGGCGATAGGCAACCCATGTTTCAGACCCATAAAGGAGAATAGACAGTACGATAGCTCTGTACACACTGATTTTGGTGCTTTGCCTCAGGTGCCTGTTGCTCCAGACTCTTTTGTGAAGCCTTCCAAATGCACTCTATGCCTTTGCTAACCTGTGATCTATCTCTTTATCAATCTTGGCATCTGAAGAGATGATGCTTCCCAGGTAGGTGAACTGCTGAACCGACTTAAGCACAGATGTGCCTATGCTGACGTGGGGATGATGGTGTTCTTCTTGTGGTGCGGGCCGGTAGAGAACTTCTGTTTTCTTCAGGCTGTCTTCCAGCCCAAACAGCTCTGCAGCTGTTGCAAAGCAGGATGTTAGGTGCTGCAGGGCTGCTTCTGAATGGGTGACAAGGGCAGCATCGTCAGCAAAAAGCAGCTCACGGACTAGATAGTTATTTCTTGCATGGTTTGTCTCTGGAGGACTTTCTTCTTCGCCCTGGAAACCAGGCGGACTCTCCTAAGCTTGTTATTGAGCCTGCAATTGGTAATCTCTCTTGTGTCCCTTCCATAATACTCGGGGGAAGCAACCAAGGTGTTTTGCCATTGCCGAAGTGTGCAATGTTTACTTGAAAATCTTCCTGCAGACCTTCCGAACACAAAGAGGCTCAAAAGGTGCAAAGGATTTCTGGAGAAACCTGGAGGCATTTCCCATCCCAAGGTTATTCATCAGGAAATTCTGTGAGTTTTGCGACAATTTTTGTTTGGGAACTCTTAGAGATTTTTCACTTTGCAGAATTACAGTCTCTTGATCCCACTTTTTCATGGCTGTTGTATCTGCTATGGCAGTGGTTCCCAACCTTTTTTTGACCAGGGACCACTCTCCAACATTAATACCAAATGTGTTATGACTCAGTTTGGTTTTGTTATTTGGGGTGCTGATTCAGAAAATTGCATTGGATACACCACATGAGCTCTAGTTTCTGATGCAGAACATATGCCATCCAGTAGTCACCATCTGCTTGCCCACAGAAAACCATATTTAATAAGCCTTGGCCCTATAAGAGGGTTTTGCGAGACTAGCTGCTCTCGTTGCAACTTTGTACTTACGGTGAGGCCGTGGACCATATTTTAGTTCTTGCAGACCACTGGTTGTCCATGGACCACAGGTTGGGAACCACTGTGCTATGGGATCCTGGGATTCGTAGTCTGGTTCTAAAGCTCCCTAGCCATCCCAGTTCCTACAAATACTAGGATTCTGTGGGACGGAGCCAAAGAAGCTACAGTGGAATTATATTTCTACTAGCTTGGGGACCTGGCGGTGCCCGGGTTATTTGAGGAAGGCATTGCGTGCCAAGGTTGGTCCCTATTAGATGTTTATGTGGCTTGCAGTGGTCTCAGGAACTTAGTGAAGGCACTGCAAGTCCCATTGGCCATGGTCCATCCCCCTCCAAACAGCACCAGGATGTAGAGTGGGTCACGGGGGCTCTGTGTGTCACATTTGGTCTTGATCATTCTTTGGATGAGGGTTGCAGCGGTCTCGGAAGTTGAGTGAAGGTATTTCAAGTCCCATCGTCTGTGGTCCATCCTCCTTGTGGTCCAGCACCAGGGTGTTGAGTGGGTCAAGGGGGCTCTGTGTGCTAATTTTGGTCTGAATTGGTCATTGGGTGAGGGTTGCGTTGTGAAGTGGGCCATTGGGCCCCTGTGTGCCAAGTTTGGTTCTGATCTGTTCTTTTTACCTCTGAGTCACCTTACAATGTTGGAATGTGGATGGCCAATCGGAGTCCTTTATGCAAATACCATTTCAGTGGCAACCAATCCCCTCTGTCTGGGGCTGTGGAATGTTGGAATTCTGAGGCTGGCCAATCAGAGTCCTTTATGCAAATAATCCCATAGTGGCAACCTATCGAAAAGCTGTCTCATATTCCTTGGCACCTCCGCACCTCCCAGAAAATGAACAGTTTTGGCTAACTCAAGCATTCAGTTGCATTCTGTTTTGCTGGCCAATCAGAGTCCTTTATGCAAATTGTCTATCAGTGGCAACCAATGCCCTCTGTCTGGTACCTTACAGTGTTGGAGTTTTGAGGCTGGCCAATCAGAGTCCTTTATGCAAATAATCTGGTGCCTTAGAGTGTCGGTTTTCTGCGGCTGGCCAATCAGTGTCCTTTATGCAAATAATCCCACAGTGGCAACCAATCGAAACGCTTGCACATATTCCTCCCTCCACACCACCGCAAACGTTGACTTTTATTATATACATAGATAGATAGATAAGGATGTACTTAGCATGAATTATTAATATCTCAACTCATTTAAGTCAGGAGTGATTTATTGCTGTGAACTGCCATTAAGGCCCCATCGACACTGCAATATATAATTGAGATTGGACTTGTATGGTTCAGTTTAACTGCATTGAACTGTATTATATGAGCCTACACCAGGCATGGGCAAACTTTGGGCCTCTAGGTGTTTTGGACTTCAACCCCCACAATTCCTAACAGCCTCAGGCGTCTTCCTTTTCCCTCTCAGCGTAAGTGGCTGAGGGGGAAAAGGAAGACGCCTGAGGCTAGGAGTTGAAGTCCAAACACCTAAAGGCCCGAAGTTTGCCCATGCCTGCTTTAGTGTGACCTCAAAAGCTTTGATCTGTATTCCCCCTAAGCAAGCGGAGGAAATTACTTCCTTCTCTGGTTTAAAACTGGCTTCTCTGGCTTGAGCCGAAGCTAGGGACCAGAAGCTGGGAAAAGCTGAATCATTTCCGACTGACTTCATGAGTCGTAACAAAAATGGCGGAAAAAGCTTCGGAAGAGAAAAGGGATTTCCGGTTTTCTTAAAAACGTCAAAATCGCTTTGAAAAGGTATTTTTTTTCAAATTTATTCTGAATTATGAAGATTCCGACGGTACCTAACCATGCCTAGAAAATAGACATTGACATTTGGGAGTTGTAGTTGCTGGGATTTATAGTTCACCTACAATCAAAGAGCATTCTGAACCCCACCAACAATAGAATTGGGCCAAACTTCCCACAGAGAACCCCCATGACCAAGAGAAAATACTGTTTTCTGATAGTGTTTGGTGATCCCTCTGACACCCCCTCATGACCCCTCCCAGGCGTCCCGACCCCTAGGTTGAGAAAGGCTGGATTAAATGTAAATGTTGGCAGTAGTTCAATCCTTGTATAAGGTTGATCTTCTACATGTTTTAGCTAAAATGAACCTTCTGCTCTCTTGTCTTCTTCTCTAGAAGGATGCCCCACCGGAAGAAGCGCAAAGCCCAGGGCTAGCCCCTTCCTCTCTCGGCCTGGAGCCAAAGGCATGGTCTTGCCCTCGGCCAGCAGCAACATGGAGCTGCAGCCGGACAAAGGGATCTGTGTCCGCAACAACACCGGTGACTGGAGGCTGAGCTATGAAGAGTTTCGGAATCGCAGAAACTCCATTCCACCAGCAAAGACGCCCACCGCCAAGCACATGTTGGCGTACCTGCCCCGGCCCCCCACAGAAACCAGCAGTTATGGGACCTTCACCCAGAAGGTGAGAACCTCAGGGTGCTTTTGGCTAAGGGAGCCCCACAGCTCTGCTCTTTCTTCAGGGAGGTATGCCATATGAAAATCCAGGACATGGATAAGTATATATATATACTAGCTGAGGACCCGGCGGTGCCCGGGTTATTTGAGGAAGGCATTGTGTGCCAAGGTTGGTTCCTATTAGATGTTTATGTGGCTTGCAGTGGTCTCAGGAACTTAGTGAAGGTACTGTGAGTCCCGGGGGCCTGGTCAGGAAAATCAAGTTAAGGAAGCCTAACAATATCCCATGACCTGAGGCCTAGTCAGGAAAATCAAGTGAAAGAAGCCTTTCTGTCAATTTTGGGGCTGGCTTGTGTTTTATAGGGGCTTTAGTGTTGTTTTGGAAGTGAATGACGTGAAGGTACTGCAAATCCCATCATCCGTGGCCCCTCCTGCCCTAAACCATACCAGGTAGTGAAGTGGGCCATTGGTCGCCTGTTTGCCAAGTTTGGTCCTGATCTGTCAGTGCTGAGGGCCTCAGTGGCTGACTGCCTGAGGCCTTTCCCTCTGAGTCACTTTAGAATGTTTGAATGTGGTTGGCCATTTGGTGGCAGTTATGCAAATTCCATTTCAGTGGCAACCTATCCCCCTCTGTCTGGGGCCGTAGAATGTTGGAGTTCTGAGGCTGGCCAGTTAGAGCCCGTTATGCAAATAATCCCACAATGGCAGCCAATCGAAACGCTCGGTCGCTCGAAACGCACCACCGCAAACACTGACTTTTATTTATATATATATATATATATATATATATATTTATGTATTGTATTTGATATACCGCTCTCTCTATGAGAGACATAAAGGGGTCTTGTTATATATAGAGGGTCAATGACCTTGGAACATACCTCACAGAAATAAGGTCACAATGCATGTGTAAGTACATACGTTTGTGTGTGTATATACGTACATATGACCCAAATCATATTTCACATAGATATGATAGTTTTACTGTATGTATATGTAGGTAGGCATATAGATAGATAGATAGATAGATAGATAGAGAGACTGACACACTTGTGGATACTTGAAACCACAGATGAAATTTAAAGGAGAAAATCAAATAGATCCAGCAATAAAATGGTTTGCAATATTTGGTCTACACCAGTTGTTCTCAACCTGTGGGTCCCCCAGGTGTTTTGGCCTACAAAACACCTACAGCCAATTTTCCAGCTGTTAGGATTTCTGGGAGTTGAAGGCCAAAACATTCTGGAGACCCACAGGTTGAGAACCACTGGTCTATACATTCAAGGAATTTCTGAATGTTGTATGGCTTCAGCCTTGACCATTATTTAGGACAGTGTTTTTCAACCTTTTTTGAGCCGCGGCACACTTTTTACATTTACAAAATCCTGGGGCACACCACCAACCAAAATGACACAAAATGACACTCTAACACAGTAATACATATAGTTAATATGTTTTTTAAATGTATTTATACACTCAGTGTGAAACCTGGGCCTGTTTCGATGAACAAAACATAGATATCCTGGCAGGAATGGCAGAAAGACACACACAAAGGTCTTGCTCAACACCTGGGAGTTATAGTTCACCCGCAATCAAAGAGCATTCCGAACTCCACCAATGATGGAATGGAATCAAATTTCCTACACAGAACTACCATAACCAAGAGAAAATACTATAAGAGTTTTGTGAGCATTGACCTTGAGTTTTGGAGTTAGAATCAATCAATCAATCAAAACTTTATTAGAGTTTTGGAGTTGTAGTTCCAGAGAGCACTGTGGAGGGGAGGGAGGAAGATGTGGGGCGAGTCTCCGCAGTAGCGCCCGCACATGTCACGTCTTCCTCTCTTCTTTGCATCAGTGTGAGCAAAGCGAGGCAAAGCAAGCAAGACCGAGGCTGGGAAGAAGGGAGCCCGAGTGGAGAAGAAAAAGTTTTTGGCAGGAGGAGAAGAAAGGGTATTGGAGGTTCCAATTTCCCACGGCACACCTGATGATCGCTCATGGCACACTGGTTGGGAAACACTGATTTAGGAAATCCATCAGATAGCTAGAAGGATGGGTGACGGAGAGATTCCATATCTTGTCTTTAAGTAGTAAGTGGATTTCTACGAGGGCTAATAAGTTTGTTTCCTTTTTCAGCCTGAAATGATGGCTGTTACTATGGATCCTTTTGATGAGACCCAGCCCGGAATGGAAACCACAACCACCAAGAGAAGTGCCCTGCAATGCAACTACGTCTCCATGTCCTGCAGCGCGAACATCCCCAATGACAGGTCCGTCCTTCTCCAGAGGAGGATGAGCACAACAGAGGGGACCTACAGTACTGTGGTGCCAACCAAGCAACGGCCCAGCGTCTCCATCAACACAGAGGAGCTGCCCAGATACCATCGCTCCTCCCGGACAGATCCCCCGCCACCTTCACTGCTGCGGGAATTAAATGCACGGCTTTATCCTCAACACGCTTTCAGTTCGCCCAACATGAACTCCGGGCGGAACAAAACCCCAACCCGTAGCATCATCTCTGTGACCTCAGAGAAGGGGCAAAACAAGCGCTGCAAACTCATGGAGGATGACCGGCAGTTCAGTTCAAGCAACAGACAGCAGAGGCAGCGCTACGTAACCAAGGTTGGCAAATGTCAGGTGAACTTGGGCAACATCCAAGAGAAGAAGAGGTTCTTGTCGGACATCTTTACCACCATTGTGGACCTCAAGTACCGGTGGTTCCTCTTCGTCTTCAGCATGTGCTACATCATCACCTGGGTGGTCTTCGGCATCATATATTACTTTGATTCTTGGATAAGAGATGACGTTAACCATATAGGTGACCCCGACTGGAAACCTTGCATTGAGAACTTAGATAATTTTATCTCTGCTTTACTCTTTTCCGTAGAAAGCCAAAGGACGATTGGGTACGGGTCTCGGATTGTGACGGCCAACTGCACGGAAGGGGTCATTTTGCTCATGGCCCAGTCTATCATTGGCTCTATGATCGATGCCCTCATGGTGGGATGCATGTTTGTGAAGATTTCCAGGCCCAAGAAGCGCGCCCAGACCTTAATATTTAGCAAGAAGTGTGTGATCTCCCATCGGGACGACCAACTCTGCCTCATGTTCCGGATCGGGGACCTCCGGGACAGCCACATGGTGGACGCGAAGATCAGGGCCAAGTTGATCAAGTCCCGGCAAACGAAGGAAGGGGAGTTCATCCCTCTGGAGCAGTCGGAACTCAACCTGGGCTACGACACAGGCGAGGACCGCCTCTTCCTGGTGGAGCCGCAGATCATTTGCCACATCATCAACGACCAAAGCCCTTTTTGGGAGATGTCTGCAGAAGCCCTGAAGAGAGAGCAGTTTGAAATCATCATCATCCTAGAAGGCATTGTGGAAGCCACAGGTGGGTGAGAGAGGTGGGACAGTCACCATGAAAGGTTTGGGTAGACCCCAACCATGCTCTTGGGTGACCCTACAAATGGGTCGCATCACAAATCATCCTGAGGTCTTTATTCTGGCACAAAGGGGCTTGGTGGTTTGATATTAGGATTCAAATCCAATTGCTGCCACTATTAGATATTTAAGAGTTGAGGTGTAAAGCTTTCTAAGGCAAAAGGTATGAGTCTAAGCGTATAGTTCTTACAACTTGCAATCTGCTGACTCTTCACAGCTTTTAGTATGTTTGAGATACATAGACAAGTCTGTCCTTCCAGTGAAAAATTCCTTCCTTCCAATGAATAATTCAGGCCAGTTCTCAGTAGATATTTAGGGACATCAAGCTAACTGTTCTCTGATTTCCATGATCATATTTCATCAGAGGACATTTGTCTTAGTTTGTCCCTCTTCTTGGTTCTTAACATGTGGACCACAGACCACCAGTGGGCCATGAGAACGAAAATCTGGTCCACGAACCTCCTTCCTCTTTATTTTATTTCCACTCCTTTCATGCCACCTGCCACTCCTTCCCTGTCACTGACCATGGAATATGTTCTGTATCAGAAACCAGAGCTGATGTGGTCTATCCCAGTGTTTCCCAACTGCTGTGACGCAGCACAGTAGTGTGCCGTGGCAGACCTGCTGTGCCGCGAGAAAAGCTCTCTGCCCCCCTTCCTTCCCCCGTCCTCCTGCTGAACTCCTACTGCTTGGGGGAGGAGGAAGGGCCAGGCGGCGGCGCAGAAACAGAAGGGGCCGGGCCGCCGCCTCCTTCGGCCGTTTCCCCAGCCAGCCTCCAATCCGCCATGACTCCCGCCCCTCGCTCGCTGAAGCTGCGCGGAGGAAGCCAGGGAGAGGGGGCGGGACACGGCGTGGCCTGGCTCCTCCCCCGGCTTCGGCACTCCCACAGCTTCTCCACCCTTGAGGGGACAGTGCCAAGCCAGCATTGTTCTGGCTCTGCCACCGCTGGCTTGGCACTGCCCCCTCAAGGCTGGAGAAGCTGTGGGAGAGCTGAAGCTGGGGGAAGGGGGTGGGGCATGGTGCGGCCTGGCTCCGCCCCCTCCCCGGCTTCTGTTCTACCACAGCTTCTCCAGCCTTGAGGGGACAGTGCCAAGCCAGCATTGTTCTGGCTCTGCCACCGCTGGCTTGGCACTGCCCCCTCAAGGCTCGAGAAGCTGTGGGAGAGCTGAAGCCGGGGGAGGGGCATGGCCTGGCTCCTCCCCCTCCCCCGGCTTTGACACTCCCAGCAGCTGCTCCCAGCAGGCCACCATCTCCCAGCCGTTCTTTACTGTGTTAGAGTGTCATTTTGTGTCATTTTGGTTGGTGGTGTGCCCTCACATTTTTTTAATGTTAAAAGTGTGCCGCGGCTCAAAAAGGTTGGGAAACACTGGTCTAACTAATGCAATTTTCTGAATCAGCACCCCAAACCGAATCTAAAGTTGACCAAAACCAGATTCATAATCCTTTTGGTACTAATATTGGAGAGTGGTCCCTGTTCAAGTAATCATGGTCAAAGTGGTTCCTGGTCAAGCAGTCCCTAGGCAAAGAAAGGTTGGGAACCACTGGTTTAAGAGAATAGTGTCGGCATTTAGCATGAGTAGCCCATAGAGAAAACTCCAGCCCCCATGACTCCAAGTGTGATTGGATAGCTCATAAAGAAAAAAAAACACATGAGACTATAGCTTTAAGTAGAAAAACAAAACTGAAACTGTATTGACAGCATACAGCACAAGAAAACAAAAACAGATGAATAGCTCTCTCAGCAACATAAACAATTAATTCAGAATATTGTTTCTCCACTCAGCGATAAGAAGACATATAACAAAAAACAAAATTCAGTCTCTCTTACACAGTCCATAGCGTTATCTTGTTTTTCTTCTGTAGTCTTTCTCTTCTCAGCACGCTACTCCGGCAACAAACAAAAGCCGAGCCACACAGATGGAGCACAGAACGCAATACCCAACGTTCTACCATGCTCAAAATTACAGGCACACAGTATCTTACTTTATACACAAGATAACACAACGCTCAATTATCTCATTAATTAACTATGTCAGCTGTAACAGAAACAGCCCTAATCCTTCTCAAAAACTTAGGGAAAAGTATGTTGTAAACCCATAGTAGCAACAAATAGGACTTGCCCAAGTTCACACAGTCAATTTCCATGGATAAAGTGGAAGGATGTTGAACTCTGGTTTCCTAGTATTACCAACACATGGCAGGAGAACATGATTCATGTTCTCTTCTGCCACTGAGTCTGTGGTGGAGAAGCTGTCCACTTCACTGAGCAATGTCCTAGTTGCATAACCAAAGCAAAATACAATTGGTTCAAGCTAGATAGCAGCAAAATATGATATGTCTACACTTGAGAATTTGTTGTTTATGTTTTTAAAAAAGAACTTTTTGTCTCAGGTGCTTTTTCTGAGGTCTGCTGACTCTCTTCTTTTCAGGAATGACGTGTCAAGCCCGTACGTCCTACGTGGAGGACGAGATCCTTTGGGGCCACCGCTTTGAGCCCTGCATGAGCCTGGAAAAAGGCGCCTTCCGTGTCGATTACACCAGATTTGAGAAGACCTTTGAAGTCCAGATCCCAGGAATCAGTGCCCGCGAGATGTACGAACAGAAGGAGCTTGAGAACCGCGATCAGTCAACCCTCAGCTTGTACTGGGACCATCTGGTGCACCCTTGCTTCTCGGCAGAACTCAACAACGAATCTCGGCAAGGCGATGGTCCCAGCGAGGCAGGCCTCTCCAGGCTGGGCTTCTCCAACATCACCGAAGAAGAGAGAAGCAACGAGTGCCAGAACCTGGAGGCCAGCGTTTGAAGCAACCACCGACGTTGGCTTCTGCCCAACCATGGTCTTGGTGTCCTTGAGGTTGAAGTGGTGCATGCTGGGTTGATTCCCCCCATCTTGAGCATCCTACTTCCTCATGTTGGTGGCTGTCTTGAGCTTCAAGGAAAGCTCCCAGGAAAGCAGAGAAATCCATGGATTCTCTTGGTTTGTTTGGGATTTATGCATTAAGTACCGATGACTTCAGGTTTCTCTTCCAATCACCAGCCTCCATTTTTGCGGAGTTAACATTCTATCCAGTAATAATGATTATGATGATGATGTTGCACTATAGTCATGTGTTTGGGGGCTGGAACCCCTTCTAGAGAGCCATGTGTGCAAGCAGAAACCAGCTCTGGAGTTCAGAAGCCCTTTCAGAAGAAAGAGCAGCATCTTCTCCCAACTTTCGCAGGCAGGACCATCGAGGCTGAACCTGGGGAGCTTGCACACGTTTGCTTGAATTTCCTTTTCACTTTATTTTGAAATGAACAATGGGAAAAGCTTGGCTGCTTTGCATCGGTGCTCCGGGGTGCAATTACGGAAGTGTCTCCTTGATGTTTCTTACAGTGCCATACTGAACTCACGGTGGAGGTGGTCCCCATTGCCCTGACCCACTTGGTGTAGCTGAACCCCTCCTCGTTTTTGCCTCACGGAAGCCTTTCGCTCCTGAACTCATTTTACAGTCCCTTTGCTGTATTATCTGACAAGTGGAATTACTTTGACCAAGAAGCCGTGCTCTTCCGCAAAAAGGTTGTGGGGAGCAGGGTGGGACGAGGGAATTGGCGGATAAATAAAAAAGGTTTCTTTTTGAACAGCCTCACGGGGCCCAGTGTCCTGGGACATCAGTGCTTTCTGTGTGCATGAGGCGAGCAATCTGGGAATGTTGACATTTGAGAGAAAGATACAAGCGGAGGATGTGGAGAGTGCCTGAAATACCTGGATGCCAAGCAATCCTTGTGGCAAATGTGAGAAGTATGTGTTGTATACATTATGGGTCAAAGGGCTATACTGGCTTTGTTGCGGGTCTCTTGGAAGCCAAAAAATGGTAGCCAAAGTAGCAAATTCAGCCCTGGATGAGATTTTCTTCTACGTTTTCATCCATTTTCAAATGGTTTTTGCGCAGAGTATTAGCATCAGGAATAAAATATATTCCTCCCATTAATGGTCACCAAAATGAGTCCTTCGTTCCCACGTCAACCAGAGCAGCAAAAGCTGTTGCCTGTCGAGGAAATGAGGTGTACTTATGAGAAAATGCTTACTATTTATTCAAAGGACTTACACAAGTTCAGCCTCTGAGAATTTTTAACAGAGAGTTTGACGGCTGAGAGTGAGC
This sequence comes from Anolis apletophallus, assembly GCA_030556195.1. NCBI lineage: Eukaryota > Metazoa > Chordata > Lepidosauria > Squamata > Anolidae > Anolis > Anolis apletophallus. The sequence goes on from JARBWK010000013.1 coordinate 16,888,881, forward strand.
AGGTAATTAATAGTTACCTTATTCCATTAGTAGGCCAGGCCAGACTCAATGCCTTTTTGACTCAGAGAGCCATAAAAGCAAAATATTCTCCCGGCCGAATGATGGGACACTTCAGACCTGGCTCTGCAAAAGGCATGCTCAGGACTCTGGGAAGGAAGAGAAGATGGAAGGAAGGGGAAAAGAAAGAATGAAGGACAGAGGAAATAAAGGAGGGAGGGGGAGAGGAAGAAAGAAAAAAAAGAACAAACTATGGAAAAGGAAGAAAAGAAAAGCAGGAGAGAGACAAGGAGGAAAGGAAAGGAAGTGAGGAAAAAGTAAAATAATGAAGGGAAAAGAAGAAAAAGAAGGAGAGAGGTAAGTGAAAAGAAAGGAAGGAGAAGGAAAGGAAGACTTGGACAAGAATAGAAGAGGAAGGAAGGAAGAGGGAGGAAGAATGGAGGAAATAAGGAAGGAGAAGGAAAGAGTGAAGGGGAGAAAGGAAGGAAGAGGGCAAATGGAGGAAAGAAGGAAGGGAAGAGAGGGAAAATGAAGGAGAGAAGGAAAGGGTGAAGGGGAGAAAGAAAGGAAGGGGGTCAATGAAGGAAAGAAGGAGAGAGGGAGGGAAAATGAAGGATAAAAAGGGAAGGAAAGGGTGAAGGGGAGAAAGAAAGGAAGGGGGTGAATGGAGGAAAGAAGGAGAGAGGGAGGGAAAATGAAGGATAAAAAGGGAAGGAAGGGGTGAAGGGGAGAAAGGAAGGAAGGAAGAGGGCGAATGGAAGAAAGAAGGAAGGGGAGAGAGGGAGGGAAATGAAGGAGAGAAGGAGAAGGAAAGGGTGAAGGGGAGAAAGTAAGGAAGGAAGAGGGCGAATGGAGGAAAGGAGAGAGGGAGGGAAAATGAAGGATAAAAAGGGAAGGAAGGGGTGAAGGGGAGAAAGGAAGAGGGCGAATGGAGGAAAGAAGGAAGGGGAGAGAGGGAAAATGAAGGATAAAAAGGGAAGGAAAGGGTGAAGGGCAGAAAGGAAGAGGGTGAATGGAGGAAAGAAGGAAGGGGAGAGAGGGAGGGAAAACGAAGGATAGAAGGAGAAGAAAAGGGTGAAGGGGAGAAAGGAAGGAAGGAAAAGGGAGAATGAAGAAGGAAGGGGAGAGAGGGAGGGAAAATGAAGGATAGAAAGAGAAGAAAAGGGTGAAGGGGAGAAAGGAAGGAAGGAAGGAAAAGGGAGAATGAAGAAGGAAGGGGAGAGAGGGAGGGAAAATGAAGGATAGAAGGAGAAGAAAAGGGTGAAGGGGAGAAAGGAAGGAAGGAAGGAAGGAAGAGGGAGAATGAAGAAGGGGAGAGGGAGGGAAAAGGAAGGAGAGAAGAAGGAAAGGGTGATGGGGGGAGCAAGAAAGGAAAAGGAAGGAAGTAAGAGGGCGAATGGAGGAAAGAACGAAGGGGAGAGAGGGAGGGAAAAGGAAGGAGAGAAGGAGAAGGAAAGGGTGAAGGGGAGAAAGGAAGGAAGGAAAGAAGAGGGCCCCGAGAGCAGTGGGGGATGAGGAAGAGGCGGCGATGGCGGCGCGGAAGCAGCAGTTGTGGCGCATTTGCGTCACTCCTCCCCACTGCATGCTGGGAAACCAAGGCCTGGAGAGCCAGATACAATCATGAGAAGAGCCACATCTGGCTCCCGAGCCGTAGGTTCCCTACCGCTGTTCTAAGCCAACGAATAGCGTATCGCAACGGCTTAGGCCGAAGCTCTTTCTGTCCGGCATTGTTCCTATCAGTCAAGTCTTAGCTGGAATTTGGGGGAACGTTGTCCGCTTGCGACGTCCAAGCCTGCGAACGAGAGATCTCCAAGACAAGAGTCATTGACTGTGAAGTTCAGGTCTTGCAAACTCCACGGCTTCCTTCCAGACCAGGACGCAATGGAGCAGGCCTGGGCAAACTTGGGCCCTCCAGGTGTTTTGGACTTCAACTCCCACAATTCCTAGCAGCCGATAGGCTGCTAGGAATTGTGGGAGTTGAAGTCCAAAACACCTGGAGGGTCCAACTTTGCCCAGGCCTGCAATGGAGCCATGGCTTCATACTACAGGAAAGAAAGGAGATTCCACCTGAACCTGAGGAAGAACTTCCTCACTGGGAGAAAGAGCTGTTCAGCAGTGGAACTCTCTGCCCCTTGAGGAGTGTGGTGGAGGCTCCTCCCTTCTTTGGAGGCTTTGGAGCAGAGGCTGGATGGCCAGGCCTCTTCGGATTCTACGATTCCATAGAGTTTTGATAAACAAACATGGCAACAGACGGGAGAGGCGTCACCAAACGACGCATGCGCCAAGGTGAAGGCCAACCGGAAGCGGCTCGCTCTAGGGCTGCGGCCTCTATGGCGCTTCCGCTCCGGCGGCCGCGGTGGAGCCTGGGAGGCGAAGTCCCTCCTCCCCTGGGTGCCTTGCGCGCGGGAGAGTCGCTCCCTCCCTGATGGCGGCGGTGGAGGCACCCGCGGTGGGCCTGTCGCTGGTGGAGGCCGTGCTCGCCTCCTCCTCGGGCCGCCTCCAGAAGGAGAGCCTCGGCGACCGCATCGCGCGCCTCTCCGCCAGGGTGGAGGAGCTCAAGGCAAGCCGGGCTGGGCCGAGGGCCGAGGGGGCGGGGCTTAGGGCCGAGGGGGGGGCCTAGGTCCGAGGGAAGAGCCACGTTGAGCGTGTCTAAATAGCTCGGCATCGGTGGGCGTGGCTACAGGGACAAATTTTGAACCTCTCAGGCATTCAGTGAGGAGATAACGGTCGAGGGGGCGTGTCAAAACAGCTAAACGTATTAGCCTAGGTATTGGGGGGGAAAGCCAAGGAGCCAGTGGGCGTGTCTAAAGGGAGCTCAGCGCTTGGTGGGCGTGGCTAGAGGGACGAATTGGAAGCCTCGCATGTATTAAGGGGGGAAAGCCAAGGAGCCAGTGGGCGTGTCTAAAGTGAGCTCAGCGCTTAGTGGGCGTGGCTAGAGGGACGAATTGGTAGCCTCGCGGGCATTAAGGGGGAGGAGCCAATGACTGAGTGGGCGTGTCTGGGTAGCATAGTGCTTGTTTTAGGACAGTGCTGTCCAACTTCTGGCGGGTCCAGGGCCGGATAAGAGGTCACTGATGACCTGCGGTGCCGCTCGGCCCCGCCCCAGGCCCCGCCCCCAGGCCCCGCCCCAGGCCAGGCCCCGCCCCCTCCTAAAGCCGCCGAAAAAGGAGGAGTAGGCGGCGCCAAGAGCAGCGCGTCATGCCAGGCCTGGCATGACGCGCTGCTCTTGGCACTTGCGCCTCCTCCTTTGGCGCCCCCCTCCCTTCCTAGGCCGGGGAGCCGAAAAGGGCAGAAGGCGGCGCCAACGGCAGCGTGTCACAGGCCTGGCGTGACGCGCTGCCCTTGGCACCGCTTACTCTCCTTTTCGGCGCCCCTCCTTCCTAGGCTGGGGAGCCGCCGAAAGGAGGAGTAGGCGGTGCCAAGGGGCAGCGCGCCACGCCAGGCCTGTGACGCGCTGCTCTTGGTGCCGCCTTCTGCCCCGGCGGCTCCCGCCCTAGGGTAAGGAGGGGGCGCCGAAAGGAGGAGCTAGCTCTCTTCCTCCTCCCTGCCCCGCCTCCCCCTCCCCGGCCGCCATTTTAAAAAAAAATCGATTTTTTAAAAAAAATTTAAAAATGGCGGCTGAGGGCATAGGTGGGGCCGTGTCCAACAGGCTACGGGGTCGGATCCGGCCCCGGGGCCGCCAGTTGGACAGCCCTGTTTTAGGAGGTTAGAGCAGTGTTTCCCAACCTTTTTTGATCCGCGGCACACTTTTAACATTAAAAAAATCCGGGGGCACACCACCAACCAAAATGACACTCTAACACAGTAAAGAATGGCTGGGGGTTGGTGGCCTGCTGGGAGCAGCTGCTGGGAGTGCCGAAGCCGGGGAGGGGGCAGAGCCAGGCTACGCCATGCCTCACCCCCTACCCCCGGCTTCACCTCTCCCAGCAGCTTCTCCAGCCTTGAGGGGCAGTGCCAAGCCAGCGGTGCCAGAGCCAGCACAATGCTGGCTTGGCACTGTCCCTCAAGGCTGGAGCAGTTGCTGGGAGTGCGAAGCTGGGGGAGGGGCAGAGCCAGGCTGCACCATGCCCCCTCCCCTCCCCCAGCTTCAGCTCTCCTACAGGCTGCGCCATGCCCCGCCCCCAGCTTCAGCTCTCCTACAGGCCGCACCATGCCCCGCTCCTCCCCCTCCCCCCAGCTTCAGCTCTCCTACAGGCCGCACCATGCCCCCCCTCCCCCCAGCTTTAGCTCTCCTACAGAGGAGGAGCATGTGCGGTGGATGGGCTTCAGTGGGCGGGGCTCCTCCTCCACGCGGCTTCAGCGAGCGAGGGGCAAGAGTCATGGTGGGAGTCATGGCGGATTGGAGGCTAGCTGGGGAAACCGCCAAAGGAGGCGGCGCCCCGGTCCCTTCTTTTTCTTCGCCACTGCCCGGCCCTTCCTCCGCCTCCCCCAAGCAGCAGGAGTTCGGCAGGAGGGGGGAGGAAGGGGGGCAGAGAGCTTTTCTCGTGGCACAGCAGAAGGTCCGTCACGGCACACTAGTGTGCCACGGCACACTGGTTGAGAAAGACTGGGTTAGAGGGATGAATTAGAAGGTTCCCAGACATTCCAGGGGAGGAGCCAAGGACCTAGTGGGCATGTCTAAGCAGCTAAAAACTTGGTGGCTGTGGCTAGGAAAGGCTTGGGAGATTCCCAGGAATGCAGTGGGAGGAGCCAAGGACAGAGTAGGCGTGTCTAAAGAGAACTCAGCGCTTAGTGGGTGTGGCTAGAGGGACCAATTGGAAGCCTCGCAGGCATTCAGTGGGAGGAACCAAGGACTGAGTGGGCGTGTCTAAAGAGAGCTCAGTGCTTAGTGGGTGTGACTAGAGGGACCAATTGGAAGCCTCACAGGCATTCAGTGGGAGGAGCCAAGGACTGAGTGGGCATGTCTAAAGGGAGCTCAGCGCTTGGTGGGCGTGGCTAGAGGGACCAATTGGAAGCCTCACAGGCATTCAGTGGGAGGAGCCAAGGACTGAGTGGGCGTGTCTAAAGAGAGCTCAGTGCTTAGTGGGTGTGGCTAGAGGGACCAATTGGAAGCCTCGCAGGCATTCAGTGGGAGGAACCAAGGACTGAGTGGGCGTGTCTAAAGAGAGCTCAGTGCTTAGTGGGTGTGGCTAGAGGGACCAATTGGAAGCCTCACAGGCATTCAGTGGGAGGAGCCAAGGATTGAGTGGGCATGTCTAAAGGGAGCTCAGCGCTTGGTGGGCGTGGCAAGAGGGACCAATTGGAAGCCTCGCAGGCATTCAGTGGGAGGAGCCAAGGACTGAGTGGGCGTGTCTAAAGAGAGCTCAGTGCTTAGTGGGTGTGGCTAGAGGGACCAATTGGAAGCCTCGCAGGAATTCAGTGGGAGGAACCAAGGACTGAGTGGGCGTGTCTAAAGAGAGCTCAGTGCTTAGTGGGTGTGGCTAGAGGGACCAATTGGAAGCCTCGCAGGCATTCAGTGGGAGGAACCAAGAACTGAGTGGGCGTGTCTAAAGAGAGCTCAGTGCTTGGTGGGTGTGGCTAGAGGGACCAATTGGAAGCCTCGCAGGCATAAAGGGAGTTCAGTGCTTGGTGGGTGTGGCTAGACGGATAAATGGGAAGCCTCGCAGGCATTCAGTGGGAGGAACCAAGGACTGAGTGGGCGTGTCTACAGAGAGTTCAGTGCTTAGTGGGTTTGGCTAGAGGGACCAATTGGAAGCCTCGCAGGCATTCAGTGGGAGGAGCCAAGGACTGAGTGGGCGTGTCTAAAGGGAGCTCAGTGCTTAGTGGGTGTGACTAGAGGGACCAATTGGAAGCCTCGCAGGCATTCAGTGGGCGGAGCCAAGGATTGAGTGGGCGTGTCTAAAGGGAGTTCATTGCTTAGTGGGTGTGGCTAGATGGATAAATTGGAAGCCTTAGCAGGCATTCAGTGGGAGGAACCAAGGACTGAGTGGGCGTGTCTAAAGAGAGCTCAGTGCTTAGTGGGTGTGGCTAGAGGGACCAATTGGAAGCCTCGCAGGCATTCAGTGGGAGGAGCCAAGGATTGAGTGGGCGTGTCTAAAGGGAGTTCATTGCTTAATGGGTGTGGCTAGATGGATAAATTGGAAGCCTTAGCAGGCATTCAGTGGGAGGAACCAAGGACTGAGTGGGCGTGTCTAAAGAGTGTTTAGTGGGTGTGACTAGAGGGACCAATTGGAAGCCTTGCAGGCATTCAGTGGGAGGAACCAAGGATTGAGTGGGCATGTCTACAACAACAACAATACTTTATTACGGTCACTGACCAGCACAAAGCGGGCACAAGCGCCTTAAGAAGAGAAGGACAACTCCCCAGTAAACAGTTGTTTAAAATTAGATTACAAATCAGTATAAAATATATTTCAAAAGACAGGATATTGTTGCCTTACGGTGTCAATCATCATCCGTCTGATATTAAGAGCAGTAGCACAGAACTTAGCAACACTGTAAGTTATTGTAGTGTTAGAGTCCGAAAGCAGCAGGGTGGAATAATATTTTTCACTGCGCCCCGGGTATTTTAAAAGCCATGGTCCAATGAGATTGGAGGTCCAATGAGATTGGAAAGTGGGCGTGTTTAAAGAGAGGTTCCCAGAGCCTAGTGAGCATTTAGTGGGAGGAGTAGAGACTCCTAGGGGAGGAGCTTAGCACTTGTGGGCGTGTCCATGCCTTCTATTTGTTCCAAATGAGGGGAGATAGGTTTGAATGTGATGCTGGGGAAGGTGCCTCGGAGTTTGCACGCTTCTTGTTGTCGAGGTGCCCACTTAACTCACAAACTCCCAGGATTCCTTAAGCTAGAGCCGAGGCAGTCCAAGCGTGGGCCAAACTGGGTTAATTCCACAGTGTGGACGCAACCCTTGGGGCAGGATGTTCTTCATGTCCGGGGGCGTGTTGGGCCCATAACCCTTTTGTCCGCGCGCCAGTGATGAAGCGAAGCCAGGTCTGAACTTAGAAAGTTCTTTTATTGATTAAGTGAGCAAAGTAAAGCATTCTCACACAGAGCAATTCAGCAGCCTGCACCTCACAGCAGAATCAGCATGGCGACTGACTCAAGCAGCTCAGCCTCTCCTTATCAGTATGTTTACACAGCTGAAGGTCAAAACAGTGCTGGACACCACTTGTGCTGTTTTAACTCTATACATGCCTGGTTACACAACACAGCATCTTATACAATGGTTGAATTGCAGAAACATTTGAAAATCACACACTGACACTTCAGGGGATGTTCTTTTCGGTCCCTGCTCTGTGCCACCCTTTGGGGTCTCTTTCTAGGGGGAGGTATGCAGCCTGATCAACCAGCGGTACGTGGAGTTCCTTCCCAGCATGCAAAGCGCCGTGGATTTGGAGTCGAAGTGCAGGAGCTGACCGGGAGCATCGACCGGCTGAAGATGCAGATCGAGAACGAGGTCAGGACAGGCAGCAGTTCAAAAGTATCTTTGCACTCTGTTAACTCGGATTTTGTTGTTGTTTCTTCTTCTTGGCTTGCATCCTTGACTCAGTGCCCAAGGCCATCTGGGAAAGCTCCCCCATTGCCTCAGAGTGGAGTAGCTTTCCAGACTGAATTAGGTATTTGGTCTTATTTATTTATTTTATTTATTATTTATTATTATTTCGATTTATATACCACCCTTCCCAAAGAGGCTCAGGGTGGTTCAACAACCTAATCACAACCTAGTTAAAAACATAATAAAACAGAATGAGGCTAGAGTGGACTTTAACAGCCTTAAAGGTTAAACGCCTGTCTGAAGAGATTGGTTTTGCAGCCCCCCCGGAAGGCCTGTAGATCAGTTATTGCTTGAGTCTCCTCTGGGAGGGTGTTCCAAAGGGTAGGCGCTACTGCAGAGAATGTATGTTGCCGCATCGAGGACAGGCGGCAGATCTTAAGTGATGGGACCTCCAATAGGTTTTGATCCATGAACCGTAGTGGTCTCTGGGAAATGTGCAGGGATAGGCGGTCCTTCAGGTACACTGGCCCCAGGTCATGCAAGGCCTTAAAGGTTAACACCAGCACTTTGAAGGCAATCCGGTACTCGATGGGGAGCCAGTGCAATTGCTGTAGAACTGGAGTGATGTGGCACGATAGTGCCGCACCTATTAGTAGTAGAGCCGCAGCGTTTTTCACCAGCTTACATTTCCGGATTACCGACCGAGGAAGGCCAATGTAAAGGGCGTTACAGTAGTCCAGTCTTGAGATGACTGTGGCCTGGATTACCATGGCTAGGTTGCCACCGGAAAGGTAAGGCGCCAGCCGCCTTGCCTGGCGCAGATGGAAAATGCCGCTCTTCTCACGTGGAGACCTGAGCCTCCATCATCAACAGAGGGTCTAGTTGGACCCCCAGGCTTTTAACCAGGGCCAACGGGCTAACCATCTTCATGAGGCTCTTACATATTGGCTGAGAGAGCAAGTGCTTCAGGTGTTTCTTCATTCCCTTGAGCACTCTCTGCTACTCACTCTCCTCTTGCTCACTGGGTTTACCCCCTATTAGCTAGTCATCATCCAGATCACGTTCGAGTGCTTCTGGCCACCAAAATGGGGGGAAATTTATTCCCTCCTCAGTCCCCCCTCCCTCCCTCCAGCCTTGAAGGGCCTTTTCTTTCTTTCTTTCTTTCCTTCCTTTCCTTCACTTTATTGTAAGTTTATAAAGACTTAAAATAGCATATAACTACTAAAATAATGTATAACTATTAAAATAAATAGAGCATCCTTACATTGTGGTTGTTCACTTATTGGGGGAGGTCCTGGAACCTAACCTCAGCAATAAGTGAGGGAATATTGTACATTATAATATTACCAATATGATATGTGTATACAATATATTGTATTATATTATTAGCACAGCACAATATTAGTATAAATATTACTGTACTGTACTATGCCACTATACTGTAATATTATTAGTAATATTACATGTAGTAATATAAAATATATAATTATTATATTGTATAATTATTATATTGTATTACATTAAAATATTATCAATATTATATTATACAATATATAATATTATTAACACATCACAATATTACTTTTATATATTACTATATTGTACTATACCACTATACTGTAATATTATTAGTAATATTACATGTAACATTAAATATAAAATTATTATATTGTATTATTATTAGTATTCTATTGTATTCCATTATAATATTATCAATAGCATATGTATATACAATATATTATATTAGCACAGCACAATATTACTATTATATATTACTATATTGTACTATACCACTATATTTTAATACTGTTAGTAATATTACATGTAATATTAAATATAAAGTTATTTTATATTATTATTAGTATTCTATTGTATTACATTATAATATTATTATCAATATTATATGTGTATACAATATATTATAATATTAACCCAGCACAATATTAGTATTTTATATTACTGTATCGTTGCTGGGGTGGGGAGGGGCTCCCAACTGATGGCATTACTTTTTACCTCTTCTAGATTCATGCTCCTCTGAGCACAATAGCCTGGTTTATTGGTTAAGCTTTTTAGTATCATTCCTTTGAGCTGCATCTCTGTTGTGAGCCACTTTGGATTGAGAAATTGAAGGCATCAGCTGAATAAGTGTGTATCTCCCACTGATTTCCTTTCTTGGGCTCTTCTCCAGGTTCAACACGACCTGAATGTGGCCATTACTGAATTTGCGGAGCTGAAGCAGCAGCTGGAGAGAGATACTCTCACCCTGACTCTGCTGAAGCAGCTCCAGGAGGTAAGAGCCCGGGAAGAAGCCAGGCTTCCTCGCATCCTTGTCATTGGATGTCCGGTTCTGACCTGCGTCCTATCCCCAGACACGCTGTTGATAGACATCCAGTCTTCCCCCTTCCACTCTGGTGCTGGTTAACGCGTTCCGTTCGGAACAAAACGGCCACTGTCAGGGAGTTTTGCGAAGATCTCAAAGCGGACCTGTTCTGTATCACCGAGACATGGCTTCAGGAGAGCGATTCCACCTGCCTCCACAGTAGTCCCCTGGCTATGTGACCACGCACCAGAATAGGAACGAGGGGGGGGGGGTGGCAATACTCTCCCAAGATGGTTTACACCTTAGAGCGATCCCTGCGCTTGTCACCTCGGGATTGGAGAGTGTCGGCCTAGTGTGGGAGTCCCCGAGAGCCTGGCGATCCTGCTGGTGTACCGTGCGCCTAGCGCACCGGGAAAGCCTGGCGCGGCTGCTGGAGACTGTGTCGGAGTGGGCATTGAGGTTTCCCAGGCTTATTGTTCTGGGGGGACTTCAATGTCCACGCCCGACGCAGCCCATATCACCTGCAGCCGCGGACCTAATCTCGACCATGGCGACATTAGGCCTCTCCTGTGTAATTCGGGACCCACACACTTGGCCGGACACACCCTCGATTTGGTGTTCAGCGCAGGGGTTCAAGTGGACCTAGCCTCTGTAATAGAGGTTCCATGGTCGGACCACTGTGCTCTAAGTATCCGGTCGAGCAACCACCTCCCCCATGCAAGGGCGCCGAACAGATTTTAGTTCGCCCAAGGAGACTTATGGAACCCGAAAGGTTCCTGAATGCTCTAAGGGATCTGGAGTCTATCAGCGTCTCAGTCGAAGAGCTAGTCCAGACTTGGAATTCCTCATTGGCAAGTGCCCTCGACGAGATTGCTCCCAGGCGCCTCTCCGGCCCCGCAATCATCGGTCTCCTTGGTATACTGGAGACCTCAGGACCATGAGCGGGAAAGGAGACGGCTAGAGCGCGAGTGGCGGAAACTCCGTGACGGAGCCTCAATATCAGCTTATAAGCTATTTAAAGAGTCTTATGAGCATGCTGTCAAGGCAGCCAAAAATGACTACTTCTCTGCCTTGATAGCGTCTGCAAGCTCACGCCCGGCCCAACTGTTTAAGGTAATTCGATCGTTGACGACGGTCCCTACCGTCCCAAAAATAGTGATCAGGCCCTCACTGCCGGTGTTTTTCAGAGCTTTTTGCAGACAAGATACTGAACCTCCGCCGGGACCTCCCGGCCACAGTTGATACAGTAAGAGAGCTAGAGACTCCGTGGCCCTCGGCCGGGCCCACCCTCGACCGGTTTCGGCCACTGGGCGCAGATGCTGTTGATAAGATAGTGACTGCAGTTCGTCCTACCACCTGCTCCCTCGACCCGTGCCCCTCCTGGCTTGTTAGATCTTGCCGGGAGGGGTTACGTGGGCCTCTGTTGAATATCATTAACAGCTCCCTTGAGCAAGGGGTTTTTCAGAGTGCTTAAAGAGGCGGTGGTAGCTCCATTACTGAAGAAACCATCATTGGACCCTGCGGTTCCTCCAACTACCGCCCTGTGTCGAATCTTCCGTACCTGGGCAAGGTGGTTGAGAGGGCAGTAATGGAGCAACTGCAGTCCTTCTTAGATGACACAGCATGGCTAGACCCCTTCCAGTCCGGCTTCCGTTCGGGGCACGGGACGGAGACGGTTCTGGTCTCTATCACAGATCAACTCCGCTGCCAGCTCGACCAAGGCGGGTCTGCGCTGCTCGTGTTATTGGACCTCACGGCAGCGTTTGACACGGTCGACCACAATCTTTTGATCCACCGCCTGGCCATGGCTGGAGTGAGGGGGACGGTCCTTAAATGGCTGGCCTCCTTCCTCCACCAGCGGTCTCAGCGTGTGAGGAGGGCGGGTGGTCTCCGAGGGCTCCCCACTAGTGTGTGGAGTCCCCCAGGGGGCCATTCTCTCCCTCTATTATTGAACATCTACATGCAGCCGCTTGCACAGCTGGTGCGGAGTTATGGGCTGGTCTGTCACCAGTACGCTGATGACACCCAGCTCATTCTGAGGGTGGAGAGCAGGCCGGAGTCCGTCCCGATAATTTCCAACATTGCCTCGAAGCCGTTACTGGATGGCTGCGAGCCAGTAGGTTGAGGGTGAATCCGGCGAAGACGGAGATCTTGTGGCTGGGTCGCCGGGCGGGGTGGGTGGCCGGCTTCCGACCCTGGACGGGCGGCGCTGCATCCAGCGCCGTCAGTGAAGAGCCTGGGTGTCCATTTGGACTCCCAGCTGACCATGGAGGCCCAGGTCTCCATGGCCAGCAAGGCTGCCTTCTTCCACCTCCGCCAGGCAAGGAGGCTCGCCCCTACCTATCCCGGAACGATCTAGCCACGGTGATCCAAGCCACGGTCATCTCGAGGCTAGATTACTGTAACGCTTTACGTTGGTCTGCCTATGTCGTCGATCCGAAGCTCAAGCTGGTGCAGAACACTGCCGCCCGGCTCCTGTCTGGGACCCCAGCAGGCTGCCATATAACACCAATTTTGCAGGATCTGCACTGGCTGCCTATTGAGCACCGGGTCGCCTTCAAAGTGCTGGTTCTTACCTTTAAGGCCATCCACGGCCTGGGGCCAGCGTACCTGAGGGACCGTCTCACCCCATATTGCCCAGCGAGATCACTGCGGTCTGAGGAGGCCAACCTTCTAGTAGTTCCATCCGTAAGGCTGGCCCACCTAACATCTACCCGCCGGAGGGCGTTCTCAGTAATAGCTCCCACGCTATGGAATGCCCTCCCGGTTGAAACCAGAGCCTTGCGTGACCTACTCCCGTTCAGGCGGGCCTGTAAAACTCATTTGTTTAGACAGGCCTTCGGAGAGTAGGCCGGCGCAGATTCCACCTGGCTGTTTAGATTTGCTGCTGCTTATTTTAACTGTACTGCCTGTTTTAATTTGTGTTTTTAACTGTTTTATATTGTTGTTTAACCCATGGCACTATGCCACTGGCTCTGTGAGCCGCCGCGAGCCCCTGGGAGTCGGCGGTCGAGAAGTCCCAACAAATAAATAAATAAATAAATAAATTGTCCTTTGCCTCCTCTTTATAGGTTTTCAATGTATTTTTAACAGTCAACTGGAGTATATGACCCGTGTTGCCTTGAGTTTGCTTCTTTCTTTATGGCTCTTTCATTTCATCCTCCCTTTTCCCCATACACCTTCCTTCCTTCTTTCCTTCACACTTTCTTTGTTCTTTCTTTCTTTCTTTCCTCCCACTCCATCCTTTCCTTCCCTTACATCAAGCCTGGATTACTCATAAGGCCACAATAGGCCATGGCCTATGGGCGCAGGCCTAGGGGGGCGGCAGGTCAGGGAACCAAAAAAATATATGTTCAAACAAAACCGCAACGTGCGGCATGATGACTCTCTCTCTCTCTCTCTCACTCTCTCTCAGGGGAGGGCGGGGGGAGAGCGCTGCGAGGGGGTGGGGGAGGAGGGAATGGCACCCCCCCTTGCCATCGCCCCCGCCCTCTTGTCAAGGAAGGAGGGCGCGAGGAGGATGAGGCGGAGGGAAGCCCTGCCCCCGGTGCCGCTGGCGGGCATGCGCGTGCAGCAGGAGGGCGTGATCGCTTCTGCCTCCTTCCCCACCCCACCTGGATGCCGGCTCCGAAAGGCCTAGGGGCCGGGAAGGGGCCTGGGAGCGGCTCCCAGTCCCTGGGCTCCTGCCTGGCCCTGCTGCACAAGTGCGTGGAGCCGGGCCTGGGCGAGGCCTTGCTGGCCCTCCGCACGCAGCACAACGGTGAGGGAGGAGAGGGAGGCGGAAAGAAGGAAGTGGGGGGGGGGGTGCGGTAGAGATTGGTTTGGGGGCGTAATTCCAAAGTGTGGCCTAGGGCGCCAAAAGGGATTAATCCGGGCCTGCCTCACATGCATCACTTAGCAGCAGTCAATCTGCTTCATTTCTTTTACCTCCTCCCTCCCTCTTTCCCTCCCTTCCTTTCCCTTCTTCACTTCCCTTCCCTCACGTACATCACTTAGCAACAGCTAATCTACTTCATTCCCTTTCCCTCCCTTCTTTCTTTCTTTCTTTCTTTCTTCCCCCCTCCCGCCCCCTCCATTCTCAATTTTTTTCTTTTTCTCTTTCTTTCTTTCTTTTCTTCCTCCCTCTCTCCCTTTCTTCTTTCTTTCTTTCTTTCTTTCTTTCTTTCTTTCTTTCGTTATTCCCCCTCCATTCTCAATGTCTTTTTCCTCTTTGTTTTCTTCCTCCCTCCTTTTCTTTCTTTCTTTCTTTCTTTCTTTCTTTCTTTCTTTCTTCCCCCTCCCTCTCCCCTCCATTCTCAATTTCTTTTTTCTCTCTCTTTCTTTATTTTCTTCCTCCCTCTCTCCCTTTCTTCTTTCTTTCTTTCTTTCTTTCTTTCTTTCTTCCCCCCTCCCCCTCCATTCTCAATGTCTTTCTTTTTCTCTTTCTTTTCTCCCTCCCTCTCTCCCTTTCCCTCACATCCATCACTTGACAGCAGCTGCCAATCTCTTCATTCGTTTTTTTCCCTCTCCTTCAGTTCTTGGCATGAAAGGGGTGATTTTTTTTAAAAAAAAGTTCAAACCCCTGAACTATTTTAAGATGGATTATGAAATGTGCCACGTCTTTGGTCCGGATCCATCAAGCCACGGAGGAGCCTTTGTGGTACAAACCAACCCACCAACTTTTACATATGCCTCTTCCTTCTTTTTTCAGTTTGACACTGCTCTGAAGCAGGTGAATCTCTTGCTGCCGCAGAAGAAGTACATGTCGGCAGCCCGGCAGCTGAACAAGGTAATGCCAGGTCTCTGGAGGAGTCCCTCCCTGTCGATCTTGGCCTCTCGCTTTGGTGGCCTTTCATGATTGCTTCACTTTGTGGCTCTGCTTTCCTCCCTCCCTCTCCTTCCAGACCCGGAGGAACATGAAGGTGATGGAGTCTCGGCGTGGCTTTGAGCTGAAGATCCTCAAGGCGCTAAGCAGGGAGCTCAGGCTTCAGACCGAAAACACCCTCTACCTCTTGGGCCAAGACTGGCAGCAGATGGCGGCCTGGAGCCTCCCTCCTCCGTCCAAAGGTGTAGCTTTAGGGTGGGAAAAGGGGAAGGACGGGTTGGGCAAGGTCCTTGGCATTCCAGTGCCCGGCAAAGACAAATCCCTGGTTCCATCCTTAGTTTTTTAAAAAGGCCCAGGCCGTGGACCTTGTGTGCAATGGGATTTATTATTAGTATTACTACTATTTTATATAAAGGACACACTTTACCACACCATTGTGTGCAATGGAAATAATTATTATTACTACTATTACTACTACTACTACTACTATTTCATATAAAAGAAACAATTTACTACACCATTGCAAGCAATGGGAATTATTATTATTATTATTATTACTACTACTACTATTTCATATAAAAGAAACAATTTACTACACCATTGGGTGCAATGGGAATTATTATTAGTATTATTATTACTACTACTATTTTATATAAAGGACACCCTTTACCACACCATTGTGTGCAATGGGAATTATTATGATTATGACTACTACTATTTTATATAAAAGACACAATTTACTACATCATTGTGTGCAATGGGAATTATGATTATTACTATGACTATTTTATATAAAATACACAATTTACTACATCATTGTGTGCAATGGGATTATTATTATTACTACCACTACTACTATTTTATATAAAAGACACAATTTACTACACCATTGTATGCAATTGGAATTATTGCTACTACTACTATTTTATATAAAAGACACAATTTACTACACCATTGTGTGCGATGGGAATTATTATGATTATTACTACTTCTATTTTATATAAAAGACACAATTTACTACATCATTGTGTGCAATTGGATTATTATTATTACTACTACTACTTTATATAAAAGACACCATTTACTACACCATTGTATGCAATGGGAATTATTGCTACTACTACTATTTTATATAAAAGACACAATTTACTACACCATTGTGTGCGATGGGAATTATTATGATTATTACTACTTCTATTTTATATAAAAGACACAATTTACTACATCATTGTGTGCAATTGGATTATTACTACTACTACTTTATATAAAAGACACCATTTACTACACCATTTTATGCAATGGGAATTATTGCTACTACTATTATTTTATATAAAAGACACAATTTACTACACCATTGTGTGCAATAAGATTTGTTATTATTTTATATAAGGGAGACCATTTGCTACACCATTGTATGCAATGGAATTATTATTCTTTTATATTTATTTATTACCTGCTTGTAATTTTGAGATGCAAAGTGGCTCACAATATTTTTTAAAGTGCCATTTACAGTCCACGACACAAATATGAAAGTGGAATGATGTTAGAACAGGTCTCCTCCATGCGATTCACCACATTTTCTTGTCTTTGGTAGCCCGGTATTTGCTTGCAATGAGGATCAGCCTATTGTTCCCTTTCCTCCCTAGAAATGGGCAGTTTGGAGTCGGCCACTCGGACAGAGCTGTGCTTGTCCTCAGTGCTTTCGAAGGACAGACCCGTGACCGGCCCCTCGGTGGCTTCCGTGCTGCAGGCCTTTGCTCTTCTGGGGGAGCTGCGGTCCAAGTTCCAGCACTTTGGTAAGCCCTTCTCACCCACAAAGGCTGGTTGCGGGGAACGCTTCCAGCCCCGAAATCACCCAGTGCCTTCCAGATTTTGATGAAATGTACTTTGCTCTTCCCACAGTTCAGGGGACCCACTCCCACTCCGTGATATTTGAGATTGCCAGAAATATAAGCAAAACTCCCACTTGTACACCTGTGAAAGTCCCCTTCTGGTTTTGTACAACACTTTTTGTCAAACATGGCAAAGGGATATTGCATCGTATTTAAAAGACGAATCAAGAAGTTAGTCCTCTTTTAGCCAAAAATGAGAGGAGTATGATGTGAAGGAGATCTGTCTCTCCCTCTGTCTCTGTCGTCTCTGTCTCTGTCTCTCTCTCTCTATATATATATATCAGGGCTGCTCAGGAAGTCGAACGTGATCGACAAGTCGATCCTGAGACCATTTGAGGTCGATCTTCTGCTCCCACCGCCATGCACGCACTCCCGGCGCTGCCTTCCTTTGTGCACACGGCTTTGGAGAACACTTCAAGCATTGGCGCATGCCCGCGGGGCGGAAACTGAGGCGAGAGATTTTCAGCTTGGCGAAGGGAGAGAGGCGGACCGCAGCTTCCGGACGAGAGGCAGGGCGAAGGCCCCGTGCGCTGTCCCGCCGCCTTCCTCCACCCGCTTCTTCCTTCTTGGCTGGCTGTCAATCACGGCACCCCTCGGGAGGCCGAACCCTCATAGGCTGGGCTGGGCCTGGCTCTTTTCCTTTGTCGAGGCTGACTCCCACACTCCTGCTTCTTCCCCCTCGGGCCGCTTCAGCCTCCTCCTCCTCCGTCGCCGCCCTGCCCTTCCCAGCCCGCACCTCAAGGGCTCCGCACTCTGCCTCCGTCCGCCTCTCTTCCTTGGCCAAGCTGAAGGTCTCTCGCCTCCGTTTTCGCCCAGCGCGCATGCGCCAACGCTCGAAGCGCTCTCTAAAGCCGTGCGGACAGAGGACTGCGGCACCGGGAGCGCATTTAACCTACTGATACCTCAATTAATGTAATTTTATTGGTATCTATTTTTATTTTGATATTTACCCATAGCAGCTGCTTTTCCTACCCTCATCTTAGACTTGAGTCAATACGTTTTCCCAGTTTATATTTCCCGGCTGATATTCGGGTCGGCTTATACTCCAGTATATATGTGTGTGTGCATTGATTTATTTAGACTGATTAATACAACACAAACAGCAACAACAAAAGTTACACATACTTTTTCTAGAATAATAAAACTTAGTCCTACATTCTAAACATCAAAAAACATACAGTCTACATCAGGGCTGCCCACAAAGTCGATTGCGATCAGCCAGTCAATCGCGGGTCCAAAGGAGGTCGATCGCAGCCAAATGAGGTGCTTCTGTGCTGCGTGCGGCACACCTTTTGTGTGCGCACCATTTGCTCAGTGCACTGTCCACCACTGCTTCCAGACGAGAGAGAAGCAGGGTGCTCCGCCCTGCCTCTCTCTCGCCGGCAGCGGAGGCTCCACCGTTGCTTCCGGACGAGAGAGAGGCAGGGCGGAGTGTGAGGCGGGGCATCCGGAGGCCCAGCCTTGCGCTCCACCCCGCTTCTCTCTCCGGAAGCAACCGTGGAGCTGGGCGAGAGACAGGCAGGGCGGACCGCGAGGCAGGTCCTCCGGAGGCCCGCCCGCACTCCGCCATGCCTCTCTCTCGCTTGCAGCAGAGGCTCCATGGTTGCTTCCGACGAGAGAGAAGCAGGGCGGAGTGCAAGGCTGGGCTTCCCGGAGGCCCCGCCTCACTCCGCCCTGCCTCTCTCTCATCCGGAAGCAACCGTGGCGCCTCCGCTGCCGACGAGAGAGAGGCAGGGGCCGCCCTGGTTCTTTCTCGTCCGGAAGCAACCGTGGATGGTGCGCTGCATGGATGGTGTGCGCGGGCAGAAGGTGCGCTGCGCGGAAGGTAGATCTTTCTGATTTGGTTGTTTTATAAGTAGTTCGCTTGCTGAAAATGCACCCCTGGTCTACATTATCTCATCTAAGGGCTTCATGTGCTCTGCCTGTTAGCTGTATTCTCTCATAGAATCCTAGAGTTGGAAGACACCTCGTGCGCCATCCACTCCAACCTCATTCTGCCAAGAAGCAGGACAGTCGCGTTCAAAGCACCCCCAACAGATGGCCATCCAGCCTCTGTTTGAAAACCTCCATAGAAGGAGCCTCCATTTTCTACAGTTATTAGGTGAAAAAGAAGCATTGATACACCCTTTCCCCACATAATTACACTCTTCTAGTCCAAAAAAATCAGTTTGTTTTCTGTGCCAGGAGCAACTTGAGAAGCTGCAAGTTGCTCCTGGTGTGAAAGAACAAGGCTGTATGCCAGGATGCTGCCCAGGGGACGCTGGCCGGATGTTTTGATGTTTTACCATCCTTGTGGCCTCCCATGTCCCTGTATGGGGAGCTGGAGCTGACAGAGAGAGCTTACCCACTCTCTCCCTGGATTCGAACCTCTTATTTATGTATTTCAAAATTAAAATATATTTTAATGAGCACGGATGGCTGAGGCCCTGCGGCTAAGGCCGCAACCTGATCTTCTTTTAATGTGCTTTAAGCATATTATTTCTTTTAATATGGCGGTCCGCCTGGGCTTGGATTGAGGGACCACATAAGTTGCTATAAACTCCTATGCCCAGGGGATGCAGATTGCTTTCCTCTTGTGGGGAGACTTCTCACAAACTTAGCAGACTGAGGCCTTTGAAGAAATTAATGAATTTATTTAACAAGTCACAAACAGGTGACTGGCCTTTTGGATGGTTGCAAAGTCCATAACGCCAAATAGTTGAAAATTAGCTTACTCAGTCCCCTTTGCCAAGTCCATGGGCGATGGATTGTGATGCCTCTCCTGATTGAAGGCTACGAATTAATAAAAGTGAAAGAAAGCCAGTGTAATTCACAAGGCAAAATATATTCATACAAGCCACACTGAAATGGAAGGAAGCGGTTCAGTGACACTATAGTGTTCTTATGCAACTCTTTTATTTGGAATGGCAAGAGGCGGGAACTACATAATTTATGTTTCTCCCTAAATTGATTGTATGAACCTTTGACAAACCGCCATTGTCGTATTTTATTGATTCTATTGTTCCTGTTAATTTTATACGTCTGGTTTTAAATGTGTTATTGGTTTTAATGTTGATATATTGTATTTTACATGCTGTATGGCACCATTGTGTGCTATTTATAAGCCGCCCCGAGTCCCTATGGGAGATGTTTTCTGTTCCTCCAGGTGAAGCTCCATCCGCCTTGCCTTTCAAGCTCTGCTGAGCATTCTTTGCTTCCTTTCTTTTGCTCCCTTCTTCCAGGACGTCTGTTGTTGAAACACATCCTCAAACCGCTGATCTCTCACCCGTCGCTGCAGCCCTGTTTGGAAGAGCGGCCCGACTCCGCCACGCTGAGGTTCGAAGCAGTGGGCTCCGATCAGGGCCACCCATTACCAGCTGAGGTCTTTGCCAAGCTCAAGGTGGTCCTCAAGGCCCTCCATAAATACCTGTTGGGTGAGTGGAGGGGAGTCAATTGAGCATCTCTGTACCAGATGAATGTGGAGAGGGACCTTGGTTGAGTTGTAGGCCAAAAAGAGCCTCATATTATGATTCGGAGTGGGCCTCGAGGGCGCCTAATACTTTCCTATATAGGACATTATAGTATAGATTAGGGATGGGGAAACTTCGACCTTCTCTCCAGATGTTTTAGACTTCATCTCCCACCATTCCTGGCCTCAGGCCATTTCCCCTTCAGCGTCTTAAGTCCTTACATTGAGAAAGGGGATGTAACGGATTGGCCTACCTTACAAGGTTGGTGTACAGGCAGTAACAGGCCTGGCTTGGAAAAGCTAAGGAGAGCAGGGGGGAGGAGCAATCAGGCAGTTTCATAGCTGGAAGTGCAGTCTGATTGGCTGATGGAATTGGAGGCAGTTACTTAGCAACCGGAGATGGGCGGAGCCGGAGGGAAAGAAGGAGCTAATGCAGCCAGAGTTTAGTTCAGTTGAGTGTTAGGTGTTTGAAGTAGTTAGTTAGGAGTTTTGAAGTGGAAGGAAGGAAGGAAGGAAGGAAGGAAGGAAGGAAGGAAGGAAGGAAGATAGGAAGAGTTTTGGGAACTGTTTGTTCGGAAGAAACCTCTTTGAGGAAAATAGTTAAAGCCTTCATGGAGAAGGAGAAGATATATAGTAGGCCTCTATAGTGTTAGAGTGCTGGTGTGGAAAGAGGATTCAAAAGGTTCAAAATAACCTGTTTGTATTCCTGTATGTGGAACATTGCTTTTAAGAAACTCAAGTTATGAGACCATTCTCTGTAAAAGTAAAGTCTGACAATGTATTGAAACCACTACCCATCTTTACTGTTGAAGAACAAAATAAACAACATATTCTTGTTTTATTTCACCTGAAGAGTTTGTGTGTCTTCTTGAACCTTCTAGCAAGGAGGTGGCCTATGAATCAATAAATGGTGGCAGCAGAAGAAACCTTAATAATGAATTGGTGGCAGCAAGGAAATATATAATGTACAGTGGTAGCATCCCACTGTCCTGTCTTGTGTGTGTCCCTTGTCTTTCGCCGGCCTTGTCGTCTTTATTGCAGGGGGATATAAACAAAGTTAATAATAACAGAAATACAAATGCAAACAAAGAAACATTTCCTTTGGCTTCCAGTCCCTGGGGACAATTTTTGAAAGAGTGCTGTAATGCGCTTTAGTGATGTTGGGGAGAGAGGGGTGGCACTGATCATCCTAAACACCCCTTGTTTTCCACAGATGTCCCCTTGGAGCCCGGTGCCGAGGAGGAGGAGGATGGCCGCAGACCCATCTTGGCTGAGGTTTTGGGTGATGTGATTGGGAAGGAGCTGTCCGACTGTCTCATCCAGGACTGCTTGGTGCACTCCATCCCCCAAAACAGCAGCAAACTAGGGGAGTATAGCGAGGTGAGTGGATGCTGCACTCTCTATGGTCAAGAAAAAGCAAGGAGGCCACTCTGTGTGATGTTAGACCAGGCATAGGCAAACTTGGGCCCTCGTTTTGACTTCAGCTCCCACCATTCCTAACAGCCTCAGGCCCTTTCCAGTCCCTTTCCTTTCTTAGTCCCCCCTTGGCAGCCTCAGGCCCTTTCTTGTTCCCCCTCGGCAGCCTCAGTCCCTTTTCCTCCCCTCGGCACCCTCAGTCCCTTTCCCTTTCCCCCTCGGCAGCCTCAGTCCCTTTCCCTTTCCCCCTCGGCAGCCTCAGTCCCTTTCCTTTTCCCCCTCGGCAGCCTCAGGCCCTTTCCCTTTCCCCCTCGGCAGCCTCAGTCCCTTTCCTTTCCCCCCGCGGCAGCCTAAGGCCCTTTCCCTTTCCCCCTCGGCAGCCTCATTCCCTTTCCTTTTCCCCCTCGGCAGCCTCAGGCTTAAGTGGCTGAGGGGTAAAAGGAAGGGGCCTGACGCTGTTAGGATTGGTGGGAGTTGAAGTCCAAAACACCTGGAGGGACGGCATTAGAGACTCATAGAATCCTAGAGTTGGAATAGAGGCCATCCAGTCCAACCCCTTGCCAAGCACAATCAAAGCACTCCTGACAGATGGCCATCCAAAATCCTCCAAGGAAGGAGCCCCCAATGGATTCCGAGGCAGATAGCTCTCTCAGAGGGCTTCATAGTTTCCAGGTCTTTGATAATTTCAGTCCCTCTCCTCCGGACACCTTCTAGCTGGTCAATATCCCTCTTGAATTGCAGGGCCCAGAATCGGACACAGTCTTGAGTTGTAAAGCAGAAGCATGTTGGGTGTGCGACTGACACGGCCTCTTCTGCTCCCCTCAGGTAATTAGATCCGTGGAGGAGTTTGAGGAAGCCTTGAAGGAGATGCGCTTCTTCAGAGAGGACTCCACCGACTTGCTGACTTATGCCCGCAACGTCAACGGCCACTTTGCTGACAAGAAGTGCCAGGATGTGATCCAAGCCGCCAGGAACCTCATGGCCTCGGAGATCCACAACACCATAAAGGTACCTGGGCAAAAGGCCATTCCTTCCAGTACTGGAGCCTTGCACGATCTGCGGCGAATGCACCGCTAATCCTTTGTGTCCCTTTGCACTCAGGGCCCTTTATAACCCACCCCTCAGATCATTAAGGGATACTACTATTGAGCAACGTTATTATGTCCTCCCTTTTCTCAACCCAAAGTAGCTCACAAACGCAAAGCATAGCTCAAACGGTAGTCAGTCTATTCTGTTCAGAAGACCATGCATCCAAGAACGGTACGAATGGGATTTTATAACTTGTTATAGTCCGTTCATATGATGCTCTTCCTTTGGCCCACTTCTACCACAACGGATAAAAATGGGTTTAGTATGAATAGACCCAGAAAGGTTGAAGAAACCCAATTGAAGATGGAGTTTAATAATAATAATAATAAGGATTTAAAGACTGAACTGAAAAGACTCTGGCACAAGCCAGTCTGGGTGGTCCCAGTGGTGATCAGCACACTGGGTGCAGTGCCTAAATACCTTGGCCTGCACTTAAAAACAATCGGCGCTGACAAAATTACCATCTGTCAGCTGCAAAAGGCCACCCTGCTCAGATCTGCACGCGTTATTCGCCAATACATTATTGAACTGTGAGTTGGGGGTCACAGTCCTCGACACTTGGAAGGTGTCCGACGTATCAAATACAACAGCCAGCACAGCAATCTTGATTGCTGTGTACTAAACTTGTGTATCTAATAATAATAATAATTAAAAAAATATGTTCAACTTCATCTTCTGTGTTTCTTGAACCTTTCCAGCTCCATTCATACTTTTAAAAAAACCAATTCGTTACATAAGCACTTAGCATCTTTTACCAGACTGGATTTTTCCAGAATTGCATCATCAAAATAATAATAATTATTATTATTACCCCGCTTTTTCTCTCTAAAAAGAGACTCAGAGCGGCTTTTAAATTGTTTTTAGGATATTTGTTGTAATGTTTACTTATGTTTAGTTAACTACGTCTTATTGGATTATTTTGTTTTATGTTTCATCACAATGATTAATGTTTTACTACTGTTCCTTTATTGTGTATTATTTTGATATGTCTAGAAATAAAGTTTATTATTTATTATTATTACAGAAAAAAACCCAAAAGCAATTTAAAACCTAAAAATATACAAACATTAACAAGGAATTAAATATTAGTGGTATTAAAAGCCTTAAAACCAATTAAAGCCTCTTCATCTCTCAAACCACAGCGCCCTCTCACCTGATCTTAGAAAGCCTTCTTCTTGAAAAACCTCCCTGCCTGAACCAAAGGGGTTTTGCCTGCCCCTGGAGAGATAGCAGGGAAGGGGCCTTGCTTGGTTCTTAAGGGCTGGAGGAATGTCTCTTCTCTCTTTTCTCTCACGTTGGGCATTGACCGGGAATGTGGAGCAGCTGGCTGGATGTCAGCTGCATAAGATCTCTACTGACCAGAAGGTCATGAATTTGAGGCCTGCCTGGGTCAAGGTGGGCTCTCGACCTATTGTGTAGCCTGTTGTCGACCTTTGCAACCCAAAATACAGTTTCATCTGTCAAGTAGGAAATTAAGGTACCACTTAGTGGGGAGGCTAAATTTAACTGATTTACGAGGCCATTAAAAAGATCTCCAGGAAACACGCTGAGGAATGAAGGAGTGCGACAGCTCCCTCTGGTGGCCAGATGTTAAATTGCCTCTGTCTGTCTTGGGTGTTTGTGTGTCTAAATGTAATGTGTACATTGTAATCCGCCCTGAGTCCCCTGCGGGGTGAGAAGGGCGGAATAGAAATAAAGTAAGTAAGTAAATAAATAAATAAATAATAAACCGCTGTCTGTTTCCTGCTGATCCTTGCAGGTGACGCCGGACTCTCCGGTGACCCTTCCCTTGTTGCCAGACCCCGGAGCTGGCGACCAGTCCAAGGTGCTGATGCCCCACGGCGCGACTCCGAAGCCGCCGGCCAGTTTGGAGGAGGGTACCTGGCTGAGCCGCCACATGCTGTCCTTCCCTGCCTGCCGCATCAGCGAGCCTACCCAGAAGTTGGTGGCCTTGGCCTACCAGACGCTGCAGGAGGCTTCAGTCAGCGTGGACCAGCAGTGAGGAACTTGAGCTGAATGATTTGGGCTTGGCCTAAAGCAGGGCTTAGTAGTGTCTTGGGCATGGGCCTTCGGGCGACTTCCTTTCATTGCCACCAAAGATGGTGAAGCCAATGGAAGTGCCACAGAAAGGGCTAGTGGGGATAAAACTAATGTCTAATGTTTCAAATGGTGTAGGCATTGAGGGTTTATAATCTAGGGACATAGGAGCCCCCAATGGCGCAGTGGGTTAAACTGCTGAGCTGCTGAACTTGCTGACCAAAAGGTCACTGGTTCAAAACTGGGGAGTGGGGCGAGCTCCCACTGTTAGCCCCAGCTTCTGCCAACCTAACAGTTCGAAAACATGTAAATGTGACTAGATCAATAGGTACCACATCTGCGGGAAGGTAACGGCACTCCATGCAGTCATGATAGCCACATGACCTTGCAGGCATCTATGGACGGTGCTGGCTCTTCGGCTTAGAAATGGAGATGAGCACCAGAGTCCCAGAGTGGGACACAACTAGACGTAATGTCAGGGGCAAACCTTTATCTAATTTAGGGACCCCTTCTCTTAGATGAGATAGAGACAACAAGGGGTAAGGATGTGTTGGGTTAAGACCGTGGAGACCAGGGTTCAGATCTCTGCTCAGCCATTGAAGCCCATTGGGTGACGTCCCATAAGCAATATATTCTCAGCCCGGGAGGAAGCCAAAGGCAGAGCCCACTCTAAAGAAACCTGGCCAAGAATATTGTTGATAGAGTTGCCATAAATCTGGAATTACATGAAAGCACACAACAATGTCTGAATTGTTGAGGGGCAGGATTTTGGTCAAGAAGATCCAGTTAGATCTTCTGTCTTTTCCAGGCCTATTGTGCTGCTAGTAAATTACAAACTCCCACTTTCCAAGTGATTTTTTTTTTTTGGCGAAAGCTGTGGTGTTTCTGCTTATTTGTGAGCCTCAACCGCCTCTCTCTTTCCCTCACCTTGCAGCCGCCTTCAGCTATTCTACTCCGTGCGGAACATCTTCCTCCTCTTCTGTGACGTGGTCCCCATGTATCACAAGTGAGTGACCTACTCTGTTACCAGAGAATGTGCTTGATTGTGTGAGAGAAAATGCAGCCCTGTTGTGTCTTTTCTGTTGTTGCGTTTATTAATTCTTCCTCTCACTCTTTTTCCTCTTCACTCTCGAGAGGTGTTAGAACATAAGAACATAAGAAGAGCCATGCTGAATCGGGCCTCAGCCCATCTAGTCCAGCATTCTGCGTCACACAGTGGCCCACTAGTTGTACACAGGGATCTCTAGCAGAAAGGAGGGCAAAACCCTCACCTGCTCCCGACCCCCCACAACCAGTACCCGGGGAAATCCTTCCTGCCTCCATCAACACAGAGGTGGCACTTGGATGTCCATTTCAGTAGCTACTGATTCCCTTGGTATCCATGAATCTGTCTAATCCTGCCTTGAAGCTGTCCAGGCTGACAGCTGTCACAACCTCTTCTGGAAGTGAGTTCCATAACCCAATGACCCTCTGGGTGAAGAAATGTTTCCCTTTATTAGTCCTAACTTTCCTACATTGAGCTTTAGGGAGTGCCCCCTAGTCCTAGTGTTGTGTGACAGAGAAAATATTTTTTCTTTATTCACCTTTTCTATCCCATGCATGATTTTATACACTTCGATCAAGTCACCTCTTAAACGCCGTCTTTCAAGGCTGAAAAGACCAAGGCGTTGCAACCTGATTTCATAAGGGAGCTGCTCCATCCCTTGGATCATTTTTGTTGCCCTTCTTTGTACCTTTTCCAGTTCCGTTATATCCTTCTTCAGGTGCGGTGACCAGAATTGTACACAGTACTCCAGATGTGGCCTCACCAAAGATTTGTAGAGAGGCAATACAACATTTGCTGACCTATTTTCGATTCCCTTCCTGATCATACCAAGCATAGAATTTGCTTTTTTCACTGCTGCAGCGCACTGGGTTGACATCTTCATTGAGCTGTCCACCAAAACCCCAAGATCCCTTTCCTGGTTTGTCTCAGAAAGCTTTGATCCCATCAGTTGATAAGTGTATTTGGGGTTCTTTGCCCCGATGTGCATGACTTTACACTTGTTTAGGTTAAAATGCATTTGCCACTTTGTTGCCCATTCACTCAATTTCGAGAGATCTTTCTGGAGTTCTTTACAGTCAGTTTCATTTTTAACTACCCTGAACACTTTAGTGTCATCTGCAAACTTTGTTACCTCACAATTTACTTCTACATCCAGATCATTTATGAATAAATTAAAAAGTAACGGTCCTAAAACTGAACCTTGGGGTACGCCACTTCTCACCTCTTTCCATCCAGAGAAGTGTCCATTTATTACCACCCTTGGTTTCCTACAGTTTAGCCAGGTTCCAATCCAGGACAAGACCTGTCGCCTGATTCCATGGCTGAAGAGCTTATTTAGGAGCCTTTGGTGAGGGACTTTGTCAAAAGCCTTTTGAAAGTCAAGGTAAACAATATCGACTGGGTCCCCTTTATCTATGTGTTTATTTACACCCTCAAAGAATTCTATCAAGTTAGTAAGACATGATTGCCTTTGCAGAAACCATGTTGATTTTCCTTCAGCAATGCCTGTTCTTCTATGTGCTTAGTAATTTTTTCTTTAATAATGGTTTCCATCACTTTGCCTGGAACTGAGGTTAGACTAACTGGCCTATAATTTCCTGGATCACCCCTGGATCCTTTCTTGAAGATCGGAGTTACATTTGCCTCCCTCCAGTCCTCGGGTACAGTGCCTGATCTTAGAGAAAGGTTATATATTTTGGCTAGAATTTCAGCAATTTCACACTTGAGTTCCTTAAGAACTCTGGGGTAGATGCCATCTGGCCCTGGTGATTTGTTGACATTTAGTTTAGTAAGGCATGTGAGAACATCTTCCTTGTTTATCTCTATCTGGTTTAATTCATTTAATTCCCTCCCTGAAAAAACTGCAGGCATATGTTGTCTGTCCTCCTGTGTGAAAACGGAGGCAAAGAAGTCATTTAGCCGCTCAGCAATCTCCTTGTCTTCACTTATTGTCCCTTTCTTACCATTTTCGTCAAGTGGCCCAACTGCTTTTCTAGTTGGGTTTCTGCTTCTGATGTACTTAAAGAAGTTTTTGCTATTTTTTTAAATATTCTTAGCTATATGTGCCTCAAAATCTCTCTTGGCTTTCCTGACGGTTGCTTTGCATTTAGTTTGCCAGAGCTTGTGTTCCTTTCTGTTCTCCTCAGTAGGAAGAGCCTTCCATTTCTTAAATGAGTTTTTCTTCTTTCCAATCACATCTTTTACTTCATTTGTAAGCCATACCGATGTCCTCTTGGACTTTCCCGGCCTCTTTCTTATTTTAGGAATGCATTTTAGTTCGGCTTGTTTTAAAGTATTTTTAAACAGTTTCCAAGCATTTTGGAGGGATTTGATTTTTTTTTACTGTTCCTTTTAGTTTGTTCTTTACTATTTTTCTCATTTTGGTGAAATTCCCTTTGTGTTGCCCTCAGACTCTTTGGAAAATTGTGTTCAAAACATGGTCTTCTCAGAAGCACTTGATAATCAGCACAGGAGCTTGGAAAATACACAATTTATTTTTATTACTATTATTATTGCTAATTACTATTATTATTGCTAACTATTATTATTACTATTATTACTATTACTTATACATCATCCCCACGTCAGCATAGGCAAATCTGTGCTTAAGTCCGTTCAGCAATTCACCTACCTGGGAAGCATCATCTCTTCAGACGCCAAGATTGATAAAGAGATAGATCACAGATTAGCAAAGGCATAGAGTGCATTCGGAAGGCTTCACAAAAGAGTCTGGAGCAGGGGTGCCCACACTTTTTCAGCATGCGAGCTACTTATAATAAAACCAAGTCAGAAAGATCTACCGAGAGAGAAACAGGGTGGAGCAGGGGGAGGGGGCAGGGCTTGGAGCGGCCTGGGTCGGCCCCCTCTAGCTTTAGCTCTACCACAGCTTCTCCAGGCTAGAGGAGGGTAATGCCAAGCCAGTGGTGGCATAGATAGCCATTGCTGGCTTGGCACTACCCTCCTCAAGCCTGGAGAAGCTGTGGTAGTGCTAAAGCCGGGGGAGGGGCGGGGCTTGGTACGGCATGGCTCCACCCCGTCTGAGAAGCGCCCCATCCAGCTGGGATCGACCTCCTTCGGTCCCAGGATCGACCAGTCGATCACGATCAACTTCCTGGGCAGCCCTGGTCTGGAGCAACAAGCACCTGAGGCAAAGCACCAAAATCAGTGTGTACAGAGCTATCGTACTGTCTATTCTCCTATATGGTTCAGAAACATGGGTCACCTATCGCCAACACCTACGGCTCCTCGAACGCTTTCATCAGCGCTGTCTTCGCACAATCCTAAATATACACTGGACTGACTATGTAATGAATGTTGCTGTCCTTGAACAAACAGGGATCACCAGCATTGAGGCCATGC
The DNA here is from genome assembly GCA_030556195.1 of Anolis apletophallus. Taxonomy (NCBI): domain Eukaryota; kingdom Metazoa; phylum Chordata; class Lepidosauria; order Squamata; family Anolidae; genus Anolis; species Anolis apletophallus. The sequence goes on from JARBWK010000013.1 coordinate 16,917,722, forward strand.
TATTGAGAACACAATAATAGAGTAAAATAAAAAGGGCAGGGCATGTCTCTAGGATGGAGGACCACTGCCTCCCAAAGATACTACTCTAAGGTGAACTCGCCACGGGTCAGCGCAAGAGAGGCGCCCCCAAAAAGAGATATAAGGACTTCCTGAAACCACATCTCAGGCTCGGCCAGATTGATCACCAACAATGGTCCACCCTGGCCTCACATCGGGAGGCATGGAGATGCACTATCCACAATGCTGTGGCCTCTTTTGAGAAGACACGCCGAATGAGCCTCTAAGAGAAACAACAACGCAGAAAGAACCGCAACCTGGAAACAACATCACCCAAGGAGACTTTCTGCTGTGCTTTCTGCAACCGGACTTGCCTATCTCAGAGTGGCCTTTATAGTCATCAACACACTTGTAGAAAGCGTGGGATGAGTCTTTCCTGAATCTTCGTTTGCGAAGAAAAAAAGCCAAGATTACTTATGCCCTGCTTTTCCTCTCTAAAAGAGACTGATAGCAACCTTAGGACTACAACTCCCAGAAGCCCCCCTTTTTAAAGGTGTGGGAAGGGATGCCAGGTGTGATAGCCTTGTATTTCCTCCCAAAAGCCTGCAGTTACACGAGATCCGGAGAGTAACTTGCCAGCAACCACTTGATGAATTCATAGCTGGAATTACTGTACATACTTGAGTATAAACCAGGTATTTCAGCCCTTTTTGGTCTGAAAAAGCCCCCTTCGGCTTATACTTGAGTTGAAGTTATTTATTATTTTACTTTGTTGTTATTACGATTATTACATTTTTTATTTTACTCTATTATTGTTATTATTACAATTATATTATTTTACTTTATTATTGTTTTATTACATTTATTATTTCACTCTATTATTATATTTATTATTTTCCTCTATTATTATTACATTTATTCTTTTACTCTATTATTACTGTTATTATTACATTTACTGTACATTCTTTTAATGTAAATGCGGCTGGTGGGGACGAGAGACAGGGCCTTCTCGGCATTGGCCCCTTGCCTATGGAACGCACCCCCAAACGAAATAAGATTGACTCCATCTCTCCTCGCTTTTAGAAAAAAGCTAAAGTCGTGGTTCTGGGACCAGGCCTTTGGGCAGCAGATGTAAATTGTACCTTTGGATTTGACTGGATTGACACTTTGGACTTGACTGGACTGACAATGTGTTCCGCTTGATGGCTTTAATTAATTATTGTTATATGTAGTGGTTTTTAATGTAATGTTTTTAATGCTTTTTAATGCTTTTTAATGATGTTGATTATATGGTGTATTTTTAAATTGCATTGTGGTAGTGCGGTCTGTAGTGCTGCAAATGTAAGCTGTGCTGAGTCCCCCTGCGGGGGTGAGAAGCTACGGGGGTACAAATACCATAAATAAATAAATACTCTATTATTATTACATTTTCATTATTTCATTATTTTACTCTATTACTATTTTTATTACATTTATTATTTTACTTTTTTATTATTGGAAGGATATGTAAGCACATTTATATTGAATAAGGTAAGAACAATGGTTTAATCAGAGTTGGGCAGTCTTATCTTAAATTACAATGTTATGTAAATATTCAAAAGACATTTGACCTGCTGATGCCTCAATTGATGTCATTTTATTGATACCTATTTTTATTTTGAAACTTACCAATAGCTGCTGCATTTCCCACAATCCGTTTATACTTGAGTCAGTACATTTTCCCAATTTTTAGGTGCCTCGGCTTATTTTTGGATTGGCTTATACTTGAGCATATATGGTATGTCCATCCCAATCCTTTGCCAAAGCAGTTCTTTCTGCATCATTTGGTTACCAAATTCAGCTATCTGCCACCAGGGGGTGGTGTAGATCCATTGCCCAGCGGGCCATGTTGCTTTGAAAGCTAGGAAAAACATGATTGGGTTTGAAGGGAATTACAGAGGTTTATTTGACTGGCTAGATGGATGACAGAACAGTGTAATTTGGGGGGGGGGGGGAGATTTTGCCAAACCAGTTTCAATGATTAGTTATTCCTCCCAGGAATGTTTGGGGTTAGGCTGGGGCTGAAAGCCAAGGTTATACATTTATAGTTATTATTGTTGTTATTATTGTTATTGGAGGGGGGGGGTCAGTTTCCAAAGAAAAATTTCAGAGCCATTGCATTTGCTTGACTATATTAAAAAGATTCCCCAGTCATCACTGGTGCAAAAATAGCAGCTTTATCCTCTTTAGATAGCTATCGTTCAGAAGATCATGATGGAAACCGATTGTTTGCCAATCCTTGATGAAGTTTTACCTCTTTCTCGCTTAGGGAGAACCTCCAGAAGCTTCCTCAACTGGCAGCCATCCACCATAACAACTGCATGTACATTGCACACCATCTGCTGACCCTGGGCCACCAGTTCCAGGGCTACCTCAATGACCGGACGGCCACCTTTGTGGACCTGGTGCCTGGCTTCCGGAAGCTTGGTGAGCCAGGAGCAGGCGTTCGTTTCCTGAGGAGAGTTTGTAGGCCGAAGCCTGTTAGAGTCAGTGGGCCAAAGCTTGTGTCGTCCTGAGGAGAGCTCATAGGCCGAAGCCTGTTAGAGTAGGTGGGGCAAAGCTAGTGTCGTCCTGATGAGAGCTCATAGGCCGAAGCCTGTTAGAGTCGGTGGGCCAAAGCTTGTGTCGTCCTGAGGAGAGCTCATAGGCCGATGCCTGTTAGAGTCAGTGGGCCAAAGCTTGTGTTGTTCTGAGGAGAGCTCATAGGCCGAAGCCTGTTAGAGTCGGTGGGGCAAAGCTTGTGTCGTCCTGAGGAGAGCTCATAGGCTGAAGCCTGTTACAGTCAGTGGGCCAAAGCTAGTGTCGTCCTGAGGAGAGCTCATAGGCGATGCCTGTTAGAGTCAGTGGGCCAAAGCTTGTGTCGTCCTGAGGAGAGCTCATAGGCTGAAGCCTGTTACAGTCAGTGGGCCAAAGCTAGTGTCGTCCTGAGGAGAGCTCATAGGCCGAAGCCTGTTAGAGTCAGTGGGCCAAAGCTTGTGTCATCCTGAGGAGAGCTCATAGGCTGAAGCCTGTTACAGTCAGTGGGCCAAAGCTAGTGTCGTCCTGAGGAGAGCTCATAGGCCGAAGCCTGTTAGAGTCAGTGGGCCAAAGCTTGTGTCGTCCTGAGGAGAGCTCATAGGCCGAAGCCTGTTAGAGTCAGTGGGCCAAAGCTAGTGTCGTCCTGAGGAGAGCTCATAGGCCGATGCCTGTTAGAGTCAGTGGGCCAAAGCTTGTGTTGTCCTGAGGAGAGCTCATAGGCCGAAGCCTGTTAGAGTCGGTGGGGCAAAGCTTGTGTCGTCCTGAGGAGAGCTCATAGGCCGAAGCCTGTTAGAGTCAGTGGGCCAAAGCTTGTGTCGTCCTGAGGAGAGCTCATAGGCCGAAGCCTGTTAGAGTCAGTGGGCCAAAGCTTGTGTCGTCCTGATGAGAGCTCATAGGCCGAAGCCTGTTAGAGTCAGTGGGCCAAAGCTTGTGTCGTCCTGAGGAGAGCTCATAGGTCGAAGCCTGTTAGAGTCAGTGGGCCAAAGCTTGTGTCGTCCTGATGAGAGCTCATAGGCCGAAGCCTGTTAGAGTCAGTGGGGCAAAGCTAGTGTCGTCCTGAGGAGAGCTCATAGGCCGAAGCCTGTTACAGTCAGTGGGCCAAAGCTAGTGTCGTCCTGAGGAGAGCTCATAGGCCTGAGGAGAGAAGCCTGCCTGTTAGAGTCAGTGGGCCAAAGCTTGTGTTGTCCTGAGGAGAGCTCATAGGCCGAAGCCTGTTAGAGTCAGTGGGCCAAAGCTAGTGTCGTCCTGAGGAGAGCTCATAGGCTGAAGCCTGTTAGAGTCAGTGGGCCAAAGCTAGTGTCGTCCTGAGGAGAGCTCATAGGCCGAAGCCTGTTAGAGTCAGTGGGCCAAAGCTAGTGTCGTCCTGAGGAGAGCTCATAGGCCGAAGCCTGTTAGAGTCAGTGGGCCAAAGCTAGTGTCGTCCTGAGGAGAGCTCATAGGCCGATGCCTGTTAGAGTCAGTGGGCCAAAGCTTGTGTTGTCCTGAGGAGAGCTCATAGGCCAAACCTGTTAGAGTCGGTGGGGCAAAGCTTGTGTCGTCCTGAGGAGAGCTCATAGGCCGAAGCCTGTTAGAGTCAGTGGGCCAAAGCTTGTGTCGTCCTGAGGAGAGCTCATAGGCCGAAGCCTGTTAGAGTCAGTGGGCCAAAGCTAGTGTCGTCCTGAGGAGAGCTCATAGGCCGAAGCCTGTTAGAGTCAGTGGGCCAAAGCTAGTGTCGTCCTGAGGAGAGCTCATAGGGCCCAGTGGGCCAAAGCCTGTTAGAGTCTGTGGGCCAAAGCTAGTGTTGTCCTGAGGAGAGCTCATAGGACAAAGCCTGTTGAGTCAGTGGGCCAAAGCTAGTGTTGTCCTGAGGAGAGCTCATAGGCCGAAGCCTGTTAGAGTCAGTGGGCCAAAGCTTGTGTCGTCCTGAGGAGAGCTCATAGGCCAAGCCTGTTAGAGTCAGTGGGCCAAAGCTTGTGTTGTCCTGGGGAGAGCTCATGGCCCAAGCCTGTTAGAGTCAGTGGGCCAAAGCTTGTGTCCTGTCCTGAGGAGAGAGCTGGGCCAAATAGGCCGAAGCCTGTTAGAGTCAGTGGGCCAAAGCTAGTGTCGTCCTGCGGAGAGCTGGTTAGGCGGTGGGCCAAAGCCTGTTAGAGTCAGTGGGCCAAAGCTAGTGTCGTCCTGAGGAGAGCTCATAGGCCGAAGCCTGTTAGAGTCAGTGGGCCAAAGCTAGTGTTGTCCTGAGGAGAGCTCATAGGCCGAAGCCTGTTAGAGTCCGTGGGCCAAAGCTAGTGTCGTCCTGAGGAGAGCTCATAGGCCTGAGTCAGTGGGCCTGTTAGAGTCAGTGGGCCAAAGCCTGTCATCCTGAGTGGGCCAAAGCTAGTGAGAGGAGAGCTCATAGGCCGAAAGCCTGTTAAGAGTCAGTGGGCCAAAGCTATTGTTGTCCTGAGGAGAGCTCATAGGCCGAAGCCTGTTAGAGTCAGTGGGCCAAAGCTAGTGTCGCCCTGAGGAGAGCTCATAGGCCGAAGCCTGTTAGAGTCCGTGGGCCAAAGCTAGTGTCGTCCTGAGGAGAGCTCATAGGAGTCTGTGGGCCAAAGCCTTGTCCTGAGGAGAGCTCAGTGGGCCAGTCAGTGGGCCAAAGCTAGTGTTGTCCTGAGGAGAGCTCATAGGCCGAAGCCTGTTAGAGTCCGTGGGCCAAAGCTAGTGTCGTCCTGAGGAGAGCTCATAGGCCAAAGCCTGTTAGAGTCAATGGGCCAAAGCTAGTGTCGTCCTGAGGAGAGCTCATAGGACAAAACCTGTTGAGTCAGTGGGCCAAAGCTAGTGTCGTCTTGAGGAGTGTGAGGTACACCTCAGTGTGAGAGAAGCCTTGTGTGAGAAAGCTTAAGTCTGAAATGACTTGAAGGCATGCAACAATGGTTCTGCAGGCACATCTCCCACCCAGATAGCAAGAAGTAGATTTAGAGACGGTGGAGAGGCTTACGAGGCAGTGTTTGGGGCTCTGAATCCAGAGCTGCCCCCGTAAGAAACGTCCTCGCCTCTGCCTCTCCTCAGGAACCGAGTGTTTCCTGGCCCAGATGCGAGTGCAGAAGGAGGAGCTCTTGGAGAGGCTCTCGAGCGCAAGAAACTTCTCCAACGTGGACGACGAGGAGAACTACTCCGCTGCAAACAGAGCTCTGCGGCAGGTCAGTAGGGCTGGGGTGGAGGAGGGTGTTACTTCAAGCATATGGTTGAGGCAGGAGGAGGTGATCCTGTGTGATGGGGGTCAGGAAACTCTGCCTTCTTTAAATATGGAGTCCCATGCGAAGAAGACGATTCCACATGCAAAAATTATCCCCCTCCCACTTTCCCTCGTTTTCCCCAGCTCCATCTGATGGAAGTCCTTCATCGTGCCTAACTTTCCAAACTTTCCCCTTGACTCCAGCTGCATGATGTTTCTGTTAACATGGGAATCGTCTACTTTGCAGACCTCAAACAGGTCCGTTCCTTCCTAGGTGCTGCACCAGCTGAAGAGGCTGGGCAAGGTCTGGCAGGACGTCCTTCCCGTGAACGTCTACTGCAAGGCCATGGGGACCCTCCTGAACCTGGCCCTCACAGAGGTCTTGAGCAGGATCACAACCTTGGAGGTGAGGGATGGGCAGAGAACGGGCCTCGTCTCTGCATCAGGGATTCAGAAATTATCATGGAAAGAATGGACAGTAAAACCTCAGTTTTCTAGGCTGTCTGGCCATGTTCCAGAAGCATTCTCCTGAAGTTTCGCCCACATCTATGGCAGGCATCCTCAGAGGTTGTGAGCTATATCGGAAACTAAGCAAGGGAGGTTTATCTGTGGAAGGTCCAGGGTGGGGGGAAAAAACTCTTGTCTGTTGGAGGCAAGTGTGAATGTTGCAATTAATCACTTTGATTAGCATTACAAAGCATCGCAGCTTCGAGGTCTGGCTGCTTCCTTCCTGGGAGAATCCTTTGTTGGGAGGTGCTACCTGATTGTTTCTAGTCTGCAATTCCCCTGTTTTTTGAGTGCTGCTCTTTATTTACTGTCCTGATTTTAGAGTTTTTAAAATACTGGTAGCCAGATTTTGATCATTTTCATGGTTTCCTCCTTTCTGTTGAAATAGTCCACATGCTTTGCAGTGCTTATCAAGGTGATTAATTGCAACATTCACACTTGCCTCCAGCAGTTTTTCCCCCCACCCTAGACCTTCCACAGATATATAAACCTCCCTGGCTTAGCTTCCAACAGACCTCACAACCTCTGAGGATGCCTGCCATAGATGTGGGCGAAAGGTCAGGAAAGAATGCTTCTGGGACATGGCCATGCAGCCTGGAAAACTCACAGCAACCCAATTATTCCAGCCATGAAAGCCTTTGACAACACAAGATATTTATTATTATTATTATTATTGTCACAAGAAAATAATAATAATAATAGTTCTCTAAAGACAGCGCTTTGAAAATATTCTCTTCAGGGCCTCAGTCAGATGGAAGTTGTAGTCCCAAAAAAAATTTCTATGTATTCTGCTCAGGAGTTCAGGCAACCATCTAAATCAGGGGTGTCCAACCTACGTCCCGCGGGCTGGATGCGGCCCAGCAGCCGAATCTGTCCGGCCCGGGGAGAAGGGCCTTGGTTGTGGGGCCAAGAAGAAGGGGGGCCGCTGCCGCCATCCCATCGTGGGTTCTGTGGGGCCTGTGTCGGCAAACAGGCCGGAGGAGCGGCGGCTTTGGAGTGCCTGCTATCCCTGGAGGCGATCCGGGCCTGCAGCGGGAGCACTCGGCAACCTGAGGGGGCTGATCTCCCTGGCAACCCAGAAGACTTTATCGTCTTCCTGGTCGCCAGGGCGATCAGCCACCTCAGATAGCCGACTGCTCCCCCTGCAGGCCCGCACTGCCTCCAGGGATGGCAGGCACTTCATAGCAGGGCGATCAGCTGGGGAACGGCTGGGGGCGAGAGTGGGCGGAGGCCTGCAGCGTCCAATCGCCTGCTGCACTGCTCTGCTCCGCTTTGCCATCCTCTGGGCTGGGTCCATTGGGCCATTCCATCTTGGTTCGCACCTTGTCTTCTTTAATTTAATTTAATTTGGTGATTTTATTATTTTATAATAATAATTTTATAATAATAATATAAGAAATAATATAATACAATGTATTATATTATAATTTCAATATATTATAATGTCTATATATACTATAATATAATTATGATATTAATACTAATAATATATGAATATTTTTTGATATATTAATATGTTAATGTTAATGATGTGTAATATATAGTAAATATAGTAAATAAATAAATAAATAATGTAAATTAGAATGTAGTTCCGCCTTTAGGTGTGGCCCTCCATAATATTTATTGACTCTCATGTGGCCCCTTAGAAAAAATAATTGCCCACCCCTGATCTAGATAATGTTCAGATTCCAAGAACTTCCTGACTGTGAGAGCTGTTCAGCAGTGGAACTCTCTGCCCCGGAGTGTGGTGGAGGTTCCTTCTTTGGAAGTTTTTAAACAGAGGCTGGGTGGCCATCTGTCAGGGGTGCTTTGAATGCAATTTTCCTGCTTCTTGTCAGGAGATTGGACTGGATGGCCCACAAAGTCTCTTCCAACTCTATGATTCTATGATTCTGTTCATTCTTATTTGGAAGCCTGAACATGAGCCTTGGAGAAACGCACAGTGCACCGTTTGAGAGGTGGATGGGGGATGATGTGAGTTGTAATCCCTCAAAACAACTCTTGCCTATTCTGCTAAGGAATGCAGGAAAAAATTTAAGATACTTTTTCTGCTTCTTGTGCCAAAGCACCCTGAACCTGAGACTTGGAAAAAGTCACAGTTCACCCGTTGACAGGTGGATGAAGGGGAAGCTTTAGATGACTTCCGTAAGCAGAGTTCGAGCTGAATAAACCTGTATAGAGACCATGCTGTGGCAAAGGCAAGGATTGGCTTCGCTCACTCTGCTTTTGCTCAATCCTGGGGCAGGACATTTCTGCGGAGAACGCTGACCGGCTGCACGACTTGTGCGAGATCATGGTGGACGAAGGGCCCCGGGTGTTTGTGCCCCTTCCGGAAGAGGAGCAGAACCGGCCCTTCCAGGAGGAGGTCCCAGTCTACGTCCCCAAGTGGATGACCTTCAAGGAGCTCATGCTGGTACTGCAGGCCAGCCTCCAAGACATAGTGGACAGGTGAGAGCTTCATGGGATGCCCTGCAGGGATGGGGAGGATGAGGCCTTGAAGAACAGCGCTGGGAATCATGCAGTTTGGGCATGGGGATCACATACTTCCTTATGCCCTCCAATGTATTTGCACATTCTAGGCATCTATTGACATATAAAGACCCTGTAAATCAGGGGTGCCCACACTTTTCAGCATGTGAGCTACTTATAATAAAGCCAAGTCAGAAAGATCTACCTACTTCCTCAAGGCTGGGGAGGGGCGGGGCCTGGCTCTGCCCCCTTCTGGCTTCGGCACTCCCAGCAGCTTCTCCAGGCTTGAGGATGGCAATGCCAAGCCAGTGGTGGCATAGCTAGCACAAGGCTGGCTTGGCCCTACCCTCCTCAAGGCTAGAGAAGCTGCTGGGAGGGGCGGGGTGCGACCTGGCTCCGCTGGGCACTCCCAGCAGCTTCTCCAGGGAGGATGGCAATGCCAACCCAGTGGTGGCATAGCTAGCACAAGGCTGGCTCCTACCCTCCTCAAGGCTAGAGAAGCTGCTGGGAGTGCCGAAGTTGGGGGAGGGGCGGGGCTTGGTGCGACCTGGCTCCGCCCCCCTCTGAGAAGCCCCATCCGGCTGGGATCGACCTCCTTCGGGCCCAGGATCGACTGGTCGATCGCGATCGACTTCCTGGGCAGCCCTGCTGTAAATAGTATACCACAGGGTTTCATGAAGCAAGAAATAATCAAGAATTCATTTTACCACTTCCTTTGAAATACAGCAGTGGTTCCCACCCCTTTTTTTTTTTTTGACCAGGGGCCACTCTCCAGCATTAGTACCAAAAGGGTGACGGATTGTTTTTTGGTCAACTTTAGATTTGTAATACTGGTGAGGCTGTGGACCATATTTTAGTTATTGCGGAACACTAAGGACACCCAGAATGCTTTCCCTTTCGTCCTTTCCCCCTCGGCTTCTTAACTAACTGCACCTCCGCCGTCTCCTCCCTGTCTTTCCCAGGTGGGCTGACGGCAAGGGCCCTCTTGCGGCCGCGTTCCCTGCGATGGAGGTCAAGAACCTGATCCGAGCCTTGTTCCAGAACACGGAGCGGAGGGCGGCCGCCTTGGCGAGAATCAAGTAGTTTTAATAGTCATAACAATAAAAATACTTCCTTTTCCGTTGTGTCCTTTTCTCACTGCCTTTGGTGCTGCCTGCTGCACCACTCCTCTGACCTAAACCATCTCCACGAACCTTGATCCCAAAGTGTTGTCGAAGGCTCAGTGGCCTTCAGAGGCTCTCAAAAGTGCCAAAACGCCAGTAGCCCTGCTATGCTTTATATAAGGTATGGCTCACAATGCCTTTTCTTTGGATGGAGGGCGTCCCAGAAGCCTAAACCTACTCCCTTGTCATTTTTCAAACCTGGGATGCCTTCTCTCCCTTTCTTCATCTGCAAAATTGGGGAACGATAGGGAAGCGCAACTCCTCTGTTTTCGTTTCCCCCTCCTTTGGCATCAAAAATGTTAGTGAACTCTCTTTTCAGTGGTGTAAACCTAACAATGTTGGCTGAGGGTGGGAAAAGGGTTGGGTGAGTATCCGCTGCAATAGTAAAGAATAGTAAATATTATACAGTATTTTGTATTGTCTTCCATTGCAATGTGACACCCTCAAGCTATTTTCTATTCACCAGCCACCCAGCCTCAGTCTCTTCCTACCTGATGGCTGACATTTATTGCTTTATTCAAAGACATGCACAGTTTAAAAAATTGTGCAATTTTTGATTTTTTGTACTATGTTATGTTTTTTGGGTTTTTTAGTTTATCCTCACTTATTATTAGCTATCATGAATTTGTCGAAGGCTTTCATGGCCGGAAACACTGGGTTGCTGTGAGTTTTCCCCGCTGTCTGGCCATGTCTCAGAAGCATTTTCTCCTGACGTTTCACCTGCATCTGTGGCAAGCATCCTCAGAGGTTCACAACCCTCTGAGCCTGCCTGACATAGATGCAGGCGAAACGGAGAATGCTTCTGGAACATGGACATACAGCCCAGAAAACTCACAACAACCCAGTTTGCGAATTTTTTTTGTTTCCTTTGAAATGCTTGTTTACCTTGACACTAAATGTTTGCTATTTCTGTTATATCTTTGGAAACCACCTTGAACCCTTCCGGGGAGAGAAGGCGGCTTATAAATAAAAGTATTATTATTATTATTATTATTATTAAAAGCAATATCTGAATAAACAGGAGAATAAACCTAGGGAAGACATTGCTTAAACCCTTTGCCTCTTCTGTTTGTTGTTCCTTGTTACAAGCCTCACCTTGAGGACTTCTTTGGAATCCGACCTTTGACATTGCGTGTTGAGGAAAATATGTCCCTTAAAGTCATGCTCCTAAGGCAGTGTTTCCCAACCGCTGTGACGCGGCACAGTAGTGTGCCGTGACGGACCTCCTGCTGTGCCGCGAGTAAAAGCTCTCTGCCCCCCTTCCTTCCCCCCTCCTCCTGCCGAACTCCTGCCGCTTGGGGAAGGAGGAGAAAGGAGCTGAGCGGCGAAGAAAAAAGAAGAAGGGCAGGCGCCGCCTCCCGGCCGTCCCCAGCCAGCCAGCCGGCCATGACTCCGCCATGACTCCCGCCATGACTCTCGCCCCTTGCTCGCTGAAGCCCGTCCACCGCTCATGCTCTTCCTCCTCTGCGTGGCTTCAGCAAGTCATGGCAAAGAGTGGCACCGGGGATGGGGGCCATGACTCCCGCCCCTCGCTCGCACTGCCCCCTCAAGGCTGGAGAAGCTGTGAAAGAGCTGAAGCCGGGGGAGGGGCGGGGCATGGTGTGGCCTGGCTCCGCCCCCTCCCCCCGGCTTCAGCTCTCCACAGCTTCTCCCGCCTTGAGGGGACAGTGCCAAGCCAGCATTGTGCTGGCTCTGCCACCGCTGGTGGCAGTCTCCTCAAGGCTGGAGAAGCTGTGGGAGAGCTGGGGAGGGGGCAGGGCATGGCACGGCCTGGCTCCTCCCCCAGCTTCGGCACTCCCAGCAGCTGCTCCCAGCAGGCCACCACCCCCCAGCCGTTCTTTACTGTGTTAGAGTGTCATTTTGAGTCATTTTGGTTCGTTGTGTGCCCCTGGATTTTTTTTATGTTAAAAGTGTGCCGCAGCTCAAAAAAGGTTGGGAAACACTGTCCTAAGGCATTGACAGACCCTTTGGGCTGAGAGAGTGTGACTTATCCAGGATCACCAAGTGGAGATTCAGATCTTGGTCCTGTCCACAAAACCTGGTCATATTTTGCTTCTGCTTAGAAGAGGTCCCAATAATGTTTGCTGTGATGTTCAGTGAGAAAACACTACAGCCAATTGTTGAGGGGAATAACTTTTTAAAGGTTTATTAAACAAGTTACTCAGAAATCGGCACATTGCTGCCTAAATCAGGCCAGGCGTTAGCACAGCTGGTAAATCACCAGCAGCTATAAGAGCATACCGACCAAAAGATTGCCAGTTCGAAGCCCGGTTTGGCGTGAGCACCCGACTGTCAGCCCAGCTTGCTGTCCACCTAAGCAGTTAGAAAATATCTTGAGAGCTGTAAGTAGAGAAATTAGGCATTGCTTAAAGCGGGGAAGGTTTTTTATGGCACCATAAAAAGAAATACCAGAAATGCGGGCGACCAAAATGAAAGAGGAATTCTGTGATCAAGGGCTCTTCGTCATTGAGGATGGGGCGACAGGACCCCTGTCACAATCACCGACTTAGTACTGCCCCTTTAACACACACACGGAGACGTAGCAAAGGCTAACTAGTTTTATTGAATATAAAAAGTCCAAAAGGCAATTCTCTTGAAGAGATCAAAGAATAAAGCAATCAGCAAAGCTGTAGTCCAATTAAGAAAGCAAAGTTCCAAAAGATAATTCCAAAAGCAAACGTGGCAATAAACTTGGCAAGTTCCAGTATAGACTCCGGAACAAAGCAGGGTATCCGCAGCAATGCGAATCTATAACAAGGCAAGGTCTTGGTCCAAGGCGAGCCAAACTAGGCTCCGTGGTTCACTCCGCTTCACGCCCTTCAGATCAGACGTGGCCGGAGAACTGAGGATCAGTTCCCACGGGGCCGTTCTTAATCCTTCGGCCGGGCCCCTCGACGATCTAGGGCCCGGCGCCTCCAGTCTCTACTTTCCGAACGGTGACGGTCTAGGGACAGATGCCAGCTCCTCCTGCCCTGCTCTATGTCCCTGCGTCTGTTATGGGAACGGCCCCGCTCTTCCAGTTCAGTATCGCTATCTCCTTGAGAAGCAGCCTCCCCCGAACTTTCCCAGCCGCTGGCCTCCATCTGCTGCTCGGCCAGGTCCTGGGAACCTCGGCCGGTTGGGAATTCATAACTCTCTCCGCTCTCTGCTTCGCTGCCTCCCATCTCCACCTGGTCCGCTCCTTCCCGGGGAGAATGCTCCCTCGAGATCCCATGCTAAACTCTCTACAGGTGAACTGGGCAAAGGCACTGCTGACCAATCTTGCTCTGGGCCTTCCAACTCGTCCTCCGAGTCCCCTTCAGCCTGTGCGGGTCCCAATGGCATCGGGACCCCCGGCGCCTCACTCCCTCCCAGTGGCACGAACGAACCCATGGGTGCTACAACCCCCTGTGTCCGGAATTGAGCACAACCTACAGAGTGCCAAAGTTGGATGCCGACAAAACATAACCTCTGTCTGTCTGTTTGTCCTGTCTGTTTCAATGGCAATGAATGTTTGCTGTGTATATGTTCTGTGATCCGCCCTGAGTCCCCTTGGGGAGATAGGGTGGAATATAAATAAAGATAATAATAATAATAATAATAATAATAAAAAGATGGAATACCCCTTTTCCTGATTTTGTTGATGGTCCCATATATGATTTTGCCATCTGAAGAACACCTTTAAGTAATTAAGTTTTGGATATTGAGTTTGGTGTGTTGGGATTGGAGACCTTTCAGCCATCATCCCACATGTGCTGCTCTTATTACTGTCTGCGGTTTTCTATTCAGAACTTGGAAAACATCACAGGCATGGGCCAACTTTGGCCCCCCTCCAGGTGTTTTTGTCCAAAACACCTGGAGGGCCAAAGTTGGCCCAGGCCTGCTCTACCAGCTTGGTTAGTCCTAATCTGCTTCCATGACACGATGGATCCAGTCCAGAAGTGATGCCACTTTTGTATAAAGTCCAGGCCCATTTGGCTGTTTACACCCATCGTCCTGGATTCTGATGCCCACTAAATGCTGCACACGTCCATGCTGACAAACCAGTGCGCCGCCACTTTCTCCCTGCAAAACAAGACACAAGAGGCACATTGATGTCCAGGGACCCTTCCAGCAATGGCACTGTGATGTCACTTGAATTGCAATGGCTTCCTCTTACAATCCTGCCTTTTAGGGAGAGGAATTAGAGAGCCAGAGCTGCGTAGTGGTTGGAGCATTGAGCCTCACCCTTGCAAAAGTGTGATGCCTACTGTGTTTATGCACAGTGGGTTAAACCAGGAATGTGGCGCAGCTGGCTAAGTGTCAGCTGCAGAAGATCTCTCTGACCAGTAGGTGATGAGTTTAAGGCCTGCCCGGGTTGAGGTGGATGCTTGACCTTTAAGTGTAGCCTGCTGTCAACCTTTGCAGCCCGAAAGACAGTTGTAGCTATCAAGTAGGAGATAAAGATACCACATTAAGTGGGGAGGCAATTTTTGACTGAATTATGAGGCCATTAAAGAACTCCAGGAACGTGGAAGGAACAAGGGACGCTGGAAACGCTGAGAGATGAGTGCGTCAGCTCCCCCTGGTGGCCAGAGTTTGCCTCTGTTCGTCTATATGTGTGTATGTGGAAACAGCAGGGATTGTCTGCTAAGTATGTGTACCTGTAATCCGCTCTGAGTCCCCTTCGGGGTGAGAAGAGCAGAATATAAATAAAGTGTATTATTATGTAAATGGTTTCTGGAGCAACTCCTACAGAGCTAGAATGATCAGGGTCATGTTCTTATTTACCTTGCAGGCGCCGATGGTGCCATCCAAAGAATGGGCGCATAGCATCCGCGGGGTGATTTCCCCCGCATCTCCACAGGAGCCATTGCAGTCCTTGGGGCTTTGTAAGGCCACTGGCATTTCTGCCCACATCTCAGCAATGGGAACCGTGGCTAGAAAAGAAATAGTGATACAAAGGATTGGAACAGAGGCAGTTGGGTTTTCCCAAGTTGGAGATTGGGAAAATCCAACTGACTGGTGTCAGCTGCATTAAAGATCACTACTGACCGAAAGGTCATGAGTTCAAAGCCAGCCCGGGTCGGAGTGAGCTTCTGGCCTATTGTGTAGCTTGTTGTCGAGCTTTGCAACCTGAAAGACAGTTGCATCTGTCAAGTAGGAAATGTAGGTACCACCTATGTGTGGGCAGGCTAATTTAACAAAAAATCACGAGGCCATAAAAAATCTCCAGCAAACCATGCGGGGAATGCGGAAATTACTTCATCAGTATCACAGATGGATGGTGAAGTGACAGCTCCCCTGGTGGCCAGAAGTTGGAATGTTAAATAGCCTCTGACTCTCTGTCTATATGTGTTGTGTGTTGAATGTTTGCCATGTATGTGTACATTGTAATCTGCCCTGAGTCTGCTGAAGGGTGAGAAGGGCGGAATATAAATACTGTAAATAAATAAACAATTTTTCATTTTGAGGCAAATCTGAATGCAATGCTGGAAAAAGGCTACCTCATGGTTACAACTCCTACCAATCCTTTTAATTCCGCCTTTTTCCAATGAAGTCAAATCTCATGGTCCGTGAACCATCCCTAGTTATAATTCTTCCTTGGTTGAGTTGTAGGTTTTTCAGGTTGTATGGCCATGTTTTAGAAGCATTCTCTCCTGATGTTTCGCCTGCATCTGTGGCGAACCTCACAACCTCTGAGGATGCTTGCCACAGATGCAGGCGCAACGTAAGGAGAGAATGCTTCTAGAACATGGCCATACAACTCAGTAAATCTACAACAACTCAGTGATTCCGGCCACGAAAGCTTTCAGCAATACATCTTCCTTGGTTGTTCTTTAAGTGACTTACAGTTCTCTTGTTCTGGATAGACCTGGCCTGAGGTCCAACAGGCGCTACCATTGGAGATGTCCTGGTGGTAGCGAGGCAGACAAACAGCCTGGATGGCATCTGGGAAGAGGAAGGAACATCCTGTAGCCATTTAGACCATCGTTTCTCAACCTGGGCGTCGGGACTCCTGGGAGGGTCATGAGGAAGGTGTCAAAGGGATCACCAAAGACCAACAGAAAACAGCATTTTCCATTCGTGTTCTGTGTGGGAAGTTTAGCCCAATGCTATTGTTGGTGGGGTGCAGAATGCTCTTTAATTGTAGGTGAACTATAAATCCCAGCAACTACAACTCCAAAACGTCAAGGTATATTTTCCCCAAAATTCACCAGTGTTCATATTTGGGCATATTGAGTATTTGTGCCAAGTTTGGTCCAGATCTATCATTGTTTGAGTCCCTGGATGTAGGTGAACTACAACTCCAAAACTCAAGGTCAATGCCCACCAGACTCTCAGTATTTTCTGTTGGTCATGGGAGTACTGTGTGGGAAGTTTGTGTCTTTCTGCCATTCCTGCCAGGATATCTATGTTGTGTTCATCGAAACAGGCCCAGGTTTCACACTGAGTGTATAAATACATTAAAAAACATATTAACTATTACTGTGTTAGAGTGTCATTTTGTGTCATTTTGGTTGGTGGTGTGCCCCAGGATTTTTACATTACGATTCAGAACAGTAGCAAAATTACAGTTATGAAGTAGCAACGAAAATAATGTCATAGTTGGGGGTCACCACAAAATGAGGAACTGTATTCAGGGGTTGCGGCATTAGGAAGGTTGGCATTAGGAAGATTTAGACCATCGCAAAAAGTCAACTCTTGGTGTGAGAGCTCCTTTTGTTTTCCCACCTTGAGTTGTTAATACTAGATCTTCTGGTATGGCACACATTCAAAACATCCTGTATTGAAACCATCCCATCCACGGGGAAGATTCCACCCTGAATCTCCCGGACATCTACCATCATATCCTAAGTTTTCTCCCAGGAGAGGCGTCTTAAGTTTGGCCAAAACCCACCTGAGGGGCTCAGTGGCTCCCTGAGCTTCAACATGGCGAGGTCATAGTCATGGTTCACTGAGTTGTAGCTGGGGTGGAGTATTATTTTGTCCATTGCTTGTCCTGCCTCTTCATTGCTTCTGGCAGGGAGACCAAGCCCTACCAAGGCCACCCAGTTGGAAAAGTTAGGAAGACTAGAATGGAAGGAAGAAAACAAAAGTGGCTATGTTACAGTAGCCTTTTCATTGCTTCCTCGTGGATTTGGTTTGGCCAGAAGTTGTGTTAGAAACTAGAGATTCCAAGAGAGACAACATTAAGCAAAAGCTAGACCTGCAAAATGTCAAGGACTGGATGGACTTCTAATTGGATACAAATGCAGAATGGCCAGTAGAACTGTGCAATGGGCTTACGGGAAGCATACGAGAAGCTCGACCTCTCATTGCGCACCGAGAAAACTAAAGTGATCTTCCAGCAGCCACCAGCCAATCCCTCTCCAATGCCAGAAATACAGCTCAATGGTGTAACATTAGAAAGTGTTGACCATTTCCACTCCCTCGGCAGCCCCCTCTCCACAAAAGTCAACATTGACACTGAAATGCAACACTGCCTGAGCTCTGCGAGTGCAGCATTTTTCCGAATGAAGCAGAGAGTGTTTGAGGACTGGGGCATCCGTAGGGAGACCAAGGCGCTTGTTGATAAAGCTATTGTCCTCCCAACCCTGTTATATGCCTGCAAAACATGGACTGTCTACAGACGTCACATGCAACTCTTGGAATGATTCCAAATCCAACACTGCCTGAGCTCTGCGAGTGCAGCATTTTTCCGAATGAAGCAGAGAGTGAGGACCGGGGCATCCGTAGGGAGATGCTATTGTCCTCCCAACCCTGTTATATGCCTGCGAAACATGGACTGTCTACAGATGTCAGACTCGACTCTTGGAACGATTCCATCAGCGTTGCCTCTGAAAAATCCTGCAAATCTCTTGGGAAGATAGGCGGGGAAGTGTCAGCGTGCTGGAAGAAGCAAATACCACCAGCATCGAAGTGATGCTCCTCCGCCATCAACTCCGCTGGATTGGCCATGATGTCCGAATGCCTGATCGCTCTCCCAAAGCAGTTACTATACTCCGAACTCAAGAACCGAAAACGGAATTTAAAGATGGGCTCAAAGTCAACCTCAAAAACTGTGGAATAGACACCAAGAACTGGGAAGTGTTGCCCCTTGAGCGCTCTAACTGGAGGTCAGCTGTGACCAGCAGTGCTGCAGTGGCAAAGAGGCACGAATAGAGGACGGAAGGGAGAAATGTGTCAAGAGTAAGGCACATCAAGCCAATCCCAACCAGGACCGCCTTCCAACTGGAAACCGATGTCCTCACTGCGGGAGAACATGTGTGTCAAGAACAGGGTTCCACAGCCACCTACGGACCTACCGCCAAGACACCACATCTGGAAGACAATCATCCTCAAGCTACGAGGGATTGCCTAACTAAGTAAGTAAGCAATGGGCTACCACATTAATGCTCTAAGGCTATTCAACCATTGTTGAATAGCTCTTATGGAGTTCTTCCTAATGTACAGGTGGAATCTCCTTTCCTGTAATGATGGGGAACCTTTTCGAAAAGCAGCTTTGTATGCAGCTTCCACTACTACTACTACTGCTGCTGCTGCTGCTGCTTCTGCTTCTTCTCCTTCTCCTGCTTTTATCTCATGATTAACACACAAAGCTACTCACAACACCTACCAGGAAACCTTTGCTGAGCTTCAGAGCACCTCAAGATCTACCAGTTAAGCTATAGCCTACTTTGTCCCATCACTACCATTTATACACTTTTGGGAAAACTATCTTTAATCCTGCTTCAAGCGAATGACTTCTTAGCACCTTTTTTCTGTTAGTAAGACAAGAATGGTCTGTTGGGCTCAAACTGGTCTAGAACAGAGGGCCCGATACCTTTTGTGCCATTAGAACCCAGGCTACCTGTCCATGCAGTGGGCAGCGCTGACGATCCATTGGCGAGACAGCAAAGCTCCTCCGCAGACCCGCTTGTCATTGAGATGGAGACCAACCTGCCATGGCTGGTGGCCCAAGGGGAGATCCTTCCTTCCAGTTGTCTCTGGCATCTTCATGCCACACTCTGCAAGAAAGTGAGAAGGAAGACTAGGTCTTCAAGGAACTCAAAGAGGAGGAGAGATCCCAGCTCTTGAGATGTTCCAAGGAGAGAATCTGAATGTCCCATCCGAGGGTCGTCTCCACATCACATTGGATTCAGAAGCACTGTTTTGGTGCTCGTTCCATTAAGACCAAATTTTTGACTACGAAAGAAACCTTAGAACTTAGCTTCCCAGAACTAAACCGAACAATCCCCATTTTCCAAGTTTTATTGAGGGAGTATTATTTTCTGTCTATTGGAAATTCCATAACCTATTGCAGGGGTCCTTATTAGGTAGATCGCGATCTACTGGTAGATCGCGTAGGGTGTCCTGGTAGAACGCAGGCAGGGCGGGAGGAAGGCTCAGTCCCGCCCCGCAGGCTCCTGACGCCACCCAGGTGCAGAAGGAGGTTGGAATGGATGGCCCTTGGAGGATTCCTCTTATTCTAGTTACCCATTGTTGTTGTTGTTGTTGTTATTATCAGAGGCTGAATGGCCATCTGTGAGGAATGCTTTGATTGTGTTTTTCCCTTATGGCAGAAGGAGGTTGGACTGGATGGCCCTTGGAGGTCTCCTACTCTAGGAACCTATTGTTTTTGTTACTATTATTATTAGTAGCAGAGGTTGAATGAATATTATCATCATCATTATGAATAAATTCAGGGGCTAATTATACTCAAATTTAGTTGAATTCAGTCTTAAAATATATTATATGGGTCTCACTGAAATAAAGTTCCAAATATTTTGCTTTTATGGCTCTCTGAGTAGTGGGTAGGTAGATCTTTTTGACTTGGTTGTTTTATAAGTAGCTCACATTCTGAAAAAGTGTGAGCACCCCTGACCTATTGGAATTAACCTTATTGAAAAGGTAAAAATGATGTCACGTCTGTTTGACAAATGTGAACATGTGGAGACCACCTTTTGAAAACCACTAGTCAAGAAAAGCATGACCTTGTTAGAAGTCAACCCCTTGAACAAGTGATATTCACAAACATCAATGTAATGGCACACAGGTAACTCAGCTGTTAGACTGAAGAACCATGTCTTTAAACTGTCAAACTGTACATACAATATACTGGTTACCAAATGCATTGCCCGACTTACCGGACAAGGACTGTTGCAGGGGGGGGGAGCTCCCTTAGGCCATAATGGCGGCAAGGGGCTTCTCCTTTCCAGAAGCCCCCTGCGTGGCAAGAAGTTTCCTGCCACAAGGCCTGATGGGCCTATCAGCAGCCGGCCCCACCCAGGATAGTGGGCTGGTGAGGGGCCGGCCGCTATCCCCCGCCAAGCAGCCTTAAAAGGCTGCGCTGGGCCAGGTGGGCACCAGACATGCTTCTATACAAATTTACAGTTAGTACAGGCTTGGAAGGTTGCTATTTCCAACACTGTCTACCCTCAAGTAGCTTCTGACACAATAAAAATACTTTCTGTCTAAGCTGATAGGAACAATTTGTTTCTTCGGAGGAAGTAGGGTCAATACAGGGCAATTTCAGGATCGTTTTCAGATGAGGACTTACCAGAACATTTAAGGGCCACAATCCGACCTGATGAGCATCGTCTCCTGAAAAATAAAAAAAATGCCATGATGCGCAGAGAAAAATAAACCTCAGGCCTGAAGCTATGAGCAATATTCCAAGAAATCTCTGCTAAGCTTGAATATCATTTCCCATCAGTTCAGTGTTCTTTTAACTTTGGACTAAGACTCTGAAGAGCAGGGTTCAAATCCCAGCTCAGCCCTGGAAACTAACAAACATGGGGTGGAAAAGCACCTCCCCAAATCATCCAAATGACCCCCAAATCCATAACTAATGTGCATTTGCTATTGATGGACCCTCCACCAAAAACTCAGGCTAAAAATCAACCCCAAATCAAGTTCAAACAAACCTGGGGCAGCGTTTTGGTCCAACCTAAATGAGGTCCAGGGTTGAGGACTTCCCTGTGACCACAACACAGTTGGCCAACCATGTTCCAAGCTCTCTAACTGTAAAGGAGGAGGACCAAAAAACCCCCACCAGATGTAAGGGTTCAGACTCAATCGCAAAAGCGGACCCACCTTCCACGGAAGAGCAGGCCTGGGCAAACTTCGGCCCTCCAGGTGTTTTGGACTCCAACTCCCACAATTCCTAACAGCCTACCGGCTGTTAGGAATTGCAGGAGTTGGAGTCCAAAACACCTGGAGGGGCGAAGTTTGCCCAGGCCTGCCCAAGAGCCTACCTGCCTGTTTACCCACCTGATCTGCCATCTCTCTTTGGTGTTCTCCTTCCAGTTGGGTGAAACCTGCAGAAACTCTTGGGTGATGCCCACCTTCACGTCTGTGAGGTTGACCCCTTTGTGGTGGGTGAGTCTGCGGCAGGGGACAGGGAGGGAAAGAGTGTCACCCACCACTTTAAATCAAAGGGTTGAAAATTCCATTTTTTTCCCGTGTCAGGAGCGACTTGAGAAACTGCAAGTCGCTTTTGGTGTGAGGGAACTGGCCGTCTGCAAGGATGTTGCCCAGGGGAGGCCCAGATGTTTTACCAACCTATGAGAGGCTTCTGTCACGTCTCTGCATGAGATGCTGGAGCTGACAGACGGGAGCTCACCCCGCTCCCTGGATTTGAACCACCGACCTTTTTGGTCAGCAGTCCTGCCAGCACAAGGGTTTAACCCATTGCTCCCCTGGGAAAATTATAGGTGAAGGCAAAGGAAGGAAAGCCAAGTTTGCTCACTGGAAGTGGCCCAGTTGTCGGCAGATGAGAATCCCCAAGGAGAGGTCCCAGTTTTCATGGCACAGGAGAAGCCAGTTGGGCAGACCCTCCACCTGGCCTTCCAGCAAGAAGTTACCTTGGTTGATTCTGAAAAAGACTAAAATAAGATAAATAGCGTATTGTTGATGGCTTTCATGGTCGGAATCACTGAGTTGTTGTAGGTTTTTCGGGCTGTCTGGCCATGTTCTAGAAGCATTCTCTCCTGACGTTTCACCTGCATCTATGGCAGGCATCCTCAGAGGTTGAACACTTTTCCTCTGGATGGATCTTTGTCTTTACTTCTCCTAGACGAACGCACCCACCTAAACTGGGCTTTACAGGCCAATGGAGAGTCATGTCTGTGGTGGAAGAGCTGCAAGACCGAGAACAAGCCACGAGAGTCAAGGCAAAGATCCACCCAGAGGAAAAGTGTTCTTGCCATACATCAAGGGAACCACTGGCCACATAATGAAGCTGATGAGGAAACACAACCTCAAATAATTGGCATAATAAAGCATACTGGGTACAAGTTAACTACCGTAGCAAAAAAAGTGGGGTGATGGTCACATTGGGATCAAGGCTCTTCTGGACCCTTGGACCAGTTCTTAAACGTGCTTCTGGAATGAGCTTTGTGTATTCCAAGTAGACTGGAATGTACTTAGTCCTAATCCTTTTTTAAATACCAGTTTTAAACCACTTTGTTGGATGTGTTGCAATAGCAGATTCCCAGATTTAGTTTAGTGTTTATTTTATTTTTCTGGTTATTTAATATTTACTGTTTATTTGACTTTGTCTTTGCTGTTCTAATGTAGCACAAATCTTATGTAAAATCATACTACGCATTATTGACATTAATATTGAAATCTGAAATATAGACAGAAACTATCTACACTGGGAATGTGGCGCAGCTGGCTGGGTGTCAACTGCATAAGATCTCTACTGACCAGAAGGTCATGAGTTCGAGGCCTGCCCAGGTCAGGGTGAGCTCTCAACCAATTAAGTGTAGCTTGTTGTCGACCTTTGCAACCCGAAAGACAGTTGCATCTGTCAAGTAGGAAATTAAGGTACCACACTGTGGGGAGGCTAATTTTAACTGATTTATAAGGCGATAAATATCTCCAGGAAATATGTGAAGGAATGTGACAGCTCCTCCTGGTGGCCAGAAGCTGGAATGTCAGTAGCCTTTGTGTCGCTGTCTAAATGTTGTATGTCTATATGTTGCATTGTAATCCTCCCTGAGTCCCCTGCGGGGTGAGAAGGGTGGAGTATAAATGAAGTAAGTAAGTAAGTAAGTAAATAAATAAATAAATACATACCCACTAAGAAAACCCAACAAATGCTATGTTCAGTAAAGGACAAGAGGGAGTCTCTCACTTCTGCAGGAGTCTACTGTATCCCAAGCAGCAGAGGGACTACCAAACATGAATCAAGGAACATGAAAGGCACTGCAGACTAACTCAACCAGAGAAGTCATCCACAGCAAAGCACCTGATGAACCAGCCTGGACACAGCATATTATTGGAGAACACAGAAATGCTGGACCACTCTCACAACCACCATGTCAGCAGGCTACACAGAGAAGCCATTGGAATGCATAAACATGTGGACAATGTCAACAGAAAGGAAGAAATCATGAAAGTGAACAAAATCTGGCTATCAGTATTTTTTAAAAAATTCTAAAATTATAACAGTAAAACAACACTCAAACACAGGGGAACTCCAGACAAGAAATATTCAGGGACAGCTAATCACCTCTCAACAAAGGATTCCCCCAGGCAGTAAGAAGCCAGACCTTGAAAATGCTTGACCATCAAATGCTAATCAACAAGGTGCCCAACTGAAACATTCACACCTATCTCCAACAGACCGGAGTTCTTTCTCCCACCCTGGACATCATTCCACAGGTATATATACCCAATTTTCCTAGTTTCCAACAGACTTCACAACCTCTGAGGATGCCTACCATAGATGCGGGCGAAACGTCGGGAGAGAATGCTTTTTGAACATGGCCATACAACCTGAAAAACCTACAAAAAACCAAAATAAGTAACATTTACATTGATGGTGGGAGGAAGGAGAAGAGGATGTAGGGGAGAAGGAAGGAAGGAAGGTCAGGAAGAATAAGGAAAGGAGGAAGAAGGAGGAAGAAGGATGGAGAAAAGGACAAAGAGGAGGAAGGGGAAGAGGAAAGGAGGGAGGAAGAAGAAGAAGAAACAGAAGGAGAAGGAAGGGAGGAGGAGAAGGATTCCAAACCTTTCTTCCCAATGGCATTTCCAAAGGGGTTTTTTGGGTCCCATTCCATTTCCGCTGTAACATTTGTGCATCTTGGTAAAACAGCTGCTGAGTCCTGGAAGGGCTGGTGGTGGAAGCGATTTGGCAGAGATTTTACTAAATGGGACGGAAAATGAGAAAAGGGTGAGGAAAGTTATGAAAAGTGAAGAAAGTTGGTTGGAGGTGGAAGGGATCTGACTCACCCCAAAAGCAGATCCCGATCCCTGTTCCTGTCAGCAAAATGAAGATCCCAAGGAGCACCAAGCTCCTCCGGACGGTGCAAGGAAACGCTGGAAGAGAAATGGCAGAAGATGCTGAATGCTTGAGCAAAATCGAATGATAGGAAGGAAAAATGACAAAGGAAGAGATTGAGCATTTGCGCCTCCATCCCCCCCGCATTGCTAAAACGCCATAGATAATATTTCCCCAAAGGCTGCTTCTAAATAGAGATTTGCATGGTGAAGGAGGAGAAAGCTTACAAAATGTATATATTAGGCCTGTTTGATAAAAAAAAATGGTTAAAAACTTCAAATCTGAATGACTTCTGAAATTTTCTGGAAAAATTTCGGAATTTCCCAAATTAATTCCGAATTTTCAGAATGGCTTCGTTAATGGCGGACACGCATGTTTAACCCAGTTTGGATGGGTATATCTTCCCTCTGCATCAGAAATGGGGCGGCAGCCACATCCAAACTGGGTTAAACAGCCAATGAGGGGAACGCACCTCAGGAGGGGCGGGAATCTAATGCCGATGGCGGCGGTGGTTTCAAAATGACAAATCCACTTCCGAGTTGCTTACATCGCTTTGAAACCCCTTCAAAAGTGAATTTAATCCAAATTCATTCCGATTTTACGAGCATTCCGACGAATCTACCCAGGCCTAGTATATATCTATATGGGATTTTGGCCTGCATCAATAAGAGTATAGTGTCTAGATCCAGGGAAGTCATGCTCCCCTTCTGTTCTGCTTTGGTTAGACCATATCTGGAATATTGTATCCAATTCTGGGAGATGTTGACAAGCTGGAATGTGTCCAGAGGAGGGCAACTCAAATGATCAAGGGTCTGGAGAACAAGCCCTATGAGGAGCGGCTTAAAGAGCTGGGGATGTTTAGCCTGCAGAAGAGAAGGCTGAGAGGAGACATGATGAGGGTCATGGATAAATATGTGAAGGGAAGTCATAGGGAGGAGGGAGCAAGTTTGTTTTCTGCTGCGCTGGAGACTAGGACGCAAGGGAGCAATGGCTTCAATCTACAGGCATGCCCGGATTACACATAAGGCCAACGAGGCCATGGCCTAGAGGCGCAAGCCGGGGGCACAGATCACGGACCAAAAAAACCCAAAACTGGTTTGTGCCCCTCTTTCCCCCTTTCTCATGCCCCTCCTCATTCCTTTTCCCGGCAAAGTCTCTGCTCCGCCCCCTCCATCTCTCGCACTCTCTCTCTCATGTGTGCTCTTTCTTGCTCTCTCTCTTGCGCTCTCTCTCTTGCGCGCTCTCTCTCTCTCTCTCTCTCTCTCTCTCTCTCTCTCTCTCTCTCCCCTTTGGAGTGAGTTTGCACCCGCTGCGCTCTCCCCAAGCCTCCCGACTCCCGAGGAGACCTTCAGAGCACAGCGGAGCTTTCCAGCCGGTGGGAATGGGGACCTTGGAGGTGGCGGGAGGTTGGCTTAAAGGGGGCGTGATTCCAAAGTGTGGCCTAGGGTGCAAAAAAGTGTTAATCCGGGCCTGTCTACAGGAAAGGAGATTCCACCTGAACATTAGAAAGAACTTCCTGATTCTGAGAGCTGTTCAGCAGTGGAACTCTCTGCCCCGGAGTGTGGTGGAGGCTCCTTTTATAGAGGCTTTTAAACAGAGGCTGGATGGCCATCTGTTGGGGGTGCTTTGAACGCGACTGCCCTGCTTCTTGGCAGAATGGGGCTGGACTGGATGGCCCATGAAGGTCTCTTCTAATTCTAGGATTCTATATCTACACACATACATAGAATACAAATGTTAAATGTATTTGTTTAGTATTCTGGGATTCATTTTTGGGTGACCCTAGAGCAGGCATGGGCAAACTTGGGCCCGCCAGGTGTTTTGGACTACAACTCCCACAATTCCTAACAGCCGGTAGGCTGTTAGGAATTGTTTGAAGTCCAAAACACCTGGAGGGCCCAAGTTTGCCCATGCCTGCCCTAGAGAGAGAAAAGCATTCGGACACATACAGAAGGTAATGCAGCCCCCAGTAATAAAAATTCGATGTCTTTCTACTAACTAATGTTCCTGAAACCTGGACACAATCTTGTCATATGACTCACCGCATCCCGTGGGCTCTTCTGCTTTCTCTCCCGGCTTCATTTCAGAAGAACCAGTGCTTTGAACCTAAGGGACAAACTGTATGTTATATGAATTCACAGAAGAGTGTAACATCTCAAGGCAGTTTGAGTGCGCTTCAACCACCATGGCTTAAAGCTAAGGAATCCATTGAGAAAACCAAAGTGCTCTTCCAGCAAAAGGCACCAGCCAATCCCTCTCCAATGCCAGAAATACAGCTTAATGGTGTAACGTTTCAAAATGTGGACCTTTTCCGCTCCCTTGGCAGCCACTTCTCCACACAAGTCAACATGGACACTGAAACACAACACCGCTTGAGCTCTGCAAGTACAAAATTTTTCCATATGAAGCAGAGAGTGTTTGAGGACCGGGACATCCGTCGAGAGGCCAATGGGCTTGTGTCTCTCAGCATTACTTCGCGAATGAAGATTCTTAGGAAGGACTCATCCCAGGCTTTTTACAAGTGCGTTGATGACTAAGAAGGCCAATCTGAGATAGGCAAGTTCGGTTGCAGAAAGCACAGCAGAAAGTCTCCTTGGGTGATGTTGTTTCCAAGTTGCAGTTCTTTCTGAGTTGTCATTTCTCTTCGAGACCCGTTTGCGTGTCTTCTCGAAAGAGGCTGCAGCCTTGCGGATAGTGCATCTCCATGCCTCCCGATGAGAGGCCAGGGTGGACCATTGTTGGTGATCAATCTGGCCGAGCCTGAGATGTTGTATCAGGGAGTCCTTATATCTCTTTTTGGGGGTGCCTCTCTTGCGCTGACCTGTGGCGAGTTCACCATAGAGTAGTATCTTTGGGAGGCGGTGGTCCTCCATTCTAGAGACGTGCCCTGCCCAGCGCAGCTGTGTTCTCAATAGCATGGCCTCAATGCTGGTGATCCCTGCTTGCTCAAGGACAGCAACATTAGTCACATAGTCTGTCCAGTGTATATTTGGGATTGTGCAAAGATAAAGCGTTCGAGGAGTCGTAGGTGTTGGCGATAGGTGACCCATGTTTCAGACCCATAGAGGAGAATAGACAGTACGATAGCTCTGTACACACTGATTTTGGTGCTTTGCCTCAGGTACTTGTTGCTCCAGACTTTTTGTGAGGCCTTCCAAATCCACTATATGCCTTTGATAATCTGTGATCTATCCCTTTATCAATCTTGGCGTCTGAAGAGATGATGCTTCCCTGGTAGGTGAACTGCTGAACGGACTTAAGCACAGATTTGCCTATGTTGACGTCGGGATGATGATGTTCTTCCTGTGGTGCGGGCTGGTAAAGGACTTCCATTTTCTTCAGGTTGACTTCCAGCCGAAACAGCTCTGCAACTGCTGCCAAGCAGGATGTTAGGTGCTGCAGGGCTGCTTCTGAATGGGCGATAAGGGCAGCATCGTTGTATAAAGCCATTGTCCTCCAAACCCTGCTATACGCCTGCAAAACGTGGACTGTATACAGGCGTCACACTCAACTCCTGGAATGATTCTATCAGTGTTGCCTCTGAAAAATCCTGCAAATCTCTTGGGAAGAAAGGCGGACAAACTTCAGTGTGCTGGACAAAGGAAATACTTCCAGCACTGAAGTGATGCTTCTATGCCATCAACCCCGCAGAATTGAAGGCCACGTTGTCCAAATGCCCAAAGATCACGGGCTCCCAAAACAGTTACTGTACTCCAAACTCAAGAATAGAAAATGTAATGTTGGTGGACAAGAAAAGAGATTGAAAGATAGGCTTAAATCCAGCCCCAAAAACTGTGGCATAGACACCGAGAACTGGGAAGCCCTGGCTTTTGAGCGCTCTAACTTGAGGTCAGCTGTGACTAGCAGTGCTGTGGAATTTGAAGAGGCATGAATGGAGGGTGAAATGGAGAAACGTGCCAAGAGGAAGAAGGTGTGTCAAGCCAATCCTTGTCGGGACCACCTTCCACCTGGAAACCGATGTCCTCACTGCGGGAGAACATGCAGATCAAGAATAGTGCTCCACAGCCACCTACAAATCCACCACCAAGACACTACACTTGGAGGACCATCATCCTCAGGCTACGAGGGATCACTGAAGTAAGTAAGCAAGCTAAGGAATCGCAGGAGTTGCAGTTTCACAAGGCCATTATCCTTTGCTGCCCAAGAGTGCACCAAATTATAGTCCCAGGATTCCATGCCATTCGTCCACAGCACTTCAAGTGGTGCCAAACTGCATTAATCCTACTGTGTAGATGCACCGTGGGTCTCTTGTTCACAGCTTGAATGTTCAACAAAGTTGACTTGATGGCACCAGATGTCAACAGAGGAGGGTCTTTCTCCTTCCCTCAAAAGGATTTCAATACAACGATAGGCAATGCCAAAAAGGAGGGAAAAGCATGAGTCAGGGCCGTAGCCATGATTTTGATTCAGGGGGGGCTGAGTTTGGTTCGGGGGGGGGGGTGAGACCTGGTGGAAGAGAGTCTACCCTAGCAAAACTTTTGTATTGTTATCCCAATAACCCCATTAATGTGGGATATAATGAGCATGGTGATCAGATCATGATATGAATAAACATAACAGTTTAAATAATGTACCAGTAAGGCCTTTTCGCGGACCACCCTGAGAATTTGGGGGGAAGGGGCTGAAGCCCCCTTAGCCCCCCCCCCTGGCTACATGCCTGGCATAAGTTGTGATCTTAAGATCAGCCATTACATCAAATTTTCTGCAGCAATCCAATGCTTTCACTTCCAGATGGTCCACAACTTTGTGGCCTGCAGGAAAGATGCCTGGTACTCATGGTTGGTATTCCCATCCATCCCTCTCCTTGTGTAGTAAATAGACAATTAGCACCGTCTTACCGTTGTGGGGAATACGTTTCAGGCAGGAAGATGTTGTCTTCTTCAGCCCATAACTCCAGCAAGAAGCAACGAAGGACGAAAGGAAGGGCAGAATGGAGGAGACTTATCGTTAAATACACCAGAGGTTCGTCTTTGTTTTTTGGGCACGTTTGGTCCCTTTGTATTCGGTCACCTTTCCCAATGAATAGAGCCATTGTTCCTGCTGGAGAGGTCAGGCCATTGATGGACGTCTTTGCTCCCGGTCCTTTATCTCCAAGCTGTTGATGGGAGAGCCGCAAAGAGAGGGCAAGTATGCGGCCGCTTAGCAACCTGAATGAAAAAGACGTCCCAGGAAACACCGAGAAAAGTTTTTATGTGGTCTCTCTTTCTACCGGCAAACCGGATGACATTTGGAGTTGATGAAGTGTTGTTGAAATGGGAAGATCCTGGCCGAGACTCTCCTTCTCCAACTGCTGGGAGTCAAAATATGATTGGAAAGTGATTATGATCATTAGTTGCAGTATTAAAGGAAACCGCCTCCGGATTGCCGTTCCTCCCTGTTTTCCAAAGGTCACACTAAATGTCATCATTACCAAAGGCTCAAGGTGTAAGCAGGCTTCCTTCATATGGCTCTTTTGCTCCAAAATCAGCAGCTCCAAGCTATGTTTTGAGGGTAGTCTCTCCGCTGTCAATAGGGTTATGGATACTGGAAAAACTTATATATATACTGTACTAGCCGAGGACCCGGCGGTGCCCGAGTTAATTAAGAAAGGCATTGTGTTGCAAGGTTGGTCTTTATGAGTTGGTTATGTGGCTTGCAGTGGTCTCTGGAAGTTAGTGAGGGAAGGTACTTCAACTCCCATCATCCATGGTCCGTCCTACTCAAAACTGCACCAGGATGTAGAGTGGGTCATGGGTTCTCTGTGTGCCAAGTTTGGGCCTGGTCTGTGATTTGTAGGGACTACAATGTTCTGTGGGAAATGAATCGGGTAAAGGTACTGCAAATCCCATCATTCGTGGCCCATCCTGCCCTAAACCGCACCAGGTTGTGAAGTGGGCCATTGGGCCCCTGTGTGCCAAGTTTGGTCCTGATCATTGCTGTGGGCCGCAGTGACTGACTGCCTGAGGTCTTTCCTTTTCCCTTTGCGTTACCTTAGAATGTTGGAATGTAGATGGCCAATCAGAGTCCTTTATGCAAATACTCCCTCATGTGCAACCTATCCCCTCTGTCTGTTGCCTTACAATGTTGGAGTTCTGAGGCTAGCCAATCAGAATCCTTTATGCAAATAATCCCACAGTGGCAACCAATCGAAACGCTGCCACATATTCCTCCGCACCTCTGCACCTCCGCCCGCAAACACTGACTTTTATTATATACATAGATGTGTGTGTGTGTGTGTTAGATTTGGATAGGTTCGGTTCAGAAAAGCCTAAAAGTAATAAAACCTACCAACTTTGGGCTTCCGAAGCAGTTTTAAACCATGCAGGAAAAGTGGGAGGGGCAAATCCGAATTTGAGCCACTTACCCTTTTCCCGTAAATATCCCATAACGTTTGGATGTCTCCCAAGGTTGTTTTAATTTTCACAACCATTAATCAATTTTTGTTTTAAAATCTGTTGGTCTCCCTTCCCCGGCGATGCAAAAAGGGATGAGTTGGGCGTGGCTAAGCACAGCCATTCTTGTAGTTTGTGAAGGTTAGGCCCCCAATGGTAGAGATTGCAAAAGACCCTGCTGTTAAACTACATTTCCCACACTGCCTTGCTGCTCATTAGCCAAAATGGCCGAGCAGCAGTCTTTGTCTAATGTGGAGGAGGAGGAAGCGCCGGCAATACACTCACCGGATGGCCGCGTTGCCTCCTGCCATTACCGAAGCTATTCCGAAGTTTTGGAAAGTTTTTTAAAATGTTTTTTTTATTGTTATAGATAAATTTTAAAATCGAAAAAAAGTACATTGAAAGTGTGAGAATATTGTGTTTATAGAAAAGTAGGAAAGCTTAAGAGCAAAAAGAGAAGATGAGTTAAAAAAAAAGTTGAATGGCTCCCGTTCTTCTTCCTTGCGATCTAGTCTATATAATTTTCTCTTTCTGTCCAATTTTCCTTTCTTAATATTCTTCTGCATTTAGTTTGGTCGTTCTATTCCCTTCTAATGTTATAGTTGATGTTGCATCTTCAAGTATTCTTCAAAACTTGACCAGTCCGTCATTTTCATACTTTTGCCAGTATTTTTCTTTAACAGAAAGGTGAGGCTATCCATATTCTTTTATTTATTTTTTATTTATTTCAGGATTTTACCCCGCTCTTCTCAACCCCCGAGAGGGGACTCAGAGCGGCTTACAGGAAGGCGCAATTCGATGCCCACACAGTAACAATATAAAACCCCAGAACCCTTCAACAATTAAAATACATTAAAATACAATTACCTAAACATCATGCGCATTCATTCCAGATTAAAATAATGTTCTGTCCATAAAAGCATTGGTTCTATTCATCCACTTTCCATTAAAATCCCATCCAAAGTGCTGCCTTGTGCTGGTGTGCAAACGCCTGGTCCCACAGCCAGGATTTTACTTTATTCCTGAATGCCAGGAGGGATGAGGTGGATCGTACATCGATAGGGAGTGCATTCCACAGGCGGGGAGCCACCACCGAGAAGGCCCTATCCCTCTTTATCTCTAATTCCTTGTCAATCCAAAGTTCCTTGGCCGGTATGCTCTCTAGTTTCCAAGTTTTTGCATAAACTATTATTGCTGCTGTTATCAGATAAGTAAAAATATTTTCTTTGTTACTGTCTGCAAATAATTCGGAGTTGAACCTCCCCATTAAATAGTTTTCAGGTTTCATTGACCATTCCATTTTTAGAATATTTTTTGCCATTCATGATGTATCTTTTTCCAATAACTTTTTACCTTTTCACATAACCACCACATATGGTAGTATGACTCTTCGTGCATATGAAGTTTTGAAAAGTTTTGAATTTTTTTAAAGGAAGTGACATTAGAATCGAACTACCAGCGCCCCCTACATCCAAAATGAGTTTTGAACCATTTTGTTTTGATCAACCAAGCTATATATATTAGGTGTGGGTAGGTTCGTCAGAATGCTCGTAAAATCGGAATAAATTAGGGTTAAATCCACATTTGAAGCGATTTCGAGGCAATGTAAGCAACCTGGAAGTGAATTTGCCATTTCGAAGCCACTGCCGCCATTTTCAGAAAGGAATTAGTGGGTTTTCCTTCCCTTCCGTGTGCGGCTCTCGCCCCAGTTCTGACGCAGAGGGGAGGACATCCGCGTCCAAACTGGGTGTTCCAGTGCTGTTTCTTTTTTACTGCACATGCGTGTCTCCCATTAATGAAGTCATTCCGAAATTTCTGAAAAATTCATAAAATTTCTGCAATTTTTTGGGAAAATTTTGGAAGTCATTTACATTCAAACCGCCAGTGCCCCCTACATCTGTAATGAGTTTTGAACCATTTTTTTCCTTGATCAAACATATATTTATATATTCTCTTCTGATGCAGTTCGGAGGTCAACATCTGAGGAAAACACAAATTCAAATCTGCCAGAAGAAGCACAAGAATATATATGGTTTTTGTGCCAAGTTATTCAAATGACTCTTATACCACCAGCAAAAAAGAAAGATATACTGCATTTAAAAGAACTGCTTTTATCATAACCAGTGATTCTCAACTCAACTTTATTACTTACTAGCTTGGGGACACAGCGGTACTCGGGTTATTTGAGGAAGGCATTGTGTGCCAAGGTTGGTTCCTATTAGATGTTTATGTGGCTTTCAGTGGTCTCAGGAACTTAGTGAAGGTACTGCAAGTCCCGTTGGCCATGGTACATCCCCCTCCAAACAGGACCAGAATGTAGAGTGGGTCATGGGGGCTGTGTGTGTCACATTTGGTCTTGATCATTCTCTGGATGAGGGTTGCAGTGGTCTCTGGGAGTGAGGGAAGGTACTGGAAGTCCCATCATCCATGGTCCCCCGTTCTCCAAACTGCACCAGGATGTAGAGTGGGTCACGGGGGCTCTGTGTGTCAAGTGTGGTCTTGATCAGTCATAGGATGAGGGTGGCAGCAGTCTCAGAAATTGAGTGAAGGTACTTGAACTCCCATCATCCGTGGTCCGTCCCACTCAAAACTGCACCAGGATGTAGAGTGGGTCATGGGTACTCTGTGTGCCAAGTTTGGGCCTGGTGTCTGATTTGTAGGGGCTGCAATGTTATGTGGGAAATGAATTGGGTGAAGGTACTGCAAATCCCATCATTTGTGAGCCATCCTGCTGTAAACCGCAGCAGGTTTGTAAGGTGGGCCATTGGGCCTCTGTGTGCCAAATTTGGTCCTGATTCGTCATTGGTGTGGGCCGCAGTGCTCTAAGGAAGTGAAGTAAAGTACTGCAAGTCTCATCATCCATGGTCCATCCTCCCTCAAACTGCACCAGGATGTAGGGTGCATCTTGGGGGGTTTGTGTGCAAAGTTTGGTCTTGTTCTGTCATTGTTGGGGGCCTAGTCAGGAAAATCAAGTTGAGGAAGCCGTGCTGTCAATTTTGGGCTTGGTCTGTGATTTATAGGGGCTACAGTGTTGTTTGGGAAGTGAATGATGTGAAGGTACTGCAAATCCAATCATTCGTGGCCCATCCTGCCCTAAACCACACCAGGTTGTGAAGTGGGCCATCGGGCCCCTGTGTGCCAAGTTTGGTCCTGATCCGTCATTGCTGTGGGCCGCAGTGGCTGACTGCCTGAGGCCTTTCCTTTTCCCTCTGAGTTGTCTTAGGATGTTGGAATGTGGATGGCCAATCGGAGTCCTTTATGCAAATACCATTTCAGTGGCAACCAATCCCCTCTGTCTGAGGCCGTAGAATGTTGGAGTTCTGAGGCTGGCCAATCAGTGTCGTTTATGCAAATAATCCCACAGTGGCAACTAATCGAAATGCTGGTACATATTCCTCTCTCTGCACCGCCGCACCACCGCACCACCGCCCGCAAACACTGACTTTTATTATATACACTAGCTTGGGGACCCGGCCCTGCCCGGGTCATTTGAGAAGTGCAGCAGGATGTAGAGTGGGTCATGGGGGCTCTGTGTGCCAAGTTTAGTCTTGATCCATCATTATTGGGAGTTGCAGTGGTATCATGAAATTACTGAAGGTAGTGCAAGTCCCATCATCTCTGTGTGTCCCGTCCCCCCCAAAGTGTAGTAGGATGTAGATTGGGTCATGGGGGCTCTGTGTGCTAAGTTTGGTCTGTATTGGTGAATGGATGAGGGATGCATTGTTTTTTGGAAGTGAGTGAAGGTACTTCAAGTCCCATCATCCGTGGTCCGTCTCACAGTAAACTGCACCAGGCTGTAGAGTGGGTCATGAGGGCTCTGTGTGCCAGATTTGGTGTTGATCAGTCATTGGATTAGGTTTGTAGCAGGATTGGGAAGTGAAGGAAGGTACTGCAAGTCCCATCATCCATGTTCTGTCCCCCTCCAAACTTCAGTAGGATGTAGAGTGGGTCACTGGGGCTCTGTGTGCCAAGTGTGGACTTTCTCGGTGTTTGTTGGGGGCCACAGTGGTCTGTGAGAACAGAGGGGTGTAAAAGTACTACAAATCCCATCATCCATTGTCAGTCCTCCCCCAAACCTCACCAGGACGTGAAGGCAGTCATGGGGGTTATGTATGGCAAGTTTGGTCTCGATCAGTGATTGGATGAGGGTTGCAGCGGACTTTGGAAGTGAGTAGAGGCACTTCAAGTCCCATCATCCATGGCACACCCTCCGAACTGCATCAGGACGTAGAGTGGGTCATGGGGGCTGTGTGTGCTGAGTGTGGTCTGTATTGGTCCTTTTTGGTGGCCTCAGTGGTCTGTGGGAACCAAAGTCTTGGAAAGTACTACAAATCCCATAATACGTGGGTCATGTCATAGGGGGGTTATGTGTACCAAGTTTGGTGCAGGTCCATCACCCGCGCTGGTCGCTGTGGCCTGTGAAAGTGGCTGCCACATATCCGCCCTGGCCTGTGAAAGTGGCTGCCACATATCCGCCCTGGCCTGTGAAAGTGGCTGCCACATATCCGCCCTGGCCTGTGAAAGTATACCGGTGTAAAACAGAAAGGAGTTAAAAAAATGGAAAAGGCCTGAATGGAATGGATTCTGGGTTGCTGGTTTTTTCCCCTCAGTGGGAAGAAATCCTGTTGTTTGAATGTAGAGGCCTGGACTCTGGGTTGCTGGCTTTTTTCCCCTCAGTGGGAAGAAATCCTGTTGTTTGAATGTAAAGGCCTGGATTCTGGGTTGCTGGCTTTTTCCCCTCAGTGGGAAGAAATCCTGTTGTTTGAATGTAGAGGCCTGGATTCTGGGTTGCTGGCTTTTTTCCCTCAGTGGGAAGAAATCCTGTTGTTTGAATGTAGAGGCCTGATTCTGGGTTACTGGCTTTTTTCCCCTCGGTGGGAAGAAATCCTGTTGTTTGAATGTAAAGGCCTGGATCCTGGGTTGCTGGCTTTTTCCCCCTCAGTGGGAAGAAATCCTGTTGTTTGAATGTAGAGGCCTGGATTCTGGGTTACTGGCTTTTTCCCCCTCAGTGGGAAGAAATCCTGTTGTTTGAATGTAGAGGCCTGGATTCTGGGTTACTGG
This sequence comes from Anolis apletophallus, assembly GCA_030556195.1. Lineage (NCBI taxonomy): Eukaryota > Metazoa > Chordata > Lepidosauria > Squamata > Anolidae > Anolis > Anolis apletophallus. Next base: position 16,953,290 of record JARBWK010000013.1, read on the forward strand.
CTTTTTTCCCCTCGGTGGGAAGAAATCCTGTTGTTTGAATGTAAAGGCCTGGATTCTGGGTTGCTGGCTAATCAGTGGCTATCAATGTCCTCTGTCTGGTGCCTTAGAATTTTGGAGTGGCGAGGCTGTCCAATCAAAGGACTTTATGCAAATAGCTGCCACATATCCGCCCTCCGCATACACACACACATACACACATACAAACATTCCGTTTTATAAAGGTATACAGATATAGAGATATAGAGATATAGAGATATAGAGATATAGAGATATACAGATATACAGATAGATAGATAGATAGATAGACCACTTACCCTGGAGGCTCCAAGCAGTTTAGAGAGATTCCCAACCTGTGGTCCACCAGTGGTCCCTATCAGGCATGTAGCCAGGGGGGGGGGGGGCTAAGGGGGCTGCAGCCCCCCCCCCTGAAATTCTCAGGGTGGTCCGCTAAAAGGCCTTACTGGTACATTATTTAAACTGTTATGCTTATTCATATCATGATCTGATCACCATGCTCATTATATCCCACATTAATGGGGTTATTGGGATAACAATACAAAAGGTTTGCTAGGGTAGACCCTCTTCCACCCAGTCTCAGCCCCCCCCCCCCCTAATCAAAATCCTGGCTACGGCCCCGGTCCCTATGAACTAACATAGGATGGGAAACACTGGTCTCCATTCTTTCCTCCTGAGTACCATTCTGTCTTCCCTTTGCAAATAACTTTTACATACTCTCATCCAAGGTAAACAGCAGGTGGCGGTAGAGAGCTGCAGCTGGAACACTTTGGAGCCATTCGTGACCCTAAGAGAGGCTGGGATCGGCTGCAATATATTGTATTTTGTTGTAAGACTTTGCCTTGGGAAAGAAGGCAGGAAAGCATCCTGTTCATTTGCAGACTCACAGGTTTGACCAGGAAGCGAAGTTGGAACCAGAATATTCCTGGTTGGGCTTCTTCTTCGATGGATAGATGTTGCTGGTTGGGTGGCCAGAAGCAAAAGAGGGCAGTAGCTTTGACCCACCTTTGGGGGCCCTTTTGCATCAAAGGAAATCTCAGCACAAAAGGCCGGACTGGTTGAAGTTTCTTCCTTAAAGATACAGCAGGGCTTTTCTTTCCTCCGACTCCTTTTGCATGAATTAAGAGCATGTTGCTGGTGTCACACAGACCTTTACGGGAGGACGAAAAGGATTTCCTCACCAGGACTTTTGGAAGGGAAGCCGCAACATGTCTAGGAATAGCCACAAAATGGAGACATATCTGGAACCTGAACCCTTTGAGTAGTGTTTCTCAACCTTCCTAATGCTGTGAACTCTGAACACAGTTCCTCATGTTGTAATGTGTTGCTACTTCATAAATGTCATTTTGCTACTGTTATGAAACCTCATGTAAATATCTGATATGCAGGATGGATTTTCATTCACTGGACCAAACTGGGCACAAATACCCAATACACCCACATTTGATTCCCTATCGTGGTCCCTGTGAATACATACATATGGTAATTCCTGCGCCTGTGCAGAAAATTCGGAATCTTTTAGAAAGACACTATCACTTTAAATGGTAGCCCCGCCCACTCCCCTTGAGTATATATAGCCAGTGGGAGGGGCTGCCACCTCAGATCCTTTCATCCGCCGCCATTGCAGCAGCTAGGAATCTTTCTTTATCTTGACTAGCGTTTCTAGAGATTTTTTACTGTTTAATTTATTTTAATTTATTTTAAAGTTATTATAATATGTCTAAATGCTGATTACTATTTTGTAGTTGTAGTTGCTGGGATTTATAGTTCGCCTACAATCAAAGAGCATTCTGAACGCCACCAACGATGAAATGGAACCAAACTTGGCACACAGAACTCCCATGACCAACAGAAAATACTGGCAGGGTTTGGTGGGCATTGACCTTGAGTTTGGGAGTTGTAGTTCACCTACATCCAGAGAGCACTGTGGACTCAATGATGGATCTGGACCAAACTTGGCATGAATTCTCAATATTCCCAATTTTGAACACTGGTGGAGTTTGGAGAAAACAGACCTTGGCATTTGCTGGGATTTATAGTTCACCTACAATCAACAAGCATTCTGAATCCCACCAATGAGAGAAGAGCCCACTCCACTTTTCACCTCATAGATATTGGATATTTTGAAAAGCAGAGAATGGATCCGAGAGTGTGTTCGAGATCCGATTCAAAACATTTTGGGGATTCTCTGGCTCTCTGGCCTGCAAGCCAAGCACACATGCAATTTTCCACACAGAACCCCCATGAGCAACATAATATATTGGAGGGATTTGGGAGGAATTGATCGTGATTCATGGGAGATCTAGTTCACCTGCCACTGGAGAGCACTGTGTTCCTAAGACTATCAGAAATATGTGCTTTTTGATGGTTTTCTGCGACCCCTCTGACACCCCCCCTCGTGACTTCCGCCAGAGGATTCGACCCCCAGGTTGGGAAACGCTGCTCTATTTGCTGCTGGTTTCCCAGCGACCCTTATGGGGGGAAGAAAAAGATTTCCTCACTGGGACTTTTGGAAGAGAAGCCACAATGTATCTAGGAATAGGTAAAAAAAACCCCCAGAGAAATATCTGGAACCTGAGCCCTTTGAGGAATACGTAATTGAGGGAACTGAAGCTTGGAGAAGATTGGGGGTACATCTACATAGAAAAATGAATGCAGTTTGACACAACTTTAACTACCATGGCTCAGTGCTATGAAATCCTGGGAGATGTAGTTTGGGGAAGCATCAGCACTTTGAATTTGGCAGAGAAGGCTAAGGCCTTGGGAAACTACAACTTTCACCATTTTCGCTATCACAGGCCCGCTCTCTCCCTTGATCCCACAAGGCGGGCCTGTGATAGTGGAAATGGCGAAAGGACAGCCTCCCCCAAAGAACGAAGAGATCGGGAAGGTTCGTGGAGGGAGAGGCGGTCACGAAGGTAAGCGTGTCCCAAACCGTTTAGGGCTTTATAGGTGATAACTTGCACCTTGAATTGGGATCGGAAAATAAATGGCAGCCAATGGAGCTCCTTAAACAGGGGAGTTGACTGCTCCCTGTAATTTGCCCCGGTTATTATTCTGGCCGCCGAGCATTGGACAAGTTGTAGTTTCTGGGCCATCTTCAAGGGTAGCCCCACGTAGAGTGCATTGCAGTAGTCCAATCTAGAGGTAACTAAGGCATGGAAGTCCGATTTCACGAGGTATGGTCGCAGTTGGCGCATGGGTTTTAATTGTGTAAACCCCAGGATGCAGATTGCCTGCTTTGAACTGGATTATAGGAGTCTAAACTGCCATATAATCCAATTCAATGCAGTTAGTCTGCATTCAGGAACTGGACTATATAGCAGTGTAGGTGGAAGCTTGCTCCACATTTACACTTCTTTAATTTTGCAGTCTTTCCCGAAGGGGTGATGAGGTAAAGAGGATTGCACGGTCTCTCACCTAATATTTTTCCTCTGCATCCAAAAAAAGGACTTAAACTCTAAAGCCGCAGAGAGCTGCCAAGCCCGCTCACTTCAAAGCCTATCAGGGCAGTCGGGAGAATCTGTTTGCCTCCAGGAATCTGAACCCGTTTGCCTCCTTTACTGTGGATTTCGCAGCCTCGGGACCATTAACACATTACCAAGGGAGGATCGTGGGAGGGAGGCTTTTTATTACACGAAAAATAATCACATTAATGTCAGATTGTGGGAAAGTTGCCCTAGGCAGACCAAAATATTGCATGTGCGCTTGGCTTGGAGGCCGGAGAGCCAGAGAATCCCCAAAAATGTTTTGAATCGGATATCGAACGCACTCTCAGATGCACTCTCTGCTTTTTAAAATATCCAAAATCTATGAGGTGAAAAGTGGAGTGGAATACTGGTGGGGTTGGGGGGCATTGATTTTGTCATTTGGGAGTTGTAGTTGCTGGGATTTATAGTTCACCTACAATCAAAGAGCACTCTGAACTCCACGAATGATGGAACTCCATGAAACTTGGCGCACAGAACTCCCATGACCAACAGAAAATGCTTGAAGGGCTTGATGGGCATTAACCTTCAGTTTTGGAGTTATAGTTCACCTACATCCAGAGAGCACTGTGGACTCAAACAATGATTGATGTGGCCTAAACTTGGCACGAATACTCTATATGCTCAAATGTGAACACTGGTGGAGTTTTGGGAAAATAGACCTTGCCATTTGTGTGTTGTAGTTGCTGGGATTCATAGTTCATCTACAATCAAAGAGGATTCTGAACCCCACCAATGTTAGAATTGGGTCAAACTTCCCACACAAAACCCCCATGACCAACAGAAAATACTGTCTTTTCTTATTGTCTTTGGCGATCCCTCTGATACCCGCTTGCGACCCCCTCGGGGTCCCAACCCGCAGGTTGAGAAATGCTGTTATAGAGGATTTCAGTCATTGTGGCCAATGACACGATGGCATACGGCAAGCCATGACTGCTTCTACATAAACATTCAAGTTGAGGAGCACTCTTTAATTTTCAATATGACAGCCCTCTATATCAGGCCTGGGCAAACTTTGTCCCTCCAGGTGTTTTGGACTCCAACTCCCATAATTCCTACCATCCATCCATCTTGCCCTTGGTCGGCCCCTCTTCCTTTTTCCTTCCATTTTCTCCAGCATCTTTCTCTTCTCCAAACTATCCCATCTTCTCATTATGTGGGCAAAGGACTTCATCTTTGCCTCTAATCTCCTTCCCTCTAATGAGCAGTCAGGCTTTATTTCCTGGAGTATGGACTAGCTGGATCTTCTCACAGTCCAAGGTACTCTCAGAACTTTCCTCTAACACCACAGTTCAAAACCATCTATCTTCCTTCGCTCTGCCTTCCCTAAGGTCCAGCTCTCACATCCGTAGGTTCCTATGGGGAATACCATTGCATTGTCTGTAGCCTCCAACAATTCTTCCTCCGTACATGAAGCAGGGCACAGTGAACAAGCATACAGATGCGGAGTTGTCTGTTCTGCTGCACAGTCACACAAGGTGTGGGATTCTTTTAGGTAGCGCCATTTTGCCAGGTTGTCTTTTGATCTGCCCACTCCGCTTCTGAGTCTGTTCAGGGACTTCCAAGTTGCCCATTCTTGGTTTGCCCCTGGAGGAAGACCCTTGCAAGGGGGGGGGGGGTATCCAGTAGGGATTTCCTGGTTTAGCTGCCCAGAGCTGTTGCTGGAGGGACGCCAAGAGGAGTAGTAGTTCTCACGTCCGGATTACCCATAAGGCCAACGAGGCCATGGTCCGTGTGCAGATCACGGACCAAAAAACTGACTCACTCTCTCTCTCTCTCAGTCTCTCTCTCGCACTCTCTCTCTCTCTCGTGCGTGCCTTTGGAGCGAGTTTGCACCCGCTGCGCTTTCCCCAAGCCTCCTGACTCCCAAGGAGACCTTCAGAGCACAGCAGAGCTTTCCAGCCGGTGGGAATGGGGACCTTGGAGGTGGCGGGAGGTTGGCTTAAAGGGGGCGTAATTCCAAACTTTGGCCTAGGGCATAAAAAAGTGTTAATCCAGGCCTGGTAGTTCTCATCAAGCTTTTCCTTGATTTGAGTCTGCTGGGAAGAGGCTGGTAGCCATGTAGTGGGTGGTTTTCACAGTGTTCAACCTTATTTCTCTCACATTTAGCAGCAACTTCCCGTTGTACATCGGGAGGAGGGGGCAATGCCAGCTAGCTTGTAGTGTTTATCAATAGGTGTAGGTTTAAGACATCCTGTGATTATTCTGCATACTTCATTCAATGCTATGTTCACCTCCTTTGCATGGGCAGACCTATGCCAAACAGGCCAGGCATACTCAGCAGTTGAGTAAGACAAGGCCAGGTCTGATGTTCTTATTAATTTTGGGTGTGCATCCCATGTGCTGCCATATTTACTAAGCCCCCTCTTCTGTGGGAGAGACAGACTCTCAGCCTCAAGTTAAATGGGTAAACACCCTGAGCCTATTTTGTTGACAAAGAGGATCATCTATCTACATACACATACAAAGAATCTGATGGCTGTCTGTCTTGGGAAATAGCCGGAGGGATCCTGACTATCATCTCCTTTCCCAAAGGATTATGTAAACTGGCGGCACGGAAAGGTGGCTGCTTTCAAAAGACAAAAATATTCATTGTGTTCAGTTTCTGCCCCCTCCCCCCAAAAGATATCAGTACACTTCTGAAATCCCTTTGGAAAGGATGAGGCAGCTGCAAGATTTTGCTTGGTATTCTCTTGAGATTTGCACATCTCCTAGTGTTTCTGGGGAGTTGTTTTGTATAGAAATATGTGTAAAACAACTCCAGTATGTTTTTGCAAAGCATGTTTATTATAGGGGGGGGGACACATTTGGGGGCCATGGCTATTTTGTGCAAAACTATACATGTATAAATATGCATATTTTTACATGAAAGAATTCCCAGGACAAACCTCTAGTTTGGAGAGACACCAAGAAAGAAAGCAATAGATATTTTAGAAACTAAAACTTCCAGGATAATATTGCATTGAGCCAAGGGAGTTTAAGTGGTGTCAAACTATAAGATTTTTACAGTGTACATGCCACCTCTGAGAGGCTGGTACAAGTAATGATATGGATCATCAGGGCAGTAGTAATGCCAACCTTCTCTATTATCTCTGAAGGATTTGAGGTTGCCAACTTCTCCGGCGTCAGGACAGCAGCATATTTCCCTGAATTACTGATTCATTGCAATTTGGAAACCAAAATTAGAAAGCCTAAACACAGGCAAAAACCTACCAGACTGACAGAGTTGCCTATGAAATATTAACACTCTTCCATAAAATTCACAGAGATGTTGGGATGATCTGAGATCTCCCATCCAGCATTCTTGAAACATGTCCTTTCCACTTTTAGACTAGCTTAGAAAGTTCACTTTTGGATAGCAGAACAAAGGACTCTATGTAACATTTGTCGACCTCACCAAAGCCTTCGACACTGTGAGCAGAAAAGGTCGGTGGCAGATCCTGGAACGTCTAGGATGTCCCCCCAAATTCCTCAAAACCCTGGACTGTGGAGTCCCCCAAGGCGCCATTTTGTCACCAACGCTTTTTAACATCTACGTCCAACCCTTGGCAAGCATAGCCAGAAGTTTTGGATTTGGGTGCTACCAATATGCAGATGACACCCAGCTTCTGCTGAAGCTTGAGCCAGGCGTAACATCGGTGCCTGAGAATTTCAGACAAGGACTAGAGGCAGTGACCAGATGGCTCCGCCATACAAAACTCAAGATCAATCCATCAAAGACTGAGATTCTATGGCCGGGACGCCCAGAGCCACCCATTCCGCTGCCTCTCTTTGAGGAGAGCCGCTGATCCCGGCCGTCGGTGAAGAGTCTCGGTGTGATACTAGACTCGAGACTCTCACTGAGGCCCAGGTTGCTGCGACAAGTAAGGGAGCTTTTTTCCACCTACGCCAGGCACGATCAACTGGCACCTTACCTTCCATCAGATCGCTGGCTACGGTGGTCCATGCCACAGTGACATCACGGCTGGACTACTGTAATGCCTTTGTACGTGGGTTGCCGCAGTCAACCACCGTAAAATCCAGCTAGTGCAGAATGCAGCCGCCAGACTCCTCACCGGACACCACTGAGATGCCATATCGCGCCATCTCTACAGCGCCTGCACTGGCTGCCAGTCGAGCTCAGAGCCACCCACAAGATCTTGTCACTTACCTTTAAGGCCCTCCATGGTGCCGGCCCAGCTTATTTAAAAGACCGATTGTCCGAACCAGCTCATTTAAGGTCGCCGCGCTCAGGAAACAGGGACCTTCTCCGCATCCCAGGTGTGAGTGAGGCCCGCCGACACCACGAGACGGAGAGCCTTTTCCATCGCGGCCCCTGTTCTTTGGAACTTGATGCCGGGCGGATCAGAGAGCCATCCGGGAGTGTAAGTCGCCCGGAGCACTGACGTGGAGGGCGACTCATAAATAATAAAATCAATCAATCAATCAATCAATCAATCAAAATGATTGTCCTGTTACACGAGGGCCAGCATGGTCAAGTCAGCTATGGCAATGCTCTCTCGGAGCCCTTTCTAATAACTAATGGAGTGAAACAAGATTGTGTTCTTGCTCCAACCCTATTTACAATCTTCTCCAGCATGATGCTCCAAAAGGCTCTGGCAGATCTCGAAGAAGAAGACGGCATATATATACGCTGTCGTACTGATGGCAGCTTGTTCAACTTAAGCCGTCTGAGGGCTCGTACTAAGACTCTAAACTATCTAGTCCGTGAGCTGCTTTTTGCTGACGATGCTGCCCTTGTCGCCCATTCAGAAGCAGCTCTTGCAGCGCCTAACATCCTGCTTTGCAACAGTTGCAGAGCTGTTTGGGCTGGAAGTCAGCCTGAAGAAAATGGAAGTTCTCTACCAGCCCACACCACAGGAAGAACACCATCATCCCAACGTCAGCATAGGCAAATCTGTGCTTAAGTCCGTTCAGCAGTTCACCTACCTGGGAAGCATCATCTCTTCAGATGCCAAGATTGATAAAGAGATAGATCACAGATTAGCAAAGGCATATAGTGCATTCAGAAGGCTTCACAAAAGAGTCTGGAGTAACAAACACCTGAGGCAAAGCACCAAAATCAGTGTGTACAGAGCTATCGTACTGTCTATTTTCCTTTATGGGTCTGAAACATGGGTCACCTATCACCAACACCTATGACTCCTCGAACACTTTCATCAGCACTGTCTTCGCACAATCCTAAATATACACTGGACCGTCTATGTGACGAATGTTGCTGTCCTTGAGCAAGAAGGGATCACCAGTATTGAGGCCATGCTATTGAGAACACAGCTGCACTGGGCAGGGCACGTCTCTAGGATGGAGGACCACCGCCTCCCAAAGATACTACTCTATGGTGAACTCGCTACGGGTCAGCGCAAGAGAGGCGCACCCAAAAAGAGATGTACGGACTCCCTGAAACAACATCTCAGGCTCGGCCAGATTGATCACCAACAATGGTCCACCCTGGCCTCACATCGGGAGGCATGGAGACGTACTATCCACAATGCTGCAGCCTCTTTCGCCGAATTGGTCTCGAAGAGAAACGACAACGCAGAAAGAACCGCAACTTGGAAACAACATCACCCAAGGAAACTTTCTGCTGTGCTTTCTGCAACCTAACTTGCCTATCTCAGATTGGCCTTTATAGTCATCAACACGCTTGTAAAAAGCGTGGGATGGGTCCTTCCTAAGAATCTTCATTCGCGACTTCCGGGCGAGCGGTGAAGGCGGCAGGCACGGAAAGCGGGTCGTCCCGCTTCCAACCCCACAAAACTCGTCAGGTAAGAGCGCAAGCTCCCCTCCCCCGGTGGATAGACGCCGGGGGGAACGCAGGGTCCTCAAGGCTTTCTCGGGCCCCCAAACCGCCGTCCTCAAGAGGGCGGTTACAAGGGGTCGGAGACAAACAAAGCCGAGGAGACGCGGACGGGTCTGAGGGGGAAGCGCTCTTTACGGGCGTACTCACTGCCAGCCCCGCTCACCAAAAAGCCGAGGAGAAGGAAAGGACGGCGAGGAGAAACGTAAGTTTCTCAAAGGATAAATTCGGCTCGAAGGTGGAACCAAAGGGTGGACAAAGATTAGGACACCATAGGCGGGCAGGGCAGCGCGAGAGCGGCTCAGGAAGACTCAAAACTTAAAGCCCAAAGATCAAAAAGAGGTGCCAGACGGACAATCCGGGTCCCCCCCTGAGAAGCACCTCCACAGTAGAGAGACCTTACCAAGAAGGACCTTCCCTGCAGTGTTTACCCGGCGAGCGACAGGCTCAAGCCGGAAGTACACAGCGAGACTTGTGGAAAGAAGTGAGCGCTCCCGCGGGAACTCTGTGAGAATCCATACCCCCGGGTCCAATCAGTGCGAGAGCGAGATCTCAGAAGACTCTGAGGACAAGCCCTCTAGTGGTCAAATAGAGCAAGCCAAGAGGGGAAAAATCAAAATAAAACGCACCTCCTTGCTCTACTACAGACGGGACTACAGGCAAAGAAGGGGAACGGAAAGGAAACAAAACACAAGACAGGCAGTGGAGATCCCCGCAGAAACAGGAGCAGCCAAGGAAAACTATACCAAGGGTGAATGTAACACAAGACTCTAAAGACTTTAAAGGAGGGCAAAGTAAAAGCTACCACAGGGAAGAGACACAGAGAAGGCGGTGCAAAACATTCAGAACACCCTGAATAGGACATACCAAGAAAATACAGAGGGGGAAGGGGCGGATACAACCCCCAAAAGAATACCAAATCCACAAGTGCAACAGAACTGCCTAAAGATTACAAGACGACAAGAAGGCTGGTCAGAGAGGACCACAATACACGTGAAAGAACCGCAACCCACAACAAGAAGGACAAACGAGACAAGACGAGCGAAGACAGCAGTGAGGAGCATAACTTAACATAACGCTTACTTTCCAATCAGAACCAGAACGACAACATGGCAGCATCAAAGCTCAAAACAGACAAAGATCTCAAAGACATAAGACTGGCCTTTAGAAGAGGTTCTGGAGCGGGAACAGAAGAGTTCAGCATGAAGGACGTAATGAGAGAGATTCAGAAACTAAATGAGACACAACTGGAGACTCAAAGAGACTTAAGACAAATGATGGAAAATCAAACACAGGATCAAAAGAAAACCCAGGATAAATTGGACGACATGAAAAAGGAACTAAAAGAAGACATGAACAAGATAAAATCAGACCTTAAGAAAGTCACCCAAGATACAGCAGACCTCGGTGAAAAAAATAAAAAACTGGAAAAAGCCCAAGATAAGGCGATAAAAGATCTAGAAGGGATAAACAATAAAACCGAGAGGCTGGAAAAAACCCTGGAACGAATCCAACTAAAAGACATGGAAAGACAGCTGAGACTCAGGAACCTGGTGGAGGAAGAACAAGAAAATGTAAAAATAACAATTATAAAACTATTGGCGACAGCTTTGGAAAGACCGGAAGAGGAGGTAGGGCAAGAGATCGATAGAACCTACAGAGTCCAAAGTAATTACTCAAGGGAAAATAAAACACCAAGAGACACCATAGTGAATTTCTTAAGAAAATCAACACGGGATGAGGTTCTTCAAAAAACTAACAAACAACCAATAATACATAAAGGGAGAAAGGTTATCATTTTAAAGGAGCTTCCGGCGACCACCCTGAACAGACGGAAAAAATATTCCTTCCTAACAGAAGAGTTGAAAAGATTAAATATAAGATTCAGGTGGGAGAAAGAAGAGGGACTAATGACCACTTACAAGGAGAAGAAATAAAAAAGGCAAATACTAAGTAATAACACTCCAGGAGACTCACATCAATCACAAATTCGTCTCACACCTAAGAGAAAAGAAACTGGGGAAGGAGTACTACTCTTCATATGAAAAAAAAAGAGAGGGGTGGTCACCTATGTAGCGGAAGAACTCAATCCGGAACTCAAATTCAAAGACACAGAGGGTAGGGTGGTGGGAGTCCTAATTAATAATATGGATGGAAAAACACTAATATGCAACATATACGCACCGAATGGAGCAAAATCAAGCTTTATAAAATTCTTGAAAGAAAATATACAAAAGATAGACTACGATAACCTCTTGGTTATCGGAGACTTTAACGGAGTCATAACCCCCAAATTGGATAAAAGATCTGAACTAAAAAACCCAACCACCAAAGAATACGGCACCCTACCAAAGACCTTTCTCAAACTAAAAGAAGATTTAGACATGCAAGACGTTTGGAGATACCTCTACCCAGACGAAAAGGATTTTACATACTTTTCAAACCACCACAAAATGTGGTCACGAATCGACATGGTGTGGGCCTCAAACTCTCTTATACCCAAGATAGAAAACTTAAAAATAACCTCCAGAGACATATCGGATCATTGTCCACAAGAGCTTATAGTAAATTCAAGACAAAAAGGAAGGAGATGGAGATTAAATGGGAATCTACTAAAAACTGAAAAAGACATCAAGAAAAACAAGGAATTAGTAAAGGAATTCTTCGAGATCAACGACACGGGAGATGTTCAACAACAGATAGTCTGGGACACCCTAAAGGCGGTAATGAGAGGGCACTTTATCTCACAAAGTAGTGCCAAGGCAAAAGCAAAGGATAAGGAGATAAAAGACCTAACAAGGGAGATAGAAGCAAGGGAAAAAAACTCTGAAGAAATTCCCTACGAAACAAGACATAATAAAGACACTAACAAATCTCAAAAGAAAGAAACACTCCTTAGAACTCGAAGACATGGCAAAAGCGATACAAATTCACAAAACAATACAGTTTTGAGAACGCAAAACAAGCCAGGAAATGGCTATCAAGAACGATCAAGCAGACACAGCAACAACACCACATTCCCAAAATATCATTCGAGGGGAAAGAGCATACAAAAGAGGAAGAAATACAAGCAAAATTCCTTGACTTTTACAAACAGCTCTATACAAAAGACCCAATACGGGAGGAAGACATTACAAAATATCTATCAGAACAGAAAATTCCCAAAATCTCTGAGAACGAAAGAGAATTCCTGAATGAGGAAATAACAGAGGCAGAAATCACCATGGTTATAAACCAATTGATTCAATAAATCTCAGGCCCTGATGGTCTCTCTGCAGAATTTTACAAAGTCATGAGGGAAGAAATAACACCACACCTCAAAAACATAATGAATATAGTGATGAACGGGGGAAACACCCCATTAACCTGGTCAGAGGCCATAATTACCTTGATCCAAAAGGGAAACTCGAAAGCCCCAGGTCCACACGACTTCAGGCCAATATCATTATTGAACGTGGATTACAAACTATTCACTAGTATTCTAGCCTCCAGACTTAAAAAATTTCTCACAACTTGGATAGGGGAGGAACAAGCGGGCTTCTTACCCAATAGAAGCACGAAGGACAACCTCCGCACAATATTGGATACCATCGAATACTACGACACCAATATACAGAGGGAACTGGCACTTTTAGCACTCGATGCCGAGAAGGCATTCGATAACCTTGACTGGAACTTCTTTAAACTACTTCTAGAGGAAATGGATATCGGCCACCAAATGAAGAACGCCATCAGAGCTATATACAAAGATCAAAAAGCCAAAATACAGGTAAACGGAGCTCTTACAGAAGAATTCCAAATAACTAAAGGTACTCGTCAAGGATGCCCCCTCTCCCCCCCTAATATATATAATGGCGCTGGAAATACTAATAAAATCCATTAGGGAAGACAAGGAGATTAAAGGAATGCGAATAGAGAGCCACAACTATAAAATACGGGCATATGCCGACGATGTAATTTGCATAATCGAGGACCCGATTAACAACATCAGTTCGTGGATGAAAAAAATCGAGGAATATGGCCAAGTGGCGGTCTTAAGATCAACAAGAAAAAATCAACAATACTAACAAAGAACATATCAGGTAAAAGAAAAGAACTCCTCCAAAAAACCTCCGGCATCACTATAAACTCAAAAATCAAATACCTGGGAATCTGGTTGACAGCAAAAAATTCTCAATTATTGAAAAATAATTATGAAGAGAGCTGGAGAGCCATTCAAAAAGACCTGGCCAACTGGAAATTCCTACAATTATCCCTCCTAGGAAGAATAGCGCTGATCAAGACAAATGTCCTTCCCAAACTCATGTACCTCTTCCAGAACATTCCAATTATTAGAAACAAGAGCTTGTTCAAATCATGGAAAAAAGAAATCTCAAAATTCATCTGGAACGGAAAGAGGCCAAGAATTAATCACAACATCATGATAGACAAGAAATCCAGAGGTGGATTTGGATTACCGGACTTTACTTTATATTTCGAAGCATGTGCCCTAACGTGGGTGAAGGAATGGATCTCACTAAGGAACAAACATCTACTAACACTAGAGGGCTTCGACTTACGAGCCGGCTGGCATGCCTATTTGTGGTACAAGAAAACATCGGTTGAGAAAAACTTTGGAAACCACTTCGTAAAATCGGCCCTCATGCTTGTCTGGAACAAATATGTAAAACGCTTTTACACCAAGATACCACTCTGGATATCCCCAATGGAGGCAGAGCATCGGAGACTTCTGGGATGGACCACATGGCCCATATACAAAAACCTGCTGAAAAGCTCAGAAGGAACCTTGGAGCTTATTACTCAAGAACAATTAAAACAAACCTTAGAAAATTCAACCTGGCTCCAATACCATCAACGGAGGAAGAGATTTAACATAGACAAAGAAGAGGGATTCCACACAGAAGAAGACTTTTGGGACAAACTCATTAAAACAGACAAAAAAAACATTACAAAGATCTACTGCAAATTATTAGAGTGGGCCACGGAGGAGGAAGAAGTAAAAAACTGCATGATCCAATGGGCCAGGAACATCGGCCGACAAATCAAAATACATGAATGGCAGCTCATATGGAACAAAAAAATAAAGTATACGTATGCAACAGAGCTAAAAGAGAACTGGCTGAAAATGTTTCATCGCTGGCATATCACGCCCCAAAAAATCGGGAAGATGTACAAAAACAGCAATCCCAACTGCTGGAAGTGTCAGACACAAGTGGGTAGTTTCTTCCACATGTGGTGGTCCTGCCCAGTCACAACAAAATACTGGAGAGAGATACACAAGACTGTACAAAACATCCTGAAAGTAAGATTCCCAATGAATCCGGAATACTACTTATTAGGACTTTCAGACAGAGACAGGGTTCTAGACAAGAATACTGAGAAACTCTTCATCTACATGACAACGGCAGCAAGAGTTGCATTTGCAAAGATATGGAAATCAAACAAGATACCGCAACTAGAGGACTGGCTCCAGAAACTAATGGACATCAAAGATATGGACACTCTAACATTCTTCCTGAGTAAAAATACCGGCCGGCCTAGAAGTGAAACAGATTGGAGTCCAATAGAAAGGTACAAAAAAGACCAAAAGGCTAAAACATAGCCAAGGAAGATACTTAACAGAATAAGAAATCATAGAAGGAAAAATAGGAAAGATCTGAAAACTAGTTAGAACACACTAAAGAATCTTTTTTTTAAAAGAAAGAGAAAAGACAAATCCACTTACGACCCGAATGGAAGTCAATTGTTTCTATGTAATCTGTGTTAGTCTGTGATGTATGTTATAATACCCCCCCAAACCCCCCTATCCCCGCCCCCCACCCCCTTCTCCCATACCCCCCTTTTCCCTCCCTAATGTTTCCTATATATTTGTATTCAAAATGACAAAACCAATAAAAATATATTAAAAAAAAAGAATCTTCATTCGCGAAGTAATGCCGAGACATGCCACCTCTGAGAGGTTGGTACAAGTAATGATATAGATCAGGGGTGCCCACACTTTTTCAGCATGTGAGCTACATATATTAAAACTAAGTCAGAAAGATCTACCTACCTCCTCAAGGCTGGAGAGGGAGGGGGCAGGGCGGGGCTTTGCCAGAGGGGGCGGCGCCAGGCTGTGCCAAGCCCCGCCCCCTCCGGCTTTGGAGCTCCCAGCATCTTCTCCAGGCTTGAGGATGGCAACGCCAAGCCAGTGGTGGCATAGCTAGCACAAGGCTGACTTGGCATTGCCATCCTCAAGCCTGGAGAAGCCTGGAGAAGCTGCTGGTAGAGCAGAAGGCACAGGGCAGCAGAGCCAGGCAGTGCCAAGCCCCACCCCCTCCCCTCTGGCTTTCCCAGTGGTGGCAAAGCTAGCATAAGGCTGGCTTGGCCCTGCCCTCCTCAAACCTGGAGCAGCTCCTGGGAGTGCTGAAGCCGGGGAGGGGGCGGGGCTTAGTGCAGCCTGGCTCCGCCCCCCTCTGAGAAGCGATCCGGCAATGAGAAGATGGAGAAGATGTGGCAATGGGAGAAAGAAGATGCAGCTCCTCTTTTTGGATGGCTCTGAACCTCATCTATAGAGATTCCTTTTTTGGGATGACTCCAAAACCCATCTATAGATATTCCTCTCTGAGATGACTCCAAAACACGGCTATAGATATTCTTCTTTGGAATGACTCCAAAACCCATCTATAGAGATTCCTTTTTGGGATGACTCCAAAACCCATCTATGGACATTTCTCTTTGAGATGACTCCAAACCCCATCTATAGATATTCCTCTCTGAGATGACTCAAAACACAGCTATAGATATTCTTCTTTGGAATGACTCCAAAACCCATCTATAGAGATTCTTTTTTGGGATGACTCCAAAACCCATCTATGGACATTTCTCTTTGAGATGACTCCAAACCCCATCTATAGATATTCCTCTCTGAGATGACTCCAAAACACGGCTATAAATATTCTTCTTTGGAATGACTCCAAACCCCATCTATAGATATTCCTCTTTGGAATGACTCCAAATCCCATCTATAGATATTGTTTTTTGGAATGACTCCAAAACCCATCTATAGATATTCCACTTTGGGATTACTCCAAATTCGATCTATAGAGATTCCTCTTTGGGATGACTCCAAAATCCATCGAAAGAGATTCCGCTTTGCGATTACTCCAAATCCCATCTATATAGAAGAGTATCTCCAGGAGGAATATGTCAACTCGAATCTGCTTCCCAAACCAAATATAAATGCCCATCAGTCATGAGTTTGCTCATAAGAAGAACCAAAATAGCATTGATTTTCAACTTTTTGCATTCACTTGCTGAGACGCTTTTAAAAATAATCTTAAATCTCTGGTGTGATGTGTTTGCAATTATGAAATGCTGTTGATTTTAGGAGGAAAAAAGTCAGGCTGTGTACATTCTTGTGTTTCCAACAGTTAAAATATGTGTTAACAAACATCAAAATGAGGGGGAAATTGCTTTGGTTAAGTCATTTGGAGGGAAGAAGGGGGATTTGGAGTGAGAAAGGGATTTGTAGCTGAGACAATCTGGGGCGTTTATAATGGGTTCTTTCATAGTTATCCAATATAAAAAATGGTGCTGTCCTGATAGAATGGGGTAAAATACTTGTAGCTGCTGGTGGTGGAAACGTTGCCATATTTTGGGAACATTCGCAATAGTCAACATTGGTCTGAAATTTGCAGGTTCCGAATGGAAGGAGAGCAAGAATTTGTGTGTTCATGGCTAAAAACCCAGTCGCTCTGAACTCCAATTTGAGAAAACCTTTAAGTAAACAAGAAACTTCAAGCTTTTGCAAAAGTCCCTGATTTTGTAAAAGTCTTGAGGGACTGGATCTCCTTAGAATGAAAATACAACAACAACAACACTTGCTATTTCTTACCTGCCTCTCTGTGAGGCTCAAAAATACCAGCATATCTTCACTAAGATTATTTTGCGTGTGCATGGGTGATACACCTCCCGCCAGGGAACCAATGAGGCACAAACACAGTTTTTTGGATGAAAATTGGCCACAACTCATTTATTGAACACAGGAACAAGGCTTGGCGGCCATGCATGGGTCCTGGATCAGGGATCGGACAGCCCCCAGTTGTCCGAAGATGCTAGCGTGCCTGGGTGCCACCGGCCCAATGTCGGTCAACTGGAACTCTGCACCCCAGGGGGCCAGGGTGTTTCCCCCCCCTTACAACCAAGGGGCGATAAGCCAGCCAGATCCAGGGCCCATGTCACATGCCAAACACGGAGTTGCGACATAGAATATAATAACAGAAACATCAATATAGTGCAAACGATTATACAGCAAAACAAAGTGCAAACCAACAAGCAAGAAATACAAGTAGGGAGGGTGGGAGGAAACTGAAGATCTGGCCCAGCAGGGAAGCCCAGGCAGTTTAAGTAGGCTGCCTGGGCAGAAGTGAGGGCTGGCCGGCTGATGACGGAGGGCAGGGCGGTGCCAGCCCAGTCATTGGCCGGCCGGCGCTGGTGGCGGGAAACCTTCTCGCCACCCCGGGGGCTTGTGGGAAGAAGAAGCCCCCTCTCCCTTCAGCAAGATGGCGGTGAGGACATCCCCACATCGCAACCCACTCGGCCGGTGAGTTGGCCAAGCCATAAATCTTCACTAAATTTAGTTTATTCTCAATAGTAGCAATAAGTAATTCTAACAATTTACTTCTCATTGCAAGAATGTCACTCTAAATCAGTGGTTCCCAACCTTTTTTTTTTACTAGCGACCACTTTGACCAGGGACCACTTTGACCAGAGACTACTCTCCAACATTAGTACCAAAAAGGTTACAAATCAGTTTTTGGTCAACTTTAGATTCAGTAGGGTATTTGGGGTTCTGATTCAGAAAATTGCATTGGATAGACCACATCAGCTCTAGTTTCTGATACAGAACATATGCCACTCAGTAGTCACCATATTGTCACCCACAGAAAACCGTATTTAATAATCTAGACCTGATGTGGTAGTGGCAATCTTTCACGAGTAGTCAGCCCAGGCCCGGATTGCCCATAAGACCACCCTAGGCCATGGCCTATGGGCATAGGCCTAGGGGGCGGCAGATAAAGCACCAAATTAAAAAAAATTTAAAAACCGCCCCCTCGCAGCGCTCTCCCCCTGCCCTCTCCTGAGAGAGAGAGAGAGAGAGAGAGGAAATCATCATACCTCGGGAGAGGGCGGGGGGAGAGTGCTGCGAGGTGGCGGGGAGGAGGGAATGGCTTGGCATTGCCCTCCTCAAGCCTGGAGAAGCTGCTGGGAGCTCCAAAGCCAGAGGGGAGGGGGCAGGGCTTGGCCTGGCCTGGCTCCACCCCCTTTGGTTTCCACTCTACCAGCAGCTTCTCCAGGCTTGAGAATGGCAGTGCCAAGCCAGCCTTGTGCTAGCTATGCCAGCACTGGCTTGCCATTGCCATCCTCAAGCCTGGAGAAGCTGCTGGGAGCTCCAAAGCCAGAGGGAGGGGGGGGCTTGGCACCGCCGGGCGCCGCCCCCCCTCGGGCTTCCGCTCTACCAGCAGCTTCTTCAGGCTTGAGGATGGCAGTGCTAAGCCAGTGGTGGCATAGCTAGCACAAGACTGGCTTGGCACTGCCATCCTCAGGCTTGGAGAAGCTGCTGGTAGAACTGAAACCAGAGGGGGGGGTGGAGCCAGGCTGCGCCAAGCCCCACCCCATCCCACCCTTCCTCTCTCCAGCCTTGAGGAGGTAGGTAGATCTTTCTGACTTGGTTTTATTATAAGTAGCTTGAATGCTGAAAAAGTGTGGGCACCCCTGCTCTGGATTGTTTTCTGACTTATAAGAATCACTGCTTGGATAACAAAGGTTCTTCTTGGAGTTTTTTTTAAAGCTTGAGAAACAACTTTTCCAGCCGCTTTCTTGAATATTTTTGGATATGCCTCCCATTTTGATGCTAAAGAAGATCTCCTTCTGTGCCAGTCTTCTGCATAAATTTCTAAGGCATTTCTGGAGTTCATGTAAAGCTTTCAAAGAAAGGGACAGTACTTTTTGATGGACTTCAAGTGAACTTAAAAAGGGATCAATAGATAACTCAATTCTGGAGACTGCAAAGTATCTTCTGATTTTCTGGGTTTCGTGGTGGAATTAAGCCTAGTTGGCAGACCGTAACAAAATGCCATGCCTCACAGAGACATCCGGGCAGAGGTTGGCACAAGTGCAAAAGTGAGGAGGTTCAGATGGTAGTTCAGCCTGATGTTTTGCCTAGAGTTGAGTTTTGACAATGGACTTTTTTGTGGGCTACACTTCCCAGATTCCCCCAGTTGGCATGGGGGATAAAGGGAGTTCTTGTCCAAAACTGCTTCAGTCAATAAGTGAAGACCTTTTGGGAATGGACTGCATCTTCTAGTTTGGATTTGGACCAGAAGAGGACAACTGCAACTAATCTGGAGATTCATTTTATGCTCTTGACTCCATCTGAATGAACACTGCTCGAACTGCCATGGTTCAATACTATGGAATTGTGTTTTCCACAGTCTCCTGTAGCAAATGATGCCAGTGCCTCACCAAACTACAACTCCCAGGATTCCATAGCATTGAACCATGGGAGTTCAAGTAGGGCCAAAACCCATTCATTCTAGACCGTAGATTCTCCCAAACTCATTGATGGCCTATATGCTATTTGTGAGCACAGCATTCTTCTGAATGAAGCAGAGAATGTTTGAGGACCATACCCGGATTACCCATAAGGCCAACCTAGGCGATGGCCTAGGGGCGGAAGCAAGGGGGGGGGTGCAGATCATGGACCAAAAGAAACCTGGTCTGCGCCCCCTTTTCCCCCTTTCCCATGCCCCTCCTCGCTCCTTCTCCCGGCAAAGTCTCTGCTCAGTCCCCCCCGTCTCTCGCTCTCTGGGCTGCGGCGGGGCCCTCGCATTGATCCATTGATTTGCCCGCGGGTCCCTGCCTGGCCTGACCTCCTGGCTCCCGGGAAAGCCGTCTCCATGGCGACTTGTTCAGCTCCCCCGGCGGCAGACTGTAAATTCCTGCAGCCAGAGCCAAATGACAGAGTCCGGGAGAGGGTGGTGGGAGGGCGGGGAGAAGGAGGCAACTAAGAGGAAAGAAAGAAAGTAAAGAAGGAAGAGAGGGAGGGAGAGGGGAGAGAAAGGGCGTTGCTTGGGTGGACCTCTCACAGGTCCCCAGCATGAGACCACACCAACCCAGGCTCCCTCCTGCGCTCTCAGACCAAACCGGGGCGGGCTGCTTGGCCAAAGGGAGCTGCGGGAGGAAGGGAAGGATCAAGGCCAGGGTCTGGCTTTCCTGCCTTCGGGAGCAGCCGAACAAAAGCCGCACAAACCCCAATTTGAATCCTCCCTCGCTCTGCGGGAGCGCACACCAAGCGGAGATCTCTCTCTCTCTCTCTCTCGTGCACACCTTTGGAGCGAGTTTGCATCTGCTGCGCTCTCCCCATGCCTCCCGAGACCTTCAGAGCACAGTGGAGCTTTCCAGCCGGTGGGAATGGGGACCTTGGAGGTGGCAGGATGGTGCCTACTCGCCTTTCTCTTCTGCTCCGGAGGCACCATGGCGAAAGCCAGTCAAGTGTGGGTCTGAGTGGTGGTGGTGGTGGCGGGGGGCGGGGGCAGTAGAGGTTGGCTTAAAGGGGTGTAATTCCAAAGTGTGGCCTAGCGTGCAAAAAGGTGTTAATCCGGGCCTGTTGAGCACCGGGACATTTGTAGGGAGACCAAGGTGCTTGTCTATAAAGCCATTGTCCTCCCAAACCTGCTCTACGCCTGTGAAACGTGGACTGTCTACAGACATCACATGCAACTCCTGGAATGATTCCATCAGCGTTGCCTCTGAAGAATCCTGCAAATCTCTTGGGAAGACAGGCAGGGAAATGTCAGCGTGCTGGAAGAAGAAGCAAAAACCACCAGCATTGAAGCAATGCTCCTACACCATCAACTCCACTGGACCGGCCACGTTGTCCGAATGTCCGATCACCGTCTCCCAAAGCAGTTCCTCTACTGAAAATGGAATGTTGGTGGACAGGAAAAGGGATTTAAAGATGGTCTTAAAGCCAACCTCAAAAACTGTGGCACAGACACCGAGAACTGGGAAGCCCTGGCCCTTGAGCGCTCTAACTGGAGGTCAGCTGTGACCAGCTGTGCTGCAGAATTCGAAGAGGCACGAATGGAGGGCGAAAGGGAGAAATGTGTCAAGAGGAAGGCATATCAAGCCAACCCTGACTGGTCTGGAAACCAATGTCCTCACTGCGGGAGAACATGCGGATCAAAAATAGGGCTCCATGGCCACCTATGGCCCCACTGCCAAGACACCACATCTGGAAGACAATCATCCTTACACTACGAGAGATCGCTTACGAGGGACTCCAAACCCCATCTATAGATATTCCTCTTTAGGATGACTCCTAAACTCATCTATGGAGATTCCTCTTTGAGATGACTTCAAACCCCATCTATTGATATTTCCCTTTGAGATAACTCCAAAACTCATCTATGGAGATTCTTCATGGGATGACTACAAACCCCATCTATAGATATCCCACTTTGAGATGACTTCAAAACACAGCTATGGAAATTCCTCTTCGGGATGACTCCACAACATAGCTATAGAGATTCCAAGAAGCACGGGAAGGCCATGACTTCAATCCTATTGTTAGACTCCTTCAGTCAATACGATTTCCCCATGAGTGGACTAATTGTTCAGCAATCTCCATTTATTCCTTTTTTGAGAGACAATGAGCCATAAAGTTCTTTGTTTTGACAGTTTCCTTCTGTGTTATGCATATTTCAATTCCTTGCGATTATAGTAATTATTATCCAATTATCAAATGAAGTATTTCTTCAAAGAATGCATTGGGTTCTTAAAATATATGGTACTAAATACATACCATAGGGTCTCTGCTTCTGTGCACTGTAGAATTAAGTCAGCTTTGATGTTAATTGCTAGTGGTTAATGGAGTGTTTCCCAACCTTTTTTGAGCCGCGGCACATTTTTTACATTTACAAAAACCTTGGGGCACACCACCAACCAAAATGATACAAAATGACACTCTAACACAGTAATACATATAGTTAATATGTTTTTAAATGTATTTATACACTCAGTGTGAAACCTGGGCCTGTTTCGATGAACACAACATAGATATCCTGCCTTGTGTGCTTCGGACATAAATATCCTGCCTTGTGTGCTCCGGACATAGATATCCCGCCTTGTGTGCTTCAGACATAGATATCCCACCTTGTGTGCTTCGGACTGGGTTGCCTGGGCCGATGCTGCCCTATCATCACAACCCGGTGCTCCAAGGCGGCTGTTCACCTGGGTTTCCCTCAGGCAGGGAGGGAGGCGCAGGAGCAGGCCACTCCCTTCCGAAGCCGAGAGGCAGGCCATGAAGGAAGGAAGGAAAGAAGGAAGGAAGGAAGAAGACCTGAGAGCAGGAGAGGCCGAGGCAGAGCCCAGGCCAGGAGAGGAAGAAGGGAGGAGGCCCCGGAGCTGCCTCGGCCCCAAAGCCCGAAAGAATCCTGAGCCAGAAGAGGAAAACAGGCGGCTGAGAGGAAAACAAAGCCCAACGCTCCTCTCCGGAAGCTCTCCGCCTCCTCCAGAAGTGACCTCTCAGAGAAAGGCGCTGCCCGGCCCCTCCCCTCCTCAGCCTCCAACCAACCACTTCTCCAGGAAGCCGAGGCCCTGCCCCTCCCCTCTCTCGGGGCTTCCGCCCTGAACAAACATGGTGGTGCCGGGCGGGGGACCCTTAGAGAGGCGGGGCTTGCTTCTTGTCCGCCGTTGATTGGCCCTACTGGCGCCCCAGAGAGAGAGAGAGATAGACGGAGACGGAGAGACAGAGAGAGAGGCAGGCTGCCCAGATGAGTCCTGGCGGGGTGGTCGGTTCTTCCACGGCACACCTGATGATTGCACAGGGCACACTAGTGTGCCACAGCACAGCGGTTGGGAAACACTGAGTTAATGCTTTAACTCTAGTTCAGGCATGGGCAAACTTCGGCCATGTTTTGGACTTCAACTTCCACATTTCCTAACAGCCTACCAGCTCTTAGGAATTATGGGAGTTAAAGTCCAAATACCTGGAGGGCCGAAGTTTGCCCGGGCCTGCTCTAGATGCACCCTGGCTCCATTAGAAAACAGCTTTACGCTTATTATTCCAGACAATCAGTTCAGATTTAGAAAAAATGTCTTGGTGATACAAGGGTGGGAGTTGCAGTTTGAGGGGCTGTTTAGAGCCCCCTGGTGGTGCAGCAGGTTAAACCGCTGAACTGCTGAACTTGTTGACCAAAAGGTTGCAGATTCGAATCTGGGGAGCCGGGTGAGCTCCCAGTGTTAACCCCAGCTTCTGCCAACCTAGCAGTTTGAGAACATGCAAATGTGAGTAGATGAATAGGTACCACTCTAGCGGGGAGGTAACAGTGCTCCATACAGTCATGCTGGCCTCATGATCTCGGAGATGTCTATGGACAACGTTGGCTCTTCGGCTTAGAAATGGAGGGGAGCACCAGAGTCCCAGAGGAAAACCTTTACCCTCACCTTTTGGAAGAGAAGACTCAAGACCACCTGAAAGTACAACTCCCTTAATTC
Source organism: Anolis apletophallus (assembly GCA_030556195.1). Taxonomy (NCBI): domain Eukaryota; kingdom Metazoa; phylum Chordata; class Lepidosauria; order Squamata; family Anolidae; genus Anolis; species Anolis apletophallus. The sequence continues at coordinate 16,977,131 of JARBWK010000013.1, forward strand.
CATAGCCCTAAGCCATGGTATTTAAATTTGGGTCAAACGTCATTGGTTGACAGTGTAGATGCCACCTTGGGTCATCTCTTCTCTCCTCAGTTCTGAGATCTCTTCCATTCCCATATTTTTACTGAGAGCAGCACAAATGAGTGGCCGACGCAGTTCTTTCTGGTGAGATGTGTTGCATGCTGCCCACAGGGAGTGGGTGGTGGTCCCCCTTCTGGGGAGCGTGGGTCTTCTTGCACTGGCAGAGAAGTGGGCACTAGAAAAGAGTAGGAACTGACAGTGATAGAAAGAGCATCATTACAGAAACCATCATGTCAGCTGGAAGAATGTCACTGTGGAGATACAGCTATTAATCACTTACTCCTCCTCCTATATCTCCTTCTCTCCCTTAATCGGCTTCCTCTTCTTTTCTTTCTCCTTCTCCTCCTTCTCTTAATTCTTCTCCTTCCCTTTCTTCCCCTTCTCTTTCCTATGTTCTTCTCCTCCTTTTCTCCTCTTCTTTTCTTTCTCATTTCTTTCCTGCTTCCCCTTCCTCTTCTTCCTTTTCTTCTCTTTCTTATTTTTCACCCTCTCCTTCCTATCTTCCTTCTTCTCCTTTCCTTCTTCTTCTTTCCCTTCATTTCTTTCCCCATTTTCCCCTTTCTTCTTCCTCTTCTTCTACTCCTTCATTTCTACTTCTTCTTTCCCCATCCTTTCTCCTTCTCTCCTCTTTCTTCTCCCCTCCTCCTCTTCCTCATCTCCTCCTCCCCTTTCCTTTCTTTTCTTCCTCCTTTTCCTTCTCTTCCATCTTCTCATTGTCTTCTTATTATATTCCTATTCCTCCTTTCCCCTTCCTTTCCCCCCTTCACTTCTAGCCCTCTCTATTCTCCTTTTCTTTCTCCTTCTCCTCTTTGTTCTCCCCTTCTCCTTCTTCTTATATCCCTATTTATCCTTCCCCTTCTTCTCCTTTCCCTTCTCCTTCCTTCTTCTCCTTCCTTCTTCTCCTTCTCCTTCCCCTCTCCTTCTCCTTCTTCATTTCCTAATTCTAAAAAAAAAATCTATTTAAGGCCGTGCAACACCACCAAAAGAGAGATGAGCTCCCATTCCCAAAGTAAAAGAATGAAATGGGCTATTTTTCATGGAAGAAGGAGCAATCACTTGGAAGAGTGCAAGGCACTGGAGTTGCATTCTGGGAATGCATCAGGCTCAGCTTCCCCGGTCTAGAATTTCGAAATCCAAAATCCAAAATTGTCTGGATTGGTTGCTAAGAGAGCGACCCCTTTGGATCCTAATGGTTCAGTGTACACAAACTTTGTATAATATTGCAATCACATCACCTTCAGACTGTGCAGGCCCGGATTACCCATAGGGCCAATGAGGCCGTGGCCTAGGGGCGCGAGCCAAGGGGGGCACCAGATCACGCCCCCCCCAAATGTTATAAAATAATTTTAAAAATCGTGCCACGATTCGCTCCTGCCTGGTACCCAAAAGGAAGGAAGGCAGGAGGGAGGGAGGAGGGGGGGCTCCCTCCTCGGTGCCCTGCAGACAATACAGCCGGGAGCTAGCCCCCACGTTACCCGGTGGAGGGCGCACCACATGACCAGGGCTCCACATGAAGCAGCAGCCTGAGGAAGAAGAGGAGCAGCATGCCCTGTGGCCCTCGAAGGCGGTTCTGCGGCCTCGCGCTGGTTGCGCGGAGGGCAGCGGCTGCAGAGCCTCCGGAGCCAATTGCGAGGCCTCTTCCTTCAGCCCATGCTGGTCGCAATTGGCTCCTGAGGAGGAGGCTGGCCCTCCCCCCCACCCAGGAACCAATGAGCATCCCGTGAGGCAGAGTGGGGTTGTTGTTGTTGTTTCCACTTGTGGGGATAACCCCGGGTGGGTCTTCCAGACCAGGAGGCGCAGGTTGGGCAAGGCGAGCAGCTCCGTCCTTCCTCCTTTCTTTCCGAGAAAGAGGCTCGGTTCCCGGGGCCAGGCCCCTCCCACCCCACCCCCCGTGGGCAGCCCCACTTTGTGCAACCCTGGAAGCCATAAAAGCAGAGCTGCCCGGACACCCAGCCAGCCAGCCAGCCTCCAAAACCAAAACCGAAGCCCCGACGATGGCACCACCGCCCAGGGCCTCCCCTTCTCTTCTCCCTCTTCTTCGGAGCGGGGCAAGCCTCCCCCACTGGAGTCCCCGAAACACACGGGAAGGGGTGTATGTGTGGGCTGCCTGCCTCCCAAGAGGTCTTTGGAGGGTCCTAATGCGGTGGCACGAGGGGGGGGGGCGTAATTCCAAACTCTGGCCTAGGGCGCCAAAAGGTGTTGATCCGGGCCTGGGACTGTGTGTACTAAGCTGTATACCAACCTGAACAACCAGGAAAGTGGCTATTCGTTTGGCCTACATGCAGGTATTTCCATTGAAGCCACCTTAAATATCAAGGTTCTTGTAAGCACCATTTTGACTTCGAAGTGCCCTCCATATGTAATGGATTGATTGGAAACAGCCTTTTATTATTCCTGGGAGAGCCATAGCTATCTTAGAGTTTCTTAGTACTTAATCACTTTGGACAGTTCTGATGGGCCATGAGCAATTCCCAAAGAGGCTCAAGTCTTTATGGTCTACTTTCTCCAGATCTTTTGTGCGGAGGTCATGGAGGTCATCCATCTTATCAATGTATTATTTTGGTTCACTGCTTGGAAGTCTTTTGAGTCCCAATTAGTCGTGATGACATCAGGACAAAACCCTTGTGGGGTTCGAACGCTGTACAGCTGGCAAAACACAATGGTGCAGATGCGGCTAAGAACGGGAACTGGGACAGCATCCACCGTCCAATCAATAGGTTTTCCCATTGATTTCCTCCAAATTGCACTGTGTTATGGAACGCAATTACATAAGTATCATCAACATTAAAATGCAACTTTTTCTCCGACGGCTTCCTAACGAACAAAGCTGTGCAGCGTCCTACTTCTAGAGCAGGAAGATAACTTTTGCTCATTCTGGAGAAAGAAACTTCTGCATTGCTGAGAGTTTGCACTGGATTCGGGAAGCAAAGGAAGAGAGGAAACATCCTTCCTGTTTCTGCTATTTGAAGCTGTCTAACCAGGCGTGTGCAAAATTTGGCTTTCTGGGTGTTTTGGTTTTCAACTCCCAGCATTCCTAACAGCCTCAGGGCCTTTCCTTTTCTCCCTTGGCAGCCTCAGTCCCTTTATATTTCCCCCTCAGCAGCCTCAGGCCCTTCCCTTTCCTCCTCGGCAGCCTCAGTCCCTTTCCTTTCCCCCTCAGCAACCTCTGTCCCTTTCCTTTTCCACCTCGGCAATCTCAGTCCTTTTCCCTTTCCCCCTCGGCAGCCTAAGTCCCTTTCCTTTCCCCCCTCCACAGCCTCCGTCCCTTTGCTTTTCCCCTCGGCATCCTCAGTCCCTTTCCTTTTCTCCCTCGGTAGCTTCAGGCCCTTTCCTTTTCCTCCTTCGGCAACCTCAGTCCCTTTCCTTTTCCCCCCTCGGCAGCCTCAGTCCCTTTCCTTTCCCCCTCAGTAGCCTCAGACCTTTCAGTCCCTTTCCTTTCCCCCTCAGTAGCCTCAGTACCTTTCTATTTCCCTCTCAGCAACCTCAGGCCCTTTCCTTTTTCCCCTCGGTAGCTTCAGGCCCTTTCCTTTTCTTCCTTCGGCAACCTCAGTCCCTTTCTTTTTTCTCCTCGGCAGCCTCAGTCCCTTTCCTTTCCCCCTCAGTAGCCTCAGTACCTTTCTATTTCCCTCTCAGCAACCTCAGGCCCTTTCCTTTTTCCCCTCGGTAGCTTCAGGCCCTTTCCTTTTCCTCCTTCGGCAACCTCACTCCCTTCCCTTTTCCCTCTCGGCAGCCTCAGTACCTTTCTATTTCCCTCTCAGCAACCTCAGGCCCTTTCCTTTTTTCCCTCGGTAGCTTCAGGCCCTTTCCTTTTCCTCCTTCGGCAACCTCACTCCCTTTCCTTTTCCCTCTCGGCAGCCTCAGTACCTTTCTATTTCCCTCTCAGCAGCATCAGGCCCTTTCCTTTTCTTCCTTGGCAGCCTTAGTCCCTTTCCGTTTCTCCCTCGGTAGCCTCAGGCCCCTTTCTTTCCCCTTCGGCAGCTTCAGGCCCTTTCCTTTTCCTCCTTTGACAACCTTAGTCCCTTTCTTTTTTTTCCCTTGGCATCCTCAGGCCTTTTCCATTTCCCCCTCGGCAGCCTCAGCCCCCCTCAGCAGCCTCAGTCCCATTCCTTTTCTCCCTCGATAGCCTCAGGCCCCTTTCTTTCCCCTTTGGCAGCCTCAGTCCCTTTCCTTTTTCCCCTCGGCAGTTTCAATTCCTTTCATTTTCTCCCTCAGTAGCCTCAGTACAGGTGCATCTAGGTTGTAGAAGTAATGCAGTTTGACACCACTTTAACTGATGTGTATCAATGCTATGGAATCATTGGGGAGGAACTAACACTCTTGGGCATAGGAGGCCCTTATAAAACTAGAATTCCGAGTATTCAATAACATTGAGCCATGGCAGCTAGAGTGGGGTCAAAACTGCATTAATTCCACAGTGTAGATGGACCCTCAGAATGACTGGCTATTAAGCCCAAGAGTTTTTCCTGATCGCCGGAATGGAATGGAAGCCTCATGTGCAAAGATTGTTCTCCGTAATGCCGAGCTTTCTTCATTTCATCAGAGTGATTTAAGGAGGTGGGAGAATTCAAGATCTGATTGAGGCTTTGATTGATTTCCTTGAAGCACTTGTCACTCAGAAACAGATTTTCTAGGTGCAAAAAAAAGAAAGAAGGGGAACAACAACAAAAAAGCTGGTACAAAGTATTGATTAGTGTGATGGATAGATGGCAAAGTACTTGGGCTGTGTCCAAAGGGACAGCCTGTCCATTCCCCCCGAAATGTACTGCCCAGCTTTCCTCTTGATCTTTTAAAGCCAATCATCGTGGAATCAATCCACATTAATTTTGCAGATGGTTCCAATCCCTTGTGCGCTGACATAATGAGATGCTAATAGGAGCTGATAGGAAAGTGTCAGGAAAGCTCTGCGGCTGTCGTTTGGAAAGAAAAGATGAATCTACGTCCTGTTAAAACATCAGGAAAACAATGAGTTTCCATGTTGCAATAATTAAAACCTTTTGTTCATTAATAAGTACTGAAAATCAAATGCAACATCAATTATATGAGCAGGGTTGGTGAATTTTATATAATACTTAGATTAGATGGCTTAAAGAATGGAAGGTTACAGAAACTATAACTCCCAGGATTCTATAGCATGGAGTCATCGCAGTTACAATACGTTTAATTAATTAGCACCGGGACTGTGGCACAGCTGGCTGGGTGTCAGCTGCATTAAAGATCACTACTGACCGAAAGATCATAAATTCGAAGCCAGTCCGGGTCGGAGTGAGCTTCCGGCCAATTGTGTAGCTTGTTGTCGACCTTTGCAACCCGAAAGACGGTTGCATTTGTCAAGTAGGAAATTTAGGTACCACCTATGTGTGAGGAAGCTAATTTAACAAAATTTATGATGCCATAAAAAATCTCCAGCAAAAGCATGCGGGGAATGCGGAAAGTACTTCATCAGTGTCGCAGATGGACGGTGAAGTGATAGCTCCCCTAGTGGCCAAAAGTTGGAATGTTACATAGCCTCTAACTGTCTGCCTATATGTGTTGTGTGTCTATGGCATTGAATGTTTGCCATGTATGTGTACATTGTAATCGGCCCTGAGTCCCCTGCGGGGTGAGAAGGGTGGAATATAAATACTGTAAATAAATAATAAATTAGCCAATCAGCCGTATCAAAACATTTGATAAACACATTCAACACATACATATACAACATACGGGAGGGTGCTCACCAAGGCTTCCTCTTCATCCTGGAAATAAGTGACGAGCGGAGTGCCATCAGCAGGGTTCCCTCCTGGGACCGGTCCTGTTCAACATCTTTATTCATGACTTAGGTGAAGGGTTAGAAGGCAGGATGATCAAGTTTGCAGACGACACCCAATTGGAAGGGGAGAACCAATACTCCAGAAGACAGGAGCAGAGTTCAAAAGATCTTGACAGGTTCGAGAGATGATTTTCCAAAACTAACAAAATGAAATACAACAGGGACAAATGCAAGAGACTCCACTTAGGCAGAAAAAAATGAAATGCAAAGATACAGAATAGGGAAGCTTGAGAGAAGTATGTGTGAAAAAGATCTTGGGGTCCTCGTGGACAACAAGTTAAACATGAGCCGACAATGTGATGCGGTGGCAAAAAAAAGCCAATGGGATTTTGGTCTGCAAAAATCCCAGTGTCTAGATCCAGGGAAGTCATGCTCCCCATGCTCTATTCTGCCTTGGTTAGACCACACCTGGAATATTGTGTCTAGTTCTGGGCACCACAATTGAAGGGAGATGTTTACAAGCTGGAGTGTCCAGAGGAGGGCTACTCATAGGGTCTGGAGGAC